>OX438940.1:6957929-7617395 GCA_949316185.1 Pyrausta nigrata
TAACAGTAATACAGCCTTTTATTCATTTCAATGGACTCGTATCGGTGTCCTTTAGTTAATACTCGTAGATTGGATTTTATTGTTGTTGTTTCTGCAGCGGAAATTCCAATAACTCGATTGGAACGTTAGCTCTGTCCTTGTTACCAAGAACATTGTTTATGCCAGTGTCGATCGAATGTGTTTTGGGGAAACACTATCGAATCCTCGTATATGGGCGTATGGTCGCAGAAATTTGGTAGGTAAAAGGTTCTTTTGTCGGAGTAATCCTACCAAATGAATTAACTAGTGGCATCAACTGTGTGGAGTCTTGCGACGTGTGATGCGACAAACTCACTGACTATTAAATTCCTATTGGGTACTATCATGGGTAGGTACAAGAAACAAGTTTTTATGCAAGCAAACACTTTCTAGTGTGAGTAGAAACAGGGATCATTCTGCAATAAAATGTAGGTATAGTCGGATGTGCTGGTAACCGTACGTAGACCGTGTACGTCCCCCGAAAATACACAGAACAACTCATTATAATAACATTTTATTCAATAAAAGAAAATAAACACAAAGGCATGAAATAAAAATAAATTAACTTAAAACCTACTTAATCAAAAAAAAACCCGTGTCCTTGAGGCAAGGAGACGAGGATGCTGGCTGCGTTACCGCGTTGGATAGCTATACTTATCCTTTGAGCGAGGAACGAGCCAGCTTTACTATTTGCCAAAACAGAATTTAATTTAGGAGATTTTTTTCCAAAAAGTAATTTAGCGGATGGCCCCCACGGTCCAAAAGTTTCAACGCCAAACGGCGCAAACACATAATCACTTGCAAGTGATGCATACTTGCGACGTTTGGCGTTTTCAGCTAACTCCGCTGCCGCTCCAGCTTTAAGCGCTGTTACAACTCATTTAGTTAAGTACACATGATAATGAGTAGAGATAGATAAGACGACTAAAATAAGATGTTCTATAAAAAATATTTATACTGCTCCGGTTTTAATGTATATTTGCCGGAATTTATACCTAGATGACATTTACTTAGGTAACAATACATGGTGTCTTTGTTTTACAGATAGTCATTATTTAAATTTTAACAACTAAGAACAAAACCGATTGTAAGGTACCTCACTAGTGATAATAACTGCATAACATATTTCCCCACACTGTACTTAACAAATTATATTTTTATTTTAGTCTGATTACCCGCTAGCCGAGTGCGTACACAAATCCTATTAAATCACAGATCTCAATACGATACATTCACAGAGCTTCCCTTATTCGTTTAGGGTCCGCAAATAAAATGACTGTCACGAGATCTTCACCACACTACAGAGGGGTAAGCAGTACTTTCTCGCAGTTCAGATACGCTAGCTAATTAATTATTTCGTATCCACGCTACATCAGTCGTCACTGAAAGATTGTTCAAGTACTACCTACAAAAAGTTGTATATGTTTAACGTTAAAACATTCGACCCATTTGGTATAAGCATCGATAATGACTAAATATACAACTTATTAATAAAAATTAAGAAAAATGACTTAATACAACACTAAAACAAAAATTATAAAAAGGGTCCTTGTGGTAAGGTTCCTAGGATGCTGGCAGCATTACCGCGCTGGATAGCGATGCTTATACGCTGAGCAAGGTAGCTGCCAGCTCTTAGGTCACCACTGATGTCAACTAGCCTCTTGGAAATCTCTTTGAAAAAAGAGATAGCGTTGGGACCCCACGAACCCAGTGTTTCGACTCCAAACGGTACAAAGTGGTACCGAGAGGCGATCTGCCTGTACTTGTTCTTTTTAAAGTTTTCGGCACTTGTCGCAGCCAAACCAGCATCACGGCTTGTCCCGGGCAGATGTTTAACTACATATTGCGTTCCTAACATTCGTTATTTTATGCATGTATGTAATTATAGCTTGTTGTGTTAGTTTAATTAAGTTTTCTTTTAACGCCTAATAGCAAAACAGCACATTTTAGAGCTGGAGCTCTATTTTTAGATCACTTGCGTGACATACTGTTGGCAAGTGCCACATAATTTTCACTGAACACTTTAAATTTTACCGAATATTTTATCGATCGCCTACTGTAACGAGTGGGTAAGGGCACTGTTTGCGTTTTCGAGCGGTCAAGTGACTCAAAGATGCGATTGCGAAGGTTAAGATGACGAATGAAATCGGTAGAAATCTGCACGCGAGCACAGAATAAGTACTAGTACTCCGTACAGAAGTTTGACTTTGCAATAAAATTCAAAGAAATATCTACTTAATATCGTCAACGATTTACACCATAATTTAGTTCGCCTCAGAGTCAAGCACATTATCGTTTAGACACCTACAGAAATCTATTGCAAGATAATTTCATTGTTATAACTCTGGAATATGAATCATAATACACTAAACATATTCAGTGACTTACTATTATGCGACGCGATAGGGTTGACTGCTATAAGAAGTTACTTACGCCCCATCTAGCGCACCTTTTTAGCACTTTATTCATGCTCGTCCAGCCAGCAACGTAAAATCAAACATAGTGCCGTGCGCCGCTTGTGCATAAAACGCGCGGGCGTCTCGTTGCTCGCTCGCGACACCCAACTTGATTAGCCCCTTTCAAGGGGTCGCCGCACGTAGGCACGTTTTTGCTACCTACGCGGGGAGTTACACAGGCCTGACGCGAGTGATTCAAAAATAGAGCCCCTGGACGTTACGCCCACATCTATGGCAGCAATAGCAATGCTTGTATGATTTTAGATTACATTTATCTACACTACAGCCACAGATATTATAATACACTAGAACTACAGCCTACTGAATTAAATATCAATTATGTTATGTACCTTGTCACAGGATTAGATACCAGACGAGTGCGGTTACCTGAGGCCCGGAGATTTATTGGTGTATTTATCTTGATAATGCCAATGATACCTTCGTCGAGTTGTCGGATATATTTTTAAAGAATGCCAAGCTCAGTCCAGGTTTTTGGGTATACACGTGATATTTACAGATAAACACCCTTTTGCAGCAGAATGGTTTTGTGCTCGTAATCATTTTATAAAGTAGCTATTAAGGCACAAGAAATTGATGTTTTCTTTATCTATTTCTTGAACGCAATTAAGAGTGATTTAAAAGAAAATCTCTTCAAAAATTAGCTGACTAGAGTCTATCAAATAAGTTGTTTGAATAAGTAATGGCAAGTCAATATTATTGGATTTGATGTTAGTTCTGAATCAAATTGTACTATCGAGGACAATTGCGCCTTACCAGTCTTAGGGCGAATATCGTTTGCACATCGCATCTTAGTTTTTTAAGGACAAAAAACAAATAGGTACCAGCCATTCTATTGTAAAATTCTAACTTTATCGAAATTACAATGACATCAAACTTTTTAAAAGTACGAGTTTATTGATCGGTAATTAGAATTAGAAATCGTCTAAGGCCTGTCAAGCAAATCTCTCTGCAAAGTGGTAAGGCGTAATTGATCCCGATAGTACCTTTCTGAATGTCTGAATTTGTGTTACACAGAAAAACAGTCCTGACATTAATATCATAATCCTCCGAATATACATTTTCATTTTAGCTGTTGGCGAAAAAAATGAGCATATTTTTGAGCCTGTAGTTATTTTTCAGACACGTGTTTATATCAAAAAGCCACCCAGCTCAAAAGTCGGATGCGCACAGCTTCAATTAAAGATTAACATTTCCACTTTAAATTGACCCATTCCTAAGGGTTTGTCTCGTACAAAGACAGCTCAGCTTACAGCAGAAGTTCTTACCTCGACGGGTATAATTGTAACAGCCGACGGCTCGTGTCTGGTTATTATCAGTAAGCCCTTTGTGCTTCATGCGTTTGTGGCGTAATCTCTCATAATCTGCCTTTTTGCTCGCGATGGCGAACACGCGCGGTATTATCATGTCGCTGGTTGGAGGCACTCGCAGTCTACCATATTTTATATTTTTTAATTACCTACGTTTCGAGAATCATATTATGAGGTCGCTGGGGTCCAGATAACACAATTATTGACTATCTATTGTGTCTGGAAACACAATCCTCGAAGGATTCGGGTTGTTGAGGTTTCTTCATTTTGCCGCTGTCATATAGTTTGCTAGTGTGTGACTCTCCAGATTCCAATTTTCTTGTGATTTTGGTGGTTGTTTTTTTCGATATTTCAGCTGTATGTACGTATGGTGGTAGAATACGTTTTCGTTTGTATACGATCTAATTTGAAATTAATTTTTTACGGTACTTTGGGTACGGAATCCTAAAACTTATCAATTTCAATAAATTAAACACAAACAAATGGAAGTACTTCAACAGTTGACAATACCAATCATGTGCTCTTGTGCGCCGTATGCTTTTGGAAATTGATTTCGCAGGCAATGAACTTCTCAGCTAAACTTGGCTATTGCTTTAGAACTACACACTGTTTGGGGTAATAACCAATTTTAACTTGTACTGAACTAGCATTATGAAGAGTCTGATCGTAAAAGGTATGTTTTTTTTTAAATTTATTTATCAGATTAAACAGTGACATATAAAAGTATATTTTACATCTAAAAAGCACGGAGGTTTGACTCGATGCTAAATAATTAAGTTCAAGTCAGCATAAGTAAGTTGTTAGGTAAAATATTGTGATTCGACAGTATAGTAACAATATATCAGCGACTATGGTAGTTAACTGATTAGGAAGTATAGTAAGAAAATAAATGCAAATAATGTAAGGTAACAACTTTGTTACAGTCAGTAGTAGCAAGGTAGAAGTAAGAACTAGGCAGGTAGGCGTTATTATTAAGTAAGTAGACCATTATTTATTGTGTGTAAGTAGATATATTGCAGTAGGTAATCATATTTTAGAAAGGAAGAAGTTTTTGAGTTTAGTTTTAATGTTTTGTTGTGTAATTTTTTCACGTACATCAAAAGGTAGATCATTTATTAAACGCGGTACCTGATAAGCGGCCATCCGCTGCCCGTACACATGTACATTTTTAGTTCAACCAGGCCTGTGTATCTTCCCGCATAGGTAGCAAAAACGTACCTACGCGCGGCGACCCATTGGTAAGGGGCTAAACAAGTTGGGTGTCGCTAGCCGGCAGCGAGACACGCTCCCGCGTTTTATTCACCGGCGGTGCGCGATTCTAGGTTGCTGGTTGGACGAGCGTGAGTTAAGTCCTAGAAAGATGCACTAGATGGCGTAAGTAGCTTCTTGTGGCAGTCAACCCTATCGCGTTGCGTGATAGTACGTCACTGAATAGGTTTAGTGTATTATGAATCATATTCCAGAGTTATAAGAATGAAATTATCTTGCAATGTATTGCTGTAGGTGTCTACACGAAAATGTGCTTGAGTCTGAGGCGAACTGAATTACACCATATCGTTGACAACATGGAGTAGATATTTCTTTGAATTTCATTGCGAAGTCATACTTCTGTACGGAGTACTAGTACTTATTCTGTGGTTCAACGCGATCGTTTAATTTGATCCTTTATTTGCGCCATTGACTTATTTCAATCTTAAAATTTGCTTTTAGCGCAGAGAATTACAAGTACTGTACCTATAATATTAAAAGTTACTAGCTTCTGGAGTTTCAGAGACTAATAAGAACAAACTGTTCCAACCATATAATTTTTATGTTTATCTTAAAATGTAGTGCCTACAACATGTAGATATTTCAACATAGTATTTTTATCCAGTGATAGTGACTGTAAGATCAACGTGTTTTTGATTGGTCATAAATAAAATGTTTAACAGTAGGTATCGGGTGTAAGAAAAAAAAACGATGACATTCCAAGAAAATATCGCGTTATTAATTTGCAAAGCAAGGCAGGCGGGCTGCTTTTAAACAATATTCCCCTAGACATAGCTCAAGAAAAAGAATCACTCCATTTACACTTCACTTTACACTCCAAAAATTCAATGATACATCGAATTAGTCTCAGTTCAATTCATTGAAAAAGTTTTATTTAATTATAAAATTAAAGCTCTAGAAAAGTATCCCATAATAACTAAAAGTACTTATGAAAAATATCATCATCGGTTCATAATATAGGTACTTAGGCTTAGGAGACATCCGATAATTTTGAAACTGAGAGGTTTTACTGTTAATAAAATCATATCACCTGTCAGCATGTATCATCAACGAGAATTTGATATTTATTAGTATTCAAAGAGCTTGTTGCACTGTATAATTACCAGAGGTCGGAATTAGGTACAGTTATTTATGTAATTGCATCGAAATGGTGATATTAATGTGGACCTTCCCGGGAATTCTAATAGACAATCCCGTGGCCCGTATTAAGTAGAGTTCAAAACCAGTAAACAGGGTCGAACAGGATTCACCACACAAAACACAATAGGAAACAAGTGAGCGCATTCGACGAACCGAGGTAAGCGAATAAGCTGTGTGAATGAGTAAACCGATTTATTGCTAATAGATAGTTAGAATGCGGTAGAAAGAGACAGAATCACTAGATTCTGATTCTGATTCTGGTTAACGGAATGTACTAACATTCCGTTAAGCGGGGAGTGCTTCGCATTTCCGCTATTGTATTCTTTTGTTCTCACAAGCTATGTTGTGCGAACTACAACTATGGCAACATCGCGCGTATCGGAATTTTACAATTTCGGACATCCGATGTCATTGATGTAAGTTTGGCAACGTCGCGCATGCAGTAGTTTAAATTGTGTAAAAGTTAATAACATTTAATTTAAAAAATCACGGGAGTTTTTCTGCTCTTAAAAGTTAATCCCGGGATTTGAGGCATATCCACTTTATTCTTTCGCTGTATGAAATCAGTGAAAGTACATGAATAACTCTACCTAATTCCGACCTCTGATAATTACCTGCACGCACGTATTAATTATATTTTTTCTAACAATGCCACCAATTAATAATACTATTTATTTTAATAGTCAACCAATTTAACTAGCCCTTTAGCGCTAGCTTGTGCTATGGCGACTAGGATTATCAGATAAATATACAACATCCACCGTACCTACAACGAAAAAATGCTCGTGCTCAACACATAGACGACAAAATACGAATTTTACAAATACGATTTTTACAGTTTGTCTTTAAGTGCCGGTTGCGGCAACTAAACTAAGACGGTATTGATTGATGTAATATATACATAATATGCAGAAGAGAGCACAAATGAGCCTTTAAAGATCCCACTGCTGGGCAAAGGCCTCACCTCAACTATGAGGAGATACGAGCCATACTCCACCACGCGGGCTCAGTGCGGATTGGTGGAGGGGTGTCTATAAGGCATGTGACCAACCTTACTGTAAGTTGTTACCAAGCGCCCTAGGGCCTCTGACTATGCTTAACGACTAGTATCAACAGATATTACAAAATAACTTTGGTTACTAAATGATCTGTTTGCTTTATTTTCCCCATGCTCCAGACGTTTTTCAATGCACTAGTAGGTCGACAAGCAATTTCCTTTCAGTTAAGTTTTTTGTTTTTACAAACTCATTGTTTTTCCCTCGCGAAATTATTCTCATATTGCTATTAAATATTTACTGGCTTGTACATAAGAAAGGAGATACCAAGATAATTTATTACCATGGGGTGCGAGAAAATGTGCGGCTTTGCTCTGTTTAAGAACAAAAATAAGCAATAAAGAATGCACCCTACTTTATATTGTCCGTATTTTTGAGTCTAGCCATCTCGCTTCTTCGCGGTATCATGCTAGTACGAGGATGGCTTCAGTTGAAAATATTGGACATGGTCATCCGGAGTACGACCTCTGTTTTTAAGAAGAATTAACTGGGGTCTTGATTTACTACGTATTTGTAAAAATGCCGTTTGATAAATTGCGTAGTAGTAGGTACCTACTTAGATTTAAAGTATTTACTTATAAATTATAATACTTGTTACTTGTGTTTGACCGTCTTGGTGTGGTGGTCCGCGCTTCGGACTACAATACTTGCGGTTGCGGGTTCAAATCCTGCAAGGGGCAAAGAAAATTGTGTGGTGAGCACGAGCATTAAACCTACCTGTCACGTACATATATGTTTTTCCGTTACTATGTCACCATACCACAAGCTCATGCTTAGTTCGGGGCAGGTACGAGTATCTTATGCGATTGCTTGAAAGATTTATTTACTATTCACCGTTATATCAACAGGCAATGCTTACAAAAATTAATCGACTGTGTCATCCGGTGGGACTCGAACCCACGTCCCTTCGCTATCCGGGCGAGTGCTCTTACCAACTAAACTACGGAGGACGTTAGTCAACCGACGAATTTTTGCAAGTGCTTGCTACGCCAGTGAGCCGGCGTTCGATTTCATCAATACTTGGGGATGTACCCGCATGTATCCGATGGAAATATTTTTACAAATATTTAACCATCAGTTAAGATGAAATCAGCTTAACTTATAATTTTGATAACTTAAGCAATTATTTTGCAAGTTTTTACAAATTCAAATTGAATTTCGCTTACAAAAATTAATCGACTGTGTCATCCGGTGGGACTCGAACCCACGTCCCTTCGCTATCCGGGCGAGTGCTCTTACCAACTAAGCTACGGAGGACGTTAGTCACCCGACGAATTTTTGCAAAACCTTTTTTTAAAAACAAAATTTTTTTGTAAAAACTTGCAAAATAATTGCTTAAGTTATCAAAATAATTAGAAGTTAAGCTGATTTCATCTTAACTGATGGTTAAATATTTGTAAAAATATTTCCATCGGATACATGCGGGTACATCCCCAAGTATTGATGAAATCGAACGCCGGCTCACTGGCGTAGCAAGCACTTGCAAAAATTCGTCGGGTGACTAACGTCCTCCGTAGCTTAGTTGGTAAGAGCACTCGCCCGGATAGCGAAGGGACGTGGGTTCGAGTCCCACCGGATGATACAGTCGATTAATTTTTGTGAGCGAAATTCAATTTGAATTTGTAAAAACTTGCAAAATAATTGCTTAAGTTATCAAAATAATTAGAAGTTAAGCTGATTTCATCTTAACTGATGGTTAAATATTTGTAAAAATATTTCCATCGGATACATGCGGGTACATCCCCAAGTATTGATGAAATCGAACGCCGGCTCACTGGCGTAGCAAGCACTTGCAAAAATTCGTCGGGTGACTAACGTCCTCCGTAGCTTAGTTGGTAAGAGCACTCGCCCGGATAGCGAAGGGACGTGGGTTCGAGTCCCACCGGATGACACAGTCGATTAATTTTTGTAAGCGAAATTCAATTTGAATTTGTAAAAACTTGCAAAATAATTGCTTAAGTTATCAAAATAATTATAAGGCAATGCTTAGTTTGAAACTGGTATTCCTAAATGGATTTTTGTTTGAACAATATCAGTTTAAGGAAAATGTTGACGTCATGATGTATAGACAGTTGTAGTATCGGAAGTGCTGGCAGAGTCCAGAGAAGCGTGGAAATTTCTCTACCGACAAGAGCGCAGCTCTTTCAGTTATGAATGAACAATATCAAGTGAACACGTTTTAAAACACAATTTGATCTCAAACGCTTTGTAATAAGCGACAAAAGTGATCAATACATAGGTATATGATCATATTTCGAGTATAAGGACATTAACAACACTAGCTGAAACATTGATGAGACCCGACATAAGCTTATTGTTACTAACCAGCACTAACCTCATTAAGTAATCTGTGGAGAAAGACACGCACGGATGACGTATTTACTATTGTATGTACTTAATTAAATACATACATACAACTGCCAACGTTTGTACTGGAATATTCTTCTCAAGAGCCATCATTTTTTCGTCAAACACCTCAGGGGTGGTATTCTCTACAGAGTTATCGATGACAGATGTCGTCGCAAACGCTGTTATACAACTTTTGGTAGATTCTACACCAAATTTTGACAAGAAAAAGTTGTGTAATTTGACATTAGATCGTCAATATGTCAAGTTTGCGATTTTCGGTAGTTTCTACAAACACATTTTGACAGTACTACTCACTAACTTGACATAAAAAATCGTTACCTATCGACTGAATCGTTAACCATTATCGAGGATATTTGGAAGCTCGATAAGCTAAGCGGCAATGATAAAATTCACAAATAATATTCGTGAACGTTGGCAATTTGTTTAAAATAATAATGATTGAATTGTCATTGATTTTTTTTACACAAACAAAGACTGATAACTAATACGGCGAATTTTGGAAGTAGGTACAGCAGTGCCTCTATGGGATTCTGTTAGAACTAATGCATAAGAGTGATTTGTTTACTTGATCTCAAAATACATTTTAAAATATATTGGTTTTGGCTGCATCTACAGCTTCCAATGGATACCCTACATTAGATAAGAACTCTACATTACATGCATAGAGTAATGAACATAATACAAACATATTTTAAAATTGATTTATTATAAAAGAAATAACACTGCACATAATTTACTGTTCCGTTTAATTCATTCTTCCAAACTTTAAAGTAATTATTAGTGAAGTAGGTCGGTACTCGATATTTTGTAGGTATTTATAGCTGTTTAATTGGTTCTTGGTGGAAGCTAGTTGTTACATCTGTAATCAAAAAGATTTAGTTAATTGATGTTCTCAATTTCGGTTGTACACCTATATCCTTACGATTGTTAAATAAACTAAATTACACATTACTTTTTATTAATAAAAATAGTTTTTACCACGGCTTCACTGTTATGTGAATAGATCTATATGTTCATTGTTATGCATGCAAAATATGCAAAAGTAACTTGACGTGTTAATATTAATCGCTATAGGAAAATGATGCTTTAAAATGATTTAAGGGCTAAATTCTTAATAAATATGATGAAAAATCTACAAAAGACGACACAAATTACAATTGTAAAAAGTCTTGTGTTTGTGTACTTACTTTATATGAAAGGGCAAATTTACATTTATGTATGCCTAGAAATTGTTTCATGTAAATATTATTATTTATAAACGCATTTCTATGCTAAATTATCAGCAATTTTATAGTTTTTCTTTCAACAAAATAGCACAGTGAGAGAATGATTTGACATTTAGTTTGAGTGTTGCAAGAACACAATTTTCATTGTCCAATAATAATAAAGTGAATTTTATGAGTTTATTCTAATATAACTGTATAATTAAGCCTTCACAGCTAGTTTAATTTCAAGTTGTTAAAATATTTTCGTTTCGTATCACTATACTTGGACTCTTTATAATGAAATAATTAATAAAGTATAAATCGTTCCGTAGACTCCGGCCTTAGTATATGCGAGGTTGGCGAGATACAATCCTTCGACGGGAGAAAATGTCTACGATGGTGTAATCTGTCCTATAATTGTGCCATTGCCACAAAGATGTAACTAGTTACTTAAATAAAAGTTGGATAAGTGAAAGTCGTTGGTTTTTTACTAGTTTATAACATATTTATTCACTTACATGTACAATATTATTATTTATTTTAAAAAGATTGCATTCGTGTTTCTTATTTTCAATTACTTTCTTGGACCGTGTCAATCGCTGTTTTTAGAATATGTTCATATCATCAAGTTCTCACTTTACTTCTTTATTTTGTATACTGTGGAAGTCCTTCATGTAATGGTTAGATAGCATTTAGTCCATAAGAAACCGGGCCGGGGGCCTGCAGACACATCACCATTTTCATTTCGGCCGCAAGCAGGCGTCTGTCTGATGTTTCTTAGGCGGCCATGAATCTGCTTTTTAGCAATGATTTTAAAATATGAGTTGCAAAACCCTACCAAACAAAATATTCGGTGTATTTACCAAATAATTAACCTCGAATATAATAATATTTCTGACGTTTCTGACAAAATCAAAGGATTGACATGACACTTCGTGCCGGTATTGCAAAGATCGTGAAGTCTCTTCCTTAAACATTTTAAAATTAATAGTGATCTTGTTTTTTTATTAGGGCCTTTAGGTTTTAAATAACAATAATTTATTTAATATACATCTAATATTACACATTGAACACTATATTACTTTTGCGTTATGTTTTGTGCTCTTTTACTATAAAAATCAGAGTAATAATTGTCGTCATTTAAATAAAATTATGTCTATCTTACAAATGATTTTGTGAAATTATGGGAGAATTAGTATATGGTATTATTATTGCAAAATCGCAATAATGAGGATTTGGTTATGAATACGACATACTTAGCGAATTTCCACGTTGTCCCAACATGATGTTTTATCGGCCTAACGATTCCACGCTAACTTGTAGAGAATACCACCCCAGGTGTGATACTTATTAAGTAGTTTTTTGGCCTAAGCTCTCTCTTAGCTAGTGGGATCTAAAATGAAAGGGGTTTTTATAAAGGGGCATAAAACCTGATCGCTAACTTATAGGCTGCTTTTAAATTAACCCTGATCACAAATTCATGAGACATAGTTATGATTCGTGAAAACGGATATTGAGATTACCTTTATGTACGTGAATCGCGTCTAATCGTATTGTGGCATATTGATCGCTCCGTCGTTCACTAGAATTTTAGTTAGACGATTGATTGCAGGTAGATAGGGGAGGTCAGCTCAAAGCGGCCACAGAAGGCAAAGCGGCCATAGCTCTGTATACGGTTCTATTAAATGTCATAACGAACTTTACCGATTCGTCTCACAGCTAACCTCCCGCCCCACCCCGATCAGCCATTCGGCAGCGGTCGCGGCAAGCGCGTGCGTGAATTGACGATTTTTGAATATTTGGCGGTTTCCTTAAAAAAATGCGATGTAAGTCCAGCCTGTTTTGATGCAAACCATGCATATTTCATTACTTTTATCTAATGTGCCATGTCACTCATTTATTAGACTATGTTTGTGTATTATTTGCTTAAAAAGTTAATGTAAAATATGACAGCTGTTAATTTTTAAAATAAATTGCACGAAAAAGGCAAAGCGGCTCGGGCAAAGCGGCCAACTGACCGCTTTGCCCTTAAGTAAATGTATAATACTTGATTATTTTGTTAAGATGGTCAACAATTATAAAAGAAAAACTATTCAAAAATCATGGGGTGAAAAGTACAATGGCGCAAGCAATCAAAGACGTGAAGGAACAACAAGGCTCAATTAAATATATAGCAATTCAATATGGCATCCCTCGCACGACATTGTCGGAGACATTTAAAAACAGGATCTACTAAAAAGAAACTGGGCATATTTAAAGCGGTATTTACTTTAGTACAGGAAAATGAGCTTTTAGAGTTTGTGCTCCAAATAGACGACCTCTTTTTTGGTTTTACCAAAGAAGACTTTCTTAAACTTGTTTTTCAGTATGCTCAAGTAAATAAGTTTCAACACCCATTTAAGAACAAAGGGATTTATCAAGCGCTATCCTGATTTAACTTTAACACGTCCAGATTCTATAGCCAGAGCCCGAGGTCTGACCTCTTCAAAGGTGAAATTGAAAGTGTCATTAATTTTAAGGGTTTAAATGTGTAATTGACACCAAAGGTTTATTAAAAATACATGTTAATTTCAAACTATTATTGGCAATCTTCTTTTTTCGAACACTACCTAGGTATATCTTTTGTTAAAAAATGTACATTTCTCATACATTACAGGACTGGCCGCTTTGCCCTTACCCCCGTGGCCGCTTTGGGCGGCACCTTGGGCAAAGCGGCTTTTTGCCACCTTTTCGTAATTTACGTGTCATATATGTATTTTCAACTTTTTGCCAATTTGGATTGCGCACAATGAAGAACAAATATTTTTTCTACCTATTAGTATAAAAATATTTTAAAAAATCATTTTATTTAATAGGTTTTTTACACCTCAAAGTAAAGGTGGCCGCTTTGAGCTGACCTCCCCTACACGCTCAGCTAGGACAATGGTAACAGGATTTTAGATGGATTGATGATAGTTACTCGTATGTATAACTATTTTATTCCTTTCAAATAGACTATGGTTAATATAACAAATTTATTACAGCACGTATTTTGTACTTAAATAAAGTATTATGCCTATTTAAACTTAGTAGGTAAAAAGTACCTCAAAGCTTGCATTTCATAATTTTGTTACTACAGATAATATACAAACGGATAGATAATATTTCAAGGATTTCGGAAATGTAAAGGTCTTTATATCTTTTCTAAAAAGGAACAGCTCTAATTGCAGTTTTTGCGCGCAGTGCAAAAAAGTCTTGGTCGCCATTTTTAGCGTGGCAGTTTGAGATCTGTCAAAAAAAACGTTGGCACTTGAAGGGGTTAAAGGAGTAAATCGTGCGTGTTGCAGCGAGCAGTACCTATCGATTGCGGTCGATCGCACGGCACGCGGTCGTGTTATTAATAACGACCCACTAATGCCTCTCCACACCGCATAGGACTCGCCACTGACACGCAGTCATGATAAAAACGGCTTTAGATTTTATGAAATGTTGCTTTGTGTGTCTATAATGCCTACAAACAACTCCAGTCACACTGATTGTCATTTTTAAAACGATTTTTATTTAATCATGCTCTTCGTAGGTAATACAGAATTAGCCAGAGTTAATAAAACTAGCATTAAGTAACTCCTATAGCTCATAAGTTACTGAACGTTTAGAATATCTATGTAGAACATCTAGTACCTAGGCTAGAGTAACGCAATAAAAATTTCCAACACAAAACTAAAAATGTTTACATTTAAGTTAATTGAACTTCCTTTTAGATAAGTTAAGTACCTAAAAGGTAAGGTCAAAACTGTTTATCAAAAACGCCCTAAAATTTCATAATGGCGTAAGTTAAGAATGGAACTGACAGTTTTATGCCCTACTCACTTTTTTGTCTGTGTAACATCCGTTTTTAACGCACCTGTAAACAAATTACATTATTTAAATGAAGATTACGCTTTTTTAATTAGAATCACCCCTTAATGATCACTTTAACAAGAATAAAGTTAAAAAATTGTAACCTAAAATATTAACTGACAACTGCTTCCATTGTGAATACTTAAAAGTAAAAGAAAAACTTGTAAAAATATGAGAATGGAGATTTTGTTAAACTCTAGAGCGCTTAAACATTTGATCGTACTAGAGGATAAGTAACAACTGAAAACCAACACCTCGCATACAATAGAGGTTCTTAAGCCAAGTAATTCACTCAACAGTTATTTCGAGTGGGTATCATCAACGTTATTAACATACAAAGCGACATACGAACTTCCAAGAAACGCCACCACAATGTACGGATTAGTTGTATGGCTCCAGACGAAGTTCGCAACGAACTTTGACGATATTGTAACTACGTAGTTTTACCAGTTTAATTAGGTACGAGAGTATTATTGGATGATAAGTTACTTTTAGCTGCCTACCATGGGAAACATTCGATAAAGTAAATAAGTAAACTAATTTACGAAATTTAATCAAATTTTACTTACAAAAATTAATCGACTGTGTCATTCGGTGGGACTCGAACGCACGTGTTCCTTCGCTATGCGGGCGAGTGCTCTCACCAACTAAGCTACGGAGGACGTTAGTCAGTCGACGAATTTTTGCAAGTGCTTGCTACGCCAGTGAGCCGGCGCTCGATTTCACCAACACTTGGGGAATGCACCCGCATGCATCCAATGGAAATATTTTTACAAACATTTAACCAAGTTAAGTTTTTGTAAGTGAAATTTGATTTAATTTCGTAAAAACTTGCAAAATAATTGCTTAAGTTATAAAAATATAATAAACTAATTTAATTTAATTATCTTGTATTGTTTTATCAATTCATATAAATTTAATTACTGTTTGTTTTGGTATAGTTCACCATTCTTGTCGGTTGCTAAGCAGAACGTGAAGTTACGAGAGGGACTATTTTCAGGGTTTAGTCCACAGGGAACCCTAGTTTTGTGTCTGTCCGTCTATGCGCGGCCTATAGAGCAGAGACAGTCTCTGTAGTAGTAGAACATGAAAGCTTTTTGGCATTAATAAGTAAATGACGACCGTCTTGGTGTAGTCGTTCGCGCACCGGACTTCTAAACCAGGCGGTTGCGGGTTCGAATCCTGCAAGGGGCAAATGTTTGTGTGATGAGCATGAGCATTGGTACCTAAGTCATGGATGTTTATATGTATTTAAGTATTTCTATCCGTTATCCTAGTCACTATAGCACAAGCTCACGCTTAGTTTGGGGCTAGGTAATTGGTGTGTTTGTTGAAACAATTTATTTATTATTATTTATTAAATGTAAACAATCACGACAGGTAAACTGAAACTGCTACCTTAAATGATTTCTGAATAATTACATCGGTTTACCTATAAATTTTGCATGGCTATTGGAAAACAAATCCCCGCCAGTGAAGGGCTGCAGCCGGCAGCACGTCAAGCTACCCATTTGAACTATGAAAATAGTTTTATTACATAGGATAGGTTGTATTAAGGTCACTGTGGGGTAGTGTGTCGTGCGGTCGTGTGTATTCAGAACCCGGGCTTATGGCTTACATCACACCGGAGTATTGAGGCTTGGCCATTAGTATCATAATGCTCAACCACGGGACGTCCACTGCTGAAAGTAAACCCTATCAATTTCCTCAGTGTGCAGTTGTAAGCTTGTTCTTCTTCTTCTTTTCGTGTCGACTCTTGCGTTATATTTTTGAGGACCAATACTCGGCGACTGACGGACCATTATCAATTGTCAGTCAATAGTGTTGTACAGGTCCGCACCTGCGCAGGTGTAGGGGAGGGGCATGCTGAGCAAGACAATATGTGTGCCATTGTTTGTGAAGAGACACCACACAGGCATGCCTCGTCCGCAACATAACCCCATCTGTAAGTACATGTTCTTGCTTCGGCCGACTTGTGTTCACAGTCTATTTCAAAGTCATTTCGAGACTAGTATTTGGGCGACTATTTAATAAAAAAAGCTTTTTATAACTTGTAAATCTTATTTAAAAACTAAAAAAAGGTATAAACTTGAATAAATACAAAAAGAAACCACAAAAGTAAGAAAAAGTTTCGTCACCGAGCGAGAGTTGAACCCTGGCTAAGGCCAGGCTTCTGGAGTTTTTATCAGTCCAACGTCATAAACATTCGGCCACGGCGCTCTTGCGTAAATTAGCGGCTATGTTCTGCGTCGACCAATGTGAACGGAAAACACATGAAAACTCGAAAACACGCTTTTTCCTAAACATAAGACTAAACTAGATCAATTTTTCAACCCCGACAACTCCCACATACCAAATTTCAGCGAGATCCTTAGAGCCGTTTCCGAGATTTATTTATTTACTAGTGGTTCCCCGCGACTTCGCCCGCAAGAGTTTGGATTTTCGATATAAAGTTTCATCCCCCATTTCACCCTCTTGTTTTTTTTATATCGCAACAAAATGTAGCCTATGTCCTTTCCAGGGTCTCGAACTGTCACCATACCAAATTTCATCTCAATCGGTTCAGTGGTTTAAGCGTCAAGAGGTAACAGACAGACAGACAGACACACTTTCGCATTTATAATATTACTATGGATTTCAGGAAGATTTACAGTTTTAATTATACCCTAAACAACAACAGTACCTATACGGTGGTTCTGTTATAATTAAAAAAAATACATGTTACCTTACATATGAAAATTTAAATTAAATCTGATAAATAAGGATAAGTCGAACTGAGGTAACTAAAAACAACATAATCTGAGGTAATAAAATAGTTTGTCCGTGTTCAAGAATCTCAAAATATGATTTAGTAATTTGTCGCTTTATCGAGGAAATGCTAGTAAAGAATAGGTTAATATCAATAGATAGTTTGGAGAAACTACGACAACTACACATAAATTAACAAATTTACAAGCATGGATCGTTTATAAATATAGGATTTAAAGCTTGTTCATGTAGGTATTTATCACAAGAGCAGTATTACCTAGAGCTATCTGCCGCGAGGCAATTTACCGCAAGCGGCTGACCGGCAACGGAATGCGGAGAACGACGTTAGGCTGTAATTAGGTCCGACAGCCGGCCGCGGGTAAATACATTTCAGACAGGAGGATTATTTCATTTGCTTGTTGATTCTTGCTCCTGTAGATAGGTCACTTGACGCGAAACTTGGGGCAAGAAAATCTAGTGACAATTTACAACCTTAATTTATTATGTTGGAAATAGAAGGTAAGTTGGTAAAATAATGGTAATTTTTTTTTTGAGGCTGAAGCATATTAAAATGAGATAAATTTAAGCATTATATTTTGAATATTAGAAATATGATGTAAATAGCTCAACCTACCTTTACTATGTATTTATTTAGCTGAATAGTTATATCTAATTAAAGTTCAGGAAAACTTTTCCGATGTTTGACCGACGAATCTTTCCTACATTTATTTTTAGAAAATAAAAGATTAAAAAAACTACTATTTTCGGTAAAAAATTGTTTTATAATCAATCGCTTACATCTTTTTTGAGTATTTTAATACGTACTTGTGCCAAAAGACCAAACCTAACTGTTCCATGACCATAATCTACTGTCGAAATAGTTTTTTTGTGTGTGTGCGTGTTTGTATGTACAAACATTTACATAATAAATAAATTGTTTCAACAAACACACTAATTACCTAGCCCCAAACTAAAAGCGTGAGCTTGTGCTATGGTGACTACGATAACGACATACAAGGGTACTAATATAAATTTATAATTATACTTCAGTATTCGTCCTCGATATTAGTATTATACACACATGTAGTATCGCTTGTACTTATTACCACTCAGCACAGTATTTTAGAGCATAAAAAAAGTAAATTTAAATGCTACTTCCGGTTAAAATAAATAAATTTTAAATTAATTCAAACTGTTTCCGTATCCGTTCCCCGCTCTTACCTGGAGGTAAGAGCGGGGAACGGATACGGAAACAGTTTGAATTAATTTCTGTCGATCCTTCAGACTTCATTCGCTGTTTGTGCTTCGCCACGAAAGCACCTCTATTTGCATTCCGTTCACAAAAGTAACTTACCTACCTATAACTTTTTTTATTAAAAAATGCCAAAACGAAAAAGTGATAATCAGTTAGATTATATCGTAAGGAAGTTAAAATATTTAGAAAAAGAAATCAAGATTAATAGACGTTCAAGATCGCGACATCGCCGGCGTATTTCTACATCGTCATCATTAAGTTATTCATCAAGATCAAGATCTTCAAACTCAAGATCGTCACCTGAAAACCACGGTTAGTACCTTAAAAAATGACCAGAATTTGTAGAATTAATCCACCGCTTAATGTTCAAAACACGCATTCGATTCAGTTTCTAGGACTGATTCATAGCGTATACACAAGGTTTTATGCAACCAAAATAGTTATTAGGACTATTTTACCGCTAAAACTATTTCAGCTCCGTTTCTTCATTTCAGAACGAGCTTTGACTGAACATGGCGAACGGCCACAGATGTCGATGGATGATGTGGATGAACCTACTCACCCACAGGCGCACACGGGTGTGTGCGCCTGTGGGTGAGTAGGGTGTGCGGGTGCAAGGACTGCGTCACCGCTACCCTTTACGTCCAGAGCCGATGCAGTACAACTGCCGTCAACATCGCCACAGCCGTCCACCTCCGGTGATGCTCTGGCGATGGTAACTCAGGAACCGTCAACACAACCAGAGACAGAGACGCTACAAAATGAAGGTCAGTCTGCAAAAAAATATGCAACGGATACAAGTCTAAACCCCGATATCTTAGATATTTTTGGGACTGATCCTACTACAATCGCAGACATGGGTCCTGCTATAAATACTGAATTAGCTAATAGGCTAAGCTATATAGCAACATCAGGACTTAAGAAAGAAGAACGTAAAGAGATTACTGATAAACATCTAGTTCCCGAAAACTGCCAGGCCACAAAAGCGCCAGAACTGAACCCGGAAATAAAAGCTGCACTATCTGAAGGGTTAATTAAACGCGATAAAGCGTTAGAATCGCGACAAAAGAACGTAGCGACTGTAATATATTGCCTGAGTAGGGTAATCACTACTCAGATTATTTCGACAGAACCTGATCATGAAATGCTTAAACATTTATTTGATGCTACTCGCCTTCTTAGCGACATACAATACAACGATTCAACAGCACGTAAAAACTTTGCTCTTAATACCCTAAAAAAGGAAATGAAAGAGCAATTGGCCAATACAAAAATCGGCAAACAGTTGTTCGGCGAAAGCCTTGGAGAAACCACTAAATCAGGCGCAGATCTAAAGGAACCCGTGAAAAAGCCTAATAATGCTGCGAAGCATTTAAACTGGAAGACGACGGGTGGAACGCGCAGGCAGGCAGCAGCCGTCCCGTCATCGTCACGTCGCCAGCCGCCGCCAGCATCGCAGACCACCGCGAACACCTATCAGCACCAACGCCAGCCGCCGCCGCCTCCGAGGAACTCCTCAAGCACATCATCTCATCGGCCTCAACGCAACCGCAGACGCTAACTACGGAACACGAGGTACACTATGCAGGTCGACTGGCTCATTTTGTAAAACAATGGCATATGATCACCAGTGATCGTACGCTACTATCATGGGTAAATGGTTACAAAATAACCTTCGACAAACCAGTGGTCCAGTCGAATCCCCATATTACAATAGTGAACTCGGATGCGGAATAAACACAATTTGAGTTGGCCATAAACAAGCTATTGTCCATTGGTGCTGTAACAGAATGTGATCCTTGCCCTGGGCAGTTAGTTTCGCGAGCTTTTCTTATCCCCAAACCAAACGGTACTATGAGATTCATATTAAATTTGAAAGAATTAAATAAATTTATTTCTACTAAACATTTTAAGATGGAAGATATTCGAACAGTGTTAAAATTGATATCAAATGATTGTTTTATGGCTACCGTAGACTTAAAAGACGCGTACAAGTTAGTTAAAATAGATCCGATTTCGTGTAAATACTTAAGATTTTGCATAGCAGGAGACAACAATCCAAACTCCCAAAAAACATATGAATTCAAAGTATTACCGTTTGGTTTGTGCACTGCAGCATATATTTTTACAAAGCTATTAAAGCCTGTTCTCAAATTGTTGAGAAATTGTGACTATTTATCTTCATGCTATTTAGATGACATTTATTTATTAGGGAATACGTATCGTGACTGCCGAAAAAATGTAATAGTTACACAACGCTTCTTAGAATCCCTAGGTTTCATTATAAATGCTGAAAAAAGCTGTACAACACCTTTTCAAAGTTGCAAATATTTAGGATTTCTTATAAACTCAAAAGATTGGCATGTTAGTCTACCACAAGAAAAAAGAATCCGGATCAAAGATCAATTGAAAGCCTTTTTGAAAATTAAAACTTGTAAAATTCGTAAATTTGCACAGCTTGTGGGTTTCTTAGTATCATCATGTTCTGCTATAGATTATGGTTGGATGCATATAAAAGAAATGAAACGATGTAAACATATAAATTTAAAAGATCATGATGATTATGATCGTTACATGAATATACCTAATCACATCTTACCAGATATCCGTTGGTGGTTAAATGTTATTGACAATGCTGTCCACCGAATTAGAGACAACATCTTTTGTTGTGAGATTTATTCTGACGCCTTAACAACAGGTTGGGGCGCGGCTTGTGGAAATGAGTCTGCAGGGGGTCAATGGTCACAACTCGAAAAACACAATCACATAAATTATTTAGAATTGCTAGCGGCATATTTTGCATTAAAAATATTTGCCAAAAATTGTCATCGTTGCCAAATACTTCTGAAGGTAGATAACACAACAGCCGTTAGCTACATAAATCGGATGGGTGGTATACAACATTCATATTCAGATGGGGGTCCATCTGAATAAAATTACGAAAGATATTTGGGACTGGTGCGAAGAACGCGAAATATATATAACAGCATCGTACATAAAATCACATGATAATATTGTTGCGGACAGGGAATCTAGGCGCTGTCACCCGGATACTGAATGGCAACTGTTAGATGCTGGGTTTCAGTGGGTGCTTAAAAAATTTGGTACTCCTGATATAGATTTGTTTGCAAGCCGAATTAATAAAAAATGCACTAAATACGCATCATGGCGATTGGATCCAGATGCATTTGTCATAAATGCGTTCACTATAAGTTGGCATAATATGTTTTTTTATGCGTTCCCCCCAGTTTCTTGTATACTAAAAAGTTTAAGGAAAATAACCGGAATAACAGCGACCGGAATATCCAGTCCACAACTACCCTGGTTGCCGCCATATTATCCGGACAGCGATGTTAAATAAAGGCGTTCTACCGTCTGCGATCGATATTATGATAGCCTCCCTATCAAACAGTACATTCAAGCAATATGAAGTTTGCATCAAAAGGTGGTATAATTACCGTCAGACTAACAATATTGATGTATCCCAACCCAACATTTTATCCATATTAGACTTCCTTACCAACATATTCAACAATGGAAGCCAGTATGGCACTATTAATTGTCATAGATCGGCTTTGTCATTAATATTAGGAAAAATAATGAAAAATGAATTAATATCAAGATATTGTAAGGGAGTATATAGGCTGCGACCAACCTTACCAAAATATAATATTACCTGGGACGTTAGTGTTGTTTTACAATACCTAGGTTCATTGTTTCCTCATGAACAAGTTTCATTAGAACAAATGACTAAAAAAATTTCAACTCTAATAGCTCTGGTTACAGCTCACAGAGTGCAAACAATTTCAAAAATATATTTAAAAAACGTATCTATCTCTGAAAGTCAAATAATGATTAAAATTACAGATTTAATAAAATCATCTCGACCAGGTGTACCTCAACCTATTTTACGTTTACCTTTTTTCATAGAAAAACCTCAAATACGTCCAGCTAAAGCTCTTATGTCATACATGGAGAAAACTAAAGATCTTAGAAACTCCGACAACTTGTTTATTTCATTTAGAAAACCTTATAATTCTGTGATATCTCAGACTATAAGCAGATGGATCAAAAATACGTTGCAAGCTAGTGGAGTTGACGTATCAATATTTTCTACACACAGCACTCGTCATGCTTCGACATCCACTGCTTTTAATCGAGGTGTTAATGTGGATCTAATTCGGAATATGGCAGGTTGGTCGGGTAACTCCACTACCTTCGCACGTTTTTATAATAGAGTTATTGTAGACAGCATAGATTGTTCTGATTTTGCTAGATCTATTTGTATACCTAATAATATGAATTAAGAATCAACTAGATAAAATGTTATATTATGTGATCATATTATGCTTGATAATAAACGATGATTGATACATGATATTTCCTTTTTAAGCCCTAAACATCTACATGTGTGTATAATACTAATATCGAGGACGAATACTGAAGTATAATTAATGATTAAACGAACTTACCTGTACGTGAAGTTCTATCATAACTATATGAAGTATTCATCCGAAGATATTAGTAGGAAGTCCCACCCACCCAAGTTTTTTTTGTTGTGTGTACAAAAACCTGTAGCATAGGAAATATTATACATTGTCGACTCTAAACTTAATGAAGTCTGAAGGATCGACAGATTGGAGGTAAGAGCGGGGAACGGATACGGAAACAGTTTGAATTAATTTAAAATTTATTTATTTTAACCGGAAGTAGCATTTAAATTTACTTTTTTTATGGTCTAAAATACTGTGCTGAGTGGTAATAAGTACAAGCGATACTACATGTGTGTATAATACTAATATCTTCGGACGAATACTTCGTATAATTATGATAGAACTTCACGTACAGGTAAGTTCGTTTAATCATTAAACATCCATGACTAAGGTACAAATGCTCGTGCTCATCACAGAAATATTTTCCCCTTGCGGGATTCACACCCGCAACCGCCTGGTTTAGAAGTCTGGGGCACGAACCACTACACCAAGATGGTCGACAATTTGAGATCTCAACTTTGAGAACTCTATGTGATCAATATAAGAATGAAAAATGGTTCTGGAAATTTGACAGATCAGGGTAGGTTGATGCGTGGCCAGTTGCGTGGCCCACTACGTACATACACATACAGTGTGCGAAAGCCCTAAACTCATGGCCGTTTTCCGTGCTGCTGGCTAAACCGCGGCACCGTCAGTAATTTGCAGCCGCTGGTCAACGAGACGGAGATATTGATTTCCCAAAATGCTGCTAGAAACATCGAATCCTCCGAAATGCTGATAGAAATATCGAGTTGCGTTGCTTTTTGCGAGTAATCGAAAACTGGAAGATAATGTCACATTGGTCGGTAGCCCTACTGAAAAAAAAAGGATCAACCAGACTACTTTTGTTAGTTGAAGGTTTCGTTTTAGGGAAGTCCATTTTTGTTAAATACAAACAATTTTAGTTTGTTACTAATAACCAGAAGTTCGCAAGTCCCTAGATTACGGCCTACTAGTAGCCAAATTTTGGTTACTGTTAACCAATCATTTTTTTCAGTGCCTTTGCCGAGAATAACTAGAGCAGTCACTTATTAACTTACTAAAAAATAGGTGCGTGATCTCGTTTAAAAGTTATGAATGCAGTATCAATAATTAATATTGTTAAAAAACACGAATAATCACAGCGTATGAAGGAATCGGTCAAAAGGGTTAATTAGGAGTATAAAGTTTGTCGATAATGTGGGGATATTCGAATGACCGAATCTAGAGATCTAGTGGTAGCATCAAGTATTTTGCCACACCCTTTGGAAATATTGTCAACGGGATGGATAAAAAAAAAGTATGTATCGCGTGTGCACGCTAATAGGCTAGGCAGTATGCTGCAGCCTGCGGTCACTGTCACCGGACACTCATTAACTTATTAGCACCTTCTGGCCACTGAGCATGGGGACATCGAATTTCAATTATGTCGGAATCTACAAGTACCAGTATATCACCTATTTTGGCAATGGTTGTTTTCTTTTAAACCAATTTTAGCAACCGTTGTCGAAAAATCATCAGCTTTTTCCCGATTTATAATTAGGCTCCATGCGATGAGCGACTACTGTGGAGTAAAGAGAGTAAGTAGAAAAATAAATTGGGTTAAATAGTAGCATATATTTGATTTGAATGAATGATATTGATAACAGATTGTGAATGCAATTAATGCCGAAGAATCGATAACACTTTGTATTGAATAGGTACAAAGATAAATGTTCCCTGAATATCATTTATTTTGCAGGAGAGAAACTGTATCTCTGGATCGAGTTACCAAGAAGAAAACGCCAAAGACCAAACCATTAGAGAAATATTTTTTCATAGTTGTATTAGGAACTTCACGTTGTTTAAAAACTTTTTAGTAGGGAAGTAACTTTTAATAGTATCGAGTTACTTTTACATAATATTTTCTTTAACTTGTACGAGTAATGTCATCTCCGAGAATAGGAGAGTAAGTTTGTACAGGTATTGCTAACCAACATTGGTTCATTCTTTATTCATTGCTTTCTTTGTTTGATTGCTATACTGTATCGACGAATGACATTACGTTTTCTTTTCGAAATCAAATGGCTGAGGTAAAAAAAAATTAAACCAGCAATACAACTGGGAATGACTTGAAAGTGCTTCGTAATGAATTTCTTGGCGATATTAAGCCTTTCTTATTGTTGACTTTTACTTGTTTTTAGTGTTAGTTTGAAGTCTGTTAAGAGACTATAATAAACAATGAAAACGTCTTAGTCTTTGCTAATAATAATAGATTTTTCACACTACCTACTCGGCAATGTTCAATTACACATTAAGTAAACCTGACTCAAAGTGAGTCATTGCATCCCTAGGGACGTAATATTGTATGAAATTTCATTACGCCCCTAGGGAGGCAAAGTGATTTGAATTTCGAATAAGAGTTCGTAGGCATGATCACACTAGCCCGTCCCGCACCAAAGAAAACATATTTGAAATTTGAACCTGGCAGCCAAGAATTTTAGCACGAATGGAATGAAAAACAAAACGCGCGCTTCTAAAAAAAGAAATAAATAAATAATAAAAAACCTATGTATTTTAAGAAATTACAAACAATGTTTTCGTAAAACTGTCGAGTGACAAAGTTTATGACACAGGGGTCCATTAGATATAATGCTGATGGTATTGTTAATAATAATAATTTACTGCCAGAAAAGTCAGAGGATATATATACTTATAGATAAAATAAGTTTTTTGTAGTACATTTTTTTATTGCCTCGTAGGAAGTGTGAAAAGCAGAGTATTCTCCTTGGGGAAAAAGATGTCTTCGTCTTGGGCGAGCTTAAATCCCTCGCTCCACTCAGGATTCTACTTTTAACTCCCTCGCTGCGCTCGGGAGTTAACTCTCGAAGGATTCGAGATGACGCCCGTGACGTAAGACATCACTTTACCCCCTTGGTGAATAATCTACTATTAGTACTTTGTGTTTATTTGACGCGATGATCGAGTATTTTGTTAAAAATACATAACAGAATTCTCGTTCTCGTAATAACATTCTAAAGAATCTTGACTACGGCCGCTAATCCCAACATATCAACCAGGTAGATTTAGTACTTATAGTGCACAAGTGTGTGCGAATTACACGAGTGCACTGTCTGTTTTTCACCAAAAACTTGGTGAGATGGCAATTCGACATGACCGGAGATAGATCAGGCGTAGGGAACAACGGCTTAACGTGCTTTTCTCGGAAGCACTGGGGTGTAACACAGTCAACCTCTTAACTACGAGGTGTTGAGGATATATTTTAAAATAAGAAACCCCGGCATTAAACGACCCGACCCGAGAATCAAACAAAAAATCAAACCCCCTTGGATAGAAGCCAGTGTGTGTACCATTTGTCCAACGATGCAGTCAGGCAGTTTGCTTCGTCAGTGATTTTGATCTGCACTAATACTCGTCGTATTGTAAAGAGGAAAGAATTGATTGTTTGTTTGTTTGTATCGAATAGGCTTCGAAACTACTAGATCGATTCAAATGAAATTTGGTACAGAGATAGTTTGAGACCCTGGGAAGGACATAGGCTACTTTTTGTCACGATATAAAATAATCAGGGGGGTGAAATGGGGGATAAAATATGGAAAATCCGACTTTAGGTGCGGGCGAAGTCACGGAACTGCTAATTTATTAATATAGCGTTAGCGTAGGATCACGTACTCTCACTCATTTATGGTAGACCAGTTTGTTCGGTGTGTGTGTAAGTATCTTTTACATATATATAGTCCGTGCCATTTAAACTTGCACAAAAGGTTATTGACCCCACCTGTACCAAAAAATGCCTAAACTTTACGACACGTGTCGCTCATCGTATAAAATAGGGATAATACCGACCTATCGCTGATTTCATAATACCACGGCCCGTCCGAGAACGAGACAACTCTAAAACATCAAAATTTAAGTAATAGTTTCGCAATTTTGTAAATAAAACACAGATTTAGTTTTTAAAATAAATTTTCTTTTAATTAACGTATTGAAAGTATTTAAGCAGATACTTGGTTTTAATTTAAAAACTCGGTTAATTGACATTACTCTTACCACAAATATAAACACAATAATTAGAAATTTCATTTTTTCCATAAAGAATTAACAGTAGCTAATTAATAATTTTGACTCCGAAAATGATAAATTATGACTTATTGCACTTAACTGTTAGTGGTTTGAAAGGTCAGGGGTGCTATACCTGTACGCTATTTCGTAATGGCTCACCCGGTGCGGCATTATTAGATTTTTTTAATTTACGAATTTCGGAAGTGTTCACGTGTTATTGTCAGTCGTTTTTTTTGATAAGTTTCTGTTATAGTTCTTTGTTACGTTTGTGTTTCTTTTATTTTGTTGCTGTTTTCTCCATTCTTTACTTATTTTAAGTGAAGATGGAACCTGAGAAGAATAAAAAGAGGCGTAAAAGAATCCTCTAGCAGGTTAGTTTGTATAATTTACCTTTACAATATGTTTTGCTATCATCGTAGGTAATTTCATTTGAACACAAGTTTGAACGATGTTTTTAAGTATACAGTGATTGTAAGCTTTTACACAATGCGCTAATTACGCTTTTTCGCATGATGGCGAGATAGTGAGTTTTTTAAAATGGTCGTCAGCTCATCAAAGACGTCTTAGACGATTTACACAGCTAACTATGCATTGTCATTCAAGCTAAACCTGTATACAAAATTTCAGCTCATCGGTTTAAGATACCTGCTTTAAAACTGAGCTGCAATAAGTATTTGTCACATAACTTATAACCCGACTGGGTACAACACCTTGTCTTGGGTGTTGAAGAATAGGAGGAATGCGCCGCGTAAGGCATAAGTTAGCTTCAAGCTAATTACTGTAACTTCAAGCTAAGCCTTACACAGCGTAAACACAATTCCAGTTTGATTTGAAGTTATCCTTCTCCTAGACAGGCAAACGAATGCTGTTGACGCATATCTCACCAAAATGTAACTCGTCAAAGTTTACCCATTGATGCTTCAGAATCAAAACATTCAACCTCAATAATTATAATCAAGGACTCCAAGAAAACCCCTTTGCTTCACAGTCATATAACTCATAACTGAGGGTCGTAATCATTATGTGGAATGAAACACACACGACTTTCTTGGCAATATTTATTGGAATGGTTTGCCATTGCCTTCTCCATCTCACACACTAGCCACTAGTGTGCAGGTTTTTCCTCACGGTGTTTTCCTTAACCGTTTTCACCGCATGGGTTTTAACACGCCTTTTTTTCACGCAAAGAAAACCCAATACACCAAATTTCTAAACGGATCGGAGCAACGGAGTTATACTCGCATGCTTATTCTCTGCAAGTCCTTTCGTTTGCTTTTCATATTGCAGGAAAGATAAAAAAAACTTAGTCCGCCATCTTTAGGAGTCCGCCATATTGGATTTGGAATGACGTCACCCTATTTATTGAGTTATTCTCAGCAAGCCTTTTCAATTGATACCCACATTGTACAAAAGCAAAAAAAAACTTAGTCCGCCATCTTTACAAGTCCACCATATTGGATTTGGAATTACGCCACCTTATTTATCGAATTACTCTTAGCAAGCCCTTTCATTTGATACCAGTATTGTAGGAGTACATTTAGAAGTCGACCATATTGTTTTTTAGTAACGTCACTTTATTTTTTTAAGTTACTCTCAGCAAGCCCTTTCATTTCATATTCATACCCATATTGTAGAAATGCATTGAAAATAACGAGCCCGCCATCTTGGATGCTCCGCCATGTTGAATTAAGAATGACCACATCTTACCATGCATTGTCATCCAAACTATATAACAAGATATCTGCTAAAAAATAAAATTTTTGAATAATACCTACCAACTGCTCCCGCAATAATAACGCTGGATATAGAAAAAAACATTTTTTTTATTAATAATGTATGATGCAACTATTTTTATTTCATTATTCATGTCCAGTTACATAAAATGTCGGCTGTCCCTCAGCATATTTCTTGTTTTTTTAATGCAGTAGCCAAATGTTTGTAATACATGACAATTTTTCGGGTCAAGGTCGTACCAATAAACGTTTGTTTACACAGACTTCTATCGCTACGCCTTGTGTTTTGGTTCGCCGCAATCCCGTACCGGCGTGCAGAGGTACAGGGGTGTCAATGACCTTTTGTGCAAGCTTAAATGGCACGGACTATAGATTGCATCATGAATGCGGTTGTAGGGTGTGTCTTCATTTGTTTTCATAGTCTGATCATGATAAAACATGTCATAACTTGAATACTTCTTTTATGGCTTCTTTTATGGGTGCATTGAGGTTCTAAGATGAGATTAGCTCGCAGGTCTTTTAATCTAAAAAATTACCTATAAAATACTAACGTATTAAATTCGTAGAATTTCGTAGCAGCTTCTACAAAGTATCGGATTTTTTAAAACTGAATATTTTTTCTGCATTTAACAATTTTAAATGATTTAAATTCAATTACTTACACTATTTTATCGATTTTTCTCGCAGTTTTCCATTTTTCTCTCCATAAAAACCTTCCTCGCACTTCAACTATAAAAAAGTGGCCGAATATAATTAATAGAATCAAGCGTTACTTTGCGGAAATCCATTATTAGATGAAAAAAATAAAATACAATTATTTTGCTTACAATTTCCTCTAAGAGGATCTAACTCTTAACGGAAATTTAAAGCAAAATAATTGTATTTTATTTTTTCCATCGAATTGGTTGAGCCTATCCTATCTAAAGTTAAGGCGTGACTATGAGAAATAGTGATTCATTTTACTAGAGATTAGTAATTTATCTCAGATAGATTTGTCTTCAGAAACCAGGGAACGTTTAGCTTCTTAAACTATCGAAAAGGCATTGATTTATTCCAAGATTTAATTAATTTCCGTACCTATGTACTATTCCAATGCTTTGAAGAGTAGGCTCGTTCAGTTTCCCGGCTTCTGTTTTCATCGAGCCATGAAATGACTACTACAAATACATTGTGGTCCAAAACATGGGAAACAAACGAACAGTGTTCGAGTACCTATTACTTCAAGTAAAGATTTATAGAGAAGTAATGCTTCTAAACTGTAAGAAATAGGTCAAAAGATGTCCTTATGTCAGATTTTATCACGCCGCCCTGGGGCATCCGAGGCGGGATGTTTGTTGTTTTGTACGTAAGGCGAATGTAACAAACTATAATGTAATATAACATTATATTCTACAAAAACCAAGCGCCCTACCCCATTTAATCATAATAGAGATTTGCTATCACTGAACTATTGAACTTTGAAGTTTGTAACAATATATTACTATCGATTTTTTCTGTGACTATCGAGCATCAAAACCACCCGCAGGTCCTTAACATTAACTTAACGGTAACTTTAACCTTAACTTAAAAGCTATAGTGATTACGATTGCTATTTGAAAGCAATGACATATGAATTGAAACTTTCTGACTATTTTCAAAGCTACGAGTATCATTTCTGGAAAGCAAGTATGGAAGCAAAGTATGGAAATATTTACGTTAATATTAAAAAACATTGCGATTGGAAAGCAACCAAGTTGCCTAACATGATTGGTAGGTTAATTTCAGCTATTTCTCCAAAATTATAATGTAGAATGCAAGGGTCACTTTTATTTCATTACAGTGAACTATAAATAAATAAATAAATTAATGTGGACAACATCACATACATTGTTCTGATCCCAAAGTAAGTAGCTAAAGCACTTGTGTTATGGGAATCAGAAACAACGAAGGTACCACAAACACCCAGACCCAAGACAATATAGAAAAATATTTTTCTACATTGACCTGACCGGGAATCGAACCCGGGACCTCAGAGCTGGCGACACCATGAAAACCGGTGTGTACACCACTCGACCACGGAGGTCGTCAAAACTGAACACAAAAAATAAATAACAGCTATCAAACGTCTATTGTCGTGTTGACTGCCGTCGATAAATTTCAACATTCAAACATTCAACACAAAATTCATCGGATCAAAACAAAAATCACCTGGACGTTAATCGGTTTCGCATGACTTTTATTGAAATACGAGTATTTCTTAAAGCCCATCGTTTATTATTATTGCAAAATTTTAAAGCTTTTTATTGAAAACAAATCGGTCAAGTGCGAGTCTGACTCGCGCACTAAGGGTTTCGTATCATTATTTATACAACATTGGACACTATATTACTTATAATCTTGTTTTTAGGTTCAAAAACGGCGAAAATCTTTAACGGCGTTTTTTCAATGAGAGCTCCCCTTAAATATATTTTTTACTTTAATTTAATTATAAGTTCAAAATAGTAATTAACATTCTGTAAAAATCTCAAGCGTCTACCTGTTGCCGTTTTTAATATCGAGTAAAAAACGGCAAAAACAAATACGTATATTGTATGGGAGCCCTACTTAAATGTTTATTTGCAAATGCTGTTCTTAGTATATGTTGTTATAGCGGCAACAGAAATACCTTATCTGTGAAAATGTCAACTGTCTATCTATCGCTTCATAAGATAGAGCCTGGTGACAAACAGACAGACATACGGACAGCTGAGTCTTAGTAAAAGGTCCCCGATTTTTCCCTCTTTTGTACGGAACCCTAAAACACGTAGTTGCCAACTTGCTAAATCTTTTCGGAAAAGATTAGGTTAGAGCTTTAATCTTCAGTGTGACAAAGTCGAAGAAAATTGATTTTGGTCCCTTAAAATTTACTCATATTCTCTGGTACGAGTATGAGCGGAAATTGGTTGCCGTTTTCATAAAAAGGAAAATTGAAAAAGCGGAAAGTGCATTGCCAAATAAATAAATCTAATAATGAATTTCGGTGACATGATCAAAGTTGTTTCTCAAAGGAAATTGATTGACAGCTCTCTAGCTGTATTCACCTACTTTTGTGACACTCCCTAATAAAAAATACAAGATAAAATAAAGAATTGTATATACATACATGAACCTTGAAAACGTTACACTCCTTTTTTGGTCAGTCGAGTAACTATGGGCTTGTTGTGAAGACAAAGTCATTACCTACATTTGAGTAACGCCGACTAACTTCTTGAAATTTATTAACATCTTTAGACCCCAGTTTACTAACTTTTAAACAGCTGGTAAACATCAGTTGATAGTTAATTTGACAGAATTCCCATACAATATATGTCAAATAATGCTAATACATTAAAATTACACTTTATACATTGATTAAAAACTAAACATTTGTTGGTGAACTCCAGGCTTAGTATTATGCTAAGATATTTATGGATAAAATAACACTGCTGTACTCAATATAAAGTGACAAGTAAAGCAGTTTATGCCGTCAACAGGCGGCATCATGGCACACGGTGGCCTACTCCTAATAACGATGTTCATATTTGATCCCTTTTACTCAGGGTGTGGTTAAGGCATTGGGAACAAAAGTTAAGTGCCGGCTGTAGATTTGACAGAGAGTAAGACCTCTGAGGGTATACCACTTGTAATTTTTAGCATATGAATATACGCCGCAGAGAAGAAACTGGCACTGCGACTTTCGTCATTATTGGATGTTGATGACAATGAGAAACTATCGTTTTGATGTGTGGTGCAGGGACTCAGAACGAAGTTGCGGATGAAAGTTGCTCAAAATCAAGTTCGAAAGATGCTATTTAAAACTACCTACTAGTAGTAGTTTGGTGTAATTGGAGTCATAAAATGGTTGCATCTCCTAAAATTGCTAGGGTTGACGATTGTCCATTTCAAATCAGAATTCCAATTTTGTTGCGACAACATTTGTTGAACAGAATTTACGAATGAAACTCGGCAGTCAAAGTTTACGAACAAAATATCTAATAAATATTACATTTCTCTCGTATATTTTGCTTTGCCAGATATCAACAGTAGAAGCGAGGACGCCCACATTCGTTGAAATTAATAAAGTGTGGGCCTGTATGTGGGTTCGGGTATGGGCGTAAACATGAATATCAATCAAGCGAAAAATACCCAAGTCTGTTCGCGGCAAACGTAAAGCAACTTGGGTCTGTGAGCCGGCGAAATGTAAAATCAACGGGACCGGGGTGCGATATTGTAATAATCTTTGGGTAAAATTATTATGTTGGAGAAGTTAAGTCACAATTTTCACAAAATAGCGGCGCGTATGCATTTTTAAAAGACTTTGTTAAGCAGTGGTTTCTTTGCACAAGAAGTAGTATAGTTAAGATTATAGATTTGAGTGCTGCGGACTAACGAAGAGTTCTTGGAAGTAGAGCAATATAAGTATAATATATTAAGTTAGAGTAAATTACACTTATTTATTTCAATCCCTACATACCTAACAATTGAAACATGCCAGTAAAACCTTTAGGGTCTCGAATATTTAATGCGAAGTAGGCATATAAACAGCATTTTGCGAAGAAAACTACCGGTTTTTTGGAAGAGCAAAATTACCGCTTAAAAACGGCAAGTAGTTTTAATCATGAAGGCCCAGACAAGAAACGGTATTTCTTTTTATGTAACGAGTTGGGTAAAGTGCCTAGAAATATATTCCGCGAGGCTTATGTCAGCAACAGATGGTGCCTGGGCTGGTAATATTCACAACTAAACTGGCTACACTAACGTAACTCGAAATTGGTTAAATACTTTTTGTTGCTGATTTCATATGTTTGGACATTACATGACTAATATTTCAGTTTCATAGCTTAAAAATTACCTTACCCTTTTTCACTAGCGGCCGCCTTTTCTAGTGTCTGATTCACTACCGCGATTCTGAACAACTCAATGACAATGCAACTCAATGATAATCGACATTTGGTTGAAATAGCTCTAGGTACGGATTTTACAAACCTCCAATAGTAAATAACATTTTTTCCCAGATGAATCCCGGATGGGTGGAAGCCAATTTCCTAAAAAATATATCCGTCTGCCACCCCATATCAAATTTAATAAATTATTTATTATATTAGTAGGTACTACGTTTGTTTATCTGTTTCAAATTCTGCCATTCAGTGGTCTAATAATTTTATTTTTATGTGCAATCAATCAAGCCAAGCCATATTGATTAGATTTTGTGCAATTATAGAATAAATAATAAATAGTGTGTAGTCAAAAAATATACAAGATCTAATTTGACATCATGACGAATTTTCTGACTTTTTTACTGTATGTAAGGAAAACATGACGTTGATAATTTTGTTATTATAATTGAAACTAGGTACTGACAACATTAATATAACAACACACTGAAGTAACATCGTAGACCGCTAATTTTCCAGAAGCTGAGTTGTGCACAAATTAGAAAACAAACAGGGGACTAAAACTTTTACCTTGAGGCGACTCAAATAACAAACACTACAGAACCTTTAGTATTAATTATACTAGCAATTTATTTTTTATTAAAGTTAACTGAAATAAATTGCGTTCAGTTCGGCGAACGTGCAAGTCGATATACTTAAATTAGTGCTGTAACTGCAATAATTGTTTTGGCTACGGTACATGTACTATTATTTATTCTGAGCTGCGGTTAACTTTAGGGCTGTCGCAGTAATCTGTCGTAGTGGAAATGGTGAATACCTATGGAAGTTCTGTTTAGTGTAATTTTTATGTACAAATAAACACAATAATAGATAAGAAAAATAAAATACAATTATTTTGCTTTAAATTTCCGCTAAGAGACGCTAGCGCAGGCACAAAAACCACACCAACCGAAACCGCGTTGAGAACCAGTTCAGGCAAATGCAAAATGCACCGCCCTCCCTCCCTCAACACGCATGCCCTACAGCTAATGCAGTTGTTAGTTACTAACACCAACGTGCAAAAAACCTCGACGCGTTTCGCCACTCCACGTGGCATCCTCAGGAGATGTTGTCGCCTCGGCTGAGCACAGTCGTCCGTGCTCGTCTCTTAGCGGAAATTTAAAGCAAAATAATTGTATTTTATTTTTCCCATCTAATAATGGATTTCCGCAAAATAACGCCTGATTCTTTTTATTACAATAATAGATATTTAGCTAAGTTTAATACGTAAAACACATGTCTTCTGGCTATGGCAGGGCTGTCCAAATGGCACATTATACGAAAAGGCGGCGAGCCGTCAACGACTAGGGTCATTTAATTAAAAGGACAGGTAAACAAACAAACAACGACCCCTGATATTAAGTTTAAAGTATTTGCACAAAAGTTTACTGCGTTATGGTTATTCGTCCACAAGTTGAAATTTAATGATAGTCATTTATCTTTTAAAATTAAAACAAAAAAAGCATTTACAATTTGGTTACCTATAAATTGTTGGTGGAAAGGAATGTTAGGGTCAGTATTTTTATTGCTATTGTGTCACAATTTAATGCAAATTACAGCAAAAATTCAACGTTACACCAAAATGCTATTTAGATAGCTTTAGCTTTCAAACCTTGCTAATAATATTGATAAGGGTATTGTAATTCTACATTCTTTCTATTCATTCTATAACAGGGTGGCCAGTAAATAAAGGGTAATCCGTTAAGTATAGGTTAGTCTTATCATGCTCTACTATATGCGAAAAAAAATCAAGTGAAAAACTTACCATTACCATTTTTGAGATTTTGGAATGCAAGTATGGCATGATGCAACTATTCTGTACTTAAAGGATTATCTCTGACACCCTGTATGTTGCTTAGTTGGTGCAGGTTCCTTTTTAGGGTTCCGTAGTCCGACAAGAAACCCTTATAAGATCGTTCAGTCCGTCTGTTACGTCCGTCCTAGTCTGTCACAGCAGAATATCTTCTACGTTTATGGACTGATTTGCATGTAACTTGGTTCGAGGATACTTCACATATAGATCTCATTTTTGAAAATACTAAAAAATTAAATTACCCCTTTTAAGGGTACCTCCCCATACATGTAAAGGGGGGGGGGTGAATTATTTTTTGAGTGCACCCCCTTGTGTGGGGTATTGTTGAAAAGGACTATGAAAATAAGGTAGAAAATTGTTTTGGGTATCCTGTGATGAATACTTTTGAAATTATAAATAAAATAAAAATATATACTTTTTTCCAAAAGAACAGAATAAACTTTAAAATTTTTTTTTGCCTATACTGTCTAATGCTGTAAGTTAATGGTACGGAACCCTTCGTGCTCGAGTCCGACTCGCACTTGGCCGGTTTTTTACTACTCGACAGAGGAATTTGTTTTTAAAATAATTATGTTTGCTTGTGTAATTTGCAGGATGTTTGTGCGTATCCGATGGCAGGCAATAATGTGTTAATTGAACATTCTCCTTGCAAGCTTGTTACAGATTAGGCTTGAGAAAGCCCGGGGCACGACCTTTGATATACGGCTTTTAAATACTCTTTACATGGAAATAGGAAGCTAGAAGCTGCCTTCTAAGGTATTTTAAAAGTTGATGTATGTTTTCTATGCCTTTGCAAGTAAGAAAATATCTTTCGCTTTTTGTATACAGATACTCGTAGAAGATAGAAGATGTTAAAACAAAATCCCAGACAGACCCTATTCGACCAACTCAAACGGTCACTAAATAGGGGTTAGGATTGTTTGACTTTTCAGTTTTGTCTTTACTTAGAGGTTGAAATAATAAAACTTATAAACTATGTTCATCCTGTCCAAACAGTCCGCTTTCTCAGTAGCCCAGAAGTTGGGTTTATTTTAATAAAACTTTTGTCTGTAGTTCGATTGGATTTTAAAAACTTGTTGGTAAAAGTAGCACTTTTTTGATAGTTCTCTAAGGAACGAAAAAAAATTTTTTTTTTACATCGCTGTTTAAAGATGCTATGGTAACAGAATAAATAAGAGATGCAATATAAAATATTTACTGTTAATAATTCTTTCTGTAAATCCATAATGGGTATCGACTATCGATGGTAAATGAAACTATTATTGGTCCGTTCCGTTTTGTAGAATGATCGATCTAATAAATTAATGGAGTGATAAAGGTATTGCTGCGCTGACCCCAAATAAACTGGGAGCTGTGCCAGAAAATGATGATGATGATGATGATGATAAAGGTATTACACAGACGTCTTTCATTGAAGACTGGCTGGCTGGCCACTCTGCCCGGCACCGTAGAATGTTGAAGCCTAAAATGGGTAATCCAACGTAGGGGAGGGTCGGGTCATTACGGACAGCGGGTAATTGCGGACAGTACCATAACAGCTGATACAACCCGCCATACGCCCTTGTGGGGTTCATTTTGCCATCTTAGGGCCTGGCTGAACTTTAATACAGAAAGCTGCGCACTTATTTTAAGGTAAGAACGTTCAATCATTTTTAAGGACTTTCTTATAATATTTGTAGATTTTTAGTAACGTGCGTATGCAAAGGTAATTTCTTTAGGTAAAAACTGTACTCACCATACATTAGAAGAATAGTTAACTTTATATATATTGAGATCGTAGAAGTGCTAATTGGGGTTATTGCGGTCATTTTTTTGGGTTAAACACGAACGTCCATATTTACACAATTGTCAATCAATAAACAAAAAAAATTGTCAAAATTCTTAGAAAATTCGATGACAATGAAGATATTTCTATATAATTTGTAACAAAAATTTTTTTGGCTAACTACCACTACAGACTGGGTAATGTGTTTGGTATGCCAGAATTGGGCACACGATAGTAGCACAGGTAGGAGCACAAGCCGTGACTTTATTGAACTTTTGTAAGGAGAATAAGACTGGCCGCATTTACCCCACCTGCTGTCCGTATTTAACCTAAAGGTTTAACTAGTTAAGGTGACACTAAAGGTTTTGTTTTTTTGATAAAAAGTATACTTGTTAATTTGATACTTATAGTTTTATATGTTGATTTTGTAGACTAAGAACCAAAGTTTAAAAGATAATAAAGACTAACTGATTATCTTTGGTACTCTATGTTTTATTGAAGGTTTCCCTTAAGTGTCCGCAATATCCCCACTCTCCCCTACATAAAGATCTATTGTGTGTCATTCATATTGATATCCACTGACCTATTACAAATATAATCCATATTCGCCGATGGAATTAATGCTGTCCGATGAAGGGAAAAGGTATTGTAGTCATTTGGAGGCAAGCATATTTATAAGTTAGGTATTTTATGGTTCTCCTGGTTTAGGCAATGAAGAAGTTGGGATTGTCTATAATTTTAAAAGATTCTTTAATGTCAAATTGAAATTATTTAAATGTTAAATTAAAAAAAACGAAGAAGTGGCGTTCCGAAAAAGTAATTAGATGAACAAAAGTATGCTTTTTACCCTGTGCCGTATGCAATGTTTATCATTAACCTGTTGATTCGACCTTTTACCATAAATACTTAGCTTATATATTATGAGTCCTATACTGAAAGTTTCTTGAGGTTTATTTTACAGTATACATCTCATGAAGAAACACAAGCACATTATAATTTTATCAAGGCGTCAAAAACTCAATTATTGTTGGTATGGTTATTGGTCACTAAAACGATGCTCGAGAATATTGTGCAACTAGATGAAATAAGGCATAAAATTTTACTAGACGCAACAATGTTGTTTTATCTATTTTATACGATCAAAGGCTTTTATCTTGCATCATTGTATACAATGACTTGTCTAAGTATACAATAGAAGTAAATGCTGGCTGTGATGATGATTGAATAGATAGGTTCCATTATAATAAAATTGTACCTAAAATGTTATTGATATCAAGGTATAGAAATTATAGAATATTAGCTGACTTATTAGTTTGCAGTCGTACCACAAATTTTGAAAGGCATTCCCATTAAAAAATACCTAATATTTGAACTCCATAAGACCGGACTTAGCGACTGCAACTAAATTGGTATTTATTAAAACAATATTATTGTAGGTATACTTACTGTTTATTACTTACCATGCGCATCTTTGTTTAACTAACAAAAAGCGTTGATTTAAATTCAGAGTGACAGTGAAATATTGTGACTCGATATTTGTGGCATCGATTATAAAGATAAGACACCGAAATGAAAACATTTGTAATCGGCAAAGTTTAATTTGTATAAATTGAGAATCCCTCGAGATGTCAGCCTGAGTGGCTTGAACCCTCTTGTCACGAGAGAGACAATAAAGAGAAATCGATTTTAATAAGAAACAAGTTTTAATTCAACTTACAAATTAAATTTTGTGTGGGTCTAATGAATAGTTTTAATTTTACGAAAATGGTTTTTGCAATGAATATAGCAGCCTGTAAAGAGTATACGTCACTAGCTATGTAATTAATTGCCTGGGACGTCGTCTGCGTTGACTCATATTCTTATTCATCATCGAGGACATATCCCACTAGAGGGGAAATGGCATTAATTTTGTTCCAGAAAAATTCCGCCAAATCCGAAAGATTCCGAATGAACCGACTGAATGTCAAACACCGTATTAGTGATGGTCAATAAGAAATTAGTATCGATAGTCGATGTTATTGTTTAATTTAATTTGAAGAATATTTTATTACACCTAAGGTTAAACTTTTCACTAATGTGCAATATCCTAAATATAATATCTGATTCTTGTTCCTAAGAAATTTAAGTTAGTCATCAAATTAACCATTTAAAGTATGAATCATCAAAATGGTTATCAATCTATCCCTATTTCCCTTGGTCACGCCATCACGCGTGAACGGCTGGACCGATTTCACTAATTCCTTTTTTTGTTGTTTGTTATTGTCAGAAGAAGGTTCTTATGAAAGAAAAAAATAAGAAAATTGCGCGGAAAATTATTAAATTCAGGAATACTTAACCACCATATAAAATGATTTCTAATCAAACCTTAGCGCTTTGAACGTTAAAACATTTTGAATGTAACCTTATGACGTTCGACCACTGACCTCTATAATACAAATACGCTGGACTGCATACTGTAAACCTAACAATGAAGCCATTTAATTATCGCAATTTTGGCGCTGACAGCTATAGTGAGCGTGTGGTGACCATCCACGGAACTAATTTGACATAAACATATGGTAGTTACTCTATCTTAGTTTCCTGTACACTCGGTGGGGTCGCTTTGATTTGGCACAAAATTATGTGTTATTTCTTAGAGAATGTTTAGTCCAGCGTGCTTGTACTATAGAGGTCAGTGCGTTCGACATAGAATTGACAGATATCGTCAAAGAGAATGAAAAAAAAACTAAATAACAGGACAAAGTCTGCCGGGTCAGCTAGTATATAATAAAAAATAAACTTTTTTTGTAAAACAAATGAACTTCCATTATAACTCGCAAATAAATTGCTTAAATTATAAAAACATGAATTTAAAAGCCAAGCACAGAGAAATTGCATTGAAATCTAAATATAGTAAGTATTTTTATTAAAATGCGTTTATTGTTTTCTAATTTCTATAAATTAAGAATAAGGCTCATACTTTATATACGACAGGAAACAAGTTTCTTAAAATCATGTTTTCCGATATACAGTGTGAGTCTTTAAAAAGTGCACATATGAAAATGGGTGAAACTAGACCCATTTTTATCGAAGGAAAAATATTTAAAAAAGGCTGAGTTTTCTTTTTTAATTTTTATAGATTTTTTAAAGTTTAATTACCTTCTGTTGACTTATTGCAAAGAAAACGTTATAACTTTTAATCTAGGAGGTATATCCTGATGAAATGAAAACAATAATATTGGTAAAAAACAGATAATACTAAGAAAATACATAAAATTCCTAGAAAACATCAATAAGTAATAATAAAATGTTACTTTTGAGAAAAATCTGTATTTTAATTGGTGTTTTTTTTTTAATTATTTGATAAATTCTTACAAATAATGCCCATAATACAGGTGTTTCTTATTACTTTGTGTTATTTTTCATAGTATCACCTTTGTAAAACCAAAAATTCCATGTCTCTATCCCTATCACAACTTTAGCAATAAGCATTTGAACTAAGTATCTCTGGGCGCGCCATTCAACGTTTCGTTGCTAAGGGTGGCTCTAGATTTGTTTTTTTTCGTTTTCTGAGTATTTTATGTATTTTATTAGCATCACCTGTTATTTACCATCATTACTGTTTTTGTTTTATCAGGATATACCACTTAGATCAAAAGTTGTAACGTTTTCTTTACAATAAGTCAACGGAAGGTAATTAAATAAAAAAATGAACAAAATTTTTTTTTTAGATTTTTTTGACATTTTTTTTGTCGATAAAAGTGGGTCTTGTTTTACCCATTTTCATATGTGCACTTTTTAAAGACTCGCACTGTATATCTATCTATTTACCTAAGAACAGAGGCATCACTTTCAAAGTTTTAAAGCCCGGACACGGTTTTTTTTTTGTTAATAACCGGCTGAGTGCGAACTCGCACACGAAATTATACCATTATCTACTTCATAGTCACTTAGACACTTCAGGTTTTTCAGTGAATGAGAATGTAGGTAAATACGGTAGGTATTTTGTCTGGAAGGGATTGTTTTAATAATAAATCCACCTACATTATACATCTTTCTGTGTAAATTGCCTTATTTCTTTTATTAGTATGGTTTGCCATAAAGATTTTCTATCTATTTGAAGGCTTCAATTCCTCATTCGCTTCTCATTACATCCATTCATCACCTTTATTATCGTCACACACCTTACAGATATATAGACCTTAATAGAATCGATACACATATATATTTACTCACGCAAACATCCATACTCTTTGCTTTCACTACGCATCTCATTGTTCATAATCCATTAAACCAAGAAAACTATACGTCATGTCAAGTGTCAGCGTTTTGTTATTTGCAAGAAAATAAATAATTCTAACAAAACCTTCCTCGGTTAGGTTAATGTCATTTTTGCATAGGTATTGATTCTAGTGCGTGAGTGTAAATATTTGTGTTATCGATTATATCACTATACCTCCGTGCTGCCAAAGTACTAAAATAATTATTGTGTAATGTAAACTGTGCACATAAATGTCGATAAGTCGTATAACCAATTCAGCGCAACACTAGTAACGAGTGTTAACGAATAGAATGAGATGGCATTATGTGCTAACCACTTAGTGGGAGCAAGATGAGACTTAAACGTCAGTACGCTTGACCGATTTATCTTGAGCCGTAGGAAAATTTTATAAACTTTTTAAAATTGCATAATTACTATTACTTACCGATGAAATGACATCACATCCGTTTTAAAATTCGATGTTTTGCTTTTTTCTTACAACACAGTATAGAACAATACGACATTATGTTAATTATTTCTCAAATCTCATTTTTTCGTAACAATTCAAGTATTCACGTTGACATACCACACAGATCAATTGGTTTTTGACATACGGTTTTGACAGAACTGACACCTTCTATTGCGGTTGTCAGAGCAGATAAAGTTTCGGAGTAAAATAGTTTTTACTTCGCCTCCAGTAGGATATGTCCTCGATGTTATTCATTTATTTACACAGAAACACGGTACATTGGATTTTAAAGGCACTTTAAAGGATTTTTTCAGATTTTTCAAGCTAGCAGTTAAGCTTTTAGAAGAGGGAGCGCTACTACTGGAACAAAAAATGCGCTTTTAAGTTCATTATTTTGCATATGAAGCATTAAATAAAAAATAATGTGAGACAACCCTAAGTCATTCTAAAAGACGATACTCAACTACTCAACGCTACCCTACCTACACAATAGGGTAGACAAAAAAGGGTAGACAAAAACATCCCCACTTCACATGTACTCGTAAGGGAGCTCTACCCTAAAAAAATATGTTCCAAAATTTTATTCTACTATTTTGTCGGCATAGTTAGTATACATACACCTAAAATCGCAGCTTTCTTATACTAATGGGGTCTTCGCAAAACCTCGGAACGACGGAAATGACGAAACTATAAGGGTTTCTTGTTACGACTACGGAACCCTAAAAATATTTTTTTTATATTTAAAATATTTATAGTTTTTTTATTTAATCAATTTTAATGTTATTTCTGCGTAAAACTTGTGCTTCAGGTATGTCAGGACCTATCTGCCTGTATGATTGTTTGGTTACCACTTTCTTGACGTTAACTATAGTATTTTTAAATTACGCTTTGTACAACTGTTGTCTTTGTGCCTATATGCGTTATAAATCGGCTTTGTGTCCCCCAATTAATAGATCTCAGAACGTCTGTGTTGGTTTGTGAAGTTTGCCGATCGTGCCGTGAATAATAATGATTGTATTGCAATAATTGGAAAGCTTCCATGATTGATATTGGTGTTTGTGTATTAGTTAATGCAAATTAACTCAAACCACAAATTGTTTGGCTAAAGTTAGTAGGTACCTACGCCTCCAAACACAAGATCTCGCCCACTCTATTCTCTTAAGTAGACCTTCTTGGTGTAATGGTTTGCGCTCCGGACTACAAAACCAAAGCGGTTGCATGCAGGTTCAAATCCCGCAAGGGGCAAATGTTTGTGTGATGATCACAAGCATTTATATCTAAGTCATAGATGTTTATAAAAATGTATTTGTCTATTCATAATCTTAGACACGAAGCACAAGCTCACGCTAAGTTTGGGGCTAGGGAATTGGTGTGATTGTTGAAACAATTTATTAAAACCAAAAAAAAAAAAAAAACTGTATACGAATAATTTTCGGTTTACGAAAATACGATCATGTTTCCGATCGATCTTCCGACGATCGACTTCGGCGTAGCTGTCATATTCTATCCCTGCTTTTTTCTATACTGTTTAATCCGAAATCCCCGTCATATTTAAAAGAGCGCTTCCAGTTTCTGCAGCCGGCACGAGGTCATGACCTGCGTTCATCTAGAAAGCTTCACCTCCAATTCCCTCATCATTCTACCAAATAATATGCTGATTATTTTACTGTCTTATCAGTACGCTTGTGGAACTCCTTACCTTTGACTATCAGACAGTCAGAGTCTATCGCTATTTTCAAAAATAGACTTAAAGATCATTTTCTCCAATAATAAATACTTTTATTTACTGACGTTGGTCAAGTACTTCTCATATTGGTATTACCTAAAGGTTGTCTGGAAGAGATCGCTTATAGCGATAAGACCGCCTAGATTGTACATTTTTCTGTGTAAATCGCTGTACTTACTGTATTTTCTGGTGTGCAATAAAGAGTTATCTCTCCATCTTTTTTTTTTGTTTTTTATTTTATTTAATTATTTTACATCAATCCACAGTTCTCAAGATTTAGTACACAAGCAATAAATATTAATATTACCTACAGCCAAAAAAAGATTGTCATTTTACAAATAGCTCATTTAAATTAATAACATCGAACAGTTGTGAAAGGAACAGATAGATACAATAAGACGTATAGTCCATACAAACAAACGCACTGATATCATAAAACAAAAAAAACTAAACGTGGTCATACAAACACTTATTAACTACAACTACAGTTTCAAACAAACAAAAAAAGTATATCTATTTTTTTATACTTATTTATCATACTTAGATATCATTGCAGTCCGTTGACGTTCCGTTTCTATCGAATTTCCTAACACGAAAATGAGAGGGAAATACAGTTGTACACAAATGTAAAAGGTGTATTGATTACGAGTATTTTACATCAGATACAGTGAATCAGGATAACTAGTATAAAGTCTTGTTTACGTTTAAGACAGTATCTGTAACACTTGGGCTTATTCTTAAACCTGTTTTAGTCATCTGCTTAAAGTTGCGGAATTAAGTTTTTTAATGGAAGTTAAAAATGTATCTTTGTTTTTAAGACGTTCTCAAGCACCAGATTTTAGCACGGCCCCATCGCTACCACTAATCCAGCAGTTTGATACCCGCTGACGATTAGACCTGTATGACGATGTATGTCTTCATCATCATATCAGCCTATTGCAGTCCACCGCTGGACATAGGCCTCTCCAAGACGGCGCCAACTTTCACGGTCCTCCGCTACTCGCATCCAGCCACCACCGGCCACCTTCCTCAGGTCATCGGTCCATCTAGCAGGGGGGCGTCCAACGATGTATGTAACCCACACAGATGTCCTTGTGGTACTGATGTCAACTCGTTGGGACATGACGGACTATCCTGTACTAAAAGTGCAGGCCGTTTTTCGCGCCATGCCAGCGTCAACGACATCATTCGTCGGTCTCTTGCCTCTATCAACGTGCTGAACGATATCGCGCATGATGATGGCAAGAGACCAGACGGGATGGCGCTTGTACCTTCGCGGATGGGTCGGGCTCTTGTATGGGACGCTACCTGTGTCGCGGCCTCTCATCCGCCCGGTACAAGCCGGGAGGCTGGTTTGGCTGCGGGAAATGCCGAAAACTGAAAAAAAAAACAAGTACAGACAGATCGACTCCCGGTACCACTTTGTACCGTTTGGAGTCGAAACACTGGGTCCGTGGGGTCCTAACGCTATCTCTTTTTTTAAAGAGATTTCCAAGAGGCTGATTGACGTCAGTCGTGACCCAACAGCTGGCAGCTACCTTGCACAGCGTATAAGCATCGCTATCCAGCGGGGTAACGTTGCCAGGAACCTTACCACAAGGACCCTTTTTATAATTTATAATTTTAATTTTGTACATAATCATGTTTTATATAATATCTGTAAGTTGCCTGTAAATATTTATTACCTTAAATAAACCACATCATTATAACCCACAAAAATAAACCCAAGCACAATAGTACCTAGCTTGTGTCAAGCTAGGTACTATTGTGTATTGCAAAAGGTGGATGGAAACAATTCTGGGTTATGGGTTTGGGTGCAAGGTATTAGGTAAAAACTGCCGAGCTGAAAATACAAATCAATTAGCCAATAAAATATTTAAATTGAATCTATTAAATAGTTGGCTTTAAGTTTTAGTATTTATACGTTACACGTGCCGGTCAGAAAATCATTTCGATATTGAAATCGGATATCCCTGGCGACCTTGTTTATAAAAAAAAAGTTGATTTAATAAATGCTACGATTCCTGTTTCATATTTAAACTTTTTTTTAAAAACAACAAAACAACAAACCTACAAAATACTTGTATTACTAATCAAATTAAATAGGATAAGATACTCTTTAAATTGTGTAATCTGCAACTTATCTTATTACCATATATTTAGAGCTTCACAATGACGCTTAGTTGAGTGAGAGATCGAAGAGTCGAAGAAGTTCCCGGATGTCTGCGGTATTTGAGTTCTTCAGGAGTTTTGTTTGAAACCACCCTATTGCACTCCGAAGTAAGCCGACTTGGAATGGAATGAAAAAGTCTATGGTGAAAGGATGGCATTAGAGTATATCGTTTTTCTCATCGAACAAGACTCACAAAACAAATATTATTCGTTGACATTGAAGATTTCCTAAGGAAAATTGTAATTAAAAGCACTGAAACCACGTGATTTATTACCGATTTTGCCAATAATGAGCTTTATAAATATTTAATTTCATTTCGCATCGAAGACGATTCGAAATGTGTCAAAAAATATCAGAAATAAAGAAGATTACGATCCAAATCATCAAATCACGTGCCTTATCGTTATCCATCATCGCCGAGGTGTTAATAAAGATAGAAAAGCGCGTCGCCCAGCCCGTCGGACCCGCTCGGCGGCGTATCGATCGAGCGAACTGCGCAACAAGTGATGCCTCCGAGCCCGAGCAACACTCACCGTCATTCGGCTCGTCGAACGCAATTTATTGACCCTAAATAGTAAGGTACTTAAAAAAAAGTGGTGAAAGCGAAGCGATTTTTTTTTAACTAAAGGAGCGATTTTTTATCTATTTAAAATTATAAAAGTCATTTATTTATGCATATAGACCCACAGGGGGCACATAAAAACGTCCCATCATAATATATTTTTAAGCCCTACAGCTGCTTCGGGACAAATTGTGGGCTAGTGCTGAGAACGAGCAGCGAAAGAATTTCAGTCACTACGTATTGTCAAAGCCTCTTTTACAAATAATGATCTTATCATTATTTGTAAAAGAGGCTTACGGAAAGCACAATTTTTGTTTCTTAACATTATTTGTAACATTAGGTGTGAGCTTTAGGAAAACCGAGATATTCGCAATTCCCAGGGCTTTTGTATTTATTGAGTAGTTTTACATAAGATTAAAGTTATAAAAAGTAAGGTCAATACGTTTCTCTACCCTTACAGAAGTATGAGACTCGTCACAAAAATGCTAGTAGTCAGTAAAAATGTACTTACAAAAAAAGTCTGTTTAAGAAACCAATATGTTGTCCGTAGAATATTGCACTGTTTTTGACTTATAGAAACTATTAACTTACCTTTTTCTGTCCATAGTCTACCTTGGCAAACTTGGACGTTTTTAAATAGACTGCAAATTTGGAGATCGGGTATTTAGCTTAGATGCATATTTACCTAAACTTCAGTACGTAAGGCAGCACTTCAAGCTATACACCGCGGTTCCTTATGTAGTTGTAACAGACAACAGTAGCAATATTGCAAAGGAAATGTGTAGTCTGATTTGCTGGCCACAGGCCACAGCCTAGTACTTTGGGCCTAACGTTTAACCATAAAGTTAATATACCTAGCGGAATAGAGGAACAAAGGGCTGAGCAAGCGAGATGTCTCTTGCAAACACTGTATGATAAAAAGAGATGTGTGATTAGACGTAACAGAACCGTTTTTGGAAACGTCAAACAGTTTGTCGGCACTTATCGGCACGCTGAGAATTTCAGCTATTTGAATATTTCAAATACTACATGAAATCGTGGATATTTTTTTGAAATATTTTTTGGTGAAACGTGGTGACTTGTTTAGTAATTGATTGTTGTACGACACAGCGAAATAATCCCGAAAAATGTTCATTTCACAGGTAAATTGTTCCAAGTGGACACCACCTATTTTATTATTATTATTTTATTTTAGGTTTATTTTTGCCAATGCGTTTCGAATTTTAAGTGCTTAGTATGATAATTCTCTTCTTTAAACATTTATTAATGTAAGAAGCAAAGATCCAATACACATAATGCAGAATTTTCGAATATTTTGTGTAAAGAAATAATTTTCGTTTTACACTAGGGCTGTATCGATATTTCGTTTCCACTGTCTATCACGCAATAAACAAATAATATGTATTACTGTTGTTAAAGTACCTATATGACGTTTAGATAGGAATCAGCTGGGAATGTTATTACTATTTAAGACGCCGATCCATGCAGTTTTTGACTGTTAGAATAGTTACTAACATTCGTAATAATTGTATCTTTCAGATTTCCGACTAACTTGAAAAAAAAATACATGGGTAAAATTAATAAATCGTCTAAATTGGATTCCAAACAAAAATCAAGTATTTGCAGTAAGCACTTCGAACAAAAATATTTCATGACGCGAGGAGCAAAACGAAATTTAAAGAAATCTGCAAATCCAACTAATTTTGTTCCGGTAAGCTTAAATAAAATAATACTATTCTTCTGCTGATGTTTCATTGGATACCAATGTCTACTAATGGTTGTGTCTACATATTATATAGTTTGATTAGTTTGGGCACATATATAATAGTTACTGTTTGGGACTGGATCATATGTTCTATATTTCTTTTTCACAGGTCAAGATAAAGCCTAGACGCACAGTTTCGTCCTATGTTTACAGAGATATTTTACCAGAGGCATTCACATGAATCAAAATGGTTTGTCAAATCAATATGACGAATGATCTCTAGAACCGTCTTATCAAATTGATTTTTATCAAAATTGGTTTGTCATTTTTCTCTAAAATAGATTTCATACTTTGGCAATTTTCCTTCGCACTGACAATATAGTCGTAGTAATAGACTAAATGGTAATGTAATAGACAAGAAATAATTTGGGGTGTTCCTACTTTCTTATTTCAGTGCCTAAAAAATAAGACGAAAACTACTGCTGACAAACTGCTATGCAGTCTGGCAGATGTGAGGGTCATGTAATCTCTATACTTTTTTTTAAATAAACGATTTAAATGACAACATTTTTCATTACACTAACTATTTTTGGAACAACCGAATCTTCTGAGCTTTTCTTAAATATTTTTACTTCACTCCAGAAGCATATTTTCAGCCATGAAAAATCCCATCCCATCCTATTTTAGTTTTATTAATACCTACTATTAATGTTACTAATTAATTTTATCGATATCGATACTAATGTTACAAGGGACATTACAAACATCACTGACACACATTCATGAACAATTTTACACACACAAATGTCATCCAATTTCGGTTTCGTTTGACAGCTCGTGTTTGTTCCTCTATTCCGTTAGGAATATTAACTTTATGCGTTTAACACATTAGCCACTCACACTGAACAATCGCTAGTTCCAGCGCTTTTGTAGCCACGCCTACTTACACGGCTTACTTTGGTGTAAGGAAGGCATATGTAAGTAAATATGCCTACGAATATCTGATCCCTACACTACACAATTGTGATCGAGTGCACTGGGGAATGTTTAGATTGATTTTCAATGGGCATCCCCATCCCCACGTAGAAGCTTTGATTTAAAAAAAAAGAAAAATAACCAAACAGAAGAACTAACGGAACTATGCCGAAGGCTATTTTCATGCCTCATCAATCCCTCGAGATGTCAGCCTGAGTGGCTTGAACCCTCTTGTCACGAGAGAGACAATAATGAGAAATCGATTTTAATAAGAAACAAGTTTTAATAAAACTTACAAATTAATTTTGCGTGGGTCTAATGAATAGATTTAATATTACGAAAATGGTTTTTGCCATTAATATAGCAGCCTGTCAAGAGTATATGTCTCTCCACAGACAATGACACAACTATTTTCATGCCCTAGGTTCTCCTACACCTGCATACGTGAGGACCTGTACAGCACTACTGATAATGGTCTGTTAGTCGCTGAGTATTGGTCTTCAAAAATATAACGCCAGGGTCGACACGTAAACAAGCATACATATTTTTTGAAAAAGCAAAACACCCGACCGCAAAAATTATTATACACGGTGTTACTTTGCATCCTTGCCATATTCACAGAGATAAAAGAAGGGAAAAAAAAGATGAAAAGAAGGGGCGGCGTTTATGATGTTAGAAAGAGAGCGCAATCGCCGCAGCTCTTTTGTGCCGATGAACAGCCAACAGTAATGTGTATGCGCTACGATAGTTAATGGTGTGCGTAACAGATTGTCGATTAAATTAAATAATCAAGATTGAAAATCAAAATTTTAGGTCACAATTTTTCTAATGATTTGAGTTCAGTGTCCGTAATATAGTTACCTCTGTAAATAATGGCAAGGATGCAAACTAACATTGTGTATATTTGAAATGGTCTTTTTACTGGCTTTCATTTGATACCGATATTGCTGTGGTAAGGAAAAAATCAATCCCCATTTCTCCTTTATTTCCATTTGCGGGCCATTTTCTAAATGTGTCACTCTTACAATTTTGACAAATTCAACGACACCAATGTCAAAAACTGTCCAGTCATTTGAGCTATAGGGCTTGCCAAACAATTATACATACATACATACATAATCTCGAAAACATAACCCTCCTTCCGCAGTCGGGTAAGAAGAAGAACTCTTTCTGGTTTTCTTAGATCTACTTACCTCCTTATGGTTTTGTAGACAACAAAAAACACCGTCCGTCCTTAAATCAGGCCGTGATTCAGCTTAAACACAGTCCTCGTACTAATAATGACTTTGCCAGTGCTATAAAACTTGTATAAATAGGAGGAATTAAAGACATAAAGGTGACATGACATAGTGGATGCAAACATTTCAAATTAGCCGTCACATATTTTCAAGTTTAGTGTTACAGCAATGTCATAATCATTATTAGTAAAGAAGAATAAATCCAAGTACTTGTACAATTGATTATGCCGACATTGAGATAAAATTATGCCATAATCACAATCAGTTTTGAGAGTAACGTCCTCCTATAATTATTTTTATAACTTAAGCAATTATTTTGCAAGGTATTACAAAATTTAATCAAATTTCATAATTCACACAACACAAAAAAATCACCACCCACCGGATGACACAGTCAATTAATTTTTGTGAGCAAAATTTGGTTAAGTAACGTCCTCCACACGTACATTCTGATATATTATCCCATGGTATTGAATTTTGTTATTCAACGAATATAAGTTATCCAAATATTTTCTAAGGAACCAGAGAAAATATTACTATCACAAAGAAAAATAATCTCGTGGAATTACGAATTTATCGACGCTGTGTCAAAATGCTAAGCCCGCCGTATTTCTTCGTAAGGGATGTTGCCGAACTACTGACAAAAAGTCGCGTCTAAGCATTTGTTCGTAAAGTTTTATTGCCGCTACTGTGAAAACTTTTCACATTTGGCTCAGGTGACTACCTACTATTACGTATTTGGCTAATGTAATGAGTTTTTAAAGCGTATAGCTGGCTCGGACCAACATCACCTTATCAAGTTTTCTAATCAACAATCGGCCGATTCTACCTGCTCTGCTTACTAAACAAACAATTTAATATACTATCACGATTTCGTCTAATTTTTCCATCAGATGGAGAGTTCCTATAGAATCCAGAACCGTACCTTAAACCCGAACCCCAATTTAGCCCGCCTTATTACGAAATACTAAATCATATTATTTGAAGTCAGCCTGTGATCATAATAAAATTTAGCTAGTTATTTAGCCCTTACTGACTATAGTGATGATGTGATCACTCATAAACTTTCGCGATTCATTATCAAAACACATTAAAACGCGGATTAACGCGACAGCAAAACATAATTTACAGTCAACCTGTGACCTCGATCGGTGCAATACGGTCGAAACGTCAGGCAAATTAAACGTAAATGATGTTTCCTTCGCGTTAATCCCCGTTTTAATTTGTTTCCATGTGTGTAGTAATAAATGTCATTCATTCAGTAAACCCAGTTGAGTGCGGTCGACCTTCGGCGCGAACTTGGACTATGAGTCTCGTATGTCAAAGGTGAATCGAGGTAACCACATATTGAACCCGCGCGTTGGAGCCAAGCTTATCCCTAGGGGCAAAAGTTTTACAATTCATCCAACAACATAATCAAATTAAACCCGAATTGCGCCTTGGAAATATTATAGTTCTAAAGAAAGTACTATCGCACTCATGAGTTAGAATCAAATATTATTTTACTTTCATTATTATGGAAGAAATATAACAAAATTCTACCTTTCTTGACGAGAGATGCAATAACGAGGCGACATTTTAGAGGTATGTTTATTGAAAGTCTTAAATTTGTTACATCGGTTCAAACAATATCGAACTATTTATTTCGAATACACAGTAGCAGGAACGATAAATAAATTTAACTTGTGTTATACGAATATACATTCTTACAAACTCACTATCTAGCAGGAAATTAATACACATTCTACATTTCTCAAATCCTTCTGTGCTAATTTTCATAAACTTTGGAGTTTGCGTAATTACAATATGTATATTTCATCGGGTTAGCATATTATGATTACACTTTTATAAAATATGAAAAAAAACATATAAATCTTCTTTGTTTTAAACATCGCCTTTTAAAACCAGTAGGTAATTTCAATTATGTGGGCAAATAGAATCACATAAATGTTAAAGAATCTTACATTATTTTCTTACCATAGAATCTCTACTCTCAAAAAGCTATCACGATACAATTGTCATCTAATTATATCGCCTAAAATACTAACACACAGCCTATCAACTTATTCGACAACGGCAAATAAAGAAACAAAAACAAGTAAGCAAATGACAAAAAATAATACCATACGAAAAGTAAACCTACACATTTGCCATTAAAACTAAGAGATACTACATTTTGTTAAAAAAGGCACATCCATAGATTTGAAACCCCTAATAAATGCATTTAAGAAAATAAATAAGTTTTCTCATTTGGTAAAATTTTAAAATATACTACATAATAATAATGGTTACTTTAATAGGCAACAAATGTTGACCACGAAGAAATCTATAGAGGTAGATTTACGATCTAAGTAATGGACATATTGATTTGCTTATAAAAATTTAAGTATACTTTAGTTTAATATGTACTTAATTACTAAAAGTTGGAGTAGACTACTAGCCAAAGAGACGGAGAAGGATCTCGATTGCAGAAAGGGGACTTACTCAAGAGGGTTTCGATTAAGAAGACGAATTTAAATATATTTTAGCAAGTTTGTCGAAGTACTTCATATAACTTATCAACATTTGGTGTTCGTTATCCCGCACGTTAAGTTTATCATGTCTCGGAACGCTAATTTACAGCGTTCTGCCTCGCAGTTTATACGAGTTGCCAAATTAATTAATAAGTTATCTTTAACATCACAAGGTATATTGCCGAGACGTTGACGTGTTGTTTCTTGTAAAACAAATGAATGTTTAACAACCCAATTGATATTATATACGTTTTTGTTGTCGTCAGCTGTTTTTGTCATTTGTAAAGTACTCAAGTTTTAACATTTGTTTTGACTGAGTACTAAAATAGTTTCTCTGCTTTTGTTAGTATCTGAATATATCTGGGTTTATTATTATTAGTAAGCCAAGGTAAATTTAATGTTTTTAACAACAAAACTTTTTTATTATATTAATCCCTTTGTTCAATTATTACTAGCATACTTACAGTAAACCAGTCGCAAGGATACCCATCGTTCTCATATATCACGTTTTTGATCAACATCGCTTAAATCATTAAACATTTAGATACAACTAAACCTTATCAATAAGTACATTTTTCCATGTAGCATTGGCATCATTTATAGGATCTAAGAAGATTTACACTACTACAATATTGGTATACACATAGGTACAATAGACAAATATGAAATATTTCAATTATAAGAATCTCGCATAATTTGGTACCTAAAAGAAATATTTTAATGAATATAAAACAAAGTATCACAAATTCCTAAATGTGTACAATATCCTTTAATAACAAAAACAACAAAGGCAGAATTTATGGATTACTATAAAATAAAGGTAGTCGTCCGAACCGTCATATTACGTATCATACCAAGCCTCATATTTTTCCAAAAGGACAGTTAATAGCGTAGATATAGGGCAAACGTGACTACTGCCTAAAAATATTTATAGGAATAACCAATACGATAAGGGTAAATAAATACCTCACATCACATAATTACCTATATTCTTTTAGTGATAACGTTTCCGTAGAAAACATGGAACACATTTTTTGATAATGTTCTTACTAAAGTTGATATTGTTTGATAGTTATTGAAATATTCAACGAAGAGGAATAAAAAAACAACATCGCGTAGGATTTGGAAAGACACATTTTTATAGACGCTGTAATAGCATATAACTTCGTAGAAAAAGTTTACTAGGAAAATTGGAATGCTCAGATACAATAAGTCTTTAGTTACATTTTTTAAACAAGTACAGAAATCATTGGTAAAAAACTTATCATCTAAATTAATATTAGGTAAGGTAATATGCCCGTATAAAGTTTTTATTATTATAAAGTAGAAATTTGATACATCAATGAGGCTGTACACTTTAAATTTCGTTGACATTATGGATTCTGCAAATTCGAATGTACTGGAAAAAGGTAATTTTAATCACAGGATAGAAAAAAAGGGTGAGAAAGGCAAATAATCATTTGGTAACGAACTAAGTAAGTATCGCCCAATGTGAGGGGCAGGATACCAAGTTACAATTTTATGCACTAAAGCGTAAGTTACGCTACGTTACCTTAGACAGGCATTACAGAAGCGCCGTGATGGCTGGTGCTTAGCCCGCGCATTACTATTTAATCATGATTGTTTGATAAAAACTGCGACGTGCCTGTCCCGTCAATCGCTGTACTTATTACCCTTCTATCTTTTTTATCTATTCCGTGAGTTTAATGTTGTTTGTCTTCATCGACTTGTTACATCATTAACTATTTCTGAGTTTAATCACTTTCATTACCACAAAATATCAACTACCAAAAAAGTTTACATTCTCATGTCACACAATTATGACTAAAATTTAAGAGATGACACACGAATTGCGTTTGCTGTTGTGTCGTTCCCTGATTTGTTGGAGGTGAGCTAGCTGTGCTGGGGAGGGGACGTGGGGTGGATTGGACCCCGCTGGGGGAGTTGGACTGGAGCCCGGGGGGCCCTGGGGTCCCGTGGGCAGCGACTGCCGCCGCCGACGCCGGAGGGCTGGTGACAAGTTGTACTTAACCTTGGCTTGGACTAACAACTCCTTGAATATCTGTGACACGTTAATGTTGTCCTTCGCTGATGCCTCGACGAAGCCGTTTTCCCAGTCTACGGTCACCACCGATTCCGTCGTGTGGAATTCAACCTGGAACAAATTTAACTTTTGTAAATTCATATCATACTAACGTTATAAATGCGAAAGTGTGTCTGTCTGTCTGTCTGTTACCTCTTGACGCTTAAACCACTGAACCGATTGAGATGAAGTTTAGTATGGAGATAGTTCAAGACCCCGGAAAGGACATAGGTTACATTTTGTCGCGATATAAAAACATTAAGGGGGTGAAATGGGGGATGAAAGTTTATATGAAAAATCCAACTCTTGCGGATGAAGTCGCGGGGAACCACTAGTAAAGTATATAAATCTTTAATTTCCTTTTTTTATCATAGTATAAAACCAAAGTCGCTTCCGCTGTCTGTTCGATTAGGTCTTTTCAACTACGCAACGGATTTAAATGCAGTTTTGAGCAATAAAGATAGAGTGATTGAAGTGGAAGGTTTATAATGCATAATATCCATATTGCACCCATGTGAAGCAGGGGCGAGTCGCTTATTTTTTATTATAGTACTTGAAAAAAAGATCGCATGAGGCGGGAACTGAGCCCACTTTCATCGCATATCAGGCGATTGCCAATACTCCTCAGCCCTACAAACGTTGGCATAGCACAAAATGTTCAAGTGCTTCAAAACACAGCTGTAACGCCACGTTGCCTTCTGCGTTGCGCAACTTTAGCACTTAGGGCGGCCCGTCCAATAATCATGTGATAATAATTAAGTAGCTCAGAAATACTTGAAACCTCCTCCCACCTGATATTATGTGGTAAGGTATTATATTTAGCTTAGAATTATTTAAAGCCCCCTCCCGCCTGGTGATATGAAGCTTTACTGCCGCACTCAGAGACGTCAATTAAATTTAATCTAAAATTAAGCCTCGTTCTGTCAATTTCTTTGTCAATGGAATAGAAAAGGACTGCAAGAGACTTAATGAAGGATTAAATTTAATTGACGTCTCTGAGTACGGCAGTTAGACATTAAACATTACGTTAGATAACCAGGATGATGATCCTGGTTATCTCGGTTGTGCACTCGAACGCGACGGCCTAGACTCCGCTGACCATGATCCAGGATGTGGCAGATCAAGTTTATTAAATAAACATTTTTAGAATATTATCATTAAACATAGATTCAATATTCAATTTTGATAATTGAATATAAAAAACCGGCCAAGTGTGAGTCGGAGTCGCGCGCGGAGGGTTCCGTACCATTAGCTTACAACATTAGACAGTATAGGCAAAAAAAGTATATACTTTTATTTTATTTATAATTTCAAAAGCATTCATCATAGGATACCCGAAACAATTTTAAATAAGAGTTTCCGCGCCTGTTTCTTTACGTGAGTGATTTGAAGTTTATAGGTCCAAGACTTAAGAAATTACGGGGGGGGGGGGACACCGTGTAAACGACTTTGGCGGGCTATATCTCGCAAATGGTAAAGCTGATAAAAAGTGTTCTATGGAAACGCTACCCTACCCTATCCTTTTCAACGATACCCCACACAAGGGGGTGCACTCAAAAAAATAATTCACCCCCACTTTACATGTATGGGGAGGTACCCTTAAAAATGGGTAATTTTAATTTTTTGTATTTTTAAAAATGAGATCTATATGTGAAATATCCTCGAACCAAGTTACATGCAAATCAGTCCATAAACGTAGAAGATATTTGCTGTGACAGACTAGGACGGACGGACTGAACGATCTTATAAGGGTTCCTTGTCGGACTACGGAACCCTAAAAATACCTAGACAGGCAATAAGGCTGCGCCTTCTTTCGTATTCGAAAAAGTGTATTGTTATTGTTACTGTAAAAAAACATATTTTATAAAATGTGAGTTATTATCTATTAAGTGTTTTTGGTACCAAGTATGCTTTCAATTAAATAAACAATAGACGATTGTTAAGGCAATCTGCACAAAGTATATCCAACTTATTTTTTAATTCAAAAACGCCTCTATTACAACAGCATAAAATATCGCAGTGATACCCTGATGTGCAGTCGTCCGGTCACTTAGAAAGACTGCTCACAATGAAACAGTTATTCAATTTTTAATTAAAATTCATTTTCATTTGTACGGATGATTGAACTATGCTTTCATCACGTTTAATATCAAAGGTGCCTATGCCCTTGTACACAAACTCTACATACATAATGAAAAAGGTTCTGCAAAAGAGCTTTTAAATTCAACATTTTAGCCTTTGCTTCACGGTCACATATACAAACATGAAACATTTCATATATTGTATAATAAGACATCAACAACGATACAGCTGAAATTAACTGCTATTAAGGTGTCAAAAACAGTCCTTCGCGTGCAAAGTCAATAGACTGTTAACGAACTTCTAAAGGATGTATTAAGTTTGTTAAATGGCACAAGTTTATAACTGGAAATAACGTTAAGACAACGTAAATAGCATTTACGAAGTTCTCAAACATCGATTAATTATATTTACAAATATTCATTTCAGAAAATACAGGGTGGACTCATAGACTATTTATTTGTGAAACAGCTGCGAATTTCCAACATTGGTATAAGTAGCTGTTTACAAAATATATTTTCGATGCCTTTCTAGTAAAATAACACAGTTATGGATATCTACTCGTTATTGTTTTTCAAATATTTTATAACGAACTTCTAACGATTACACAAGGATTTATAATTACTGAAAATAAAAGTTTAGAACATACATTTCTACGGTGTAAGTAATTTTAATGGCTGAGAAATTAATAATAATGAAATGTTACGTCTTGTTAGCAAAAAGGAAGGATGGGACTGCCCATTGAGGCCATAATTGCAAGGGAGGTTTTACCTTCCGGTAGGAGGTCAGTTGACCCGAATCGATTTAATATTCGGCAATTTTGTCTTATTAGTCTTTGTCTTGGCCTACGATTGTTAGGCTAGAATTGTACCAATTGAAAAACTCGATAAGAGATTTTCTGTTTACTTGGTTCCTGTAATTTATACGTGTAAGTGTAAACACGTATTTAGATTAGCTCTTGAATTTTTTATTGTATTTATTGTTTAAAAGGTAATAAGTGTGACTACAAATATTCTGTGCATAGTGGTGACTCACCTTAGTGGACGAGTTACACAATAGAACACTTAAATCGGTAACACAAACACAACACGTACGTCGACCGTTAATCTCACTTAAAATGTCGGACGTCAACCGTAAATGCTGCGGTGGGTGCAGGCAGCTCATCGATCATCGGCGTTATCTGACCTGCAGCCAGTGTCATCTCTCGTACGATCTGGAATGCGCGGGCGTCTCGGAGCAGCGCTTTTATAATACCCTCACAGGGGAGCACAGGGCCGTATGGAGATGTGTTGTATGCACCAGCAAGCAGCCGAAAACGGACAACACGGAGACACCGGTGCGGGCCATGGTTGACGGAGTAACCGTGCGACGGGGTGCTCTCAGGCCAGTAGAGACGGATGCGTCTCTGCTCGACGATGCGGCGCTCGACATGTCGGTGAAGCTCACGGACATCCAGTTGGTCTTCGTCGAGCTGCGCCAGTTCCGAAACGAGATGCGGTCCGAGATGCAGGCCACGCGAGCCCAGATCGACGCCCTCCGCAACGACGTGTTGGAGCTGACGGGCAGGGTCGTGCGCTGCGAGGGCCGCCTCGGCGCCGTCGAGGAGCGAGTGCGCGCCGTCGAGATGTCCGCCGACAGCGCTGCCATCGCCGTCGGGGCGCGCATCGACGCGCTCGAGTACAGGCTGGACGCCGCGGACCGGCACCGGGCCGAGGGCGGCGCGGAGGCCGGCGGGGACGTCGTCGCGGGGCTCGAGCGGACGGTCGTCGAGCTGAAGGTCGAGCTGAACGACCGCGACCAGGACGCGCTGCTAGCGGACCTGGAGATCGGCCAACTCCCGGAAGAGAAGGACGAGAGTGTCGTGCACAGCGTGATGGTGCTCGCCGGGCGCCTCGGCGTGGTGCGCCTGGCGCGCCGCCAGCTGCGCGACGAGCTGCTGCGCGCCGCGCGCGTCCGCCGCGGCCTGGTGGCGGAGGGCTGGGGCCGGGTGTTCATCAACAAGCGCCTGACGCGCCTAAACCGCCAGCTTTTTCACCGGGTGCGCGAGGAATGCCGCCGGCTGCAGTGGCGATACTCTTGGACGAGACGGGGCCGTATCTTCGCACGCAGGAGCGACGGGTCGCAGGCCTATCAACTCCGAGGCCTGGGGGACATCGAAAGAGTCTTTCCCTCTTCTACTGCCCGTCCCTGAAACAAAACAAAGGTCAGAATTTGCGAATCTGAAAAATGTACTTCCATGCAATTACCTAATGTACACAAAACAAGTATTGGCCATCTCACCTGTCATGATTTCGATCCACTGCATTAATAAAGAGCTGTCTTTTTGTCTGTGTCTTTGTTGTCTGTTACTGCTGTCAATGATCATGTATTGCTGTACCTGCCTGATCTGTGCTGTCACCGACAACCTGAAACAATTAATTCTTTTAAACTCACATTTAATTCAACTTATTTATTGCAATTTATTTAATTATATTCATTCTGTAAATTCTTATGACATTAACATAAATAATATTTATAACAATACTATTAACTCTGTAACTAATGAAGTTGACATATTATTTTATGATTGGTTTTTTAATCCCTTACCTCTATCCCAGGCCTTGGGCTAAGAAACCTGTCAGTTGGCCTATTTAATGCAGGATCCCTGGGCACTAAACATGAGGAATTTATTGTGGCGATGCAGGAGGAAAATCCAGGTATAATGGCTATTAACGAGACATGGATGGAGGGAGAGGATGATTGTAGGGCTCCCAGACTGCCTGGCTACCAGCTAAGGCACGTGCCTAGACCGAGCTGCCTTTCTAAGGATCGTGGTGGTGGAGTGGGTTTCTACATACGCCGGGGTCTAAATATCAGTTTGCGCGAGCACCCCAACTCAGTGCCTGCTGTACAGCAGATGTGGCTGTCAATACGGTTATCAAACCGTGAAATTGTTATAGGCACCGCCTACAAACCCTCTTGGCAGAATGCGGAACAATTCCTTGATGCCGTCACTGAATCCGCAGCATCATTCTCAGGCGCAGACGGCATCATTCTGGTGGGGGATTTCAATATGAATTTGTTGGATATAGAGAGTAGTAAATACAGGCTCTTCAATCAATTTACAGAAAGTCTCAACCTAAATCAACTGGTTACAGAACCCACTCACTTCACAAGCCATAGCAGCACCCTAATTGATGTGATTTGCACCGATATACCAACAGTGAGGATTGAAGTTAGATACTCTCCTGATCTAGGAGCACATGCCATGATTTTAGCGGAGCTAGAATTAAAAAAGGAGAAGGCCAGCCCACGCTGGGTATCATACAGGCCACTGAAGAGCATACTGCTGGACAGATTAAAAGCAGATTTGAATGCCATAGAATGGGGTAACCTCAGCAACATTGAGGATGTGGATTGCCTAGTCAGAGCATTCACACTTTGTGTCAGTGGTCTCATGGACTTGCACGCACCATTAAAAACACGAAAATTTAAACATCCCCCACATCCATGGATCACAGACACAGTCAAATCATTGATGAGAATAAGAGACAGCTACCATAAACAACATAAACTGCAGGGAACTCCCTCTCTCAAAAATAGTTACAGGGAGATGAAGCAAATTGTGGTGAGGGCAATTGAGCAGGAAAAATCATGTTATTTCAGGAATAACATTAATAGCAAGATCAGAAATCCAAAAACTCTATGGAAAAACCTGAAAGAAACTGTACTCCCAAACACAAAAACTCAAGCTGACCTGCCTTTGGTATTTAATGACCCTGACTTGATAAACTCGCACTTCTTAGATGTGCCCGGTGATAGTGCAATCACAATTTCGCAGCTCACGTTCTTTGAGCATCACAGAATCAACAGCCTGGCCACTTCCTCCTTGCAAACAGTAGGATCAGAATTGGTTATGAAGACCATCAAAAGTCTCAAATCTACTGCTCAAGGGAGTGACGGTATATCGCTGGATATGTTAATGCTAACCCTCCCTCAATCACTGGATACTATAACAGCAATTGTAAACCGCTCGATTTTAGAGAATAGATTCCCTGATGACTGGAAAACAGCCATTGTCAAGCCTCTTCCCAAAAAGAGCCATCCTACAAACTTACAGGACCTCCGGCCAATCAGTCTGCTTCCGTGTCTCTCTAAGGTGCTAGAGCGAATAGTCTGCAGCCAGTTAACTAAGATCTTGGAAAAAAATAACCAGCTACCATCTCGGCAATCTGGCTTCCGCAGGGGATATGGTACGGCCACCGCTCTGGCGGATGTAGTTGACGGCCTTCTTTCTGCCCAGGACCATGGTCAGGTGTCATTCTTGCTGCTTTTGGACTTCTCACGAGCGTTCGATTCAATAAGTATTCCCCTGCTCCTCTCCAAGCTGAGATACTTCGGTTTAGACACGAACACCATTTGTGGAACTGAAAAGAGCAGATGGCACTATACTGCGCTCCGAACAGCAGGCTGTAAGCAGAGGAGTCCCACAAGGATCAATTTTAGGGCCGATCTTATACACAATCTACAGCGCTGACATCATAAACTGCATCAAACACTGTCACTACCACATGTACGCTGATGATCTGCAACTATATCTTTCATTTGATCCCAGCCGTTATGACGAGGCTGTCTCCAGAGTCAATAGTGAGCTACAGAGAATAGTTGACTGGTGCACCGAAAACTCCCTCACTCTCAATGCAAAGAAAACCAAATTCATGGTAATTGGAACACCCTACAATATGGCTAAGCTGGACAGAGCTGAAATTCAAATCACAATAAACACTGAATCTATTGAAAGGGTAGATAAAGCTAGGAACCTCGCCTTGGTATTTGACAGCAACCTTAGGTTTGAGAGTCATATTTCTGAATGTGTTAAGAATTGCTTCTACAAGCTAAAACTATTATACAAAATCAGGCCTTATTTTAGTGAAGCACTATGAATAGCGCTCTGTGAATCATTGATTCTTTCAAAACTGAATTACTGCGACACTGTGTATGGACCATGCTTGCTGGCAAGGTCAGCCAAGCTCATCCAACGGGTCCAAAATGCCTGCGCTCGATACTGTTTCTGTATTCCACCACGGACACATGTGACACCTTACCTAATTACATCAAATGCCCTAAAAATGGAAGCTCGTAGAGAGCTACATCTGGCGACTTTGTTATTTGGGGTTATTACCAGACAAAAACCGGCGTATTTGAGGGATAAGCTTATTTGGGCACGGGCTGGGAACGGTCGGGAAAGGAGAGCGTGTACTCCGGTATTCCTGACACCTCTGCATCGCACGGTAGCATTTCGGGGCTCTTTTTTGATTCACCGCCACGCGGTGCTGGAACTCTGCCCCCGCCAGTGCGCGCCCTAAAAACAAAAAACAAATTTAAGTCACATAACAGAGATAGCCTTCTCTTATGCCAAAAAGATGAAGCCAACCACACTAACCAAAAAGGGATGCGCGACGTGCGTGGGGGCACGGCGAGATCCACAAAGCATACGGGCGGCTGAGTCACTGTCATGTCCCACGACGACTTCAAATCCTTACGGATTCTTACACCGTCAAACTGCCGAAATTGATTTTTTTTTTGAAAATCGGGCGTTGCACCACCCCACGTGGCACATGTCGTTTCTTTTTTGGAAATAAAAAATATTTTTTTGATTTCGGGTGGGTCGTAGGTAGGTATCACGGATGGCATGACGTTGACGGCTTGATGGTTGACGCAGCTTGACGGAAACGGAAAGACACAGACAATAAACGTCAATCAATGTTTGTTTTTTTTATATATACAAGTGTTTACGGCCTGAGTACAGTGCCTTCAAAATTGATTATTATAATTTAATGATTGGAATTTGTATGTATTATTATTGTTATTATTATTTTGTATGTGTTCAGTGTTTGTATTAATTTGATTTTAATTTTAATTGCTTGTTTAATATTTTATTTTGTGTTTACACGCTGTGCCCAAAGGTTCCCGCTGAAAACCAGTTTCGCGACAAGCTATCCATCTGCTGTCGCGATTCAAACTGAGCCTTTTTGGCACACCATCTTTTATTATTTTAATTGATTTGTATTTAATTGATTGTATTTCATTTTATTCTTATAATTTTAATTTAATCTTTTTCTTGTTTATTTATTAGATGTAAGATATTGTGTAATTATTTGTATTGTTGTGCCAAATAAAGGTATCTTATCTTATCTTATAAGAAATCTTAAGTTATTCGACAGTCTCCTGGTTTTCGCACGTCGAACGCCTTAGTAGGGCCCGTAGACAAGATGCATGAAATGTATTGCGAAGTTCGCTGTCGCTAACGAAAAGTATGAAACTTACATAAGACATCGAAACTCAACATGACTTTTGCATACATATTTTGACATTTCTTTCGTGATTGTAAAGTTCGTTAAAGAATAGATTGTCTGGAAGAAATTGCTTCAAGCAGTAAGACCTCCTAAATTGTACCATTCGCTATGAGCATTAATGTAAATGTATACTGTGTGTGGTGTGCAATAAAGAGTATCTATCTACCTTCAAAACTGATCAAGCTCTAAAGAAACTTACCCCCCCCCCCCCCCCTTGTGTTAAAGGTCGACGAATTTTCAAAACTAATCTCTTAGTGCTCGCCTACACTATAAAAGGAAGCATCGTGCGAATTTTCAAGTTTCTAATCCTAGTAGTTTGGTCAGTGCTGTAATTATATCAGACAATAAGTCAGTTTTCCATTTTATAAGTATTTATTCAAGATGATTAGTGCATGGGATTCTATGAGGCAAATTAAATTTAATCACAACAAGTCCTTTACGTTTGCTTTTGCCTGGAACTTACAATAATATTTAATGACAGCTCCAATTTATTACCATACTCTTTCCGCCACAAATAATAACCACAAAAATCCATAATAAATGCTTTGGTCGTATTTTTCCTTATAATAAAAACTCTCGATATGTCCGTTGCACCGGATCGGATATAGTCTCGACCCGGCACCCGGCGGCGCTTTGAAAGGAAAACATCGAGAGGAAAACCGTGTCATGAATATAGGAAAACGCAACACGAACTACTGAAGATACTATCTATTCCGGGGAACTTTTTTTATTAGAGAAACACGAGAGATAAAAACTGATGGGTGACTCTTTTAAAACAATGACTGACTGCATTGAAATCTTTGCATTGCTAAATTTGGTTTTCTACATAGTACTACTCGTAAACAAAAAATACAGTATAAATACAATATAATATGCGACTTTTTCAGGGCCAAAATCGCTTGCATTAGCATAGTAGTTTTCTAAGGACAAAAAATAGAATTAGCGACGTATTTAACAATAAAATCGCAGTTACACTGATATAATTTTCGGTAATCCGAATTTTGAAATTGTTTGAGGCCTGCAAAGCGAGTCTCTCTGCAAAGTGGTATGGTGCAATTGACCCCGATAGTGACCCATTAATGAACTTTTTACATACATACCTACTCGTATTAATAAATAGTAAAAGTTTGAGATTATTTCCATTCTTGTTTTCGTCGTTGCGCGAGGCAGGCGCTTACGGTGTGTTGTTGTCTAATTTACTTAGTAATTTACGGCAGCAATGAAAGACTTTTATAACTTTCAGAAAATATAGTTTTTTTGTCAAAGTTGTTGTTGAAAATAAAACGACTAATTTTATAGTGGACACCGTTTCACTCATCAATTACTAAGTAAAATTACCTACCGCCATTTTAACTGATATTTAAATTGGTTTATTATTAATATGTTATCTACATCTGCCTTTCTTCCTAATCTTAATCTACCATTTATTCCTGTCTATCCATTTCCCAACCAGTAAGAACTGAAGATCAGAGTTCAGAGTCCAAGGTTCTGAGATCAGTGTTCCGAGTGCTAAACAGAAGGTTTTCGAGATCCAATGTGCGAGTTTCAAGGTCCGAGTTCCGTGACCCGAGGTTCCGTGACCAGATATTCCGAACTTGCGGCGTTCATCCAAGTGCTGACCGAACTAGGTTTGGTCAGTACTAAATCTGAGTCCTAGTTCCGAAGGCCGAGTTCCGATCGTCCATGGTTTTCACAAATGGTCTTGGCTCCTTTGCGGCATGAAGTTTCAATGCATAGTCAATGCTCCGAGGTCCACGTGTGAAAATCTACCTAGTTCTTAATTCCTGTTACATTATATAACCCTTTTGAAGAACAGGTTTTTAAATCCCACCTTATTTGAAGGTTATACTTACCTACTACTCGTAAACCTGCGATAAGACCGCCTTTATTGTACCTTTAAACATTTTTATTTAATTGTATGTATGTAATGTGTTTTCTGGTTGCAATAAATAATATCTATCTATACTTGTATAAAAGTAAGTAATACTTATTCTAACGATTATTTAAGCTTATACAAAAACTACTGAATGAACTTCCATGTGATTTTCAATAGATTGATTTATGGGAAAGTTAATTATAGTGTAAGTATAATTTTTTCCGCCCGTGCAAAGCCAGTGTGGGCTATTACATGTTTTAGTATATTAGAAGTCCAAGAAACTGCCGTAAGCCTATTTAATTTTTTTCTTACCAAATAGCTATTCACAAACAAAACAGACACAAAAAAAAATACAAACGGATATAGCGAATCTGAATAAGGGTTCCTTGTTGACTACGGAATCCTAAAAATACTTTACAGCTTAAAGTTTGGGGTTTAGAATACTCGCTTCATAAAATCGTCTTTTGTCATCATCATCCTAGCGTTATCTTGGTTTTGCACGCACGCGAGAGGGCCCAGGGCCGACTGCCATCAGACCTCCGTGACCCCGTTAAGAGAAACCTGAGCAAGTTTTAGATCATGGTTACACATTCAGTTGCCTGAATGTGCAGGTTTCCTCACGATGTTTTCCCTCGCCGTAAGAGTATCGGTTAGTGAAACAACTAATGTACATAACTCAGAAAAAGTCATTGGTACATGAAGGTACGTGGGATCGAACCCGGCTCCTTCCGCATGAGAAGCAACCCACTAGCCACTGCGCCACCGACGCTCCTTAAAATCGTCTTTTGTAAAGTGACAAAATAACCCGTAAAGGCTGTCGCCAGTAGTTAGTGGCCACTTATCGAGCATGCCACGAATTCAAGTTTAGAATTATTATGCAAATGGATCTTTGTTGTCCGACAAATATTAAAACATGAATATTAACTTTATAAGAGACATATCGCTCTTAGTGATAAGTATACAGCCTACCTTCTACATATTTCTGTGTAAATTGCTTTGGTATTTAATTTATAGTGTCCTATTGCAAGTTATATGTATAATTATTTTTACATATAAACCGTCGATTTTCGTCGTACTATGATCATAGTTGACAAGTGCACTTTTCTCTTTTTATACTTACTTATAAATTTTTAAGAAATACTTGTTTATGTAGGTACTTACTCACTATTTACATGAAGAGGAAAGAAAACTATCTACTTATTTCGTTTCGTGTAATTATGGGAAAGGCGCCAGATGAGTTACAAACATTACATTGAATATGGGAACAAAAAATCAAAGCGAATGTTTTATTAAACAGAGTAACTAACGAAGCGGATATTGGCGTGGCTTGTCTCTGCGGACGTGTCGTTGAAACCCTATATTGTAATAGTATAGTGGACCGTCGAGCTCAAAGCATTGCAACTTTGCGGCTTGCCTTGAATATGTTCAACACAATAAGCTTTTGTTAACCAAATAAGACACTTGCATATCATGTTCATAAAATGTGAAACTTACCATCTTCCTACCTAATATAAAATATTATTAGGGAAATGCGAATTTAATTATGTATTATTTTGAGCGTTCCTTTTACCCTCACGTGTCATGTTTCCAGAATCAATAAATAAATTGATTGTTATCAACCCGCCCGCGGGTCTTATGTGGTTTGTCTGGGTAAAGAAGAACAAAATATAAAAATGTAGACTTACCCTAATTAAATTTATCAAAGTTAACGAACGAAATCTAAATAGGTTATCTGATAGGGGCAAAAAAAAATACGTACACCGCCTGTAAAACGCGGGCGCCAATTTATATTTTGGCAAAAGGATGTGACAAATAAAAGCTTTTTCTGTACTCTCCCTCCGTAACATTTCAAACAAAAACAAAGACGACACGGAAACTCCAGAACCTGCTCAGTGTCAAACCTGATTCTCAGTCCAAGTTGGCGTCTTGGAAACTACAAGCTTCTGTTCCGCTTCAAAACTCATCTTACAGTTGCTATGCGAACACGATAAAATACTAGAAGAGTTCGATACGATAGTACTCTCCTCAGTTTATTGTGCTTTAATCACGCTGATCAAATCTATACTAATCTACACTAATATTATAAAAATAAAGATTTAATTGTTTGTTTGTATTGAATAGGCTCCGAAACTACTGGACTGATTCAAATGAAATTTAGTACAGAGATAGTTTGAGACCCTGAAAGGACATAAGCAACTTTTTAGCGAACAAAATCATCAGGGGGGTGAAATGGGGGATGAAAATGTGTATGGAAAATTCGAATTTTGGCGCGGGCGAAGTCGCGGGGAACTGCTAGTATTATATAAAGTGGATTTTTTCAACGAATAAACTCAAATAGTACTAGACCGATTTCAAAAATTCTTTCACCATTTGCTACATTATCCCTAAGTTACATTTTATTTTCAAATTTTAGCCGTGCGAAACTGGGTCTCCTAAAATAAAAATGTGTTTATGAGAAATATATATTATTTATTCTGTGGTAATACGAGACACTGGCTGATATGTTTTTGATATTCGTTTCTCAATCATTAAAGACTATGAAAAGAACTCAAAGGACTTTAAGGTATCATAGTTTGAAATCACACTGAGTGTTTAAACACTCCTGGTTTTAATGTCAAAGTTGATTGAGATCATAATGAACTCATTTTTAGTGGTCGATAATGTTATTATTTGTAGTAACCAATTACTAAAGTCTGAAAATATACGATTGCAAAACGTTTTTGTATATTTTTCAGTCGACACTAAAGAAAATGCTCATAATATAGCAGATATGTAACGTGAAAAGTGCTCATGTGCTGGCCCCCGTTCTTATCCTTCGTTGCGCATAGCCTTTGGATTGGACAACTTGTACTATTAATACCTCGGGTGGTATTCTCTACAAGTAAGCGTGGAATCGTCAGGCCGATAAAACATCATGTTGCGATAACGTGGAAATTCGCTAAGTATGTCGTATTCATAACCAAATACTCATTATTGCGATTTTGCAATAATAATACCATATACAAATTCTCCCATAATTTCACAAAATCATTTGTAAGATAGACAGAATTGTATTTAAATGACGACAATTATTATTCTGATTTTTAAAGTAAAAGAGCACAAAACATAACGCAAAAGTAATATAGTGTTCAATGTATAATATTAGAAGTAAATTAAATATTTTTTTGTTATTTAAAGGCCCTAATAAAAAAAACAAGATCACTGTTAATTTTTAATTGTTTAAGGAAGAGACTTCACGATCTTTGCAATACCGGCAAATGTCATGTCAATCCTTTTGATTTTGTCAGAAACGTCAGAAATACTATTATATTCGAGGTTAATTATTTGGTAAGTACACCGAATATATTTTTTGGTAGGGTTTTGCAACTCATATTTTAAAATCATTGCTAAAAAGCAGATTCATGGCCGCCTAAGAAACATCAGACAGACGCCTGCTTGCGGCCGAAATGAAAATGGTGATGTGTCTGCAGGCCCCCGGCCCGGTTTCTTATGGACTAAATGCTATCTAACCATTACATGAAGGACTTCCACAGTATACAAAATAAAGAAGTAAAGTGAGAACTTGATGATATGAACATATTCTAAAAACAGCGATTGACACGGTCCAAGAAAGTGATTGAAAATAAGAAACACGAATGCAATCTTTTTAAAATAAATAATAATATTGTACATGTAAGTGAACAAATATGTTATAAACTAGTAAAAAACCAACGACTTTCACTTATCCGACTTTTATTTAAGTAACTAGTTACATCTTTGTGGCAATGGCACAATTATAGGACAGATTACACCATCGTAGACATTTTCTCCCGTCGAAGGATTGTATCTCGCCAACCTCGCATATACTAAGGCCGGAGTCCACGGAACGATTTATACTTTATTAATTATTTCATTATAAAGAGTCCAAGTATAGTGATACGAAACGAAAATATTTTAACAACTTGAAATTAAACTAGCTGTTAAGGCCTAATTATACAGTTATATTAGAATTAACTCATAAAATTCACTTTATTATTATTGGACAATGAAAATTGTGTTCTTGCAACACTCAAACTAAATGTCAAATCATTCTCTCACTGTGCTATTTTGTTGAAAGAAAAACTATAAAATTGCTGATAATTTAGCATACAAATGCGTTTATAAATAATAATATTTACATGAAACAATTTCTAGGTATACATAAATGTAAATTTGCCCTTCCATATAAAGTAAGTACACAAACACAAGAATTTTTACAATTGTAATTTGTGTCGTCTTTTGTAGATTTTTCATCATATTTATTAAGAATTTAGCCCTTAAATCATTTTAAAGCATCATTTTCCTATAGCGATTAATATTAACACGTCAAGTTACTTTTGCATATTTTGCATGCTTTACAATGAACATATACTTAGGTCTTTTCACATAAGAGTGAAGCCGTGGTAAAAACTATTTTTATTAATAAATAGTAATGTGTAATTTAGTTTATTTAATAATCGTAAGAATATAGGTGTACAACTAAAATTGAGAATATCAATAAACTAAATCTTTTTGATTACATACAGCTTCCACCAGAACCAATTAAACAGCTATAAATACCTACAAAATATCGAGTATCCTATATATTGTTCTATGTAAATATTATTATTTATAAACGCATTTGTATGATAAATTATCAGCAATTTTATAGTTTTTCTTTCAACAAAATAGCACAGTGAGAGGATGATTTGACATTTAGTTTGAGTGTTGCAAGAACACAATTTTCATTGTCCAATAATAATAAAGAGTTTTATGAGTTTATTATTATAAAACTGTATTATTAAGCCTTTACAGCTAGTTTAATTCCAAGTTGTTAAAATATTTTCGTTTCGTATCACTATACTTGGACTCTTTATAATGAAATAATTAATAAAGTATAAATCGCTCCTGAAAATAAAACTAAAACTATGGGAAATTTGTAAACTGGTATTAAATCTTAACAAGAGGATTTCCTTATGAATACAGGTTTTTTTCGTGTTATCGGCATTGTACAAACTACCGATTTAAGCAAAATTCGATACCGCAACGTTACTTTCCAAATGTCATGATACTTATCGTTCGGTTCTGTCATGATGAAGGGTTTCTTAGAAAATTATAAATGAATTACTTATGCTCCATGAGAAGTGCTTACGGACCATACTTGTGATCAGTTGTTGTAACTATATATCTATAATATCGATACATTTATTATTATACCTATCTACTAGCGATCTGCCCCGGCTTCACCCATGCGATGGGCTATGTCCCTGTATTTTAAGTCTGTGATACCTATCTTCGAAAATTATTTAAATTACATGCTTTAAGGACCATATTCATCTATATTAAATGCAAAAATATATTAATAGTATATTTACGGTACTAAATTGGATAAATAATTATGCTGTATTGCTTGAAATCGTAAATAAGGTGTACAAACTGTACTACATTGTTTTTATCAATCTCGTAGTGTTTCTCTATCATAATATGCATGTTTGATACACATAAACCTTTCTCTTGAAACACTTTATCTTTTATAAAACCGCATTTAACATACTTTCCCTCCATGTGGCAAAGCCGTGAGACGACCTGTATAACGGTACGCGGCACCAAAAACGTTTACGTAGGTACGTACTTTATGGAAAAAGTATTTTCTAACAATGAAAGGTTTGACACCTTATTATGACATCTTGAAAATAGCTTATCTAAAAATGGTTCATAAATCACAATACAAACATTGTAGAAGTATTCTATTATTGCATTTTGGTGGTAGCACAGCGCATCCCGTCGACCAAAACAGTGTTTGCCAGATAAAATCTGCTTGCCAAGTTGGTTTTACTTCAAGGCTAGGTTTACCAAGCTGGAACGAGGATTTTTAGGAGAATTACTTGTTTATGCTACCTACGCATGCAGTTTTCAGGATTGCCGCAAAGTTCTGGATCTGACAAATATGCCTCCCTTTTGCAAGAAGGCTGAAAAGTGGACTCCGGCCTTAGTATATGCAAGGTTGGCGAGATACATTCCTTCGACGGGAGAAAATGTATACGATGCTGTTATCTGTCCTATGATTGTGCCATTGCCACAAAGATGTAACTAGTTACTTAAATAAAAGTTGAAAAAGTGAAAGTCTTAGTTTTTTACTAGTTTATAACATATTTATTCACTTACATGTACAATATCATTTTTTATTTTAAAAAGATTGCATTCGTGTTTCTTATTTTCAATCACTTTCTTAGATCAGGTCAATCGCTGTTTTTAGAATATGTCCATACCATCAAGTTCTCACTTTACTTCTTTATTTTGTATACTGTGGAAGTCCCTCATGTAATTGTTAGATAGCATTTAGTCCATGAGGAACCGGGCCGGGGGCCTGCAGACCACATCATCACCATTCTCATTTCGGCCGCAAGCAGGCGTCTTGCTGATGTTTCTTAGGCGGCCATAAATCTGCTTTTTAGCAATGATATTAAAATATGAGTTGCAAAACCCTACCAAACAAAATATTCGGTGTATTTACCTCGAATATAATAATATTTCTGACGTTTCTGACAAAATCAAAAGAATTGACATGACACTTCGTGCCGGTTTTGCAAAGATCGTGAAGTCTCTTCCTTAAACAATTTAAAATTAACAGTGATCTTGTTTTTTTTTAGGGCCTTTAGGTTTTAAATAACAATAATTTATTTAATTTACATCTAATATTACACATTGAACACTATATTACTTTTGCGTTATGTTCTGTGCTCTTTTACTATAAAAATCAGAGTAATAATTGTCGTCATTTAAATAAAATTCTGTCTATCTTACAAATGATTTTGTGAAATTATGGGAGAATTTGTATATGGTATTATTATTGCAAAATCGCAATAATGAGGATTTGGTTATGAATACGACATACTTAGCGAATTTCCACGTTGTCGCAACATGATGTTTTATCGGCTTAACGATTCCACGCTAACTTGTAGAGAATACCACCCCTGGTGACCTTTGCTTTACTATTTGATAAATGCTCTACTATTTGATAATTATAAAGCTTTTTTTATTATTTAATAAAAAGGTTTAAATTTTTAGTTTTTTTTCATTTATTATTTTATAAAAAATAAAAATACTTAAAATGTAGACCTTTTTATAATTTGCACTGCGCCACTAGTCATGTAACTCGTCGGGAAATTAGCTACCGTATTCTGCGTCGAACAATGCCAAAGAAAAACGTATGAAAACTTGAAAACACGGGTTTTCCCAAACATAAGACAGCTGATAACCTCCACATACTACATTTCAGTGAAATCGTTAGAGCCGTTTCCGAGATCACTAATATATAAGTTTAGTGAAACGACATATCACTGACGATAAATTGGTATTTTGTCCTATCACTAGATAATTTTAGTAAAAAGACGTATTAAATAAGAATTTTCGACATCTACCGGGATTTTGTGATATCCCTAGGGATTTCGTGAAATCCCTGATTGCCATATTTCTCTGCGACATTTAAAAAAAAAACAAAGCACGTGTTATTCGTGTATTTCTCAGTACGAAAGTGTCAAAAACATCTAAAAAAAACGGTAATTAAAAAAACTAAAAAAACCCGACTGCGTTTCTGTGTAATTGGAAATTATAAAACCCTAATTTATATATTTTCCACCGAATGGTTCTCATGTTCGCGTTATGTTGGGTGTATTCGAGCACAATATTTCCTTTATTCAGCGCCAACAATAAAACTGGCCAATGCGTAAACGCGCAAGTAGGGTTCCGTATTTGAATGTCACCAGTCCTCGCTCTTGCGATTTTCTAACATAAACATCGTTGTTCGTTACTGTTATTAAGGGTGGTATGGTTTTCTTTCTTATAAATAATTAATTGCATATCATTTGTTTGTCTCTTTTACATTCTGTTGTTTTCGTAAAAAAAAACCGTCAACGAGTACATACACTTTATAAGTTAGTCGATAAATCAGTAATTAGCAATCCCTACTTTACTGTTTTTTTGAAATCCACAAACAACCGTTTAGCCGGTTGGGGGTGAGCAGTGGATACACTTGACTTGCCCTTTAAAAATTAATGTGACACAAACGAGCCGCCAAATCCAAAATTAATGTTTACACACTCACAATCATTTTTTTAAAACTATCGACACGCTCACGATGGGATAGACGAGATAAACATCAACCCCACTTTACTTACACGTACGAGAGGTACCCCGAAAAAAATAATGTTTTAAATTATATTTTACCAGTTTAGTATGATGAGAATACATATAATAAATCAGCCTATTAGATCCCACTGCTGGGAAAAGGCCTCACCTCAACTATGAGGAGGAACGAGCCATACTTCACCACGCGGGCTCAGTGCGGATTGGTGGAGGGGTGTATGTAAGGCAAGTGACAAACCTTACTGTCAGAAGTTATCAAGCCGCCCTAGGGCCTCTGACTAGGCTTAACGACTAATACCACAGATATTAGCCGGGACCAACTGCTTAACGTGCCTTCCGAAGCACGGAGATGCTTGTCATGGACGTCACTTAAATGGTCGGAATGGTCACCCATCCAATCACGACCGCGCCGTGGGTTGCTTAACTTTTGGTATCACTACCAAAGCGCTGCCGCCACTGCGCCACAGGCACCTCACCTGGATGAGAATACATACTAATGCCAATTAACAGTTTTCTAGCCAAAGTCTCTGAGCCAAACAGCGAACAGACGGTTATGGCGAAACTATAAGGGTTCCTTGTTGACTACGGAACTCTAACGAACGAATGAAGTTCAATTTAAACAAGCAGTGAAATGATAATTTACTACCATTTTTAATTAAACATCATCATCATCATTAGCCCAATATTGTCCAGTCTTGGACGTAGGCCTCCTTCATTTTCTGCCATGACTGGCGGTCTTATGCCCGTGTCATCCAGACATGTCCTGCGTGTCGTGTGATATCATCAGACCACCGTTTGGGCGGTCGTCTCGTGTTGTTACGAGATCTCCATTCCAGGACTCTTTTTGGCCAACGGTCGTTTATTTGTTTCTTACGGTCGTTTGTCCAGCCCAATTCCATTTCTTCTTCGCTATCGTTGCAACTATATCTCTCAACTTAGTTTTCTGGCGTATCCACACATTGCGCTCCCGGTCTCGGAGACTGATTCCGAGCATTACTCTCTCCATTCCTCTTTGCGCAACTCGAAACTTTTCCGCGGACTTTTTGGTGAGAGACATAGTTTTAGTGTAATTAAACTAAAGTATTCTAAAATGACAAGATAAAGTATTATGGTGATGTTTTCAAAAGCCTTCAATAATACTAAATATTTAAGACTGTATTATTACTATGAAACAGAAGAAATATTTTTATTGAACTTGCTTGTAATTTTATAGCCGCTCACACGAGGAATGTCACTCACAACACAAGTGAATGTCAAAGTTTGATAACATCGTAATACGACCGAAAAGCAAACAGACAGAAGCACCATCAAATTAACGAAGTAGTAAATTAACGGTTATTATTATAACCGAAACAGGCCGAGTATTAAACGTTATTATAATAATATCGTTACGGACCGATAAGGATTCTCGTTGAAACAATCTTCAGTGTTTTTCTTACCCGTATTGTGATTGCAAAGTGGCAAAAGAATGAATTATTTTATTTTTTGCTCAGTCTAGAAAACTTGTGTCCTTAGTTTATTTACGCAATATAATATGTTTTACCTAAACATGTATATTTATTAGCTAAATGATAAGTATCACCATAGGTACGAAAAACTTTGGATTTTGATATTCGATAAATTCAGACAAGAAAACCTAACCTTTGGCATTTGCGGAATATAAAAACCAGCAGCCGAATTTATAGCTTTCGACAGAGATCCCTCGAAGAATGCCCGTCAATTGACGACTGCCTATTAAATTAATGAAGGCAATCAATGAACTGTTATGCCTTAACCGAAGCGGACAAATTAGACGCTACTCCATGTTACGATCTCCTAAAGACACCACTGTAATCCCACAAACTCATTTTATTGCATATTGTAACCGCAAAGTATAGTAAAGTTGCATTCAAATCGTGTTTGCTTCCATAGTCTGCAGTAAAAACATCGATACTTTAATTATACTGATCTGTTTTGATAAAAATAACTGTAGTTTTGCATTTGCCAAGATTAATACTAACAACAAACACTACGTTTAGTGACATCAAGAAATTTAATTTATGTTAACAAAAAAACTGTAATAAATAAATAAAATAATAAAATAATAAATATAAATAATATATTTTTAGTGTTCCGTAGTCCGACAAGGACCCCTTATAAGATCGTTCAGTCCGTCCTAGTCTGTCACAGCAGAATATCTTCTACGTTTATGGACTGATTTACATGTAACTTGGTTCGAGGATACTTCATGATAATCACATATAGATCTCATTTTTTAAAATATGAAAAATTAAATTTACCCCTTTTTAAGGGTACCTCCCTATACATGTAAAGGGGGGGGGGTAAATTACTTTTTTGAGTGCACCCCCTTGTGTGGGGTTTCGTTGAAAAGGATTATGAAAATAAGATAGGGTTTCCATACAACACTTTTTTATCAACTTTACCATTTGCGAGATATAGCTCGCCAAAGTCGTTTACACGGTGTAATTTCTAAAGTCTTGGACCTATAAACTTCAAATCACTTACGTAAAGAAACAGGCACGGAAACTCTTATTTAAAATTGTTTCGGGTATCCTGTGATGAATACTTTCGAAATTATAAATAAAATAAAAATATATACTTTTTTCTAAAGTTTTAAACTTAAATATTTTTTTTGCCTATACTGTCTAATGTTGTAAGTTAATGGTACGGAACCCTTCGTGCTCGAATCCAACTCGCACTTGGCCGGTTTTTCATATTTTGGCATGGAAAATCCGTTATTACTTTCTGTTGAAAATTAGAAAATGTTATTTTCACTGAAAATATATTGAAAGTGAAAGCAATTATTTTTTTTGTATTATAGTGTTATTATACCTTATATAAAATAATACTTATAGTTATTCCCATCACAAATATCTTTGATTACTAACCGGGAAGCCTCTAGAATAAACATTTATTCTAGTTAACTAGAATAAACCTCTTTTTAAATTTAATATGAGAAAGAGGTACAGTTTTTGATTATGTTTCTAAGAAAGAAACCCTGGGACTACTTAACGAATTTGGAATCTTTTTTTACGAGTTGTTTTTAACCGACTGCTAAAGGAGTGTTATGTTTTTCGAGATTATGTATGTACGAGTATGTAAGTTAGTATATATTATTGTTTGGCACGCCCTACAGCCCAAACAGCTGGACAGTTTTTGACATATGAGGTGTCGTTGAAATTATCAAAATTGTGGTAGTGACATGGGCTACTCGTATATACATTTAAAATTTGATTTTTTTCTTACCTTAGCAACATGGGTATCGAATGAAAGCTAGAAAGTCAATTTCCAAAATATATAAATTTTTGTAGTCTGGTGTTTTGTTTTTTCAATAATTATATTTGCTTGTTACCATAAATGCTACATTATTCCTGAGTAAGTATGTCATTAGGGAAAAATGCTACATTTTATATTGCACCCGTGCAAAGTTAGGGTTGGTCGTAACATATATTTTTATATTATTATTACTTATTATGTGTTTGTACTATATAGCACGTTTATTAATCGTTTTATTAAACGATTTCAATTTCAATGCTGATTTTATCCAATTAACAGTTTGCGTGAATTAAAAAAAACAACCTAGACTTGAATATTGGTTTCAACTTTTCTGCCCGCGTCACCGACTCCGATTTCGTCGTATGTTTCGGAGATTTTCCGCTCCGGCGCACCCGTTGACGCGGAGGAAATACGATTTTCCCACGCCACTGGACTTTAGCCACAGAATAAGTACTAGTACTTCGTACAGAAGTATGACTTAGCAATTGTATTCAAAGAAATGTCTACTCAATGTCGTCAACAATATGGCGTAATTTAGTTCGCCTCAGAGTCAAGCACATTTTCGTGTAGACACCTACAAAAATCCATTGCAAGATAATTTCATACTTATTGCTCTGGAATATGATTCATAGTACACTAAACCTATTCAGTGACGTAATATCACGCGACGCGATAGGGTTGACTGCTACGAGGAGCTTCTAACGCCATCTAGCGCCTCTTTCTAGTACATAATTCATTCTCGTCCAGCCAGCAACGTAGCCACGCGGCCGCCGGTGAATAAAACGCGCGAGCGTGTCGCTGGCCGGTAGCGACACGCAACTTGTTTTAGCCCCTTACAAAGGGTCGCCGCGCGTAGGTACGTTTTGCTACCTAGGCGGGGAGATACACAGGCCTGCTTTAGCTTAGCGGAGTGTGTCACAATAGGTCACAATACATGCATTTTTTACTGCACAACACACGGAAATGGATTCTTATTTAATTACGCCCATTTGAAAGTGTGGATAAGCTAATCCGGATTAGGTACCTAATCTTGACTTGCGCAAGTGGGCCTTAAGTAACTAGATAGCTAGGTGATGTAAGGCAGTTATTTTCAATTTCATAAGTTTTCCAGCATCGTTTCATATTTAGAATTTAGTTTTGCTACTTCGTTCAAAGCACCGGACTTTGGAGTATCGATTTTATGCTCAATTGAAAATGTGATACAGTATTTGTAAAGTTACTTAAGCAAACGAGTTAGAAGCTTTCTTTTTATACATAGTTCTCCTTGCTAAAAATAATTATTTATTCGTTTTTCAAACCCCTTACCCGATAGAGGGCTTAAAAACAAGCAAAAATTTTATTGAAATGTATATAAGTTTGAATAAAAAATAGCACTGTGAGAATTAAAAAATATTAAAACTATCAGTTGAAATTTTTAAAGATATCACTGAAAAAAAATATTGGTTAACAGTAACCAAAATTTGGCTACTAGTAGGCCGTAATCTAGTGACTTGCGAACTACTGGTTATCAGTAACATACTAGTTTTGTACCGATTACTGAACTGATTGTTTATATTTAACAAAAATTGACTTCCCTACAACGAAACTTTCAACTAACAAAACTGGTTGATCCTTTTTTTCAGTGTAATAACAGGCACATGATTTTCTAATAATAGAAAAAAATCGTTCTAAGGACCACTTATAAACCCTAATCCCATCTAAGTATGCAGTCATTATTTTTGTTCATCAGCACAGTTAAAAGGCTACTTTTAATATTTTAACAAACAATTTTGTTTATTATTGAGTGTGTGTCATATAGTATTAGTGACTAACGCTCAAAAACCATTTGTACATACATACCCAAAGTATGCATCTTGAACTCGGACAATATTTATCACTCCTTAAGCGCAGAGGTTTGAATACATGCAGTAGTTTTCGTAAAATGTCACTGTAATGGCCGCACTCTATTATTTAAATATCGCACGTTTTCTTCGTTATTATCATATGAAAGAAATGAAAGGAGCACTTTCGTTTCTCGCTCTCAAATATTATGAATCTAAAAAACAAATGACAACAAGCTTTTACACTGTGTAAATAATTGAAATCACGCAAAACCGCTCTGGTACTCAGTACGAACAGACTTTTTCTAAGTACAAGGATAATTTTGAAAGTCACCTTGGGCCTTTATTATCTTTAAGAAGTTTGACCAGATTTAAAAACAACAACTAAACGATATCCTAACAATCTAAAATGTACCTAATATTTGTCACATTCGTAAGAAGGCCCTCAGACAAGATGCAATCTTTCAACAGCAAACTTCCCTATCGCTAACGAAATGACAAAATATGTATGCAAAAGCCACGTTATGTTTCGATGGCATTTGTCAGCTTCATGTAAACGATAGCGAACTTCGCTTTAGAATAGATTGCATATTGTCTACGGGACCAGCTACAGCGAATTTAGATTGAACGGTTTGTCGAGATATTTATATGTTTTCCGATTCTGTGCGCAAAATGTAATAAAATAAAAGTGTGATTGACGGCAGACTAATATTTGCTGCGGTGGCGATATTGTGAGCCGGGTTGCCTGAGGGCCAGTAATTTTTCTCCGTTTCCACCGTAAGGGTCTGTGCCCACTGCGCCGTAATATGACCGTGCTATAAAATAATCGGGCAAAACACTTTCATTGTATTAAAAACCTTCGTTATCTTTACATGATCTGCTTAAGTGAATATGGATTAATTTGTTGTTTACAGTTAAATGGTAGAGAATGCCTTAGGGCATGAAGTCCGCCATTTGTAGGTATGTCTTTGTTTGTGCATTAGAGAGTAAATAAATAAAAGATATATGACAATGTCCACTAGAACGTTCCTTCACAGACCAACTATATATACAAAAGTACTCTGTGCCAACACCGCGCTTATACACTGTGTCCAGTATAGTAATTTAAGGGTTACCCTTTAGCTACAAAATCATTCAAAGTTTATGTTTCCTTTTTAATATTCTAATTTTAAAATTTTTATTCTTTTTGGGACCTTTAGGTACTTCAATTTTAAGTAAACATAGAATATTGATTTAGGTGTCTGGAATATTTTTAAACAAAACAGAAATTTAAAATGTAATTATTTGTCGAAGTACTGTACAAAAGTAAAATATGTATATCTCGAAAATTGACACACTTTCAATTTAAAAAAGGCATATTATAAAAACTGTAGTTAAAGAAAATTATTTCGATTACTGGACACCCTCCAATTCGTTTCCGTGGCTGACGTTCCTAGCACGGCCATGGTATGGTACGGCGGTGTAGTGGGCACAATCTTTATTCAGTCTCATTTCAAGCTACTCAGATCAGAATACGTTGTTGCGCAACTCTATTATGTATAAACTGGAAACTTTACGCTAAGAGCATTTTATTTTGTGCTTAAACACAATTAATAGTATAGTTTGTTGAAGAAAGTTATTAGTTGGGGAGTAAAATTATAACACTAATTATTAGCTAGGTGTTCTCTAGCTTAGTAATATTTAATGCGTACTTACCTACTTCAATAACAACTGTTTAACCAAACCTTTGTTTATTTAATATAAGGCATCTCAATAAATAGTATTCCCATTTAAATCTGTAAAATAGCTACAATTCTGTACAGTTGTAGTACTTACATAATACTTCTTTTCTCATGAACGTATTACAATTTCGTTAAAACAAACATTAGGAGGAATATAGTTATTGCTTAAGTTTGCTAGTGGTATGAAATGATATTATTAATTTCACAGAGCGCTATGTAATAATTACCCAAAAAATACCAAAATATATGAACAAAAATAAAACGCACATGGCCATAAAAATATTCGTAAAGAGGAATATACAAAAATACATGCGAATTATCGTTTTTTCTTTTTCATATTTTTCAGGAATAGGATAGTCAAGCTACCTCCCATAGCAGTTTGGTTCACCCATTCTGGAACACTCTGTATGAAGAAAGCAAAATTAATAAAAGAAAAACTTACTTGCCGCGCTCCAGTCTCTGCTAGGTCCACCTTGTTTCCAACTACAACTATTGGCACTGCAGTGCTCTCTTTCGTCTCATGAATTTGATCCCTCAACGCTCTTACTTCAGCAAAACTGTCCGCATCTGTTATGTCATACACCAATATGAACGCATCGGCTGACTGCATCGACAATGCCCTCATTGCTGGGAACTCGTACGCTCCTGATGTATCTAAGATATCCAGGGTCAGTCTCACGCCGGAAACATTGAAGTCACCATGGTGCATTTCTTCGATAGTCCTTTTGTATTTGGGTGAGAAGGTGCTGTAGAGGAACTGGGAGATGAGCGAGGATTTGCCGACTTTGGCTGCCCCCATGACGACAATTTTGTGCCGGACGGCATTGTTGGTGAGGTTTCCACTGCTTGATACGGTGTCTTCGGTTCTTTCAGTCCTGGAACAAGAGAAGATTTTTGTTAGTTGTTGCAGGTAACATAAAAAATATATATTTTTAAGAGGACAACACGTTCCATCCTTTTCGCTCTCCTGGCATGGTGTATGGTGTCTCAGGTGTAAATTCCATCTAAATCTGTAAAGACCTGGTTTAATTGTTTCCTACCCTGTATCGTTCCTCAATTATATAAACCCTGGTTTTCCTTAAATGATAAAATAAATTAATAATTGATAGAACTAGCGTTTCTCTGCACTGCAACCCTCAAAATAGCCCCTAGCAGCGCATTAAAAGTCTTCATCTTGCTACAATAAAAAATGACCACGGACTCGTAATATTAATGGGAACTAGGAGTTACATGGTAGCTCTTTTATACAAACGGCGGGGAAGTTATGCAAGATAACGCGATGAATGTGTTCCAGCTATTCACGATAACAGGAATAGGCGTTGCTTCGCTAGCGATGTTTCCTTTGGTCCTCGTTATTGCTAGTAGCTGTTATGACGCAGAGAAAACCTTGGAAACACTACGTTAATTAGTATTCGTTTCCTCGTAATAAGGTTTTATTATTGTTAGTACTCAGATTTTATGGAGGTATTATTCGTAGTAGACACTTGTTAACACCATCATGTGCCAGTGTCGTGACAAAATACAAATAGTATTTCACGTCACATCACTAATCTTTAGGAGAGATATTAGCTGGCGTCAAGTTCCAGTCCTTAGGAGTTTGCATCAGAAAAGCGTCGGCGAAACGTTTTGTACGAGCAGGTAATATGTCTACAACGTAGGGATGATACGCAAACCTGCGTCTGGTTCCCCGATGATGGAAGGGGGCTGGTGGAATGAGGTCGTGTAATTTCTTTGCACATTGCTTACCTGATCTTCATTTAAAAGCTATTTTGCTTTCCTGAAAGCAATTACTCCCTACTGTAATTTTAATAAAATTATAATAAATAAATTATCCAAGAACTCTAAAGTGAAACATAACTGCTAACGCCAGATATTTAATTTTAGTTAAGTGGTTACCTAAAATATTCCTAAGCACATAATGAGGACGATTGATTATTATTTCATTTTACACAAATAACCCTTCTGTAAAATAACAGGGCTAAAGTGTTAATGGCTACTAAGCTGGTTGAATATGTCATTTCACGCTTGATTTGAGTTTCAATATAAAATCTGCACTTCGTTAAGCGGCCAATAGCAAAATACGTTTACAGTAACGGCTAGTTTCGAACTAATTCATCGCTTTGTTGGTTTAAACTCATTAATAAATGTTATGTTCAAAACGTATCAATAATACTTGTATTAGTTAGTTTTGATGACGATTATAAATCATCCCACAATATCAACTTTCGTCTATAATTCGCTCGTTGTTCTATCGAATAACAGTTGCACTGGTAAAATGTTATACAATATACGTACTAATTACTATTACAAGGCTGTAACTAACTTATAAAATAATTAAAAAATATCATTCCCATTTTGTTGAACACATTTTAGACATTATACGAATTTCAACAATAATACCTAGTATTTTCATTAGGATCTACACAAAATTTTACTTTTTTGGAATGTTATTCAAAATCTTTTATTAAATTTAAATATATGTACATGATATTGTCCTCCTAGCCGAAATTCGACTACGGCGGCCAATCTAAAAGAAATTAGTCAACTGCGCCGGAGATATTATAGTGCACAAGAGTGTGCACAATAAACAAGTGCTCTCTCTGTTCCTTTACTCTCATAATGTGGTGAGCTGGCTATCCGACATGACCAGAGAGCGATCAGGCGCAGTACTAACGGCTTAACGTGCTTTCCGAGGCACGGGGGTGTTAATCTCAACAACTTCCTGAGTCTGGTGCTATATCTAAGTGATTTTAAGACAGAAAAACCCAGAATCAAACGGCCCGTCCCGAGATTTGAACCCACCTTGTGGATAAGGACGTGCTGACCACTACACCAACGAGGCAATCATATTATATCATACAATCATACATGATGTCGTCTGTAGGTACAAAAGCCGTGTGCACTGTGTTCCTCCCTAAAGTAAGTGTTCTTTACAGAATCAAATACTAAAATGTTTTAATTAAGAAATGCTTAACTGCTCTCAGCTCTGGCAAATATTAAGTAATAGCTTAGTAGCTTAGCTAGAACGTGTGGCTGAACATATTTCACGAGGGGATGATAAATATGCAAATCGAATAACTTTACTTGAAGCATACAATTCAGCAAAGTGAGTGGATTTCATATTTAAATGAGAGTCTAGCAAGCTAGTTTGAAGCACTTACGATGAAATGAACAAATTCCGTACAATTAACTTGGATGAGTAACGTAGGTACGGTAACGTATATTCGTCTTTACCTCATCGATACCTTCAGGTTAAATTGGCGTATAAACTATTTTGGCCAAATCGAGTTAAATATACTATTTTATTCAGTTTTTTTTTTCTATCGGTCTGTATATCCGAAATGATGAAATTCCCAAAAAAAAATTTTATACACCGCGAAAAAGTATTGCCGTAATGTTAAACAAATTCTATAAAAACAGTGTAAAAGTCGTATGGTTGTTTTTGGTATTTTTGTAAAGATACCATACATTTACATAGATAGATAACAACCATACATTTTTTAAGCCAGAGCATGGCAAAATTTCTGTAATGAGGTGCTTGTGGCGCAGTGGCGGCAGCGCTTTGGTAGTGATACCAAAAGTTAAGCAACCCACGGCGCGGTCGTGATTGGATGGGTGACCATTCCGACCATTTAAGTGACGTCCATGACAAGCATCTCCGTGCTTCGGAAGGCACGTTAAGCAGTTGGTCCCGGCTAATATCTGTGGTATTAGTCGTTAAGCCTAGTCAGAGGCCCTAGGGCGGCTTGATAACTTCTGACAGTAAGGTTTGTCACTTGCCTTACATACACCCCTCCACCAATCCGCACTGAGCCCGCGTGGTGAAGTATGGCTCGTTCCTCCTCATAGTTGAGGTGAGGCCTTTTCCCAGCAGTGGGATCTAATAGGCTGACTTATTATGGCAAAATTTCAAGAATGTTTTATCTTGGACATTTTTAAATGACTTCTGAAAACAAAAAGTTATATTTTTTTTTAAAGTAAACCGTTTTTCGGCTTTCCTGAAAAGTACGGTTTTGGTTGATACGACAGTTGAACCTGAAGGTATCGTCATGATCATGAAGATTCAATCTTAGGTATCATGTCACACATTGAGCGCCATGGTGGTCACCGGTGACCCCCAAACAATATTTTGCTTTTGTGTCTAGTTCCGTGGCAGTCAAAGGCTTAAATTACGGACGACAGGAAATTAGCGGAAACACATTTGTATCAAATGCCATCGAATAAGGGGTAATTTTGCATCAAAAATATATAGTCTGATGTGTCGGTCACGTATCTAATGTAGTAAGTAATAAAGGAAAAGAAGAGGAAGGATAAAGATAAAATTACATGCGCTTGACAGTTATCGATATTGGGTGATCGATCACGTGAGATATCTACTAGACCACCGAATTATTACGATATTATATTACAAAATATTGTACCAGTAAAATAAGGTGAAAATCATCTCTAGATCACTCATAACATGAGTGTCTCTATTTTCAGGTCGATAATTTTTGTGAACACAATATTTACAACCCATCGCACAGAATTTTACCATCTTCTAGTTCTTAAATTGTATTGTAATTTTTAATTTTCAGAAGGTCAAAAATCAATATCATACGTTAAAATATTAACTGAAAAAAGCACGACGAAAAACACTGAAATAACAAGGACGTTTTTCGCTGACTAGATAATTATGTTAATCAGTTGCTCGCAATCTCGCATGGAATATTTTAGAGGCCTTGTCAAAGTAGGCGATGTTTCTAATTTATTCGCAATGATAAACACAAGGGCACTGCTATCGGCGGAACAGGGCGGTCGCATATTAGCTAATTGGCAAACAGAATCGTCAACAAAGATCGTGTTGCTTTTATGTTTCGAACATTTTGCCACGAAAAAGTAGAATTGTTTACCTTGTTAGTGGCGCCATTGTCAGAAAATAACGTTACCATTTTACAGCTAAGTGAAATTGTAATATTTGAAAAGTAATTTCGTCCACCGTGAGGTGGAAATAAATGGAAATTCGACGGCATGCACCACTGAGCTACTCAGAGGGAATGTACTTATATTAAACTTTTTCAAATTCTGATAGACGAAGCCTGTTTTTGTTGTATGTTAAAATGTAGGTAGATTACAAAAAGGTAGGTATGGTGTTGAGTTTTTGGACTAAATTCGTTAAGAAAAGTGTTTATAGAACAAAGATGAAATTAAGTAAATCAATTCTATCGTAGTACAAAATAAATTATGTACGTATAATAATGAAAACTGGCATAATGACTGACTGACATATCAACGCACAGCTGTAGCCCAAACTACTAGGATCAGAAACTTGTAATTTTGCACAATACTTATCTTTGTAGTGTAGTGTAAGCGCTAAAAAAGGATTTTGGAAATTCACCACTTAAGGGAGTTAAGAACGGGGAGTAAGTTTGTATGAACTTCGTTAGTTTGGTAGCTAAATTAATATAATTGATATTTAGCTATAACGTTAGAAAATAATAATGACGTATTTCAGTATTTTTGAAAATTCAACCTTTCAGGTAGTGAAAAAGGGGATGGAAGTTTGTATGGGAAATTCGACACACGAAGTCGCGGGCAACCGTTAGTCTATTACAAGTACCTTGAAGATAAGGACAAATATTGTGTTCACAATATACACATATCATATACCATAAGGTAAGTCATATACTCTGGTAGTTCCCCACAGGGACACAAACAAAAAGCTGATAAGCCTTGCTATCAATACTGTATCGTGTCCGCAGTGTCACCATAGTGTTATCGGTTGGCAAATAAACTCAGATCGATACACCCTCCAGTGCACTTAGGGGAATGTACTCTAGTCTACAAGATAGACTCACTCATCGTAAAAATATCTTCGCAATAAAACAAAGAACTTAATACTTCAATAAAATCTTAATTAACGCGAGTCTGTGTTGTTTACTGTTGTTTTGTTCAAGCAGCAATAGTAAAAGAAAGATAAGAAAAGTCAACGCTAATAAGTCAAGCAAACATTTAAAAAGTCATAATAAAGGCGGGGCATCGCTAAGTAGTAGTAGCAATAACTAAATAGGTAGGTTGGTGGTACTCCGCCGCGATATTATACCTAGTTCCAAGTTAACAAGCAACTGTTCGCTTTTTGTTTATTTTTGTGTTTGACAAAAAATACCGACTGGACTAATTTTGATGAAACATGTATAAAAACCGAAGCTAAAAACACAGCTTTCAAATATATTTTTTATAGCGGCAACAGAAATACATCATTTGTGAAAATTTCAACTGTCTAGCTACCACGGTTCATGAGATACAGCCTGGTGACAGATAGACAGACAGACAGACAGACAGCGGAGGCTTAGTAATAGGGTCCTGTTTTTACCCTTCGGGTACGGAACCCTAAAAACGCATACAAATCGGTTCTCCCGTTTAAGAGCTACAGTGTCAAACTTATAACACCCCTCTTTTGCTTCGGGGGGGTTGAAAACACTTAATATTAGTAAAATTATGGGTAAAGGTTCAGATTATTTAATTCCGTTTGAAGGTTAACGTAACTAGTGGTAAGTTTACAGCCAATGCTAGCGCAATTTCTATTTGTAGGCATAGTACTTGGACGTATTGGACCTATTTAGGGTGCACTTAAAGTGATAAACAGCTTAAAAAGTGTATATTTGAGCAAATCCCAAAACACTTATCCGATCCATCGACGTGAACAAAAATACGGACTCCGTGTCGCCTACATTAAAACTGAAGCACCAAAGTAAGCCAGTCATCGTCGTAAATACACTATCTTCTCACGCCAAAGTAACCCTATGATCTCACACACACAGGCTTGAACCCTGCTTCACTCTTTAGTATCGCGGTACGGAGTCCATATTTTTTTCAAGTCGATGATCCAATCTAACCTTCCTAGCGCTAGCACTAGGAACATAGCAGTTGTATAATGTAGGGAAGCAACAGGCTGATCTCCCGAAGGGTTTGAGTTGGCGGCCTGGGGCCTTACTCTGTATTTTGTTCGTATTTTTTGGTCTAACCGTCCGTCCCTCTCAAACATGCCAGCATGACAATGCGAGAAAGCGTGATGGCTAAACTAGAGCCGAAAATACGGAAACCTCTCACAGAGTGAACCCCTGTTTCCATCTTCGGAACTGTCTGACGTTGATTGCGCTTTGTTCGTTGAGAGCTTCTTTTAGATGAACTTTTCGGAGAAATTGATTGAGTGAAAGCATTTATTTTATTTGCTAAGGGCGAAAATATGCAATTTTTCATTCATTTGAACCGAATAGGTAATTAATAGCTATATCAAAACACATTGCCTCCATAAAACATGTCACCGCTGTAAGTATTGATTTACTTAAATGACATTTGCGGGCATTTTGTTTAGATGTGATACTAAGTGATTTAATACCCCTTAAAGTTTCTATTCTATTTACCATCGCGCGTAATTACTCCAGCATGACAGTAGAAGGTATAATCTCACGGGAATTGTGAATTTGCTTGTACCGACGAAACAAGTTACATCTTTCAAATTTTTCTCGAAAGCGCATTAGTAACAATAAAAAGTTAGATTGCAAATCTCCAAACAGCCTCCCAAGTTCCTTATGAATACACCCACTTATTCATTTATTTGGAAAAATGTGGATGGATGAAACAAAGAAAGAAGAACAACTTTTGTTTCTGATGATTAAAAAATTGATTTGCCATACCATAAAATTATCTTTATTATGTAAAGTCATCTAAAATTAAAGTACGCATATACCAAAATATGTTCACAGAGAAGTTTTCATAAGAAAAACATCAGCATTTTTATTTTCATATACATCGTTAAAGAATTTGTGATATGATTAATGGAAAGGTCAGTCAGTACCTAAAGGGAAATTTGGAGGTCCTACATAGGCATATACCGTATTCTACGAATCGAAGATTAGTTATTGGTAAAACTTTTACGGTACACTAACATCAAAGTCTCGAAATGTCAGGCTTATTATATTGAAATCAAGTACCTTAAATTTATTGAGCTTGTTGAGAAGTAGCTTTTGTAAAAACTTGATGTTTAAATTGTTTCTGTAAACACCAAATAGTGCGCCTAAAATGTTATGTACGGCAGACGATTGACAGTGCTGACATAAATAAAACCGACTACAAGCAGGCCCATTAATTTTGATTTTTAATAACAATAAGAACATTAAAGTAACGGCTTTACGTGTCATCGTTTCGCACCCTAGTGATGTCAGCTGACACGGTCACCTACAAAACAGAACAAAAGAACAACACAAAGGAGTACCGCTGACGTCCACTCGGTTGCCGCTACAATGGCCCAATAAAATTAATACGACGCCACCCGCTGGTAAATAAAGCGTTTCGCTCGTAAACTGCTGATAGCTAGGAGTAACTTTTCTGTAACCGGCGGGTAACGTTTCACATTTAACTTTTTACCTGCGCTTTAAAAAAAAGTCCCGTTTCTTTAGTAACATCATAATCACTAGCCGCAGGGCGTATAATGCTAAATACATTTTTGGGTGTTGGAGGATTTACCTCCTATGGATGGATCACTGTCTTTACTTTGTGATGGCGGCTGAACGATCTTACAGCGGTGGTAAGCTCCGTTAGGTGCCGCCTGGTAGTTACTACCGGTGCCCGGCGCCAAGCAGCTTGCTGTGTTCCGTCGGTGAGTGGAAGTGCCAGAATATTCTAGCTGAGCTCGCTCCACCATCGACTATTCATCGACTCTGTCTACACCACGTCTGGTTTAGTCTAGAGTCTAGAGGAAACCTATTCCAAAAAAAAATGTATAGTAACATCAGTTTCTGCAAAAACCAGTTGCAAATGACATCCGTTCCTAAAATTTCATCTGCTGTTGACCAAGTACCTAATGGATAACTATTTTATCAAAATTCGCTTCCAAAAACGGAACGGAAAAACGGAGTCCCACCGGATGACACAGTCGATCAATTTTTGTGAGCAAAATTTAATTTAATTTCCAAAAACGCCTAAAACTGAACGCTCGTTTATTCCACAGTGCTATGTTCAAAATTATTCGTGTAATTCCAACGACATAACACTGCGTTTTCATCTGTCAGTTACAAATGTTTTCAAGCGTGCCAAAATTTGCTCTGGCATAATAATGTCGTCCTAGCCGATTTCGACTACGGCAGCCTATCTCAACAGAAATTAGCCAACTGCGCAGGACATATTATAGTGCACAAGTGTGTGCGCGATACACAGATGCACTCTCTGTTCCTTCACTCTCATAATTCGGTGAGACGGCAGTCCGACATGACCGTAGAGAGATCAGGCGCAGGACCAACGGCTTAACGTGCTTTCCAACTTCCTGACTCCGGAGCTGTGTCTGAGTAATTTCAAGACAGAAAAACCCAAACACTCTCGGCCCGACCCGGGATTCGAACCCGGGACCTCGTGGATAGTACCCAGCGTGCTGACCACTAGACCATATATTGCTTTGGCATATTCGTGGCCTTGTCAGGAAGACTTAGTTTAGCTGCTTTTGCTGTAAAAAAGATACGGCGCTTGACTGGTGTTGAAACGGCCAGACTAGTCTATTTTAGTTATTTTCACAGCTTGATGTCGTACGGTATTTTACTATGGGGCTCAGCTGCTGATATGAATCAATTTTTGTACTACAAAAAAGGGCCGTACGTGCTATTTATAACCTCAAACCTCAAGATTTATTGAAAGATTTTTTTAAAGAAATAAGGATATTAACAGTAGCCTCTCAATATATTTATGAAAATATTATGTATGTGCGTAAAAACTTGCATTTATTTACAAAGAAAAGTGATACGCATAATTTTAACACTAGAAATAAAAATAAGCTTGCTATTCCACAATTCAGGCTTCAAAAAGTTGGTCATTCTTTCATGGGAAAATGTCTCAATTACTTTAACAAATTACCGAAAAATATTGTAGAATTACCAATTAACAAATTCAAATCATTTATTAAGGATACCCTAATGACAAAAGGTTATTATAAAGTAGACGATTATTTGAATGATGTAAACGTGTGGTCCAGCTCGCACTAGTACAATTTCTGTATTTAAACATTATTTTTAAAAGAGGCTTTGACAATAGTGACTGAGTTTCTTGCGCTGCTTCTTCTCAGCACTAGCCCACAATTTGTCCCGAAGCAGTGGTAGGGATTAAAAAATAATATGTTGGGACGTGTATAAGTGCCCCCTGTGGGCCTACATACACAAATAAATGACTTTTATGACTTTTTTATTATTGTTCTGAACCACAGTTTATTTAACATGTTATTTATTTATTGTTACAAATAACATTTAGTCGTTATTTTATTTCGTTATCCATGTTTAGAATCAGGACCTTGATGAAGTAGGCTCCTTTATTTTCTTCCCTAAAATATGGGATCCCATCACGATAAGGAAGTTCAGGAGTTGTTTGATGTCTCTCTAACGAACTTCTAGCTAAGAGATAATAATAAAAGGTAGTAGAAAAAGTTTGCGATCTCTTTGTAGCAAAAATAATAAAGTTTTTTTTCAGTTCCCTGTTTGTTAAATGAAATCTTTCACCACTTTAGCGGCTTATGAGCGAAAAACTGAGACATACTTATATGATTTATACAGACTTCTCTTGAATATCATTTTACTCCATTTAAAGAGTTTTGTAAAGAATGGAATAAATGATAATCCTAAGGTGCTATGTCTGAACGAACTGTATGGAGGTTGCGGTAAAACTTTCCGACCAAGGTCCATCAATTTTTGGTTAGTAACAAAGATGTATGCGATCTAGCGTTATCCTGGTGAAACTTTTTTATTTTTTTCATTGTTCTCGGCGTTTTTCTTTAAGAGCTTGTTTCAGATTTTCTAATTGCTGTCAGAAGATATCAGAGTTAAAGTTTGGCCATGTAGTTAGCGCTCATAATACACAGTCCATCTTTCCAGCGTACAAAACAGTAATTATCTTATTTGCAAGCTTCATCTTTCGATTGTTTAATACTTGTAATAGTATTTCTTTCAAGTGTTAAGGGTATAATCCCAATAACATTGATGAAAGCAACGCGGCATTACAGCGTTAAGAAGCACTTGAAAATTTCGACAGGCTCTGCCAACGCCAGGGTGGCCGAGAGGTTGGGCAATCGCCCGGTATGCGAGGAACGCGGGTTCGATTCCCGCCTCTGGTGGTCGTTTTTTTCAAGTGCAATAATATATTATAATTGAAGTTTTCTAATACCAACAATCTCATAGCAAAACCTCGAACATCTCATAGACAGACGGACGGACATGACGTGACTATTAGGCTTCCTTGTCAGGACTAAGTACGGAACCTATATAATGTGGATAAAATACACTTTTCTTTTCAATTTTACGATATAACCAGAAAAACAGCTATCAAATTTATCGTTGTCCTTATTTATGTAAGGTTAGGTACGTAATTCAGGTTTTATATCCAATATCAAAGTTGACAATGGCAGTTCTCTCGATTTTTCCAGGATCCCATCATCGGAACCTGTCTTGGTGACAATAGGACAACCTCTGGAATATGAGGCTTTCAGTTAATTTTTTTTTTGAAAATCGGACCACATCTGACAGAGCAATCAGTAAACATACATAGAACCTCCTCCTTTTTTTAAGGTCGGGTAAAAAAGCTTACACTTCTAAAACCCAACTAGCAAGAAGTATGACAGTCGTAAGATTAAAGATGGGAGACAATTCGAATAATCCCCTTGAGATTTTCCGGCAGAGGACAAGTGTGCGTTCCGGTATCTCACATTCACGTTGCTCCATAAATGTTGGATTATCGGAAAATTCAGCTGAACTGAAAGTGTCGTCAGCATATTTTACAACTACCACTTTAAGAATAGTTTATTTTTGTAACAATTGGACATGTTTCCAACTTAACCCACGATTTCCACGTCTCAATAGGATTCAAAACCAGACATTTTGTAAAAAAGACTGCGAGTAATGAAATAACATGAGTGAAATCTGACATGGATAGGCCAAACTTGGCTATGAAAATTATCAACTCCAGCGTTTATCGGTTCGATATTTCAGACAATGCAATGTATGCAAAAAGATAAGATTAATTTCACAATTCCAAACCTAAAGTTGCTATTGGGTGCTTTTTGATGCAATACTGATATGAAATCACTCTATGTACAAATTTCGTAAACGAATTATAAATACGAACTCCCGGAATCCATCAACCAATTTGTTGCGTAAATTTTTTCAGTACATTTTTTAAATATTTTTACGAGCACTAATTAAACGTTGAGCGTTGAAATTTTAATTAACGACTTCTGAATAATTAAAGAAAAAGAATAAACATTTAAACAGGATGAGGATTTTGACTACACCTTCAAAGTATAACTATTTAAATGGCTCTGTCCTATATTCGAATCTTTCTGCTAATAAACTATCAAAATGGCTAAGTATACCTAAATATCAGTTTAAAGTAAATGCAACACTGCATATAGTAAAAAAATAAAACGATGTTAGGCACCGGGGAAAAATTAAACCCTACCTCAAACTAACAATTTATTATCAAACTATTTGTAGGTAATTTCAATCTAGGATTCCTTGCTAGGCTAAAAACGAGGCTCGTGCAATCTCAATGTAAAAAGTATTTAACCGACTTTCTAAAAAGGAGGAGGTTATCAATTCACGTCATTGAATTTCTATGTAGCAAACTTCATGGTACAGACGACTGCATATCAAGTTAAACACTGTGGCATTTTATGTAGTTGTAGTAGAGATGATTTTGCAACAAAAACGTGTCTGATTTGCAAAGAAAAGGTGTACAGTGTTGGCGACTGTACCTAATGCCTTTCGACCTTTGCAAATCAGAGCGACGGCAAAAGTGAGAACTGAGAAGTGGATTACGCTTATTGCAGCTATGCCAATAAAAGTTAAGGGCCGTATTTACTTAGGAGGCAGTTAAGGCTTGGTTAAGTACGGGCTCGTCTTAGAAATCTTAAAGGACTCACGATTTCTGACCCCATATTTATTTGTTGTACCTCGTTAACGTAATGAAATAAGTGAATTGACCAAGTATGAGTAAGCTACAACATTCTGTTATTTGACTAGCTAGAAAAACATACACGGTGTTATTCCAAAAAAATTAGACCAGGTTTAAAATAGGTCTAAATATATGCCGACAGCAGAGGAATGTATGACAAATTCGTGTCATAACCTAATAGAGAAACGCTTTTCTAATGGGCTAGCTAATAGCTTAGTTTAAGCCCAGTACTAAGTTTTTGTGTAATAACAAGGTCAGGGTGTAAAAAGCATGACGAAGCCTGTAAGTAAGCATTGTGCACATCCAACCACGCTGTAACACAATTTTGTATTACTGGCTAAAAAAATACTTTGAAACTAAGTTCGCATTGATTGCGCACATCGAACTGAGTTGTATCACTTTTTGGGAAAATGACTTTTATTTATAGGTATATATTTTTTTAAATTTATCATAACATGCAAAGCTTTATACATAACAACTTATAATAATGTACTTAAATAAATATTAGTTCTCATTTAGATTTGTTAAAGTTTTTTATTTATTTAAGGTGGTCCTGCACGAAATTGAGAAAAATAACGTATATCTAAATTACTTGTACGATGAGCTGAATTAGTTGTTTTAATGTATTTACATTAAAACAACTTATTTACTTTAGCCTAATCATTGCACAAGGTCATCGTCTTGTTAAAATTTGCTAATGATATCTAAGAGCATTTTTTTCGAAAACTTGTGATTTTTACGCATGAAACAATAATTTGTACATGAAAATGTTTGTATTGATATTCCGCAGGTCCCTATCTTTTTAATATTACACGAATAAAATATAAATAGGAAAATATGAACACTTTTCAGTTTTTAACACAAATGTCTGATGGTTTTGCGCATGGCGCAAAATAAAAATAAAACTATTGTTCTAATTGAGTCATCAAGTCTAAAACTAAAGCAAATGGATCTAATTAGTAATATTAATAAGTTTGATTCTGTTTGAAATCGTTTAGACTTACTCGACTTGTTTCGCGCTTTACCCCCTAACTAAAATTGAAAAAGGGCTTGAAAAAAAAAAACTGATAATTTTGATTTATGTTCGCAACAAAACAGTTTCTAAATTAAGTCCCGTGAGTGGCATCAATGATGCCAACTATACTGGATGACTTTTTTTACCGTCAGGAAAATAATTGTGTGAGATAGGTAAATGATATAGGTGACGATGGCGTCATCAGTTAAAAAAAAAAGAATTTATTTTTTGTAAATTACTACGCACCTAACCATCTAATCCTAAGTTAATTTTGACTATTATAACATTTAAAAAAGCATATTGGAAAAATAATATTAAAAGTACGAAACTGACCAAAACTCAAACGCATACCCTACTCCGAACGCGCTAAACATCAATGAATCCGCCCGAATTTGTGACTGAAATTCGGGCGGATTCGTTCATTTTTTATTTTTTATTTTTAAACTGATGACGCCATCGTTACCTATATCATTTACCTATCTCACACAATTATTTTCCTGACGGTAAAAAAAGTCATCCAGTTTAGTAAAGTCTGAGGAGGTACGAGCCATACTCAACCACGCGGCCTTAGCACGGTACATTCATAGATATAACAAATCTTTCTATTGTGGCCTTAGTGCGGATTGGTGGAGGGGTGTATGTAAGGCAAGTGACAAGTCTTACTGTCAGATATTATCAAGCCGGCCTAGGGCCTCTGACTAGTACAACTACGAGTATATAGTATACCAATAGTTTTCAAAAAACTTGAATGTGCGTAAAAGTCCGATTTAACCTCATTAAACAACAGTTTGACACTCACTGCCGTACTCAGAAACGTATAGTTAATCCTTCATCAAGTCTCATGCAGTCCTTCTCTATTTCATTGACAAAGAAAGTGACAGTACGAAACATAAAAAGATTAATTGACGTCTCTGAGTGCGGCAGATAGTGCTGCCATTCTGAAAGTGGCAGGGTTTACCTTTCATTATTCAAACACTAGGTTGCAATCATCTTGAGAATACATTATTCGTCTCCGTTGTCATTCTAATATCTACAATTTCTACACATTAAAAGACAATGCAGAACAAATATTTTATAAATCCGGGATCAACTGACAAATACTTTCAGAGAAATGCGGAACAAACTGTAAGCTCTTGAACTAGTGCCAGTTTTCAGTAAGTAATCCTTTAAATTTTTATGAGGTCAACGACCCTTAGCAATATCGAACGCTCACCGCTGCCAAATCCGAACAAAGTTTTCGAACATAGGATATTACAATGTGCACTAGCTTTACAAATCTATGTCATTGGCTTAGAAATATTTTCAGAAGAAAAACGGAGCAAGTCGTAATTACATAAATTCAAAACTCGTTATTCAGACTTTTGAGACGTTAATTATGTGTCATGTAGTTGATGGATAAAATTAATTACTTATACTAAGAATTATTTTCACAATTTGACATTTGTTACAGCGAAATTTTGTAATTAGAACACAGAATAAATAATAGATTAGAATATTACACAGAAGCAATTTAATTATTCCAAGTAAACGCTATTCTTACGAAGAAATGTTTTAAATTAACCACAATGATTGACAAATAAGCACAGTTTTTCACAGTCCAAAAAATATGTGCGTTATGTAAGTGGGTTCTACAGGTTCAAAACGTGACATAGTGTTCATTCAAAAGCGAAATAGTTTTTAGAAAGGTTTTTGTTTTAGAAAGAAAAAGCCTTTTAGCGATGAACCCGCGCGAAAAGAGGTTAAAAGGCTGATTCAAAAAGCGATAATTCTATTTCAGTGAACTATGAAACATTAAAAAAATCAAAAGGTTTTTACGCACCAATCACCGGGTGGAGTTCCAGTTGAGTAAAATCCTTCTGAGCTCTCGGTTTTATTATTCAACAGTTCTACTTAGCAGTAACAACAAGTAAAAGTTACCTCAACTTCAACTCTGCTTACTTATTTCATGTACTTACCTACTCATAATTAATATTAACCTTGAACTTTGTAGGTACTTATTTCATACTTACGAGTAATTTCATATTTTACTTGAATATTACGTTGGTTAAAATTCGTTTTGTCACAATAATTCGTCATCTTGGATCCCACGGGAATTGACAACATTTTATTTTTTTAAAGGGAAGGGTAAAAATCGGACCCTTATACTAAGCCTCCGCTGTCTGCCTGTCACCAGGCTGTATCTCATGAACCCTGATAGCTAGACAGTTGAAATTTACACAGATTATGTATTTCTGTTGCCGGTATAGCAACAAATACTAAAAATATAATAAAATCAATATTTACGGGGGGCTCCCATACATCTAACGTGATGTTTTTATCGTTTTATGCTAGCTATTAATAACGGCAATAGGTAGACGCTTGAAATATTAACATAATATAGGTTGTATATTCACTTTGATAATTAAAATAATAATAATATTTAAGGGGGGCTCCTATACAACAAACGTGAATTTATTGCCATTTTATGCTCGATATTTATTATGGCAACAGGCAGACGCTTAAAATATTCACAGAATATTATGTTGTATTTTGTTTTAATAACAAATAAATAAATTAAAATAAAAACAGAATATTGAAGGGGGGCTCCCATACAAACGTTTTTCCATTCATTTTCAATAATTTAACCTATACTGTCTTATGTTGTAAGTTCATGGTACGGAACCATTCGTGCGCAAGTCCTACTCGCACTTGGCTGGTTTTTTTAAATTTTTAAAATATGTCAAAAGCATGAAGTATTCACATCCTAACCCTTTTACTTACGTCTTTTTTAAAATAAATAAAAGAACTAAAAAAGATAAAATACGTGTCTTGTTTCTTCATGTACTTTATGGAAAAAATAAAAAGTGCATGTAAAATTTTCAAAATGTTGTCAATTGTTCATTAACCATATTCCATACATAGGCTCTTTACTACCTAAATAGATTTTAACAGACACACATTTTAACAGGCGCTGTCACATTTGTAGTGATTTTGGCTATTTCATGTCTTGTGTATAAGTCGAGCCAATTTTCGTCACCAAGAAATAACATTTATATTACTTTTGATATAATTCTGTGTCAGAGCTTTTTATTAGCTAATTGTGCCTAGAGTATTTGTATAGAAAGGAACTAGTGGCTCTATATGTAGGCTCCACTCCCATACTATCGCATCATCACATTTGTTCGTCATCTGCACGCCTCCTTCAGACACATCCATACAAATTCGTTATGCACCTCATTGCATTTAACCATAAAACCGAAATCTACAATTAAAAACGTTATGTGAAGTGACAGCGCTGTCACTCGGAAAAAATCAATAATTCCTACAAGACTTTCGGTGCCGGTAGCATTGCAATTTCTGCGGATATTAATGTCTCGGTTATTCTGTGCGTGTGTGTAAAATATTGTTTACCTACTTGACTCTATCTCTGTTCTTTGTTTTTCCACTCATTCTTCCACTGCTCCTTCTTTAAATCGGCGTGTATATATATTGGACATTTGTAGATATTCCTGCACATAAAAACTGTACATATAGGAGAAGACTTTTCTTTATTCTTTACACTCTACCACCACCTTTACCGCCAAACTGGCGACCCCTTCGCCAAATATAAATTGATTTAATATAAAAAATGTACCAGTTTCAAATAACGTCGACTGTATCAAGAACTATAAGACAACTTCGAGATAGATGGTATCAGTAGGTATCACAGTACAATCAGGAACACACAGTAGTAGGTAACCAACACTTTCGGTAATGCTCTGACGATTTCGAACCGTCAGACATGCAAGCCATTAAACCATTAACGAACCAAAAGTTATCCACAGCTACCATTAATTTAATTAGTAAGCAATTCCATTAGACCTAATGGTTTTATCTAACTAGTTCTACGTGTGAAATATCCATTACTGTATAATGTTTCTGCACTTTGCCAGCCATATTGCATTTTATAGCCATAGTCTTATCTTTAATACTAGAGGACCGAAATAAGCAGAAACACTGAAAATAGTTATTATATTGTTGTCCAAATTGGTTCAGTCTTTTGTCATACGAATAATAGTGATAGTTTAGGCACTGCTCATTTATATATTCAATGATAAACATCTGACGCGTTAGTGGTTCACTTAAGCGAGAAAGGTACCACAAAATCATAATGTCACTTCTAAAATGTATAGTACATTAACGTTAGCCAGAAATCAAGCTAGCCAGTTCTAAAAATTTTTATTTGGTAAGTGGTCTAATAATGTCTTATGTCATTACAGTACATTAAAAACGACAACTGCTTTTTAGCAATAATAAAATAATATCAGCTATTCCAAGTGACAATCAAAGCAAGGTTTTACTAGCACAGCCCAGAGGTCTCTTGCGTTAAAATAGAAAGGCTCTTTATGTTTACTGCCCAGCGATTTTATTCACCATACTTTCTTCTGCACTACTGCTACATACTTATGTATATTCAGCATATTGTGATTGCCTGACTAAGCCAAAATCAATTACAAAATTACACAAAATACTTTTTGAATCAAACGCTGCCGCAGCGCTGCATAATAAGTTGTTTTGTTACACAATTTCCGTTTAAGAATGCGAAATACTTCAGAGATCACGTTTTCAGATACAATAGCAAATCAATTGTTATGAGAACCGCCGGCGGTCTTACGATTGATATGAGATAAACTCCCTATAGTCTCGATGTTGTGAAGCTGGTACTTTTTGTCATTAAAACACAATTTTACGGATTACTTCGCGATTAACTTTTTGTGATTCACACATAGTAAAAAGACATTAATAACAGAACAATTTGCGTGTATTACATGCACTTGTTTCGTTCTACTACTCGAACAGAAAACGAATGCAGTTAAATCAAACACAAATTAAAAACTTTTTTACTCTTTTTTTCTCTAACTGTAAACACGCCCTAAGCCTCTTACAGAAATTGCGCTGAATGTCTTTTCATTTGCGGAGTAATTCCGTTACGCTTAGAGCTTGTAAATAAGAAATGAGTAATTTAACGCCACACACACTTCTTGAGCTTCTAGCCCACGCACCAGGATTATGGAATACACGACACCAGTGTCAGACTGTCAGATATTTGGTGAGATACACCCGTATGCTTGTAATAATTATTTATTCACCCAAGTAAGCTTGTAATGCTTCAAGAAGGTAAAAAAAATCCCGAATAATGTAAATGATAATTTTGAACTGTATTAAATAACAATTTGAGTGAAATATTTCACTTTGCAACCTAAATATTAGATATTGCACTTGAAAAAATTACGGCCAGAGGCGGGAATTGAACCCGCGTTTCTCGCATACCGGGCGATTGCCTAACCAATCGGCCGCCCTGGCGTTGTTGGCCTGTCGAAATTTTCAAGTGCTTTTTATCGCTGTAAATACTTTTTTTAAAGAAACAAGTTTGTATAATATAGTGTCTAGGATAGATAATGGTACGGAACCCTTCGTGCGAGAGTCCGGCTCGCACTTAGCCTTTTTTATCATAGCTCGATTAACTAATTTATTATTGCAGTTTAATTTTATAGCCATAATGATAAAATGGGCAACCCGCATTCAATATACTCGTATTATAAATCATAAGGTATTAACCTCGCATTAACATCGTAAAAAAAATGATTATTGTAATACTGAAAGGGCCTTGTTATTCTCTAGTTATGTAAATGTATGTACTACATTTGACGACCGTCTTGGTGTAGTGTTTCGCGCCACGGACTTCTAAACCAGGCGGTTGCGGGTTCGAATCCCGCAAGGGGCAAATTTTGTGTGATGAGCACGAGCATTTGTACCTAAGTCATGGATGTTTATAAATGTATATAAGTATGTCTATCCGTTATCCTAGTCACCATAGCACAAGCTTACGCTTAGTTTGGGGCTAGGTAATTATTGTGTTTGTTGAAACAATTTATTTATTTATTAATAAAATTAGTAATAGGTGGTATAGGAAAACTATGTGCTTTAAGTAGATACCTCTTTTTTACTTTATTATTTAACTAATCTTGCTTATTCAGGAGCCCAAAACATACATCCTCAAGCTTACGTTAAAAAATACGATCCACGATACACGCCTTGTCACTATTTTATTTATACTAAAGATTCTTACATTCCGTTCACGCAAAGAAACTCGTTCGGATATTCGCCTTTGTAATAAAATATCTACGCCCAGACATTACCAATGTGTGCCGTATTTTTATTACAATGTTGTATTTCTCCAAAAAATATTACACAAGCTAGTTTCTACGAACTGTAAAATAATAGGGAACTCTAAACGATGAAAGGTTAAATGGTGCATACATAACCAACTTTAACTGATATCGAAGTAAAAAGGGAAATAAAAGCAGGTAACATACATATAACTGCTGTCAAAAAACATTAATAGGACGTTGTGTTGTGTCGTCACTCTATAAACGACATCAAATTTATTTTGGTGAACAATAATCATGTACTCGGCCAAGCCAACTACACGAAAGTCAAATGGCTTCCGACAAATAAAACAATGAAAATACCGATGGAAATTAAAAAGCAAAGGTGTTAAAATCAAATTGATTTCGTAAAAACTTGCAAAATAATTGCTTAAGTTATAAAAATTATTAAAAGGTGTTAACATAAACTTAGGCATCTCATCTTAATTGTTACAATATTGCTTTGGTGTTTTCGTTGTATTCGTTCTTGAACAAGGTGTATGTTTTGCCTGATTTCTCGGGCAAGTATATTGATAACAATTTTTTAATAAAATATATTTACACAAAATGCGTATATAAATCGCTTTTAAAGTACAAGTAAGTTAGTGAGCACTATTTGTATCGATTTATAAGGATACCGTAAAATATATCATCATTCTAGCGTCATCCCGGTTGTGCACTTGCACGCGAGGGCCCCGGAACCGTTTAGGACCATGATCCAGGATGTGGCATGTATTTTTTTATATACTACAAATGGGTTTGCTCTAAACTCATGGCTAAGCCAGACTTGGCGCAGAGAGTCGAAGGTAGAGTGAGCTCACCCAGAAGGTTCTGGCACCCCCACTCACTGACGGAACAAGCTGCAAGCTGCTTGGAGCCGGGCTCCGGTTGCAGGATCCCGTAGGATTAATCAAGTAAATCATTATTTCTCAGCACTCTTACAACAAACAAAAATATTTTAAAAATATAATATTTATTGAAACTTTTTTGGTTTATTTTATTTTATTTATGTAATTTGGAACACCAACAGGTTACATACAAACATTGACCGGCACACTTAATCTAAACGTAGTTGCATCTGGTATGCAACCCAGTTATAGGTGAACACGACATTGCTAGATAGGTATAATTTTTAACATGCTTCCTTTTAGCCCCAAGAAAGAATACACACATCACATCACAATCCCATATCTATTTACAGTTATGTACATTTTAAACCTTCATTTAAAGATGTATACACTTCTATGGATTTGTGAACTGTTGACAATACCCATTATTGGTGGATGTTGAGCCGGCCAGTTACCTTATACCACGTAGACTAAATAACAAATTAGTTACTAAGCTTAACGAAATAATGACTAGCGGTACCAGGTAGCTGGTCGTGCTATTTCTTTATTTTCTTGGTTACTTTTTAGGTATCACGTTCAGTACGTGACAAAATGTAACAAGTTACTTAGACGAGAACTACTGCCGACAAACTGCTAAGCAGTTTGGCAAACATGGCATTGTAAAAAAATGTGTTCTTTTGGTAATAAATAAATTAAAAAAAAGGTAACACAAAACATTATAAGTATCGAATGTGCTTTGTTTACTTTTCCGAACTATGGTGTAGCAGTTGTAGCTAACATAACTTATGATTTGTGCTTTCCTCGCACGCAACACAGGCGCTGAAAACAATAGAGTAACATTTATAGATGCTATAAGTAGTTAACTAGTTTTTGCTTTATTCCGACCATTTTTCGCGGTTCGAAAATAGTTATACCGCTTAGGGTGCAATTATACCCTTGTAACGGGAAATTACTAGCTCCTAAAATGGTTATTCTTGCTCGCTAGGGTAAGCCACCAAACTATTAATACGTTAAGTAATAGCAGGCCTGTGTATCTTCCCGCGTAGGTAGCAAAAACGTACCTACGCGCGGCGACCCCAAGGTAAGGGCCTAAACAAGTTGGGTGTTGCTAGCCGGCAGCGACACACTCCCGCGTTTTATTTACCGGCCGTGCGCGACACTAGGTTGCTGGTTTGACGAGCGTGAATAAAGTCCTAGAAAGATGCGCTAGATGGCGAAAGTAGCTTCTTGTGGCAGTCAACCCTATCGCGTTGCGTGTTAGTACGTCACTGAATAGGTTTAGTGTATTATGAATCATATTCCAGAGTTATAAGAATGAAATTATCTTGCAATGTATTTTTGTAGGTGTCTACACGAAAATGTGCTTGACTCTGAGGCGAACTGAATTACACCATATCGTTGACAACATTGAGTAGATATTTCTTTAAATTTCATTGCGAAGTCATACTTCTGTACGGAGTACTAGTACTTATTCTGTGGTAATAGTACCAACTGAAGTTTATAGTAATCCAGTTATTATTTAAACTACTGTAAATAGTGCGAGTTAAAGTGCTAAATCCGAACTATTATTTTTATTAGAAAGAGGTAAAGTTTGTTACTTTGTAAAGTTCTTATATTTGTAAACTGCCTCGTTGTTCTAGTGGTCATCACGCTGGGTACTATCCACAAGGTCCCGGGTTCGAATCCCGGGTCGGGCCGAGAGTGTTTGGGTTTTTCTGTCTTGAAATTACTTAGACACAGCTCCGGAGTCAGGAAGTTGGTGGTGTTAACACCCCCGTGCCTCGGAAAGCACGTTAAGCCGTTGGTCCTGCGCCTGATCTCTCTACGGTCATGTCGGACTGCCGTCTCACCGAATTATGAGAGTGAAGGAACAGAGAGTGCACCTGTGTATTGCGCACACATTTGTGCACTTTAATATGTCCCGCGCAGTTGGCTAATCTCTATTGAGATAGGCCGCCGTAGTCGAAATTCAGCTAGGAGGACATTATATTTGTAATAGAAAGTTACTTTATGTTTTGGTACTAATGCCACTACAGTATATAACACTTGTTTATATTATGAGCCACCTTATTTGGTATTAAGACCGACATAGTGGATACAAAAATTTTAAAAAGCCGTCTCATTTCCTCGAGTGTATAGCAATGGCAAGATCGTTACAACTAAGGGAGATGGGTAATATTTTACTTTTAAAATTGCACCCTTCCGTCTAAACTTTGGCGTCGTTAATAATAACATGTGACTCTTATACTCAAAACAACAGCATGCATTAGAACAAGACACTTGAAAGTTTTGACCTGTATAATCAGGTTTTTACTGACATAATGAGGTTTTCAACGTGTTTCCTACGATATTATTGATCAGACAGCGTAGGGATACATACCCAATACCTAGTAATGGTTATGTTTACGGATCATTGTTACGGTCTATAGAAAGAGACGGGTTGATTGATGGTGCTTCAGTGCGATGGCAACAAAACGGATAACAACTGCATATTTTTATAGCCAGTCATGATAATACCGAAAAGGAATTTGAAAATAATTTTCTTAGCGCCATGATTTTACGATCTTAGCGCTGCTTATGAATACTAATAAGCCATGGAAATTACATTGATTTAAAATAGTAATGGCGATCAAAATATTTTTTTTAATGATTTTATTTATTTAAGCTTTATTGCACAACTAAAACGGTGTACAAAAGGCGGACTTAATGCCTAGTGGCATTCTCTACCAGTCATACCTTTGGGCTAAGCAGAAATAAAAAGTGGGCGGTGCGACAAAGGCATAAACAAAATTATTAAATTTATTTAAAGCAAAAAAAAATAGAAATAATATTGTTACTGCACTCTGCATATAATATGTGATTTCAAAGCTTCGTCGTCCTTTTTTTCTACTTTTAAGAAAGTGTGTTTTTCCTTAAAACTGCTGTAATATAATATTAAACTGTCTATTAAATTAGATACTTGTTCTCATATGAATAGGCTTCAATTAGTTTTTGAACCCCTTCAACGTGAGTTTTGATAAACAATCTGTACATTTATTATGCCTATCTATTTTCGGAATGTTTTTATATTACCACTTAATTAAATCACTGTATCTAGGAATAACTTTTACCAACAGGCAATTCACAGAATTCATTTCATGCCGGGCATAGCATTTCCAAGTTTTGTTTAATATTAAAATGATTAATATTTTGTTGCCCCCAGAAAATAAAATAAACCAAGTAAATAAATAAAACTTTACATCCATTGTGTGTTAAAACTATTGTCAAGTTGTATAAAAGGTCACGGATTCCTAAATCCATTGGCTTGCTGATCAATGAGTAGGGATTTACACAACCCTTTTGGTCCATAAATGAATAAAACAGATTTTTTATCAACGTGTCATTTGTATACAACTTTTTACCAATCCATCTAGCAAATTAAAAAGTAACAGCTTGAATTACAATACATCTCAAAATAGACGAGAATAAATAAGCTCGACTCGCACTTTCTAATGAAATTGAATTCATGCAGTAAGTGCCGCTAGTATTGGACTTGTAAAGTAAAATTTATTTTTGAGGCTCGTTTTATTTGAATTACCTATTTTTAAACATCTGGCAATTGCGCTCAACAAAGCACGTACTGTAAGCTAAAATATCAACGTTATCATTTAGCAGATAACAATATTGAAGTTACTAACATACAAGCAGTGAAAGCGTGGTGACATAAATGCCTAGTCCCCCATTTTATGTAGTATAAAGATAAATACATCCACGTAGTTGTAAGCCCAGAATTCTACATTCTTCTAGTCATCATCATATCAGCCTATTGTAGTCCACTGCTGGACATAGGCCTCTCCAAGACGGCACCAACTTTCACGGTCCTCCGCTTCTCGCATCCAGCCACTACCGGCCACCTTTCTCAGGTCATCGGTCCATCTAGCAAGGGGGCGTCCAACACTACGTTCCCTGAGACGTGGTCTCCATTCGAGAACCTTCCTACTCCAACGCACGTCGGTTTTGCGACAGACATGACCAGCCCACTGCTACTTCAGAGGCAGTGGGCTGGTCATCGCATCTCGTTTCGGATTCTATCCCTTAGCGAAATCCCCAGCATAGTCCATTCCATAGCTCGCTAAGCGACATGCAGTCGGTGGGCCAGTTTGACTGTCAAGTTCCACGTCTCGGCCCCGTAGGTCATGGCAGGTAGGACACACTGGTTATATACCCTGCTCTTCAAGCATTGCGGTATTCTTCTAGTACAAATTGTTATTTACATTTCTGTGTCTCGTACGCGGTGACTACTTACTTGGCAAACTAAACGAAATCATTTTTATAAGAAGAAGGCTAGGACTTGTGATGTTTCAAAAATCATTTTAGTAAAAAGATAAGATGAGATATTTTTATTTACTAGAATAGGCTATTATAATGTAGTCAATGTTGTTAGACTGAACACCAAATCCTTCAAACTTGCAAGTACCTACTAAACGGAATATTTTTTTCTGAAAAGATAATAAATATTAAGTGTGTATTACGGAATTACGACACCATGTGGTGGAACATAAAATTTCATCACGAGACCTTGTGTACTTTAAAAAGGTAAATTTTGCTTGAACGAGCGGCAATAATCGCTGGGTTTTTTTGACCAAAGCAATATGCGCTTTTTACTGAAAAAGAAGTTCATTTATTTAAAGCGTCCCCAGTTGAATCTCTGGATTTTATTTCAGCAGAGCGAAAGTATACGCAAGAAAAAGAGCTACTGTCAAATAAATAGACAGGGGGAGAGGGGGCTGCATAAAGTCGCCGTCAAAGTACATGTATTGGTATAGTCGCTGGACTGGAATATATTAAGATTCTTGTACCATTGAGTGAGTATTCATACGTGTTCAGACTGCCTCGTTGGTCTAGTGGTCAGCACGCTGGGTACTATCCACGAGGTCCTGGGTTCAAATCCCAGGTCTGGCCGAGAATGTTTGGGGTTTTCTGTCTTCAAATAACTCAGACACAGCTCCGGAGTCAGGAAGTTGGTGGTGTTAACACCTCGGTAAGTACGTTAAGCCGTTGGTCCTGCGCCTGATCTCTCTACGGTCATGTCGGACTGCCGTCTCACCGAGTTATGAGAGCGAAGGAACAGAGAGTGCACCTGTGTATTGCGCGCACACTTGTGCACTATAATATCTCCTGCGCAGTTGGCTAATCTCCTTTGAGACAGGCCGCTGTAGCCGAAATTCGTCTAGGAGGACATTAATTCATACGCAGCCGTATGTTTCAAGAAACTGACAACTACCAAGATACAAATATCTTCTAAATTGTGAAACTCTACATGAAAGTTTTGTGAATGTCTACTGTGTATGGTGTGCAATAAAGAGTAGAATCATACATCATTTTTATCTATTCACTAGCAACTAAAAAGAATTTGAAGTTCTGGTGGAAACCTAAAAAATATTAAACATTTCTCAGAAAAGAGCGGCGATAATCAGGCGGAAAATTTTAGAAGTGACTGTTAGGCACTTTTTAAAGTCCCAGCTGATGTATTGTGTCTTTGTGCCAGTCTGAATACGTGCCCGAGGCCCTGCGTAGGCGTAATGCTGGGTTGTTAAGCGAATTGAGTGAATGAAAGGTGTGCAGGTACACCTCGACAAAAGGACGACAATTTCAACTCCTAACGGTCCAGTGAACATTGTTAGCATGTAAAATTACGTGGAGAAATCGAATAATTCGCGACAAATCAGTCACTTGGAAAAGTAAAAGGTCGGTAACATGTTGAACGGAACATTTTCGGGGTCAAGTATTGGACTTCATAAGTCGCTCCACTGGAATTACCTGATCCAGAGGATGTAGCATCCTGGCTCATGGTCAGCGGACCCTGGGCCCTCGCGTGCGAGTGCACAACCGGGATAACGCTAGGATGATGATGATATTGGACTTCATAAATTAATGTTAATACGAATACTTGTTGTTGTGAAGTCATTTTGACGTAATAAACGATTCTTCATTTATAATGAATGAAGAAGATACGAAAATCGTTGTTGCAAGATCATTTTGACGTAATAAACCATTCTTTCTTTATTTAGGGAAAAGTAAAATTAACCTTTCGAATTTAAAAAGAATCACATAAAATCCTTTTTAGTTAGGCCTGTTTAGTTTACCTAACGATTACGCTTAGCGAAAATTAATTATCCAGCTTTAGACGCATACTGCTGACTCATCTTTCCCGACCGTAGCGAATCCGCAAAATAAGCGCTCCTGCGAAATATTCTGGTTGATTTAAACCGTGACTAAAACAAATCGGCGTCCAGTTTTAGTTGAAATTCGTTTTAAACCTCTAACAAAGTTTGTTTGTAAAAAAAAATAGACAACTGAGCCACACTTGATGTGGATGCAGGAAGCGCACACACACAGCTTTAACCTGTCAAATCCGATAACAATTAATTTTAATTGTATCTGGAAACATGATACGTGAAGGTTTATGAATTATTATACTTACCTACATCAAATTGTTTATTGTTAGTCACTAACGACCTTATTACAAAAACCTTAGTACTAGGTTTAAACCAAGACTAAATCTATATACTATAACTGGCTGTTGCCCGCGACTTCGCCCGCGTAAACTACTATTTCTGTATCCTACAGGAACTGTATTTTTTCCGGGATAAAAAGTAGCCTATATGTTATTCCAGACTATAATCTATCTGTGCCGAATTTCATCCATATCCGTTCAGTAGTTTCTGCGTTAAGAAGTAACAAACATACACACTCACACACTCACAAACTTTCGCATTTATAATATTAGTGGGATAAAACTGTAAAACCGATGCGTCTGTACATTGAGTATTTTTACCAAAAACTAATTGAGGGTGATGTTAAAATAGTAACAGAATAGGAATCTACAACTTTTAATTTTTTTGTCTGTTTGTCTGTTTGTCCGTTTGTCTGTTTGTCTGTTTGTACACGCTAATCTCCAGAACTACTGAACGGATTTGAATGAAACTTTTTTTATTATGTAGCTATTGAGCCTGGGCAAATACTAGGCTTTAACTTATTTTGAAGATCGAATTACCAAACGTGGAACCTTAGCAGTATACTTAAACTAAGAGTGATATGAAAGCAGCTTAAGAAAAGTTAGTTAGCGTGATGAGCATTTTCTATTGACGTTTACAAATTGAAGGTCTGGAGTAACTGATATGGAACCCTAGCAGTTCACCTCAACTATAAGAGATATGAATAGAGCGCCTTAGCGAACATTCTTCAGCGTGATGGGCAATTTCTATTGTCGTACACAAATCGAAGGTCTGGAGCAACTGATATAGAACCCTAGCAGTTCATCTTAACTATAGGAGATATGAATAGAGCGCCTTAAGGAACATTGTTCAGCGTGATGAGCATATTCTATTGACGTCCACAAATTGAAGGTCTTAAGCAACTGATATAGCACCCTAGCAGTTCATATCAACTATAAGAGATATGAATAGAGCGCCTTAGGGAACATTGTTCAGCGTGATGAGCATTTTCTATTGACTTACACAAATTGCAGGTGTAAGTCATTAGAAAATGCAATTTAATTTAATTAAAAATCTTTTATTTTAGACCATAAATCCATATTGGTGTTAGTAACAATTTGCCTATAAACTATGTTAGTAAAATTGATATGCTAAATTACTTTAGACTGATTTTCAAACTCCCAATGTAATCTTACTGTCTCCAAGTTACGCTCAGGTGCGGGAAACCTGAAGAAATCGAGAGAATCCTTCAGATTTTATATGCATGTATACCATATATGCTACAGCATTAATTTAGTTAATTTAAGCGTTCTCATTGAGGAGTCATAATTTGATAGTGCTGATCTTAACGCTAAGTTGTTCGTGGATACTTTCACCACAGACAGTTTGTCGAAATCTAAATAGGCTTACCTACTTACTTTACGATAGTAGTAACTTACAAACCGACCCTTGAGTAGGCTAGGGACACCACAGGCACACAAAAAATTGATTCTAAACCACATCCATCTATTGCGGTAGGGAAGTTTGAGTCTGACTTTTTCTGAACACTAAAACTTAAACTTACATATATTTTATTACAAACTAATAAAACTGCCTTCAATAAAGTAAACTTAAAAAGTTAAAAAAAAAACCTTTCCACTTTTACCAAGAAAGATATCCGACAAAATATAGTTTTGGTCTCGGTGTGACTGGCATGCAAAATTTTAAAAGGTAAGAATACCAGAAGAGGATGGCGAGGTGATAGTAACCTATCAGAAAGAAAGTGCCCATTGACCTTGATTTTTTAATCCTCTCATCTCCTTACGACATGGTAGACTAAGAGATCATGATAGCTGGATGGCGGAGTATAAAATATTTTGTATCATGGAGTCCACACGTACGAAGTCGCGGGCAACAGCTAGTAATAAATAACAGGCAAATTATAAATGAATGACACATTCGTGACATTAGCTTATTCTGTGACATTACCTCATAAAGAAACGCTCTTCTGATTAGTCAGTTAATATGTCCTGGTTAAACCTGGTACGTATTTTTTTTGTAATAAGGGGGTAAGTATTAACGCCTTGTTTTTACGATTTATGTATTAATACGAATTAAGTTAATGAGGGCAGAAGGCCTTAATCTCTTCACAAATAGGTCGATGAACTTCTTCATAGGTTCATAAATAGGTATTACTCAGGAGAATACCCCTTGGGATTCTTTGGCAATCCATGATGCTCTTGCTATAGTAAATACGCAAATTTTAATAGATTCCGGAACTATACTCGTTTGTACATAATTACGTATCGAAAATCCAGAGGTATAAAAGATTCCATATTTCGCTAAAAGAAATTACTCGATCCACTTATATTGTGGTCGAGTTTAATACAAAACGTGACGGATGCTTGCAGTTTGCGATAAAAGTATCCAACCATAGCACGGACAAAACGTGATTTGTTCTACCTACACATAGCAGTGTATGTGACACATTTACAAAACGTTTTAGTGAAAATACCAGCTCTTGTCTGGAATTTTTATTTTTTTGTGAATGCGGCTATCCCCTCAACCGCGCACCCTTGAAACATTATTGTTCAGGTTAATCTAAAAATATATGGTCTTTGAAATAAAGATTAAAAAAAAACTAATATTTTTTGTTCTATTCCCGGGTAAGACAAGCTAATTTTAGAAATAATTAAATGCAGTTTTGTTCCTTTTTAAAATAAAGGAATGTTTCTATTAGTAAAATGAGCTAACTAATGGATTTTAGGTAGTTCCCCTTTAGGGCCCATATATTTTTTCCACTATCATGGTCATTGGTCATGCAGTTATTTGCAGATTTAATATTTCAGATGACTGGCCTTAATTATAAGAAAGCGCCTATATAAATTCTCTTTATCTGAAATATACAGGGTATCCCTTGAAGAATGGATCAAATCAAACAGGCCAGGTGGAGGTCATTACCAAACTTGTTGATATTAATAGAGGGTCTTTTCTAGAAAGAGAACAAGTTGTGTCGTTTTTATATCACTTAGAACCGAAACAAATGTAAGATACTATTAGAAAGAATAGTTTTTTTTTTTACCAGAATGATGTAGGAAAGTATGCCTTTCTTTGGGCTACTATGGAACCTGACTATCGAAATAAATGATTTGAACTGAATTCAATAATAATTGGTAAGATGCTAGTTGCCAGGATTATCAAGCGAAACTCATAAACCGTTTGGCCAGTTTGGCAATACGCAATTTTACTACGTTTTATAGTAAAAGACGATGACGGAGCTCTTGACCGTTAAATCGTCAGCGTATTCTCAAAGGGCCAATAGGAATGTCGTACATTACCCTGATTGGGACATGAGCCACGTTTACTATGCCTTCAAACTACCCACGGCCTTGCTTAAGCACACACACACGAGTAAGGTACATTTATTTTAAAACCTAATTTACTTCGATCATTTCATACTAAATTAGTCTTATCCTTTGTATTTACAGAAGAAGTAATAACAATAATAAATAGTTTCAACAAACACACTAATACCTAGCCCTAAACTAAGCGTGAGCTTGTGCTATGATGATGGATAGAAATACTTAAATACATATAAACATCCATGACTTAGGTACAAATGCTCGTTGCTCATCACACAAACATTAATTCTCACTCGTGCAAGTCTCCTGGGCTTCCCCTACTCCTAGTTTGAAAAAATCCTCAAATAAAATTGTGTCTGCTATAATAGTAAGATTAACAAAAAAATTGCTACTTTCATTACTTTGCTTAAACAAGAAATATCGCTAGAAATAAAATTAACAATGACCAAACTTTTAAGAATATTACAAGTACTAAACTTGTTTCAAATTAAGGTGGACACAATATTTGAAACTCAAATTTTAAAGTTAGTATTTACTGTCTTAGAGGTAACGGGTGGCGGCTCTAACTTAAACACGATAACTTTATCTTAATTGGCTGCTCAAACGGACATGTTCCTGCTGGATCCATCTAAACCGATCGCAATTGATTCACAACTTGTTAACTTGGCATAGGACACATCTCTTTGAACAATAATTTAAAATATATATCGTCGTTCTGATTATCTATATCTATCCCTTCTGACAGTACGTAACTTATTACCTCGGTCAATGAAGTAACATGCACTTAATATTTAATATTCGTTCACAGAAAATATATGGTTACGATATGCCTTTATTTCTGATTACTTACATTTTATGGATTTCTTTGAACTAAGTATGATATAGGGTGTACCTACATCAGAATTACCTTTAGCAACCCCAAGAGATAACGGTTCCGAAAATAAAAGTAACGGCAGCTACTAAGGCCTTATTATCCTCCTCAAAATATCTAAATATTTCTAAATAACAAACATAGAAAATGTCTCTTCAAAAGCTAAACTGCGAAGATTACGCGACCGTTTTTATTTTTTTGTCTGCGTCTGTCTGTCGGTTGGTTTCTTTGTCTAAAAATGTTCTGCCCTCTAAAAATCCGAGTAAATAACTCCAGAGATTCTCAATGCAAAAAATTGGCTTTCCGTTTGGAGATAACGAGTTACCCGCAAAATAGTGAGAGTACGAGTATATTATTATATGAACCAGAAGCTCCGAAAAATTTTATACCTTGTATCATGCAACACTCAAAAGGAGTCAGGCACACTCCACGTCATCTTTCACCCTATGTTTTATGCAGCCTATTAATGTAATTGACTAACCACTAGTTCGTTATTTTAATGACCTACTTAGGCATTGCTTCGGTCCTTTTATTCATCCTTTATACCCAGTTGGGTTGTAACAAAAATATTGAAAAGGTTCTTCGAGACAAAAAGGGTATATTTTCGTGGTTAAATTGTTTACAAGGGTTACATTTGGGGACAACTATTCATTACCCTCGGGTGTTTTTATTAGATTATGCGAGGGCCCGAGAGCCACTTGGTTGTATCCAGTAAATTGGTTCAGACTCAACAAACGTTTTGGAGAGCCGTCTTGTCACTTGATGACGGGGAGTTTCTTTGAACACTCTTGTGGATATAATCTTAATTGTGTTTCTAACTAGTTTTGTCTGATAAATTCGTAATAATAACATCTGAAGGTTGGACATCGTCAACATTTTAGTCGAACTATACAGACACCATGTTATTCCAAAAAGATATACAATTCTACACACCCTTTAAAAATATGGCTTTCGTATGATTTAAAATATTGTACCATAACTGCCTGACTTAAATGCAAGTTTCTTGTGTTTCTCCAATCTTGTAACAATTAGAAATAACATACACAACAGCTGCCAGCTGAATGATGCAGCAAAACAATGTTAGATAATAATTAATTGTAGATGCACATTTATTCTTATCCATAAAAACATTTTTTTAAAAGGGCGTATTTTAGTAATTTACCTACTCGCAACCATAACGTTCCATTATTCCATTAATTAAATAATTATCATAACGTGCGTAATTGCGTAATTAGCAATTCGAGGACAAATTACATGGACCTTAGTGACGAGAAGCAATTAAAGTACTACTGAAAACCAAAAGTTTAATTTGCCATAGTAGAATTAAAAAAAGGAGGTATTTGAGCGTAGTCACACTATCACACCTGATTGATGGGACGTGTAGACACGGTCTAGGGTGGTACATACACCTTGTATTGACTGTCTCGTTGGTATAGTGGTCAGCACGCTGGGTACTATCCACGAGGTCCCGAGTTGGAATCCCGGGTCGGGCCGAGAGTGTTTGGGTTTTTCTGTCTTGAAATTACTTAGACACAGCTCCGGAGTCAGGAATTTGGTGGTGTTAACACCCCCGTGCCTCGGAAAGCACGTTAAGCCGTTGGTCCTGCGCCTGATCTCTCTACGGTCATGTCGGACTGCCGTCTCATCGAATTATGAGAGTGAAAGGAACAGAGAGTGCATCTGTGTATTGCGTTGCGCACACACTTGTGCACTATAATATGTCCCGCGCAAATGGCTAATCTCTGTTGAGATAGGCCGCCGTAGTCGAAATTCGGCTATGAGGACATTATTATTACACCTTATATATTTAAGATTAGGTATCTTGATACCTACCTTATTTCTGAAACCGCAGGTCTTACTTGCAAATATTTTTTACTATTGTGATACACCTTCTTGTAAAATGACGCTATTTACTGTTATAAAAGTTAGCGAAGAAAGGAAATGGATAGCACCATGAACTCTTACAGCACGCGTTATTGGACACTTTGTAAGTTAGTATTAAAAAGTAAAGTAAGCCAACATATCCCATTGCTTGGCAAAGACCTCACCTTAAATATGATAAGCCATACTCCACCACGCGGGCTCAGTGGTGTCTGTAAGGCAAGTGGCCAACTTTACGGTAAGCTAAACCTCAGGAGTTATCAAGCTGCCCTAGGGCCCCGATATTAGCCGGCACTAACTGCTTAAGATGCGTTTCATAACACAGAGATACTTGTCATGGACCTCACTTAACTCGTCGGTATATGGTCACCCATCCAATCAAAACTGCGCCATGGGTTGTGTGTGTATCAGCTACCAAAGTGCTGCCGCCACTGCGCCACAAGCTTCTCCGAATTTGTAAAAATAATCGAATTTTAGGTACTCCGGTTAGTCTCAACAGAAATTGGCCAAATACGTAGGAGAAATTAAAGTGCACAGCTGAGTGCGCAATATCCTAGTTTACTATGTTTATTTACTCTCACAGCTCGGTGAGACGGCAATCCAACATGACTGGAGAGAGATCAGGCATAGGGCCAACGGCTTATCATGACTCCCGAGGCACGGGGGTGTTAACACCATCAACTTTCTTACTTCGCTGTTTGAAATGAAAAAACCCAAAAACAAAATCTGTTTCGAGTCGACCCATGATTCGAACCTGTTGGATAGAAGCCAGCGTGCTGACAACTAGACCAACGAGGCAGTCAACGAGATAGTTTTTAGGGTTCCGTACCTAAATGGTAAAAACGGGACCCTATTACTATGCCTCCGCTGTCTGTCTGTCACCAGGCTGTATCTCATGAACCGTGAGAGCTAGATAGTTTATTATTTTACAAATGGTGTATTTCTATTGCCGCTATAACAACAAATACTAAAAACAGAATAAAATAAATATGTAATAAAATTTATTTTATCCTGTTTTTAGTAGTATTTATTTAATAAATATTTCGTGCGTGAGTCTGACTTGCACTTGGCCGGTTTTTGAGTAACATAACTATAAACCAAAAAACGAGATAAAAGTAGGAAGAGGAGCTTAAAGCAAGAATATTCATCTAACGGTTAAATAACCCATTTTGAGTGATTGATTTCAAAGAAGACTGGCGAAGTTCTTTAAAGATCCAACCTAAATGTTTCTGACCAAAATTCATAGGTGAAATCTACCAGCATTCGTAGAACTTAACAGCGAATAATGTTATACAATTAGTGTTGAAATGAATTTACTCATAAATAGCTTTAAAATTTTATGAAACGGTAGGCCGGTATTCTTTAAAACTTCTTCCTTTGTGACAAAATTGAAGTTGCAATTCAAACAACTCGAGTCATTTTCAAAAAAGTACCTCTTTAAAAGATCAAGGAGATTAAGCGTCTGTTTGACTTGTTTTATGAACAACGGAGTCTCCTTTCTTGGAGATTTTCTTGCGGACACAAAAATAGCGCTCGCAACAAGGAGCTTTTCTGGATGCAGCAAATGCTGTTTAATTAAAAGGTTGAAAATAAAACAGATGCGACTCTTGACGATTAACTGGGGACGTTAATTATGTTCCAGGATTGTTTACGCGCAAGTTCAACGTTAGTGCATATTAAATTTTTAATTGAACTCTGTTTCAGGCAATTTCATTGCTCGATTGCAATCAACCCAGTTGAAACACGATGTTTAAAGTTATTGTTCGAGGTGAAGTCATAATTTTGCTTGGGAAGACTGCAAAAAGATTTTCGTGATATGTTAAAGGTAAATAATAAATAAGATATTAAATAAAACCATGCATAAGATTTCGCAGAAAATCAAAATAAACAAAAAAAGTACATGACATGAATGAATGAATTTTCTGTATTCAGACACAATTTTGTTTCAATATTTTCTGCGCGACTCAACACATAATCAGTTCTTTACCTAACGAGAAGTAAATACAAAATATTGCGTAGATTAGTGGAATGACATTTCTTCGCCTTACAAAATAATAATTATCAGGCACAAACAAACCATAGTCATAATAATATTGTTTACACAACACTTTAACAAGTGTCTGCTACGAGGCTACGACCCAAACAATCGCTACGAACTACGAAGACGCTACGCGCTACCTTTACCCGATCAAACTTTTTTTTAAATTTACCTGTGAGGCCGACGTTCTTCCTCGTGGTCTTCCTTCATAAACGACGGCTGGAGGCTGAAGCGGCGTCGGAATTGGTGTCGTCCCTTCATGTTTGTATCCACTGGTAACTTAACACATGACACAGAGCTACTCGCGACGGCAAAAGGCGTGCGGTCCCCGGCCCGCTCAGCGTACGAGTGAAGCCGCGGGAACCGGGCGCACATAGATTGGTTAGAGGCGTTACTCTCGTCTAATGGTTTAGGGTTTTATTTAGTGTTACTGTTACTTTGCAATAATTTTAGAGAATTGAATCTATATATACTTTAATATATTTGGTGGTTCTGTTTTTCACTGTAAATTGTAATGGCAAGCGCATTTTAGAGTTTTAATTATGCTTACGTGGTAGTAAAATGATTATGATAGAACAGTTTGTAGTTTTTTATAACGGATTTATTAACCATTATTTTATCAAATACCTTTTCTTTAATTACACTTCATTTTCTTTAATTTATTAATAATTTTACGACCGTCTTGGTGTAGTCGTTCGCGCACCGGACTTCTAAACCAGGCGGTTGCGGGTTCGAATCCCGCAAGGGGCAAATGTTTGTGTGATGAGCACGAGCATTTGGTTTGTCACGTCAAGTCATGGATGTTTAAATGTATTTAAGTATTTCTATCCGTTATCCTAGTCACCATAGCACAAGCTCACGCTTAGTTTGGGGCCAGGTAATTGGTGTGTTTCTTGAAACAATTTATTCTTTATTTATTTATTTATTTAATATAACAAAAATGCTAACCTTAAAAAATACCAATGCAAAAGTATGACACTGCGAAATGAAATCATTAGTTATTACCGTTATTAAATAATTATGCCTGCTGTTTATTGTTAGTACGTATCTACATGAGGGCTCTAATTCTACACAGGTCTATAATAATTAAACAATCTACATTCGGGGCACATCAGTCTGAATACTTTTGTTTTAGCGATGTTTAAATTATTGCTTGCTATTGGCCGACCAGCCCCATTGAGGTAATTAGCAGCCTTAATTACAGTTTCAGAGTAAAAGGCGGTTGCTAAATATTTTTCTGCTTTTTTGTAAAAAAAAAACTAGGTAGCATGGAAGCCAAATTACGAGAATGAAGATCGGATCGCATCGTAAAAACAAACAATATTAGTACCAATAATATAGTGAATTAAAAAAGAGGTACCTAGCTTTATGTCATTTTCCTGTGGGCGCCGATTTAAAGATGCGCCAAACACCCATGAGTTACTTATGTGTTCACTTCTTGAATGTCATGTGTGTACGAAATTCGAATGCAAAATTAAGCCAATTGACTCAATATGAGCGAAGCAGTTTCCGTGACATATCTACCTCTTTTATAATTCATTAATTTCTACGTAATATCTCTTTAATATGTATTATTTATTAAAACATAACACTTGAAGCTTACAGAACAGAACGCTTTTATTACGTAAGTTTCTTCATTATTTCAGGTTACCTACTTCGTCTCTTGTCTGTTTATAATTTTGTGCATTTGTCTAATAAATTAAAGTCCTAACATGATTAGTCATATATCAACGGCTAATCTTATGCGCGGGTAATTCTATAGAATTTGATCACACATCAGATTATGCGTATGATCAATTAATAGGTATTGAAGCGCATCTCCTTGACGAAGTCACACTGTAATTGTAAGTGTCTATGGTCTTTATCATATGTATAAATGAACCTTATAATGAAGCCATTTCATACCTTAGATAGATAGTTATTATATCACAACAAAACAAGGTACCTACAAAACAAATTAACAACACAACAACATAATTTTAGGCATCCATCTTTTAAGTGATAAATTAATCCGCAAAAATTACATTGCACTTAGATATTACAATACGACAATAAAATTCATAGATATGAAAGTTCATCTTCCCTACATAGATTTGCAATGTCTGTGACATTTTCGATCGTCAAGCCGACCAGTGTCGAATGCGATAAAATATCAATAACTCAAAGATTGGCCACCAGAACATACTTTACGTCATGCTAGTAGATGGTTCATGAAGTCATAATTACGGCGCTCCCATAAAAGGTAAGGCCTGGACCAAGCTTATATTGCCAGCAGAATTGAACCTAAATACAATACAGAGAGAAGAGATAAAATTAAAACTTTAAATTCTAAATGAATTTTTTTATTGAAGTTGATACATGCGCTACGTATGTATGACCTTCGTATCTAAATGCGGACCTATATCTAAATCTATATTTCTATTGCATTTTATAAGACCTCAACGGCATCGGTGGCCTAGTGGCTAGCGGGTTGCCTCTCATGCGGGAGGTGCCGATTTCGATTCCACGTGCCATCATGTACCAATAACTTTTACTGAGTTACGTACATTAGTTTTTTCACTAACCGATGCTCTTTCGGTGAATGAAAACATCGTGAGGAAATCTGCACATACAGGCGACTGAATATGGAACCATGATCCAAAACTGGTCAGATGGGAGTCGCTCCACTGTAATTGCCTGATCTGCCATATCCTGGATCATGGTCAGTGGACCATGTTCCAGGACACATTTTATGTAAATTGCAATGAAACCCAAATTAGGGATGGTGGTAGGAGGGGAGGTGAAGAATCTACCTCCTATTGGTCCAACCCGGGCAACGATATCACAAACCTCAGTTTGTGATGGCAGCTGAACGATCCTATCAAAGGTCTACCACCTTTGGTGCCACCTGGTAGCTACTACCCGTCCACCGGTGCCGTGCTGTGTCCCGTTGTTGTGGGAGTATTATAGCCTTTTAGGTGAGCTCGCTCCACCGTCGACTCTGTTTACGCCACGTCTGGCTTAGTCTAGAGTCAAGAGCAAACCCATTTGAAAATAAAAAAATAACAACACTAAAACCCACTTGCCTATACTTAGATACGAGCTACATCTTTTTTCTCTTTAGATTAGTTAGACTTTCTTGTAAAATATTTATTGGGATCTCCTGCTTAACCAAATTCTAATCAGCCCTATAAATAACGACGTCTTATTTGTAGTGAGATAACAAATGGTCTTCTAAAATTTTCAGACGATATTTATTTTAAAAATAATCTTATTTCAGAATATTAATTTTGCTAACTAAGCTTAAGATGCCTAAGAAATTGATTAAAACAATAATTGCGAAGTCATAGACAAATTGTTCTTGGCGGATTCATCTTAATTAATATTGTATTTCTGCTGAGATCGGTTTTATTAAAAAAAAATGCTTTCTAAAAGACCGCTGTGTTTAAATATATTTTATCTCAACAATTTTTATGTTATTTAAAAAATAATATTACTTATCATTTTATTAAAATAATCGTATTAATTAATAGTAGTTGACAACTGCAAGATTAATATAATAGTAAAAAAAATTGAAGCAGAAGTAAGCGAACGTATTTGTCATTCGTTATAAGGCTACTGATATGTTTTTGAAAGCTTTTTCTGTGAATTGTTTGTGAACCTGCCTCGCACTGATTCAAGCATTCTCAAGGGACGCATTCAACAGATAGTCGTTCATATACACTTATACAGCCCATTTTCGCTCAAAAAGCACTTGAAAGCCTAGTCTTGCTCGAATAGCTATATCATATTGACTATTTATAAGGAAAACTCGTGAAAAGTCAAAGGGTTCGGTGATGACAAGAATGTTTTATTTCGACACTAGTTCACTTAAAACCAACTGTGTACTAAAGTCAGTTTTTCATTGCTTGTCCAACATTGTAAACAATCTTGACATTCCTTTTTTACGAAATTATTAATTTAAAAATAGGATAGACACAAAAATTACATCCTAATATGGTAGTTTGTCGTTTAATATATGCAAATTTTTAGAGCTATTAGTAAAAAAATATCAGTATTAGTTTTAAAAGTCATAAAAATATTGTTTACAATGTTTGACACGTAAAGAAAAACTGTCTTTAATGAAGCTTAAATGGCAGGTACTCCTTATTATCCGTAATAAAAATCTGACACTACATAAGTAGAGTACCTTTTAAAAATCTATACATTACTAAACCCAAGTGAAACAGAACTTTCCTCATAGTAGACAATTAAAAGTAGGTATGGACTGATTTCTAGGATTGTAACAGTTAAAATATTGTTCAAAGGATTTCGGTTGTGGTTGATCCCTAATAATATTTGTGTTTATGTTGAAAATAGCCAAAAAAAGTTATGTTCACAAACTAAATAGCTTTCCGAGGACGGAAACCAACAATGTTTATTTAGTGAACCTCTTCTTTGTTCAGCCGACCTTTGTTGTTTTATCAGTTTATTGCCACTAAGGGTTCATACTACTTTCCCAAACAAAACAAGTTGGTTTTCTATCTTTCTTTTAACATATGTTATAGATACATACTATGTGTACATATCTCGGAGAAGATATCTCCTAAATATACAAATACCGGGCAAGTGCGAGTCGGAGTCACGCCCTGAGGGTTCCTTACAAACAAAGGTATTTTTCTACGATGTAATCACAAGTTCGCGATTTCGTCCCTGGGAAGTAACCTATAGGTATTGATTCCCCTGAAAAATGTTAGAAAATAGGGCAAAAATGGCCGTATCTTTTGATTGCGTTAACTTAAGAGCTTGATTTTTACACTTCAAGGGTCAAGATTAACATCAAAAACTTACGTCTATGTTAGACGTAAGTTTTTGATGTTAATTTCAACTTTATCTAATTACCTCCATGCGTTCCTGAGAAGACGTTTCGTGACAGACAGACGGACAACAAAGTGAAGTTAAATGTATAGTCTATTTAATCTATATCATAGAAAAGAAATCTGACAAAAGAACAATTCAGCTGAAACATGAAAAATACGTGTTTATAAGCCACTCACTTCTAAAAACTTACTCCACTCCATATTAATATGCTGACCTTATATTACTAAGTACTAAAAAAATATATAAAGCAACAGCATAAAAACGTTTGGTTAACAGCGTATTTATAAAAAAAAATGTATAACGCACATCGTGCCCATTATCTTTAAAATATCACAAGTATAGGATTTTCTACTTTTTAATGCTGGCTACACGTCGTAGTCCAAAAGTGTTTGACAGAGACGAAGTCAGCGACTACTCGTAGATGGAACAACTAACAAATGCCTTTTAGAAAGTATAAATTCAAATTCATTTATTTGGCGCGCAGATAAAGTGAATATCAAGTAGATACTGTACATAGCATAGGACAAAGTGTGTGCCAAAAAGGTTCCTATACTGATTTTCAGCAGGGACATTTTGTCTTCGTCATTAAAGGTCCTTTTCCCCAAATAAAACAAAACGTAACCAATTTGCATTTTATCCCGCGCTTAGCAATAAATAAGCGTTTTTTACTAAACAGCGTTAGCCACGCTTGTGAACGTTTCGATGGTTCGTATTTTCCTCCCTTGATTCGTATAAAATATTTATGAGAGGCAAAAAGGTTGTATTTCCATTCGTTAGTATTTTTCCCGCCTCCAGTCTTCTGTTTCAATTTGCAGCTGGCTAATGCTTTTTAGCGATGGAGCTTGAAATAAAAAACATAACGACTAGATATGGATGTACCGAGACCGACTGTGATTTCATTTACGACGACAAGTGAATAAACCAAAGGCGATATTGAAAATCGATCTCGGTGAGCTTTTGTTTTTTTTTTAATTTATAGGTGCTTAAAGGTATATCTACTTTAAGATCGAAACCCTGGAATAGAACCAATAAGTTGAGTACCTATTTACACTAGCGCACCACCGGGACTTACAATAAAAGTAGTATTTTTTTAAAATCCCACATCCGTGCCACATTCTACCGAAGTGACTGTCGCATATTTTTTAACTATAATTATACAATAAGGCTGATTCCTGTAAATTAGTGACATATAGTTAAACATGGCTATTGTTGGTCATTCTCTGAAACCTATTTTACAGCTATTCAAATGCAAATAGACAGCACCCCAAAATGTCCACAATACATAGTGTGCCATTGTTAATCAAGTTAATATCTCACACATCACATGGTACTGGTTTGGCACGAATTAATTAGCAAGATTCTATCTTTAATCAGTTCCAAAGGTCTTCAAACGGTACCGTCTAAAATCTATTGGCTCGTCGCTAATCTGACAAAAAGAAATCCAAATAAAAATCAATCCGTGCTAATACGAGTTCAGGAATAAAAGTTGTAGATTCGCTTCAAGAGCCCGAAATCAAAAAATCTCATTAGAATCTCGAAAAACAATAAGTCAGCAGAGTTCAAAACATTTATCCCGAACGAAACTCGATGAAGTAAGCCGGAGGGGCTACTCTTAATGTTGATGCTCGTATTTTCAGCTATAGTCGTCTCTATCACTCACGTCAGCATACTAGTAACTGTATGAATGATAGTGATACCTAGAATGGAAAATATGGTCGACGTCTTGCTTGAGTAGCCCCCAAGAGTTGTGAAAGTAGGGCTGAGCCGAAGCCGAGTCGCCCGGGATTGCAAATTAGGGAGAGGGGGTGCAGGCTCGGGGGGTAAACCGCCTCAATCGTAGACTAAAGAATAAGGACAGTTCAATTGATGGTGATGTGATTGTAATGAAGGTAATCTGTCACACGTAGGTACTGTAGAGATTTGGAGCTACGCGTACAACCTCTATGTCTCGCTCGTCCGACTCTTCGGTATTTAAATGCAGATACACTTTCTTTAAGAGTCACTTTTGAAATAACGTCTGTTAGACAAGGAGATAGACATTTGAGAAAAGATAGTCAACGATAATATTGTACGTTTTTATGCTGAAATAACTGTATTGTGACTGTGGAACGATAATAAACAACAAAGATAATTAATAAAAGAACTGGATCTGGAACTGAAAGCTGAGTATCATTATAAATCATCATTATATAGAATACTTATCTTTTATAGGACAGCGGAGTCGTCAGAGTACTTAAACTACTACAAGGTACTACCTACTCTGCCTCATGTAGGTATTACCGACTCTCCTTATTTAGCCAGATCTGTCTGTATTTAAAGGAAAAAGGTTTCAACGGTATTCACAGTAAAGTATATCAAACAAGTGTTTCAGTTATTAATAATAATAACTGAAAACACTTGTTTGATATAGATTATTTTCTTTACTGTGAATACCGTTGAAACCTTTTCCTTTAAATACAGACAGATCTGGCTATTTAATGACTTATTAAACATCTTATTGATAAGCTGTTCAACGCAAATGAACATTATGACTGACATTAACTTAAATATAAAAAATCCAACGAAACGGAGTGTGTGAACATGTAGCCTCCTGTGCAGTAATAGTACAACTTCAAAAATAAATACTTATTATTTACATTTCAAGAGGAAGAGCGCCAGCTAGATGGGTGGACCAACTCAAGGAGGTTATTGGAGGCCAGATACAGGGAGCGGTACATATGGCGCAGAACTGGACCGAGTGGAGAAGATTGACACACAGTCACGATCCTCAGCATTGAGGGAACGACCAGAAAGAGAGTTGCAAGCAATTAGTAGTGGCCAAGAAACAGCATTCCATTCTGCTGGGCATACCGTTCTCCGCCATTCACGTCCTATTCAGTCTAGAAGGTGTGAAAAATAACGTTCAACAAGTGAAAGGCAATCCTTTGTACAAAGAAGGGCGAGCTGCACCCGACATCTAGGTACCTACACACGAAGCGAGGCGGCACCTAATCTTATTTACCCAGCCCCGAAACTCGCCGTTCGTTTTTCTGGTTTATTTTGTTCCGTTTACTTACCGATTGGTTTTGCGAATCGTCATCAATTTCATGATTCGGCGCCATGTTGGAGTTGGTTCGATTCGAAAAGGTCACTTGAGCGTAAACAAAATAAGGTAAAGGTAAGTAGGTACGTACGTATTCAAAAGAAGTTCTAATAGAAAGACATTTAGAGAGAGAAGTTGCGTTGACGCAAAATTAATGAAGAATAAATCGTTTGTGCGAGACATTTCGAATTAGTGGTTGCCTCTTTTTCACATTAATATACCTCTACAATGGATTTTTAAAAGAACTTGATAAATAAATTAAATCAAATTTCACTTACAAAAATTAATCGACTGTGTCATCCGGTGGGACTCGAACCTACGCCCCTTCGCTATCCGGGCGAGTGCTCTTACCAACTAAGCTACGGAGGACGTTAGTCAGTCGACGAATTTTTGCAAGTGCTTGCTACGCCAGTGAGCCGGCGTTCGATTTCATCAATACTTGGGGAATGTACCCGCATGTATCCAATGGAAATATTTTTACAAATATTTAACTATCAGTTAAGATGAAATCAGCTTAACTTATTATATTTTTGTAAGTGAAATTTGATTTAATTTCGTAAAAACTTGCAAAATAATTGCTTAAGTTATAAAAATATAATAATTGATGAAAAAATTAAATACTAACGGAAAAAAATAACTAGTCTTCATTCACCGAATTCGTGTGTCCTTAAAGTTTGCCTAAGCTGGATTATATTAAGATAAAACCCACAGTGACATTATAATATGGCCTTTATTTACATGTATGTATTTGTATCTAGGGACTGCAAAGCAAAGATAAGTCGAGGATTTATTACAGTTTCAGTCAGTGCGCATAAACGATAAGCATTTGTGTTCGTTTTATTACTCAGCCAAAATACCATATGATGAGCTCATAATAATTATTATTATATGTCAACACGCACATTAAAGTATTTAGCCTTGTATTACCTATGTAAACGTTAAGGTGCCAACTTAAAGTAAACTTTATCGAAAACAATAATTCTTCATAACCTTTATGATTTTTGTTTAATAATCATGAGGTCCTAAGTTTTCTTTTCTTTTTATAAGCCTCTCACGACGCTCAATTTGCTTGTTAGCTCTCAGTATTCTTTATAGAAGGCACCCTGATTGTATTAAAAATGGCTTTTAATTTACACCATTGGTGTCTTAATTATTTCGCAGCATTTCATAAGCAAGCTAAACTGAAATTAAATGTTCCCAAAACTGCCAACGAATTGTGTCATTTCCAAAGGTCGCGACAGACAAAGTTTCTTAATTGCCCTCGTTCTTTTCAGTTTAAAAATACGATAAAATAAAGTTGACCTTCTCAAAGCCGGGATCTTCGCCTTGGGAGCTGTAGAGACTGTTGGATGCTGTAAAAATTGCCAAGTGTACACCAGTCATAAAGTTCGTTCTGTGGGGATTTTGTGGGACAAAATAAGGTCCCTGGATGCAATATCCACCGCGGATCGTAGTCGAGAAATGTAAAAAGCTTAGACTGTAAGGGGATCGAAGCACCGGAGATTTACCAAATGAATAGAACTGTACTTAAACGTATCAATTCCAAGTAAGTATATATAAAGGAAAACTTAAACTGTAAGGGGATCGAAGCACCGGAGATTCACCAAATGAATAGAACTGTACTTAAACGTATCAATTCCAAGTAAGTATATAAAAAGGAAAACTGACTTAATGACTGACCGACATATCAACGAACCGCCAGGATTAGAAAGTAGACATTTTGTACCATGATTCCTTTATAGTGTTGGACTGAGAATGGACTTTTGAAAATTCACCCCTTAAGGGGGTAAGAAAGGGGACGTAAGTTTGTGTGTAACTCCGTTAACTTTTATCCGATCCGATAAAAAAATGTTATTAAGCTATTTGGTTACAAATAAATAATGATGTATTTTAGGAATTTTGAAAATTCAACTTTAATGGGTGTGAAAAGTGCAAGTGGAAGTTATTATGGAAAATTCGACATTTGCGCAGACGAAGTCAATGGAATCGATTCATATAAAATGACTATAAATCTTTACAAAAGTCGTCAAGTTAATAAACTGCAAAATGAAAACAAAAGCTTCCAATTTAGATCTCAGTAAAATAGGGTCCTTAAAAGTGAATCGCCTTCATAGCAGGGTCGTTAAAGGTAATTTATACACATCAGCGTGTCAGTGGCACTTCTCCCTGTATTCAGATGGTCGGAACCCGTCATTCTCGTTTATCTCCATTTTACGATTGCCTGTTGGAAAGTTTGCTGGTTTATTTTTAGATTATTACGGTTCGATATCTCATATGACAAAAACATTTTGAAGGATCAAAAGAAATCCTTTGGGATTACTTTGTTTTTTGACGGTGTAAGTTTCAGTCTTGTCATGAGAAATTATAATAAAAGAAACCCTTGTAGGATCGCTTCGTTGTACATCTATTTAATTATTTGTCTGTTGTTGAAGATACGAGTTTAATAAAAAGTTACAACCCAAAAAATATGTTTTAGGGCAATATTCTGAATGAGCGAGTCTAGCTCGCACTTATCTGATTTTTCAACCGTTTTGGCTACATTTAGTCGATCTAATACGTTTTTTCTTACAGGAGGTAATAGCAATTTGCTGGATCCATTTAGTGCATAGTATCACGTAGACATTAAGAGTTTCAGGAATGTGGACCACCTCAGCTCAGTAAATCAGGCCTAAAGAGGGTAGCAGCCTCGTCCTGGCAGATTTATGGTCATTATCCTTAATTTTACGGGATTAACGGAGGCATGCCTACAAATGACCCGTTTTTCTAAGCATTTCTTAAGTGTATGCCGTAGATAAGTATTGTATTTCTTCGGGTAGGTACGCAATAAAAATAGTAGGGGTATCGTCGTTAATTAATAACTAGTTGCATGCATGATGTAGCATTTCAGATCAGTGTATGACGGAGGCTCCGCGCAGATGGGCCACCAACCACAGCCACTAGTGACTAGCGATAAGCTGATTACATTATTTTCTTTGTTTAAGCGAGTGGCGGCCACTCGCGACTCAGTAACTGCAATACGCCACCGGTGGCGGCTACTTACCATTTTGACATTAATGTAAACAGCTTGTCGCTAGCCAACGGTGGCTGTGGTCTGGGGCCCATCTGCGCGGAGCCTTATTTACTAATGACACAACTCAAATTGCTTTATGTAGATGTAGCTTCCCATAACCCATAACATGCTGCCACCTCGTTAGTCATAGTAACACAGACCAAAGAACTGTTTAAGTTAACTAAAAAAATTGTTTAGAGCTTTTCCAGATGTCGCGTTTTATAGAGCTTTTCCAGATGACGCGTTTTACGTGCGTTTTTTTGAATCGCGTAGAAGCATGTCACCTGACAAGCATACATAGATCCCACTGCTGGGCAAAGGCCCCACCTCGACTATGAGGAGGTACGAGCCATACTCCACCACGCGGGCTCAGTGCGGATTGGTGGAGGGGTGTCGCCCTAGGGCCTCTGACTAGGCTTAACGACTAATATCAACAGATATAAGCTGATGACAAAATTACTTTGCTTACTAAATTATCTGTAACGTAACGTGTAACGTGCCTTCCGAAGCACGGAGGTGCTTGTCATGGATGTCACTTAAATGGTCGGAATGGTCACCCATCCACTCACGACCACGCCGTGGGCCACCGCCGTTTTCAACAAAATAACAACAGAAAAAAGAATATTCTCGAACCCAGCTAGCATAAACATACATTTGGTGCTTCAAATTCAGTGTTATGTGGTTGTAGCGTACTCAAGAGAAAACTAAGACAAAGAATGAACATTGTGATCCCGTATTATTATAAGGTTATAGCTATTCGAGCGAACAAAATTGCAGTTTTTTTATCCAAGTAAAGTACTAAGTTTTGAACAAAGAAGAAAGATATAGGATATAGGAGTGTGATAAGGAAATTAAAATATGAGCGTTGCTATCAATAAGACAAACTAGTTTATAGAAAAAGGGCTATCGTGAGAAACACTTTAGCGTCAGCCATTAATGACATTTAAAATGCAATTTAAAACATTTCAATTACCTTTATTCTCAAGCAAAAACTAAGAACCCATCAATTCCGCTTCGGTAGTATTAATCTTAAACAACAGTTTCGAAGAAATTGACACAAAGGATCCTGGATCCATCAATTAAAAGTCTCCACGATAGAGATGAAGTCTTTAAAACTGTTGCGTATAACTTTTTGTTTCAAAGTTCAGTAACAATTTGTCTTTGACCGCGTAATCTAATATGGCGGTAAGGGTAGTGTTGCCAGCTCTAAAAGTTTCATCCCTTAGAATAATCCATCTTGGGGGTTTCAGTAAAAGTGCAGGCAATTTGGGAATAACGTTTTCTAGAAAATTATTGTTTTTAAGTGATAAGCATTTACTAAGCAAACTACAATAATTTATTGTATTTGCAAGCTTCATCTTTCGATTGTTAAATACTTGCAATAGTATTTCTTTGGAGTGTAGAGGGTGTAATCCCAATAACATTGATGAAAGCAACGCGGCATTACAGCGTTAAAGAAGCACTTGAAAATTTCGACAGGCTCTGCCAACGCCAAATTTTAAATGAATTTTGAATGGGCATCTAAAAGATATGAAAATTATTTTCAGATCTTCACCAGTGCCCACCGTAATTGAAAATGCAATCTCATACTGTTTCCGCCTTTGCCACAAGGAGGCACTCCCAGGTTAGGTTTTTATCGAGTTGACGGAGTTGACAGTTTTAGTAGTAAGCAACTAAAGAGCCTGATTGCAGGTTGTGATAAAACATTTTATCTTCTATATTTAAAAGAAAGTCTTGTTAGTTATAAAATTTATAACTCAATAACGGCTGACCTGATTTGGCTGGAAATTGTTGGGGAGGTAGCTTAGAAACAAAAGACCATAGATTTTCTTTGTAGGTAGGTAGGTAGGGTAGGGGTAGGGTTAGAGTATGTGTAGGGCGTATTTACTCGGCAGGATGACGTTTGCTTGGCCAGCTAATAAGTTATAAAGCAGCAGCTAATAACTTAAAAAAAACTCATTCACAAAAAGGTGTAACTCGAAAACGGTAAGACATTTTAAAAATGTTATAGGTATAATTTGTAGATAATTTTAAGGTCTTTCAACTATTCTCTTGAAGTTTTTCTCTAGAATGCACCAATTTTGAGATATAATCGAAAAACACAAAAATTGGCATTATCCCCATTTTTTGCCCAGTTTTCGAAAAGGTGTAACTCGAAAACAGTAAAAAATTTTAAAAAAACATTGCGGGTATTATTTGTAGGTAATTTTATGGTCTTTCAACTACTCTTTAAAAGTTTTTCACTAAAACGCACCAATTTTGAGATATAAGCGAAAAACACAAAAATGGGACCTTTTCCTCCCTCCTCCCCCCACTCCGCCAGTTTTCCTAGTGTCCAGGACTTTTAATATGTTTATGAACTAAAGATTCTGAACATGTTTCCGAAAAAATATGTTATGATCCCGCTTACGCACTCTAGACCCCCCCTTTGAGCGATTCGTTCAATGGGCTAGTATCCTATGAGAAAAAATACCTTTAAGGCTGTTTAAACGAAATATTTCATTGCTAATTAATCCTTTTACAATTTCAAGTCACTTCGTTTCTCGCACTTTTATTTAGTTTATTAGTAATATATACACAACTTATTAATAAAAATTAAGATAAATTACTTAATACAACACAAAAACAAAAATTATAAAAAGGGTCCTTGTGGTAAGGTTCCCAGGATGCTGGCAGCATTACCGCGCTGGATAGCGATGCTAATACGCTGAGCAAGGTAACTACCAGCTCTTAGGTTTATTTAGTTACATTGTAAATGTAGAAAGGAAACAATATCCTGGTAACCCTGACAAGAGACTCTTGAGAAATACAAATGAACATTGTAACGCCCCGGAGGGCATAATTCCGCTTTAAGACACAAATCACTGGGTTTATGTTATCACTGTGTAGTATATGTTACAGTCTTCCGCTAGCTGACATAAGAAAATATTTATACTAGTAAAGTTTTAATTGAGTGTGTCAATCACGAACAACATTTCAGATGTTCCAAGATTAAAATTACATTTTGATGTTTCCATTTTCATTTAAAAATAACAAAGTTCCCCCGCGCGTAAGTCTGTATTTTCATTCATAGATTACGATGGTATCAAAAACGGCTAAACGGATTTTCATGCGATTTTCGTTTACCTGTCAAAAAAGTGACTGCTAAAAAAGATAGTTGTTTACTTCATAAGGATTTTTGAATTTTTTTAAAAATATGACAATTCTACAATAGACGATGTCGTTTGTTTCATCGAAAACGCGGCAGTTTGAGATATTAATAAAGCCACGTATATGTGGTAGGATTGTTATTCTTTTATAAATCTTCAAAAGTCTCTATAGCATATTCTTATAAAATCTTCGTCCAGCCAGGAGACTCTCGATGAACTTTTTGAGTAAAATTTTACTCTGTGAAATTGCTCAAAATATTAAAACAAATGTAAATCTTTTAAGGATAGTTTAATATTCATTCTAATTCCCTACCCGTGCAAAGCTGGGGCGGGTCCCTAGTTAAGAATAAACGCAAGTATCCTTAGAAATCCTTGTAAATTAACACGTACTATGTTCAATGTAACTTGAAGCACTCTTTTTTTTTCATAGTCGTAAGTAAACCATGCATGGCTGGTGGTGATCGATCATTAAGTGAAATGAAACACACAACGACTTTCTTGGTAATATTAATGGGATGGTTTGTCATAGCCTTCTCCATTTACATACTAGCTTAGCTAACACGACCTAACAGATGAGAAGTGAAAGATGACTGATCTGTGAGCGTATTGCAAGTCCTCTCCATCAAGTTTTACTCAAGGAAGAAGGGGAAGACGACAACTTTATTGTAGTCGGCTCTTTGATAAACTACGTAATAAGTCTTCCTTGTATTGATGACGGCCTCATCCGACTTTAGTGTAGCAAATATTTGCCTCAGTAAATGCTTGCAGGAATATTTTTCCTAGAATTGATGCCGCAAAAAATGCGGGCAATTTAGGTATGTTTACTTAGTTACTGACAAAATAAAAAAAAATAGGAAATAACTGTGTGATGGATGTTACTTACATTTTCCCAGAATTTTTTTCTCAAAAAAAGTAATTTCCAAATATCTTAGCATGGTTTAGACAGTCTACTCTGTTTTCTAGTACAAGTCTATCTATAAGTTACTTAATATTGGTTCCAAAGCTTAAACTTTAATAATCCGTGACATTTCCCTAAAATAAAAAAAACTGTAATCACAGATGTTGTAATAACTAGTAGGCCGTAGTTAATTAATCAACCGACCGTATTTAATACTCACCAAAAACTCGTTTATGACACACAAAAAAGTTTCCAATAAGCTTTTTGTACCTACCAATTGAGGCAATATCGTAATTATATGCGCCGTGACATGGAAAACCTTTTTGCTTAGATTGCTTAGAAGGAATGAAGGTTACACTTATGAATTATTCATTAAAATTCGGTTTAACCAATATTTGCTCACCTGCAAATGGCAGCCTTTCGATTAAATGAGGCTACAGCTCTAGAACAAGGAATAAATAAAGAAAGAAAGAAAAAAAAAATACATTTAATTAACAAATGGACATCACATTACACACGAAAATAACTATACATAAAAAGGCACAAATACCACACAAAGAACATTATTAGCGACGCACTCGAGCCAATATATAGACGATCGTTCCCCCGATGTTATAGACTGTAGTCTTCAAATAAAACGCTTCTTGTTTCTTTCTTCTTTTATTGGAGACCGATGACCATGAGAGCAGCTAACAAAATCCGGCGCTCACGGCCCTAAACTTATACTAATTACATAGGTCTTACTTAGTGACTAAAGCACCCTAGTGTTTACTGGCGAAAGGATAAAGATAGCACCTACGTTACTCTTTCCAAAGCGTTCAACAACCACCCTCAAAACATCGAAATACTGAGGGAGGCAACCGATGCGTATTTCCTATCTCTTTCTACAACATTTCACAACCACCTACCGATAGCCTAACAATTCCCACTCGCAACATTCTACCTCTGCGGGTTTTCCTACCTACCCTCGGAATGTGCGAGATGGGGGACAGGGACAGACTATTGGTCTTACCGGTCCCACACTGCCTGAGTGGGACGACCAGATAGGGTCTCCTTCGCCCCTGTACCAAACTACCTACTTTATATTTAATAATTAGTTCCTACCTGCCTAACTAACTGCAAGTGGGAATCACCTAACCGGTTTGCTATATTTATTAAATAAAACAAGCCCTGAGCTAATTTACATTATTTCTTATGCTAAGCCCTATGAGAAAATTAAACTTTATTGTATCCACAAATATCTTATACTAAATTACAACATTCAAATATAAACATAAAGTAACTGATTGGGTGTCCGTAACAGTCTCCCCCCGGTGAAGCGCTGCGAAGTGCGAACCTCTTCAATCCACCGGCAGGACACCCAATCTTGACGTCAGTCGACGAAACACGCCGCCCTTGGTCCGAATCTCGACGTTCCTTACTGCTCCGTCAGGTCCAGGATGTACTTCAGTGACGACTCCTCGCGGCCACACATTGCGTGGTAGTGTGTGGTCCACCACGACGACTAAGTCACCGGGCTTGATAGCGACCTCGGTGACGTCACGAGCTCCTCTTCTTGGCACCAGGTCCGGTAGGTATTCTTTCAGCCAGCGGCGCCAATACTCGTCGGCTAGCGCTTGTGCCGCCCTCCACGTCTTCTTCGACGCCGGCTCGCACGGCCCGGTGATGGGTAGGCCGCGCGATCCCCCCAGAAGAAAGTGGTTTGGGGTAAGCGCCTCCGGGTCGTCAGCGCTGACAGGCACGTGTGTGAGCGGTCGGGCGTTCATAGTGTGCTCGACCTCTACCAGCAGAGTCTGTAGAACTTCTTCCTTCGGTGCTTTCTCGTTCAGTGTTACTCGTAGCGCGTTCTTGACTGAGCGTATGAGTCGCTCCCACGCTCCCCCCGTGATGCGGCGCCCCCGGTGCTATGTAGCGCCAGTCGATGCGCTGGGTGAGCGCGAAGTCCCGTAGAGCGGGCTCCCACTCATTCGTCGCTGCTCGTAGCTCCTTGTCTGCGCCCTTGAAGTTCGTCGCGTTGTCTGAGTACATTACTTGTGTCATTACTGTCTCACGTCGTTGACGACGCGTTCGTTGTGGGAGTGGTGGGCGCGACGGTGTTCCCGATTGCACAACAACCGCGCATACGGGTGGCTGCCGTCCAATATTACGGGCGTAGTATCGGGGGCAGACGCACCCGCTGCTCTCGTTCGTCCTCTCGCCCGCAACACGCCCTCCTCGTCGATAAACGGATCCAACAACTTGAGGCGACTTCCTGTCTTCAAGTTTTGGCCTCTTCCTAGGCGCTCTATATCTTGTTGAAATGAGTCAGCGCTCGCCTTATCAACCATCTTTCTGCTCTATCTATGTGCTCCTTGGTCATTACAGATGCGCGCCCACGAAATTTATCTATAAACAACAACACGTATGCCATCGCTCTCACTAGGCGCTCGTGGTTAGAGAAACGCCCGGCGTCTGGCACGCTCCATTACTCGTCTGTCGCGATGCTACATGACTGGAGATGGCCATAAATCTTTATGTTGATATAAAAACGACGGCCCTGTGAACGCAGAGGTAGAATGTTGTGAGTGGGAATTGTTAGGCTATCGGTAGGTAGTTGTGAAATGTTGTAGAAAGAGATAGGAGATACGCATCGGTTGCCTCCCTCAGTATTTCGATGTTTTGAGGGTGGCTGTTGAACGCGTTGGAAAGAGTAACGTAGGTGCTATCCTTATCCTTTCGCCAGTAAACACTAGGGTGCTTTAGTCACTAAGTAAGACCTATGTAATTAGTATAAGTATAGGGCCGTGAGCGCCGGAATTTGTTAGCTGCTCTCACGGTCATCGGTCTCCAATAAAGAAGAAAGAAACAAGAAGCGTTTTATTTAAAGAATACAGTCCATAACATCGAGGGAACGATCGTCTATATATTGGCTCGAGTGCGTAGCTAATATCGTCTGGTCCATTGCTCGCCGGATAAGAAGAAATCAGCATCGCGGCATCGACTTCGTGTGTGAAGAAAGTGTAACCAGCAACGAGGGATCAACGAAGCCGCGATCAAGACTTACTCCTGTGAGAGAGACGATCACATTTACACGGGTGTACCGTGGCTCCGGCATTCACCACCTAACGGTGCCAAACGGTGTCTGTCGCGAGTTAACGCCGTTTCCAGGCGGTGCAGTCTGTCGGGCGAGCTGCCACATATCGCGCAAGCGATTGTGAACTAGTCCGACCGCGCCAGTACGGTGTGCGTAAGCGTGGGGGCCGGACTGTAGGCACTGCTGAGGGTCCTGGACATTCCAGCCAGCGACTGAGCACCCCGCGGATGCGTACATTCTCTGCTGGGCGGTTACTTCCCTTCCGATCCTGCACGACCATCCATCCTCGAACAGGCTTCCCTTGGTAGCGTACCTGTTTGAGATTGATAGGAGTAGGGGCAGCAAGAAAGAAGATGCCGACGACAAGAAGCCAAGCTGGGAGGAAAGAGACGGAAGACTCAAGACAAGGCAACTTTGAAGAGCCACCCGCATCACCGTCAGTGCAAGCCACAGCAAGCATGCCACAAGCCCAAACAAGCGTAGTACCCGCAGAAAGCGGACGTATCGAACCAGTGGAGAGGCGTCACGACGCCGACGCCGACGCGCCTAGGACAAGGCCACCGTCGTCGAAAGGTTCAAGCGTCGCCGCTCGTTTGAAACAAGCGGAGTTACTAGCAGCCGAGAAGTTCGCGGAGATACAGCGAAGAGAGATGGCGATAGAAAAGAATTTAATTCAAAAGCGATTGGAATATGAAATAGCTACGATTATGGAAACCGATGAAGAGGATCGTGACCGTGAGAGCCTACCCGCCGGTGAAGTCCAAGCGAGGGTGGATGACTGGCTGGACAGAACCCAGTCCCGGCGTCACGACGAAAATGTGCAGATACCCACAACAGAAATGTCTTTCGGCGTTCCTACCCTCCGAGAAGAGAGGAATGAAAGAGACAGACATATGTTTACGCGTCGCAAGGAAAAGGAGGCGCGTAATATGGAAATGGACAAAAACCGACATTTAAACTCGCCAAGCATAGAACCAAATCAAGTGTGAACATAATGAGCAGCGACTAATCAACGAAAACAATAAATGTAAGGCAGGGCCCCGAGGTGATATGGACGGGGTTGAACGACTTGCTACTACATTAGAGAGGATTATGTCAAAGCGACCGGCCCCACGTCAAGCTATTGAGTTGCCGATATTTAATGGAAATCCAAATGAGTGGTTGCCTTTTAAAGCTGCGATGCAAGAGTCAACGAGATCATGTAACTTCAGTAAGGCCGAGAACCTGGCTAGCCTACGAAATTGTCTTAAGGGAGAAGCCAAGGAAGCAGTGGCGGCGTTGTTGTACGGTGCTACAGATCCCGATAAAATCATGCGGACGCTAGAACAGTGTTACGGAAGACCGGAAGTGATTATAGATCGAGCACTGAACGACCTGAGGAGCCTGCCGCGAGTGGGTACCACAGCCAGTGAGTTGAACATATTCGCTATAAAGGTACAAAACATCGTGTGTACACTGGACTCTGTAGACAATAGAAGTTACCTAAGAAATCCGATGCTGATACGAGACATAGTCGAGAAGCTTAGCCCACACCTGAAGGCGAGATGGTGCGACTACGCGGTCCAGTATTCAAGCTATTCGGAGCCAGAGATCGTTACATTAACGCAATTTTTAATGGAAGAAGCTAACAAGGCGATTCGTTTCGCATACGTACCGCAACCTAGCAGCTCCGCAGCCAAGAAGGAAGTCGTACAAGGTAAACCGAAGGCCAGCACGAAAGGAAGAAACACCGGGGTGTACGCCACCGCCAACGAGAAGGCGATGGCGTCACAAGAGAAACCGTGTTGTTTATGTTGCGGCGGGGACCACGAAGTACCGAAATGCAAGAAGTTTACAACCATGACGGTGCGCGAGCGATGGGATTGGTTAAAAGAAGAAAAGATATGCTTTCTATGCTTGAATAGTAAACACAGGCGGTTTAAATGTAAGGCGCAGATGTGTAATGAGAATGGCTGTAACCGACGTCACCACAGGCTGTTACACACAGAGAGTAATAACAGCGGAAGTCAACAAAACCAAGAAGTGGTAGCCTCAGTTAACCACACTGCTGGGGCAGCCAAGGTGCTGTTGAAGGTGTGTCTGATCGTCATTGAGGGGCCACGGGGTAGAGTAACTACACACGCTCTACTTGACGAAGGGTCCACCGTAACATTGATAGATCAGGACTTAGCAGATTACGTCGGCGCAGAAGGCCCGGTTCGAGACTTACACATATGTAGTGTGAACACGCAGAGCGTACCACACGCAAGCAGAGAAGTATAGGTTCGAATTATCGCCGGTAACAAGGAAGAATATAAGGTGAAAGCGAGAACCATGGAGAACCTCCGCTTGAATAGTCAAACGGTAGATCGAAGCTGTTTGAATTATGGACACATGCGTAACCTGAACGAGAGTAACGTGTGTTATGTAAACGTCAAGCCGCGTGTACTCATAGGCGCGGATAATTGGCATCTTATAGTAAGCAGGAAGCTGTTGACAGGCAAGCGCCACGAGCCAGCAGCATCGCTCATCAGACTGGGGTGGGTGATACATGGTCTAGCGCCGTCCCGGATCATAAGGGAGAGAGATACGGTGCTATTCGTCGACGGCCATGAGAAGGCTCGGTCTACGCAACCTGACGAAGAGTTACACAATATGGTGAAGGCATACTTTGAGATCGATTCTCTGGGCATAGAGAAGAAGGAACGCGAAAACCCTGAAGATGTTCGCGCCTTAGAAGCGTTCGAGTCTACAGTGAGATGTGTCAATCAGCGATACGAAGTTGGATTGCCATGGCGCAAGGTTAACACAGTTATGCCGCCAAGCTACGATGCTGCGAAGCGGAGGCTCATGTCAATCGAGAGGAAGATGGACGCATCAGAAGACTTCAAAGGTAAATACACTGCTCAGATCGACGGTATGCTGAAAAAAGGCTACGCAGAAGAGAGCCGAGAGAGCGATACACAGAGCCCACGTCTCTGGTATTTACCACACTTTGCCGTGGTAAATGTAAACAAGCCACAGAAGATAAGACTAGTGTTTGACGCCGCAGCGAAGAGCAACGGGGTGTGCCTGAACGACGCGCTATTAGAAGGCCCCGATTTGCTTAGAGACTTAGCCGGAATTCTATTTCGATTCAGAGAGAAGGCTATCGCAGTAACTGCAGATATCAGAGAGATGTTTTTACAAGTAAAGATAGCACAGGAAGACCAACCGGCTCAGATGTTTTTGTGGAGAGGCGATGACAGAGCAGCACCACCGAAGAAATATAAAATGACATCGATGATATTTGGCGCGAAGAGCTCACCCTTTCTAGCACACAGTGTAAGAAACCACAACGCGAAGAAGCACGCAAGAGAGTTCCCGAGAGCGTACGAAGCCATAACAGAGAACCACTACATGGACGACTGGGTAGACTGTTTCGATACACAAGAAGAAGCCCGTGACGTCATTAGAGACGTAACTCACGTGCACGCGCAGGCAGGATTCACGCTCGCGGCCTTCAACTCAAACGGGCCTGACGTCATGCGTGAGCTGCCGTTAGAAAGCCGTGCAACCGCACCGAAACAGCTCTGCTCTAGTGGGGATCAGCAGGGGCGTACATTGGGCCTCGTGTGGGACGCTAACGCAGACGAGCTAGGCTTCAACACCGACCTAGTTAGAGTGCCGCGGGAGGTGAAGATGTTGGAGCGAACGCCGACCAAGAGGGAAGCATTGAGCGCAGTAATGTCTATCTTCGATCCGTTGGGACTGCTCAGCTACTACACGATTAGAGCGAAGATTCTAATCCGAGATAATCCTAAGATTCTAATCAGCTCTATATGGACGGCTCTTGTAGTGAGGCATGTGAATAACGCCCCCCACCTCTTCTCGTGACGACGGCCCACGGTTATTATCATGGGACCAAAGAAATCTAGACCACAGTTAGAGAATGGTCTGGTGAAGGCTTCTACTCTAGCGCGCGGCAGATCTCCCAGCACTGGTCTCACTGGTTTCGCCTTCCTCATTCGACAAACGGTGCACTTGTAGGCCACGGCATGTACTGTAGGTCGCAATCGTAGGATCCAATACTTCTGTTTCACGTCGTTAACGACGCGTTCGTTGTGGGAGTGGTGGGCGCGACGGTGTTCCCGATTGCACAACAACCGCGCATACGGGTGGCTGCCGTCCAATATTACGGGCGTAGTATCGTCGGCACCCACCGCCATTGACTGGGACTCGAAAACTCGCTTATCTCTCTCAGTCGGTGCGCTACGTAGGGGGTGTAACGCACTCTGTCGTTCCCAATCCAATATAGAACGGTTATAGAGTCCGTCCAGTATGTAACTCCATCTGGTTGCCATCTGTGCTCTGTCACTATCGCCGACGCGTGCCTCGTTCCTATTAAACACGCTTGTAACTCTAAACGTCGTATCGTTTGAGTCTTTATCGGGGCTACTCTAGCCTTCGCTGCCGCAAATACAACACATCTCGACCCATCTTCGTCTATAAGCCAGTAAGCTGCCGTCGCGTAAGCAGACTCGCTGGCGTCGCAGAACACGTGCAGCTGCTTTCTAGTCACTCCCCCCGTTAAAGAGTAGAGACGGGGTAGACGCAGTCTGCTAAGTGAATCTACGCTACGTAGCCATACGCCGAATTCTCTCGCTATTTCTTCAGGTAGAGCCTCGTCCCAGCCGGTTTGTAGGCGCCATACTTCCTGGATTAGAATCGTCGCTCTAATCGTGTAGTAGCTGAGCAGTCCCAACGGATCGAAGATAGACATTACTGCGCTCAATGCTTCCCTCTTGGTCAGCGTTCGCTCTAACATCTTCACCTCCCGCGGCACTCTAACTAGGTCGGTGTTGAAGCCTAGCTCATCTGCGTTAGCGTCCGACACGAGGCCCAATGTACGCCCCTGCTGATCCCCACTAGAGCAGAGCTGTTTCGGTGCGGTTGCACGGCTTTCTAACGGCAGCTCACGCATGACGTCAGGCCCGTTTGAGTTGAAGGCTGCGAGCGTGAATCCTGCCTGCGCGTGCACGTGAGTTACGTCTCTAATGACGTCACGGGCTTCTTCTTGTGTATCGAAACAGTCTACCCAGTCGTCCATGTAGTAGTTCTCTGTTATGGCTTCGTACGCTCTCGGGAACTCTCTTCGTGCTTCTTCGCATTGTGGTTTCTTACGCTGTGTGCTAGAAAGGGTGAGCTCTTCGCGCCAAATATCATCGATATCATTTTATATTTCTTCGGTGGTGCTGCTCTGTCATCGCCTCTCCACAAAAACATCTGAGCCGGTTGGTCTTCCTGTGCTATCTTTACTTGTAAAAACATCTCTCTGATATCTGCAGTTACTGCGATAGCCTTCTCTCTGAATCGAAATAGAATTCCGGCTAAGTCTCTAAGCAAATCGGGGCCTTCTAATAGCGCGTCGTTCAGGCACACCCCGTTGCTCTTCGCTGCGGCGTCAAACACTAGTCTTATCTTCTGTGGCTTGTTTACATTTACCACGGCAAAGTGCGGTAAATACCAGAGACGTGGGCTCTGTGTATCGCTCTCTCGGCTCTCTTCTGCGTAGCCCTTTTTCAGCATACCGTCGATCTGAGCAGTGTATTTACTTTTGAAGCCTTCTGATGCGTCCATCTTCCTCTCGATTGACATGAGCCTCCGCTTCGCAGCATCGTAGCTCGGCGGCATAACTGTGTTAACCTTGCGCCATGGCAATCCAACTTCGTATCGCTGATTGACACATCTCACTGTAGACTCGAAAGCTTCTAAGGCGCGAACATCTTCAGGGTTTTCGCGTTCCTTCTTCTCTATGCCCAGAGAATCGATCTCAAAGTACGCCTTCACCATATTGTGTAACTCTTCGTCAGGTTGCGTAGACCGAGCCTTCTCATGGCCGTCGACGAATAGCACCGTATCTCTCTCCCTTATGATCCGGGACGGCGCTAGACCATGTATCACCCACCCCAGTCTGGTGAGCGATGCTGTTGGCTCGTGGCGTTTGCCTGTCAACAGCTTCCTGCTTACTATAAGATGCCAATTATCCGCGCCTATGAGTACACGCGGCTTGGCGTTTACATAACACACGTCACTCTCATTCAGGTTACGCATGTGTCCATAATTCAAACAGCTTCGATCTACCGTTTGACTATTCAAGCGGAGGTTCTCCATGGTTCTCGCTTTCACCTTATATTCTTCCTTGTTACCGGCGATAATTCGAACCTCTTGTCTGCTTGCGTGTGGTACGCTCTGCGTGTTTACACTACATATGTGTAAGTCTCGAACCTGGCTTTCTGCGCCGACGTAATCTGCTAAGTCCTGATCTATCAATGTTACGGTGGACCCTTCGTCAAGTAGAGTGTGTGTAGTTACTCTACCCCGTGGCCCCTCAATGACGATCGGACACACCTTCAAAAGCACCTTGGCTGCCCCAGCAGTGACTTCCGCTGTTATTACTCTCTGTGTGTAACAGCCTGTGATGACGTCGGTTACAGCCGTTCTCATTACACATCTGCGCCTTACATTTAAATCGCCTGTGTTTACTATTCAAGCATAGAAAGCATATCTTTTCTTCTTTTAACCAATACCATCGCTCGCGCACTGTCATAGTTGTAAACTTCTTGCATTTCGGTACTTCGTGGTCCCCGCCGCAACATAAACAACACAGTTCCTCTTGTGACGTCATCGCCTTCTCGTCGGCTGTGGCGTACACCCCGGTGTTTCTTCCTTTCGTGTTCGCCTTTGGTTTACCTTGTACGACTTCCTTCTTGGCTGCGGAGCTGCTAGGTTGCGGTACGTATGCGAAACGAATCGCCTTATTAGCTTCTTCCATTAAAAATTGCGATAATGTAACGATCTCTGGCTCCGAATAGCTTGAATACTGGACCGCGTAGTCGCACCATCTCGCCTTCAGGTGTGGGCTAAGCTTCTCGACTATGTCTCGTATCAGCATCGGATTTCTTAGGTAACTTCTATTGTCTACCGAGTCCAGTGTACACACGATGTTCTGTACCTTTATAGCGAATATGTTCAACTCACTGGCTGTGGTACCCACTCGCGGCAGGCTCCTCAGGTCGTTCAGTGCTCGATCTATAATCACTTCCGGTCTTCCGTAACACTGTTCTAGCGTCCGCATGATTTTATCGGGATCTGTAGCACCGTACAACAACGCCGCTACTGCTTCCTTGGCTTCTCCCTTCAGACAATTTCGTAGTCTAGCCAGGTTCTCGGCCTTACTGAAGTTACATGATCTCGTTGACTCTTGCATCGCAGCTTTAAAAGGCAACCACTCATTAAGATTTCTATTAAATATCGGCAACTCAATAGCTTGACGTGGGGCCGGTCGCTTTGACATAATCCTCTCTAATGTAGTAGAAAGTCGTTCAACCCCGTCCATATCACCTCGGGGCCCTGCTTTACATTCGTTGTTTTTGTTGATTAGTCGCTGCTCATTATGTCCACTATTGTTGTTAACTTGATTTGGTTCTATGCTTGGCGAGTTTAAATATCGGTTTCTGTCCATTTCCATATTACGCGCCTCCTTTTCTTTGCGACGCGTAAACATATGTCTGTCTCTTTCATTCCTCTCTTCTCGGAGGGTAGGAACGCCGAAAGACATTTCTGTTGTGGGTATCTGCACATTTTTGTCGTGACGCCGGGACTGGGTTCTGTCCAGCCAGTCATCCACCCTCGCTTGGACTTCACCGGCGGGTAGGCTCTCACGGTCACGATCCTCTTCATCGGTTTCCATAATCGTAGCTATTTCATATTCCAATCGCTTTTGAATTAAATTCTTTTCTATCGCCATCTCTCTTCGCTGTATCTCCGCGAACTTCTCGGCTGCTAGTAACTCCGCTTGTTTCAAACGAGCGGCGACGCTTGAACCTTTCGACGACGGTGGCCTTGTCCTAGGCGCGTCGGCGTCGGCGTCGTGACGCCTCTCCACTGGTTCGATACGTCCGCTTTCTGCGGGTACTACGCTTGTTTGGGCTTGTGGCATGCTTGCTGTGGCTTGCACTGACGGTGATGCGGGTGGCTCTTCAAAGTTGCGTTGTCTTGAGTCTTCCGTCTCTTTCCTCCCAGCTTGGCTTCTTGTCGTCGGCATCTTCTTTCTTGCTGCCCCTACTCCTATCAATCTCAAACAGGTACGCTACCAAGGGGAGCCTGTTCAAGGATGGATGGTCGTGCAGGATCGGAAGGGAAGGAACCGCCCAGCAGAGAATGTACGCATCCGTGGGGTGCTCAGTCGCTGGCTGGAATGTCCAGGAGCCTCAGCAATGCCTACAGTCCGGCCCCCACGCTTACGCACACCGTACTGGCGCGGTCGGACTAGTTCACAATCACTTGCGCGATATGTGGCAGCTCGCCCGAAAGACTGCACCGCCTGGAAACGGCGTTAACTCGCGACAGACACCGTTTGGCACCGTTAGGTGGTGAATGCTGGAGCCACAGTACACTCGTGTAAATGTGATCGTCTCTCTCACAGGAGTAAGTCTTGATCGCGGCTTCGTTGATCCCTCGTTGCTGGTTACACTTTCTTCACACACGAAGTCGATGCCGCGATGCTGATTTCTTCTTATCCGACGAGCAATGGACCAGACGATATTAGCTATGCACTCGAGCCAATATATAGACGATCGTTCCCTCGATGTTATGGACTGTATTCTTCAAATAAAACGCTTCTTGTTTCTTTCTTTTTTATTGGAGACCGATGACCGTGAGAGCAGCTAACAAAATCCGGCGCTCACGGCCCTATACTTATACTAATTACATAGGTCTTACTTAGTGACTAAAGCACCCTAGTGTTTACTGGCAAAATGATAAAGATAGCACCTACGTTACTCTTTCCAACGCGTTCAACAGCCACCCTCAAAACATCGAAATACTGAGGGAGGCGTATCTCCTATCTCTTTCTACAACATTTCACAACTACCTACCGATAGCCTAACAATTCCCACTCGCAACATTCTACCTCTGCGGGTTTTCCTACCTACCCTCGGAATGTGCGAGATCCCCATCTCGCACATTCCGAGGGTAGGCACGGTGTACGGGCAAGCACGTACAATACTTTTCGTCAGCATAAATTCGCCCTACTTTGTAAATTACGTTTCATTACTTTTTGTACAAACAGTTCAGTTCGTTCGCATCCATCAAACCATTTAGTCGCGCGTTCTCACTTACCATCAAAATCAATTTCTAGCATAAATCAAGTTCAATATACAAGATTTTTATATTTTACAAACATTCTCTCTATCATTTCAAATCAACCCCATCAAACTGTTACGGCATCCCCGTACATGGTCCTTCGAGCTACCGTAGCGGGACCTCTTACACGCGTGTGTGACCTTATTTCGCGTGAAGTGTTTCCGCAAGCGGCCTATCGTGACATCGTGCACTAAGTGACGTGTTCGCGGTTCAAAAACTCAATCACTGTGCTATCAAGTGTACAGACTTTCAATCAGGCAACATCATCTTAACGTTGCGTGATCAAGAAACGCAGCCAGCCCCGAAATCCCATAATCAAGTTTTGGCGTTTCGAGGCTACCAAAGGCGTGACCACTCAGGACGTGTCTGCCTTATCAACAACTTCAGTGGTCGCATCAGCATCTCCTCTGGAGCACCAGCCGCGTCAGCATCGGCATATCAGCAGCTTCAGCAGAGGCTAACAGGCAGTATCTTCAGCTCAAGTAAGATCAGTCCTTTTTACTAACACCAATCATGGCAAACGTCAATGACATTCTCGCTACTCAGCAACAATTAACTTCAGCAATTGAATCACTTTTAACCAACTTCAAAAAAGACGGCCCCGAAAGGAAGTCGTCCCCTGATTACATCAAACGTAGATTGGATACTCTGAACAGCTACTGGTTCGAGTATAACAATAATAAGTCAGCCTATTAGATCCCACTGCTGGGAAAAGGCCTCACCTCAACTATGAGGAGGAACGAGCCATACTTCACCACGCGGGCTCAGTGCGGATTGGTGGAGGGGTGTATGTAAGGCAAGTGACAAACCTTACTGTCAGAAGTTATCAAGCCGCCCTAGGGCCTCTGACTAGGCTTAACGACTAATATAACAGATATTAGCCGGGACCAACTGCTTAACGTGCCTTCCGAAGCTCAGATTCAGAATTATCAACCAGCAAATGTAGAGGGACCAAAAACACCTATATTAAAACCTCCAACATTTATCGTTTCAAATCCGAGTGAGATAAAGGTTCCATCAAAACCAACAACATCCACGTCTTCATTAAGTAAAACCGACGAGATGTTGAACAGACAGCAGAGCAATTTTAGAGCACTGCAACTAACCATAAATAAGATAAACATAGCATCAGTATCAGAAAAATGGGAGTTCGAAGATTTGCTTCGCGCCTTCCATAACCGTTGGGCAGTAATCGACGCTTTACATTGGGAGTTAGATTGTGACCTCAATGGTTCTAACAAAAAATATGAAGAAGCCTATTCGTATTATGAACAAGAATACGATAACATCAAAAAGGCCATTAACAAGAAAATGTGGTCTGTAGCTCATCAAGAAAAGTCCACCCCTCAAATAGAGGTACCAACCTTCGGTGGCAGCTACATCAATTGGATTTCGTTCAAAGACCTTTTTAACGAAACAATCCATAGCAACCCATCAATGTCAGACGCGCAAACGATGCAGTACCTAAAAACAAAGGTGAAAGGAGAAGCAGAAAAACTGATTCAGCACTTGCACGTGAGCTCTGACAACTATTCGATCTGTTGGGACATTCTTAATCAGCGATATAATAACAAAAAGCTTATATTTACATCTCATATCAACATCTTAATGAACATACCCACAGCCCAACAACAAACAGCAGCTCATCTCAAACGTATTCATGACAGTACATTGGAGTGTCTGAATGCTATTAAAAACTTAGGGGTCGATATCAGCAAATGGGACCCCCTTCTAGTCCATATTTTGACCCAAAAGTTGGATACAATATCATTTACAGAGTATGTAGAGTCCGTTAAAGACCCTAGGGAATTAACAGTACTCAATGAACTGTTACATTTCCTAGAGACCAAATTTACCATCTTAGAATCAGCACGCAGAAAGCAAGATAATTCGCCTCAAAAACCACATGCTATAAATCAGGGGTCAAAGTACAAAAGTAATTATCAAATAAAACATTCATTTTCAACGAGCAGCAAGGTAACGTCGCAACCTACTTATAATAAGAAAGCAGCGTCATCAAAAAGTAGTAGGTGTTCGTTGTGCAATAATGAGCACCGCATTTTCTTCTGTCCAAAATTTTTGGAAATGTCACCATATAATAGACTCAAGACTATCAAAAACAACGGATTTTGCATCAACTGTCTTCATTATCATCCCCAAAAACCTTGTTCTTCAGAAAACGGGTGCCGCGAGTGCAATAACGATCATTATAGCTTGTTGCACGAAGCGTTTACGCAATCACCTCGCTCGGTACCGGACATCGGTAATGCGAGCGCGAGCGCGGGCGCGCGCGGGGCAAGCGCAAGCAAAAGCGCTAACGCCGGAGTTCAAGTCGGCAAAAATTCGCATGTGGCGAATTCATCAGTCAATGACCCGTCGAGGTACTCCTTCCAACAGCTTTGGTAAAGATACAAGCAATCGACGGTACATATCATATCATGAGGGCCTTGTTAGACCAAGGATCACAAACAACCCTTATTACAGAACATGCAGCGCAACTCCTAAAATTACCTCGAATGAGATGCAAGGGAACGGTTTCAGGTATAGGAGATAAATCAAGTAACTGCAAAGGCGTCATCAGTGTGAAATGCTCATCAATAGTTAGTGATTTTACATTTGAAACGGACGCTTTCATTATGAATCAACTTGTTAAGAATTTACCTAATCAAACTTCCAATAAACCAGATTGGTCATACCTCAATCATATTACTTTGGCCGATCCAGAATTTTATCAAAGTCGTCACATAGACATCTTGCTAGGTGCCGACGTTTATTCAATAATCTTGATGGATGGTATATGTAGAGCCAGCTCTAGCACAGTCCTTCCGACCGCACAGCAGACGCAGCTCGGCTGGATTTTGAGTGGTAATGCACAAACATCTTACCAGTGTAACGTTGTCATCCAAAACATAGATGAAATTCAGAAGTTCTGGGAGATAGAAGAAATAGCTGAACAATCAGAGCTATCTTCGGAAGACCAGCAATGTATTGATTTCTATCAGTCAACCACAAAGAGAAAGGAAGACGGGCGCTACGAAGTTCGCTTACCACTAAAACCTAATTATCAGGAAAAAATAGGTCAATCAAAAACAAAGGCCATTGCACAGTTTTATAGGTTAGAACAAAAGCTATCAAAAAATATTAACATCGATAAAGAATATAAGTTATTTATAAACGAGTACATTGCACTCGGCCACATGAAACCTGCTGACAACAACTGCAGTCCTCGCCTTACATGTCATGTCACGCAATGGTGAGGCCATTGCGTCATAAGGGAAGACTCGACGACAACAAAATTACGAGTTGTTTTTAATGCTTCTGATAAAACATCGTCAGGGGAGAGCCTAAATGATGTAATGTGTAGGGGTCCAAACCTCCAACAAGACATTCAGAGTCTTATCATCAAATGGAGACAACATCGTTTCGCGTTCACAGCTGATCTTGAAAAGATGTTCAGACAGATATGGCTCAATGAGGAAGACCAAGACTTACAGAGAATCATGTGGCGAGATGACAAATCACAAAGGCTCAGAGAAAACAAGCTCGCGACTGTTACCTACGGGACAAAAACAGCGCCCTTTCTAGCCATGATGACTCTCAAACGTTTAGTTCAAGACGAAAAGATAAACTATCATAACAGTTTAGCACCTTCCGTCCTTGAGGAGTCATTTTACATGGATGACCTAATTCATGGGTCACATTCAATTGAAACAGCCAAAAAACTTCAATCAGAGATGGTTAGTCTTTTAAATTCAGGAGGGTTTAATCTCAGAAAGTGGAAGTCCAATGCGCCTGAGCTTTTAGTTGGAGTACATGTGGATCAAAAGCCTCAAGATTTTGATTTTAAGCAAGCAGAGTCGACTAAAGCTTTAGGACTTGGATGGAATCCACAGCAAGATCAATTCATCTTTCAGTCACAGATTTATTTGTCAACTTCAGAAATAACAAAAAGATCATTGTTGTCTGATATATCAAAGATATTTGATCCCTTAGGTTGGCTCTCACCCCTCACCATCAAGTTGAAAATACTATTTCAAGAGGAAAGCGTCTGTGGAGTGGGACGAACCTGTGCCACAAAACATCAGTGAACAATGGCAACAATTACAATCAGAAATGCAGCTTATCAGTCAATATCAAATCCCGAGGTGGCTACAAACAGAACATAGAGACCGCATCGAACTGCACGGCTTTTGCGACGCAAGCACTAAAGCCTACGCATGCTTCATTTATTGCAAAATAATCAAATAAAAAACATCATCGATTGTCTTAGTAGCAGGAAAAACAAAAGTAGTACCTCTCAAGAAAAACATTTCACTGCCCCGGCTCGAACTTTGTGGGGCGGTACTCCTATCAAAACTCATGGCTAAAATTAAAATATGCCTAAACACACATGAGATGATCGTTTATGGCTGGGTCGACTCTATGGTGGTACTAGGTTGGCTAAATGGTGACGCAGATCGATGGAAGCCATTTGTAGCCAACCGAGTAAAAGAAGTTATGACGTCCATGGAATCAAGCTGTTGGCGTTATGTCAAATCAGAAGAGAACCCAGCTGACTGCGCTAGCAGAGGGTTGACTCCGTCGCAGCTTATGGGGCACTCTCTGTGGTGGCAGGGCCCTACGTGGCTTAAATCAATAAACAATTACAAAATAACAGATGACGAAAAACAAGCTTACATTACTAATCAAGATATCAAACAAGTCAAACAAACAAAACAAGTCAACGTTATGCAAATGACAAGTTCCGCTTGTCATTTGCGTAACGTTGACTTGTTTTGTTTGTTTGGCCGAGATCATAGAAAACATATTAGAAAAACAAAGCTCATTATCAAAAGCAATCAGAATACTAGCATGGATACTTCGATTAAAAAATAAAAATAAAAAACAGCAATACTTATCTGCAAACGAATTGAACAAAGCAAGATTAATAATAGTTAGAAATATTCAACACAAAGAGTTTCCCGAGGAAATAAGCGATCTATTAGAGCGCAAAAGCGTAAACAAAAAAAGTAAAATATACAACTTAAATCCTATGCTAGATGAAAACAATTACGGGTCGGGGGTCGACTCAGAAATTCAAACATGGACCCCGAGATGAAACACCCGGCAATCATTCCAAGCAAAACAAGATTAGCAAACCTAATCATCGACCAAGCACATGAACTCACATTTCATGGTGGGGCTCGCCTAACCACAGTTCATATCCACCGCAAGTATTGGCTACTTGGAGGAAACAACGCCACCAAAAAACGCTTGCGATCATGCGTCAAAACACAACCCTAGTCTACTTAATCAACTGATGGGAGACCTACCTTCGGCACGAACCAATCCATCTCGGCCATTCTACCACTGTGGAGTAGATTATACTGGTCATGTGGCCGTCAAAGCAAGCAAAGGTCGTGGAGTCAAGTCCAACAAAGGTTATGTGTGTGCTTATCAACCAAGTGTGCTGTACACCTGGAACTGGTGTCTGACCTGACAGCATCAGCGTTTCTCGCAGCATTACGCAGAATGTCAGCGAGGCGAGGAGTACCCGGTCATATCTACAGCGACCAAGGTACCAATTTCATAGGAGCCAACAAGGTATTACAGCAGGAATTAACTCACCTACAAATTAATCGAGAATTCATGGAAGAGGTATCAAGTATGGGCACGGAATGGCACTTCAACGCTCCTTCGTGGCCATCAGCAGGAGGCCTATGGGAGGCGGCGGTGAAAAGCTTGAAGCACCACCTGAAGAGAGTGATCGGCGAACAAAAACTGACATTCGAGGAATTCAGTACAATCCTAACTCAATTGGAAGGGTGCCTCAATTCCCGCCCACTCTGTCCGCTGACTGAAGATCCAGATGACCTGGACTGCTTGACACCTTCACACTTCTTACCAAGTGGGCCGTCTCTTACTCTGTATGACACTGAAACAGATCTTAGGACAAGGTGGCAACTCACTCAAAAAATATTCAATGACATCTGGACTCATTGGCGTAGTGAATATCTTACTCAACTCTCAGCAAGGAGCAAATGGCAACAGCCAAAACCAAACATTAAAATAAATGACGTAGTCATTATCAAGGATGACAATCTTCCGGCTGGGAAGTGGGCTTTAGGTCGTGTTGTACAATTACACCCTGGAGCCGACGGCTACACAAGAGTCGTCACACTGAAAACAAAAAATGGTTTGCTCACGCGCCCTGTTGAGAAGCTTTCCATTTTACCAGTCAACTCAAGTGAGCAACAGCGTTCAAAAACAGAAACAGAAAAATCATCATCAGAAAGATCACCTTCAAAAACATGCAAAAAGAAGTCAATGGCTTTATCTTTGATGCTATTCTTATTATTCATTATTACGCCGATCAATGGCATGTACAATATGACCCTATTACCTAGTAATACAGTTTATACTTCGATCGCATTACAAACATGAACATAATACGAGACGACTGGCGCCTCATCGTCTACTATGACACACAACCTTATCAAGAAGGGAATGCGGCGTTAGCAAAATACATCGAGTACCTCGAGGGCCTATGCTCGAGAGTGTTTATCAAATCATATTGCAACGGTATCGTATTACAGTTACATCAGGAGGGAAATGAACTGGAACACTATAACACCATATTAATGAGTCATAATAACAACATGAATGAACCCACAGGACACCGAAGGCGGCGTGGTCTAATCAACGGTGTTAACCGACACCGTTGATTAGACCATTGCAAACAGCTTGTTCGGCGTCTTAGATCAAAACTTCGCAGACAAATATGAACAAAACATCAACCTTATCAGAAAAAATCAAAATCATTTAGCGGCACTCTGGAAAAATCAAACTTCGGTGGTTAAGGCAGAATTCAATTTACTGAAACGGACGGAAAACATTATTGACAATCACCATAAAATGATAAACAAGAAACTCAATCTCTTAGAAAATTCAGTAATTCGAGTTCAGAATGATGTGCAGAATATGTCTCTTGTTAGTGAATTTATCACCACTTCTATTATGGCGAATAACATCCTACTATTACTGAGCACTATAACCAACATCTACAACGGAAAATTCAACTTCCATCTGCTACCGCCAGATCAACTCAGGCATGAACTTGGCGTCATAAGCGGAAAATTGCCCAAAGATCTATTCATACCGATCGATAATTTTGGAGACTTGTCAGAGATTTACAACCTTTTACAAGTTCGTGCAAGAATAACAAGCAAATTTATCATATTTGAAATGACAATACCACTTGTTGGTGGCGATTTGTATGAAGTCCTAAAAATCATACCTATCCCTCATCTAACGGCAAATAATCAAGAGATAATCATGCAACCCATAGCAGATTACGTGGCAATCAATCTAAACAAAGACGTATTCATGACTATAACAGATCAAGATTTAAAGACATGCTTGCAGCGTAACTCCCAAACTATGCTATGTCACATCAAGAGGCCAATTTTCAACATCAAGGACGATCAAAATTTTTGTGAGCGTTTGCCCTATTCAAGACAGTGCAAAACTTTCACAAGTCCATGTAACAATAGATGGGTAGAACTAAACAATATCAATACCTATTTTTATGTTTGTTGTGGACAGTGCCAATTGAAACTTATATGCGATGATCAAGTTTCAGCTATACAGATACACTCAGGATTATTTAATGTTGACCGAGGTTGTACATATTATAAAATCAGCTGACTTTTTTGTATATTCACACAGAAAAGAGGTCAGTAGAATCAGTGTAAGTTCTAATATTCAATCACCAGAGATATCACCTATCAACCATTTAATCAACATATCAATACCCCAAATCATTTCATGGAGCAATCAGTCAGACTTCGATTGGAACAATCACAATAATCAGCTGCAAGAAATTGAGGATAAACTCAAAGCCAAGCTTTATCAGACGGAGTATCCTTTCATGACGTTCATCACTATTCGGCCATATACGTATTGGTTGCCGTGGTGAGCATCATCGTCATCGTGTGGGCGTGGCGGCGCTGCGCTCGCAGGCCGACCGGGCCCGCCTGCGCTGCGCCGGCCGGCGTCAACGCCAGCGCCGCTTCCAGCATCGCGGGAAAGTGCAGTGCAAAGTGTTCAGTGCAGTGCATCCAATGATCAATATAGTGAAGTGTGTGAAATCCCTAAAAATATCCCCAATTCAAGTGCGCGAGTGTTAAAACAAAATAAGTGCTCGTCCCCTGTAGTGTTGCGTTCCGTATTTAGTATTTCGGAAAACGTAGCCAATTAGGTTATTTAAAATGTCAATCACCTTGTAAATACATCAAAACTAACACCGGGTAAACATTTTAATTTTAAGAATAAATTGTTTCATCCTTGTAATCATTTCAGCATCTCATCACTCCTACTAACCTCATCTTTTTCGCCCGGGAATATGTACGGGCAAGCACGTACAACACTTTTCGTCAGCATAAACTCGCCCTACTTTGAAAATTACGTTTCATTACTTTTTGTACAAACAGTTCAGTTCGTTCGCATCTATCAAACCATTAAGTCGCGCGTTCTCACTTACCATCAAAATCCATTTCTAGCATAAATCAAGTTCAATATACAAGATTTTATATTTTACAAACATTCTCTCTATCATTTCAAATCAACCCCATCAAACTGTTACGGCATCCCCGTACAGGGGGACAGGGACAGACTATTGGTCTTACCGGTCCCACAATGCCTAAGTGGGACGACCAGATAGGGTCTCCTTCGCCCCTGTACCAAACTACCTACTTTATATTTTATTATTAGTTCCTACCTGCCTAACTTACTGCAAGTGGGAATCACCTAACCGGTTTGCTATCTTTATTAAATAAAACAAGCCCTATGAGAAAATTAAACTTTATTGAATCCACAAATATCTTATACTCAATTACAACATTCAAATATAAACATAAACAAACATAGTAAAAATACAATTTAGGCAACACCAGTCGGACTGTGTAGTTGTGCGCCTGTGATGTCCACATCAAAAGCACCCCACTGTAAATACTTTTACGTCGCAGATTCGATGGTATTAAAGATTGGTATTAATAAAACCCGAGTTCACCAATTATTAATAAGCTGGAAACATCGATTGACGGTAATTTGACAAAATTCTCATACAAAATATGTCAATTATGTTAAAATTTATTCAAAACTAAACATGTGTTGTTGAACTCCAGGTTAAGTCTGGAGTTACAACTATTTGACATATTTAGTACTAGTGGTTCCCTGCGACTTCGCCCGCAAGAGTTGGATTTTCTAAACTTTCATCCCCATTTCACCCCCTTAATGTTATCGCGACAAAATGTAGCATATATCCTTTCCAAGGTCTCCACACCAAATTTCATCTCAATTAGTTCAGTGGTTTAAGCGTCAAGAGGTAACAGACAGACAGACAGACACACTTTCGCATTTATAATATTAGTATGGATGCAAATTCTGTCAAATTACCGTAAATTTTTGTTTCCCGGCTGGCAGGCTTACTTACCGCCTTTTTGGAAGCCATCACGATTACAGTATTTAATTCCAAATAATGTCATACGAATTAATTATTTCTCATTATTTTAAAAGCTATCATTGTTTTACAGTCGTCAGTTTGAGAGCTTTTATTGCTTTCCTAAAAGCTATAACTATTGCAATTTCAATACAATCAAGGGAAGCGGTATGTTTTATAGGATCAGCTTGGAAATCCCGAATTATTATTTGTGCCCTATATTAAATGGCAGCTTAACTGTATGGAAGGGTGAATATTTATAGTTCTGTAGGCAAAAAGGATTCCTTATGGTTTCGCCATGCGTGTCCGTTCTGTCTGTCTGTCTGTCCACGGTTTAGCTAAGAGACCTTTGGTACAGACGACTGCACGTCAGGTAACCCATGTGAACTACGAAAACAGCTTTTATTACGTAGGAAATAGAGACGGACTCAAGGTCGGTGCTACCGTTTGTACTAGAAAAGCTGTTAATTGGCATTGAGTACGTATTCTAATCAAGCCACCAAAGTGGAAAAATTTTTTGGCGGGCGGTGTGTAGGTGTAGCTCATTAATCTGAATAGGTTATTAACTTCGGGCGTAAATCGATATTCGGTAACAAAAACCACTTCTTACTACTTGTGTCATTCAAATACAGAACCTTACTAATTGAGAGTAATGTTAAAATAGTAACAGAATAGGAATTTACAACTTTAAATTTTTTTGTCCATTTGTCTGTCTGTTTGTACACGCTAATCTCCGGAACCACTCTGGACGGATTTAAATGAAACTTTTTTATTATTCAGCTATTAGGTCTGGGCAAATACTAGGTTATAATTTATTTTGAAGATCGAAATACCTGCCGTGGAACCTTAGCAGTACACTTAAACTAAGAGAGATATGAAAATAGCGCCTTAAGAAAAGTTATAAAGCATGATGAGCATTTTCTTTTAACGTACACAAACCGAAGGTCTGACGGAGCAACTGATATGAACCCTAGCAGCTCACCTCAACTATAAGATATAAATAAATAAATTGTGGGAACATTGTTCAGCGCGATGAGCATTTTTTATTGAATTGCACACATTGGAGGTCTGGACCAACCGATATAGAACCATAGCAGCTCAGCTAAATTACTTGAGACTGATTTTCAATTTTTTTTTTGTCTAACAGGCTAAACTCCTAAGGTACTGTCTCTAAATTACGATCTGGTGACGGAATCCTGGAGAAATCAAGAAAATCCTTTGGGTTTTTAGGCATGTATACCATATACATATAATGTCCTTCTAGCCGAATTTCGACTACAGTGGCCAATCTCAACAGAGATTAGCTGACTGCGCGGGCGATATTAAGTGCTCAAGTGTGTGAGACATACACAGGTGCACTCTCTGTTCCTTCACTCTTATAATTCGGTGAGACGGAATGACCGTACAGAGATCAAGCGCAAGACCAACGGCTTAACGTGCTTTCCGAGGCACGGGGGTGTTAACACCACCAACTTCCTGACTCCGGAGCTGTGTATGAGTTATTTAAAGAGAGAAAAACCCAATACTTTCGGCCCGACCCGGGGTTCGAACCCGGGATCACGTAGATAGTATACACTATCTACGTGACCTGACCACTAGACCAACGAGGCAGCCATATATGCTACAGCATTAATTTAGGTATTAAAGCGTTTACATTCATTCAGGAGTCATAATTTTATGGTGCTGACCTGATCATGATGATCCTTCACGCTTAGTACAGCAACAGTTTCTTGAAATTCTGTTGAATTACTGTATTACTAATGAAAGATCAAATTCAATTGGAACAATTTTTTATACTATTTATCACTAATTAATGGAAATTGAAGTACTAAGATTATTTACAATACTTCTAGTCTTACTTACTTTACGATAATAGTAACTTACAAACCGAACCTTAAGTAGGGTAAGGAGACAATAAATAGATGCTTAACCAGATCCATCTATTGCGGTAGGGAGCTTTGAGTCTGACTTTTTTCTGAACTAAAACCTAAAGTTACCTTTTTTTTACAATAGAATAAAACTGCCTTTAATAAAGTTAAATTAAAAGTAAAAATTCACCTTTACACTTTTTCTAAGAAAGATATAGGGCAAATTTTTTTTTGAGTCGGTTACACTGCCATGTGAAATTTACTTACCAGACGATGATGGCGAGGTGATAGTAACCTATCAAAAAGAGTGCCTATTGACTTCGATTTTTTATTCCTCTCTTCTTCTTATGACATATTACAATAAGAGATTTTAGGGTTTTTGCAGAATATAATGAACTTTGATTTTTAAATCTAACACTAATAATCTAATTGTTCGTATAAACTTGTTACAAACGTAGAATTGATTCAATTAGACCGAGTTCAGGGGTTGCAGCTGCGGTTTGTTTTAGCACAATCTAAAATAGAACAGTATTCGAACGAAATGTCTAATAAATATTTATGTAATTTACGCATAAAGTCTGTAACAGTTGATTATACGGTACGGATGCGTTTCTTATAGGGGATTATTCTACTACGCTTAAAAATAACTTTAACTAAGGAACCAACTTCGAAATCGCAAATAAATCACACCGGCACAATTAGGGGAACACAAAAAAAGGTTGGTTTTTTTAATGAATTTATTTTTAATATTTTTATGGTCTTCAGTAACACATCAAATTGCCTTAAAATATCAAAATTAAACCAAAACAAGCTACAAATTACCCGTTTTTAAAGAAATTAAACGTTAATTACGAAAATTTGTAAAATAAGGCGAGGAGTGTAAGCTAGGAGTGTGAGATTTTAAATTGTTTTTTTTTTACAAAATAACAAAACAATCTTAAAATTAATAGCGAATGTTGCCTCCACGGGCTTTTAGAAGAGCTTGGATACGATTTCCCATACTCAGAATAAGGCCATCGATCATTGATTGAGGCAAATTGTTCCACTCTTCCACTAATGCCTGTTTCAGTTCTTCAACATTCCTGGGAGCTGGATTTCGCTGTCGAACCCTTCTTCCCAGAATATCCCAGGCATGTTCTATAGCGTTCATGTCCGGTGATCGCGCTGGCCAGTTCATTTGACTAATGCCAATCTCATTCAGGTAGGTACTCACGATACGCGCAGTATGGGAGCGCGCGTTATCGTGCATGAAAACGAAATGTGGGCCTATGAATGGGGCACAAGGCATGACATATGATTCTAAAATCTCTGTTACGTATCGCTGTGCAGTGAGAGATCAGTTTTCAATATGCACTAAGTCTGTGCGAGCTCCCAAACATTTGCCACCCCATACCATTACTGATCCTCCACCATATGCCATTGTATCTGTGAAGTTTGTTTAGTTATATCGTTCTCCACGACATCTCCACATCCTCTCCCGTCCATCCACGAAATTAACACAAAAACGGCTATCATCGGTGAATAAAACGCGACTCCACTCACTTGTCCAATCTCGGTGCGCACGGGCGAACGCTAACCTTGCCACACGATGAGCTGCCTCGAGTTTAGGTGCTTTTGCTGGCACATAAGATCTTAAGCCAACTTCATTAAGACGCCTCCTAACTGTTCGTTCACTAACATTAACGTTACGGACCTCAGCCAGTTTATTTCGGGTCTGAACCGCGGTCTGTCGACGATTCCTCAAAGTTTGCAAGGTGATGAAACGGTCATCAACGGCGCTTGTTGCCCGATTTCTGCCTTGTCCTCGCCTTCGCACGTAAGATTCTGTCTCCCTATAGCGTTGAACAAGCGATGAACCACCCGAAGTCGATACACCTAAAGCTCGACTTACTGAGCGGTAGGTATGCTCTTCGATCATGGTTACAGCCCTAGCCACTGAAGTTGCTGGCAAATCACTCATTTCGTATCGGGAATGTGTACACAATTCAATAATAAACTATTGAATCAGCCACAGTCACTATGCACAGGACCCAACAAAGTTCTTATCAGAAGCAATGCTAACGCTAGGTGTCAGCGAATTCTTAAAGTGCTATAAAACAATTATTCTCACACATGTGAAAGAGAAATTTGTGCTCAAGTGTATTTCTAGAGGGGGTAGTAATACATAAATAATAACAACTTGTCAGGATATCCGAAGGTATTGAAAAAAATCTGCTTTTTTTTGTGTTCCCTAATTGTGCCAGTGTGATATATAATTAGCGCATCTATAAGTTCTGTTACTGGTGTAAAATTAAAATTTTGGATTTTTGCTGATATTGTTTTGGGGATGCTAGTATTTATCAAATACAACAACTTTTGTGATAAGCATTCCCTTTAGTAATTAAAATATAAGATATTGCACTTGAAAGAATTACCACCAGAGGCGGGAATTGAACTCGCGTTTCACGCATACCGGGCGACTGCCTAACCTATCAGTCACCTGGCGGTGGCAGAGCCTGTCGAAAATGTCGCCTACGGTGGTAATTTTTTTAAGTACAATCATATCTTATAATAAATAATAAAGTAAGACCCCTTTTCTTGGGGAGGTTGGCAGTTTGGCCCGTATGAGATTACCTCTCAACATTTATTATACCACTGAAAACTGTATGCTGCATTGCAGATTCATATTGCAGTGGTTTTACTCGTACCGTCAAAAAGCTATTGCCACTTAAAATTAAAATAAATTCAAAGAACAATCCTGCTTAAATGCATCCCAGTGCATAAGGTCAGGTTCATCCAAATATTTTATTTTACGGATAAAATGTTTAAGCATGCTTAAAAGAGTAATCAATATTTTTAGGTTTCCGTACCTCAAAACGAAAAAAGGACCCCTATAGGATCTCTTTGTTGTCCGTCTGTCTGTCTAGACCCTTTTTTTCAAAAATGCGCGGAGATATCAAATTGAAATTTACATCAAATACTTTATGGCGACAGTCCTTTTGTGGTAAAATCAAGGTTCTGAGTTACCGCAACTTAAAAATACAACTATTTTAGCCTTTTTTCTAACTTTTGGCAGCTATCGCTATATGGTACTTTCTATAGACCTAGAATCATGAAACTTAACAAAAAGGAAGATCTTACAGCAGTAGTAAAGAAAAGGTCCGAAAAAAGCAAATTTGTGGTTACACCGTAAAATAAACCTTTGTACGGAACCGTTTAAGCACGTGTCCGACTCACACTTGCCCGGTTTTTTTCCCATTCATTTTAGCTTTCGATATGCTTAAAAAAAATATTTGTCAATACTAAAATAGATATAACCTGGCTGAACAATGTAGGCTTCATTTTGACTAGGCTACAATGTACTTACCCCAATTATAATAACGTATTTAAATGTGAGCGAAACTTACTGATGAAATATGAGTAAAACGATAGGTTTTAATGGTGGCTTGCTTTTATTTAAACGTAAAACTCAAACATAACGTACTACTCTTTTCTCACAAAACAAGATGGCTGACACACACTAGTGCCAACATAACAATATTACATTGCCTAGTCAATACTACCAACACTTACCTTTCACAGAATTGAATTGCTGATGCAGCTTTGATAGTGTAGTCTCTGTGGTAGTATACAAATCGTCTTACGGGCTGATTCTGATGCTCAAGCACTACAACTTTTACTATGGGACCAACATAGAAATCGCAAAAAAATATTGACTTCTCCATACAAACTGATGACAGCTGATCGGCGATTTTGTATAGGGAGGTGAATTTTTACGATTTCGCTGTTGGTCCCATAATAAATGTTGTTGTATTTGAGCACTAGAATAATAATAATAATAATAATAAATTGTTTCAACAAACACACCAATTACGTAGCCCCAAACTAAGCGTGAGCCTGTGCTATGGTGACTAGGATAACGAATAGAAATACTTAAATACAAATAAACATCCATGACTCAGGCACAAATGCTCGTGCTCATCACACAAACATTTGCCCCTTGCGGGATTCGAACCCGCAACCGCTTGGTTTAGAAGTCCGGTGCGCGAACGACTACACCAAGACGGTCGTCAAGACCCTACTCGTAAGAGGTTTTGTATTAACATAATTGCTCTTTGGAGAGTGGATATAATCTTTGTTTTACTATACAGGATGTTTTTGGTCAACAATTGATTGATTTAAAGTTGTCCGATCACCGATCGATTTTGTATGAAGTCTGTTTTTTTTTTGGCATCAGTGTTATGAATACTACCAGCCCTGAATCGGAAGCTATTGACCAAAACAACACCCTGTATAGATGAATTGAAAATTGCAAAATGTACCTACCTACTTTTGTGGAAGGAACTTGAAATACATGGGTGAAAGACTATTAGCTATTTAGATAGATTAATACGTTACGGAAAAATATTTATCTACTCATGTGAGTAGAAACATTATTAAAAGTACCTACAAAGTGACTATTTCTTGGCATCATTTTACTGTCACTAATACCGTTACACCACCTTTTTAACTTAACATTATTTCTAACCAATATCACACGGCTCTTGCATATCTCGATATTTCTAGAGCAAACGTGCTGCTGTGAATTCAAAGTTTTTCTCCTCCAGAATCAAAGCTAGTTAGTGCGCACGTGTGAGCCTGTTTATCGACGTTCGCTTGTATAAGAGAAAAAAACTTTTGCAAACGTGTTGCACACTTTGCTTTGAAAATAAAGGCTTTATTAGACACTGAAATATATACAAAATCAAAATTTCTAAGTAATAGGGAAACTTGAAAACGGTGGAAACACATAGCATCCCGTGAATTGACAACTGAATGAGCAGCACTTAACTACTGGTCTTCTTTTCATAGCTGCAACTTGAACCATTACTGTACGCTCTATGTAAAAGTGATAGATATATGCACTTAAAAATATATAAAAAGTCAAAGAACTAAAAAGCTTTTAAAAGAACATTCTGAGAAGAAGCACTACTGACCTACGAACTATACTTACATGTTTTGTGGAACACTTTACTTTGATAAGTTTATACTACTAGTATACCATGTTTATAATTTAAACCACTTGCAGTGTTATTACAAAAAAAAATGACCTTAAAATGGGTCTAAATATTAGCCGACAACAGAGGAATGAATGACACATTCAAAGTCAAAAGTCAAAAATTCTTTATTCAATTTAGGACACAAAATGCCACTTATGAACGAACTTAGTCCTGTCTTAAACCCGGTACTAAGTTTTTGGAATAACGGGGCCAAGGTTTTTGTCAAAACTGTAAGCGTATTCTTATTATTCTTATGTAACGGTTACGAGAATAAGAATTTTATATAAACAAGTACATAAGTTCCTAAAAGGGCCTTGCTCCGGAAGTAGGTACGACGCTTGCTTTGGAAGTTTAGGATGACTCGATCATTTATTATTATTATTTCATTCGTGACATGATATACGGGCTTTCGTTTGATATACCCACTTCTTTATTCGGATGTCAAGAAGGAACTTGGGTTACTAACAGCCACGTGATTTATAAATTGTTCCATTATCTATCTACACATCATATCATAATAATAATAATGTCATCTTAGCCGAATTTTGACTACGGCGGCCTATCTCATCAGAGATTAGCCAACTGCGCGGGACATAATATAGTGCACAAGTGTGTACGTAATACACAAGTGCACTCTCTATTCCTTTACTCTCATATAATTCGGTGAGACGGCAGTCCGACATGACCGTAGAGAGATCAGGCGCAGGACCAACGGCTAACCCATTAACAGCCGACGCGAAACTAATAACAATGCTCTGAGACTCGAACTTAAAATGAAGACAGAGAGCCTAATTATAAAACAAAAAGATGTTTTTATGAAGTACTATACTTTTACACAAATCAGTATTTTATTAAAATTCTGGCAATCGAAGGGTAGAAAACAGTAATTACCCTTTATTTAGCTCTTGATATTCACATTTTTACCAAATTACAAGAGAATCAACCTACATTTATTAAGAAATTTAAAAAAAAATGATTTACGAGTACCCGTTTGGGTACAGCAGCTGCAACAAATGGGTAACGTGCTTTCCGAGGCACGGGGGTGTTAACACCACCAACTTCCTGACTACGGAGCTGTGTCTGAGTTTTTGCAAGACAGAAAAACCCAACACGTTCGACCCGACCCGGGATTCGAACCCGGGACGTCGCGGATAGTACCCAGCGTGCTGACCACTAGACCAACGAGGCAGTCATACCAGTTTATTGAAAAATAAAAACTGACATCAAACCTGAAACCTCAAAAAGTCTCTCAGTCTCGGTGCCGCGTGTGAATGTGCCGTAAGTTTTTTTTTAAATCTAACAAGAAAATAGTCAAAAATCGTTTTCTAAGTTAAGAGTAGAATTCTCGCTTGATTTTTGTAATTAATTCACTCCACGGCGCGCGGCCACCATTTCCCTTTTGAAAAAAAGGCAAGTTCAGTCCAGCCACGCAAGCGTATAAAAGCTCTGTTTTTAAATCAGTTTAAAGATGGTGGAACTTAATATAGTTACTTCATCACTTTTCATTACGACATTAAAGTTTTAGTCAATCAATTTTACCGATTTTGAAAGAAGGGAATGGTTAATTCGATTGTGGTATTTTTTTATTTTATTTTGCCAATAACTGTTTTCCGGTGTTTACTTTTACTTTTTTTCCTGTAAAAAAAAATAATTTGTATTTAACCACTTATTATTGGTAACTATTTAAAGCATGATCAAGGGACTTTATTAAAAAAAAAATGTAGTTTGTGACACAAAGACACAAAGAAGATCATTATTAATTCAAAGTTTTTATAGTTTTCAAGAACAATTTCTAATACCACAGTTGTTCAGTTTCATGTAGGCGATGAGCATAATCAACTAGTCTACTCGTAGCTGTCTTTAATACAGACAAGAAAGAATAAAAACTCAAATTCTTATTACGTTTTGTTGATATTCTATTTCATAATAATTCTTAAAAAATATTCCGTGAATGAGTTTTCGTTTAAATAAATACTTATTAAACAGACGTGTTAGTAATTCTCGCACACTTATATTTATTATTCCGAGGTGAGGGATTTATTAACTACCTCGAGCGGAGTAAGGAAATACAGACTTTTCCCTAAAACGCTTAGCAATTAAAAGTAATTACTCGCTTTAATATGTAAACTCCAGGGAGCCACGCAAGTAATCCCGGCGAGAGTGGTACTAATAAATCTTTTGAGCCCCTCCCCTCCAGCCGACTTTTATCAACAAATTGATTAAATCCTCTGAACCATTCGCTCTTCGAGACCGCATCGACCTTTTCCTTGGCGGGAAGTCCTAGAAAAACATTTATTATCCACTAGCGGTCCGCCCCGGCTTCGTACGGATAGAAGTTAGAATGGGTATAGTAAACAGGTATCATTACTAAAAAGATAGACTTATGCTAGCGCGGATTTTTGTAGACCTTTATACGGCGATTATTCAAGGGCCTTTTATTTATCAAATTTTAGAGACATAATCCTAATGAAAAAAAAAATTTTGACAAAAAAATTCAGAAATTTTTAATTTTTGTGTTTAGTTTTGTGATAGGTTTAAAAAATTATTAAACTTTTAAAGGCTTTAGCAAGCTTTCATTAGAAATAGTAGATTGTTATGCAAGGGACGAAAGCGACCATTCCACTTGAGAAGTTTCTGGCGCTCGAACGAAGTGAGAGCGCCAATAGCTCGAGAGTGGAATGGCTGCTTTCACCCGAGTTAAACATACTATTTTTCATTTCGACTGTGAGGAAATCGCGGATATCGATAGACTATTGATAGTTGAAGCAAAAGCAATAGTATCGATAGTATCGATAGACTATCAATAGTTGAGGAAAAAGCAATAGTATCGATAAAATATCGATAGTACCTATAGACTATCGATAGTCTAGGCAAAAGCAATAGTATTGATAGAATATCGATAGCATCGATAGTCTACCGATAGTAATGATAGTATCGATAGCTCCATTAATATAAATACTATCGACACGTAGCAATACTATCGATAGTATCAAAGTTCAATACTAAAATCACTATCGATACCTGATACAGCTATGACTATTGCAATAACTACTCTCTAATATTGATACTCTCGATAGTGGCCTTTTATTCAATAGTAGGAGTATAAAGTAGGACCTCCAGATTCACAGAAAAAAATTTTTTTTTAATAATTAAAATGGCTGCCATTTTAAGAGGAGGAGGAGAGTTAGAACCCAACATGGGGATTTTTGTCGATAACATTTGATGAACTTGTAGCCCATAAATTATCGCTAGTTCAAACCCGGACACACTATAGTATAACTTTTTTTTTAATTCTTATTTTAATTTGGGACTTTAACCACAGGTAATGTCAGTCCCATCGTACCCTAAATAATGTGTTATTCTAAACAAAATGGAACATTAACAAATAAAATAGCCAGAAAATATAGTAAAACTTCTCGACCGTAGTTTTAATGTAGGTCGGGCCTCAAAAAACCCCTGTCTGTGGGGTGACCCATTTTGAGTTTCACAGATAAGGGTTTTCCGAAATTTTGAAAACCGCGTACGAGGAGATAAGAAATAATTCCTCCGTGCATTATTTTGTCAAAAAAAAGGCAGTTTTAATGATGACTAAATTATTTCTAACATCTTAAACCATCATCTTCATATTTGAGCCAATTCACACAAAACCTTAACCAACCAATTTAGTATATATACCTAAAGTTTTTGCAGAATCATTCTGTCAAATAGAGAAAATAGCATAAAAATCCATTAAGTATTGTTTTAATTGTCGTGAGCATACATACGGCCGCGGCGAGGGTTTTTTTTAATAATAACTAGGACGGAACGGACGGACTGAACGATCTTATAAGGGTTCCTTGTCGGACTACGGAACCCTAAAAACGTTGAAATAGGTTATAATAAGTTGATATAATATCTAGCCAAGACCAATCCAAAGTTTTGTATTAAAGCCTTATTCCTATCCCTAAGATAAAGTGTCAAGTGTGTCAAGCAAGCGTATGTATTCATGTTCCCCTAAATATAGTCCCCTTTAGTTTTGCCTCATCTGTAAAGATTTATGCGTTTCCATTCCGTTCAGGGCCTTTTTATGTACATGCAACAAGATTTTTTATTTATTTCCCGACTTCAATCGGTTTTTGTTCCGCCGTTGTCTTCATTTGCAATACTCTTTACTTTCAGTCAGTGACGTAGGAATAGTTTATAGTGATAGAATATAAAGCCATGTAGGTAGGTATACAAGGATGTGTCGTATAAAAGGAAATACGACCTATTTCTTATAAAGAGGTCAACTAGGGATAGAAAATGTTTGGTTTTAGAGTTAACAATCTAAGATTTTTTTTTAATTTTCAGTGTTGTCGCCTCTTAAAAAAGACTCATACTTAATTCATTCGACTAATTTAGTAAATTATTAATGTTTTTTTTTGCTTTAGTATTTGCCTTCGTAATATGCTAAAATGTTACCTACAACATATAATGGAAATAGCGTTTCAAGTTTTATTTATCTCCCACTTAGTACCCATAAATCAAGGTAAAACTTAATCACGACACATGTAAATGTCACAACTCTTTGCCGAGTTTCATTTCAAAGAGATTGTGTCCATATTTTAGAGCCATAAGAAAACTTGTGACGCTCATATTTCATTGTCTCAGCTAAAATGTGCGCTCATTTCGTCGTTGCGATGTGAATTATGTTTTTATTAGAAAGTTGTTTTCTTGGCAATCTGGGCTTGAGGCGCGTACGCGTTTGACGCAGCTCCCGAAGACAAGTTGTATAATTGAGTTGTCTTCCCCGCGTAACACGGTATGCGCTGTGATAAAATCGATTAGCGCTTGAGGTTTCATAAATATCGTATTTACTGTATTTATTTATTTAAACAGGCACACCAACAGTTTACATATACACACACAATTAACTTAATACAAAATTGACAGTGTTTTACATCTTATATGTAAACCATTTATAGGCGTACACAGCATTGGTGATAGGCGTACACAGCAGCACGGCATTGGTGATACACATTGGTGGACACAGCACTTTAGATACGGTTGGGCACCTTAAGTGACCCAAATTAATTTTTAAAATATTTATTTTTATTCGACCTAAAGTAATAGGTAATTTCTTTAATAATAATTTATTATTTTCAAATGGTTTCTATAAGTTAGTATCTGAAGCTATTTGGTTCACCCGCCATAAGGATCGCGCTCTTGGAGTCGCTGAACCTGGCGACACCAGCGCCATCTAGTTTCGGCTACTGTACTGTAATGAGTCTCGTTCACCGTAGTCTGCTATTACTCATTAGGTTGTATGGTCGTTTATTTACCTATAAAAATTTATTCCTTTCTGGGTTCATGACTTATAATTATTGTTTTTAAGTGATAAGCATTCACTTTGCAATCTAAATATATTATTGCACTTGAAAAATGACCGCCAGAGGCGGGAATCAAACCCGTATTTATCGTATTTATATATATTTGTACCGTGTTTATCGTATTTGCAAGCTTATCTTTCGATTGTTAAATACTTGCAATAATAGTATTTCTTTCGAGTGTTGAGGGTGTAATCCCAATAACATTGATGAAAGCAACGCGGCATTACAGCGTTAATAAGCACTTGAAAATTTCGACAGGCTCTGCCAACGCCAGGGTGGCCAAAAGGTTAGGCAATCGCCCGGCATGCGAGGAACGCGGGTTCGATTCCCGCCTCTAGCGGTTTCTTCAAGTGCAATAAAATATTCATGACCTTTACCTGTTTTGCCTATGTTTGCTGTTTGTAATCAAAATATGCTTAGCTATTGTTAATTCTGACATGGATTACAGCGTTCATTTATTGCGATACGTAAGTACCTCTTAGAATACCTAAAAATATTGTTACGTTACACATGATAATATTGCCAATGGCATTACTTGTATTTATTATTATCCACATTTCAGGCATTACATTTTCATTTTTTCAAGTGCAATAATAATTTTAGATTGCAAAGTGAATGCTTATCACTTAAAAACAATAATTTATTTATATTATTACATTTTCGTTACAAAATAGCCCCCATTACGTTAAGACGCCCATTAGTGTTTAGCTTGATTCGCTTTCGTCCTTCCTCCTTATTTAAAACTAATTATAGTTTTAACAGCTCTCATTCACGTGAAACATGCTTACACCAATGCTCCACCAAATGTCAAGGCGTCACATAATCTGCGACAATTAAGAAAACGTAAGCGTAAATTATGCAAAGGACGTGGCGCGGAGACACAAAGATAATTAGGTTGTCTATTCCCTACCCTACTATCCGTGATGTGCTAGATGAGCTAGAATATGAACCGACCTACTTGTAGCTACCTAGCAGCTACACACATGTAGGTACTTAGAGCACATCGATTACTTTGTTGCGTCAACAACGCAAGTAATTATGAGCTTTGAACACATAAAGAGCATGTAAGAGGTACGTTAGTTTTAGGAAATTGCATGTAAGGAATTACTTATTTATAAAAAAATGGTAATAAACAAATCTAGTTTACCTATGGTGGTTATTCAAAAAGACTGGATCTTTTTTATTTTGGCCGATGGGTCACTGAAAAATCTTACGGAAGTGATTAAAAATTTGTCATCTAAACAATTGATTTAGAAAATAAAAAAGCGATTTATATGAATCTATTATTATATATTTAATACAAAATTGCTAATATTTTTACATTATTAATATTTACAATTGCATAGTAGCACTTTTTTGTGATATAAGTACCTACAATACCTACAATTTCACTCATAAAAAACTGTTTATACTGTGCGAAGCCAGGGCCAAGTCACTAGTTATGGATAAATATATTTGTAATATATGGCTTAATACGGGTCAGTTGAAACAAAAATTAAGAAAGTAAATAAATGAAGTACGTTAGTTAAATAATTACTAACTGTAACTTTTAATTTTTGTTACGAGTGAGTTTCTTGAATAAACGATTCGGATAATGTTAAGCCACGATATCAAACTAAAACAAACTTATGTAAATAGTTAACATAGTTACTAAATACACTTAAACTATCACATGACACAGACGTTCACTCAACCCTAGTTCGCGGCCAACCGCTAGAATATATCAAGTAAGTTAGTCCTAACTATAATAATTTGCTTTCAAATATAACGTGTGGGATGGCTTTTAAATGAAAGATAAAAAAACAAGTTTTGCGTAGTTTTCTAGATAAACGACGTATTTAAAAAATAAATAAAATACAACAAATTATTGTATACCTAGGAACTAATAGGAACTAAATCTATACTAAACGACCTGTTCAATTCCATACAAAACAATGTAGTATTTAAGCACCAGAATCACCATCTAAGGCGCTTTACAGATGGCGGGGCGGGCCGGTCCTTTTTCTTTTTCGGAAGTAATAAAGACCGCGCCTGCCCGTCGATGCCCGCGACTGCCCTCACCGCGAACACAAAGCACACGAGTGCCCAGCAGGCACCTGCGGCGCGGTCATTTTGCCCTTCATGTGCGTTGGTGGTATACGATTCCCTTTGCGCTATCGTTCGCGGTGAAATTCACCGGCCCGGCCCGCCCCCGCCATCTGCAAAGCGCCTAAGAAGTTTTGCGTTATTACGTAAACATGTAATATAAATTCCTAATAATAATGTACACGTCTTGGTACATAGTACATCAACCTACTCAAACTACACTTAGATATTTTGACAGATTTGGGTAGGTCGATGTGACGCTGAGTACGTAGTAAGTGTATCAAACGGGAACGCTATTGAGTTTCAACTGCCTCAAATTACTCATAGTTGGACATCTCGTAGCGGTTACGAATCTCAGCTACGAAAAAGTATAATAGAGTTTCGTAGCTGACTACGAAGAGCTACGAATAAAGATAGTGATGCTAGTGGATGATAGCTAAAGATTTCTGCCCACACCGTTCCACACCATGTCCGTGCTAGGACCTTATAAAAATAATCATTTAATTTTCAACTCTAATCAGAGAAGTTAAAGTTCAGAGTATATAAAGCGCGGTTTTTGTTTTGTTAGAACCAGAACGCTACATCGACAAACACCGAGCTTAAACATTTTGAACTTTAACTTTTCAGGTCAAAAATCAAATGTATACTTTTAATACGGTCCTAGCACGGTCAGGGTATGGTACGAAACTGAGGTGTTATGACCACAACTGTGATACCAAGAACTAACATTAGATTTCGTTCTGGGTCTCGACATGGCTACAAACCCAACAGCAAAACTTGGTCTTGGCTATACATCGCCGAGATTCTTGGCCTCAGCACTCGGTCGAGATATTAATTTATTCTCAGTCTCGGCAAAGAACAAAAAAAAATGTTTCGGTCGTAAATTGTGCACAAAGCACAAGGCTGTGGTATGCCATTACTATGTTAAATAAGTAGCTGTTAAATATTTACTTAGACGTCGATAGCCCATCGCATTACTGCGGTGAGATGTAAGGTAAATATAAATTATGAAGCTATAAGCTTGCTAAACCTAGCTTAGACCAAGAAAGTCTTATTTCTTTGTATTTCATTGTAAGCTTTTTTATAAAAAAATAAACACGCTAGATTCAATAACTGATTAATTTATAAAAATGCACATGTTTGCGTAGTTTCAACCTCATACGATGCCATGCAAAAATCGCATCACCCTCCGACGCTTAGCTTATTTTCTATAGATATTTCATTTAAAGAATAGAACAGAATAGAATAGAAACTCTTTATTCAAGTCATGTACACTTATAAAAAATATAACAACAGTTTATAAGATCGACGCGTAGGTAGGTTAGGTGGTACATGAATGAAAAGGCAAATCTACTCAATGTATGCCGCAGAATCAAATATTCTGAGGCGCTGGTCTTCCGTAGACGCCAGAAAAAGAAAAAGAGAGCACTGCTACTCACAATTAACATTTTGAAATAAAGATAATCAATTTTATGAAACATTCTAATGTATTAAAACAACGGTTTAAGATAGGGAAACATTTTTCAAATTTTTGAATCTATTTTTAACTACCAACACTTTATGCTTGGAGATATCAAATGCCAGATCAACCAAGAAATGAATGAAAGCAAAATAAAACATAAGTAATTGCAAACGTATGCATAACATATGAGAACAGCAATTAACATGTCACAAACAGCTAAGCTTTTTGAATGGTGGGGGGATGTTATTCCAGCATTTCGTGGCAGAGTACCGGAAACTACCACGAAACGCTGCAGTGCTGTGACTCGGACAAACTTAGTCCGAATTATACCAAAAAGAAGACAAGCATAATGAAGTGAGCGTCGTGATTGCATGTTGATAAGATTAGACTGGTTAAGAAACGGAGTAACATGAGCCCTGCGGGGGATAGTAAAGCAAAAACGAGCACAGGCATTTTGAACACGTTGAATTATCTTCTTAGTATAACCAAAGAGGCAATCGCCGATAACCGTATCTGCGTAATTTAGTTTGGATAGTATAAGAGTTTCACAAAGTTTAATTCTTAAGTCTACTAAGAAGTTTCGAACCTGATACAAAACTTTCAGCCTGTAGAAGCAATTCTTTACGATTTCAAGAACATGGTTATGAAAACGAAGCCGGTTATCCATAAGAACTCCAAGGTTAGGTTAGGTGTGACTTGTTCAATATCTGTATTGCCTAGTTTAATAATTGAAGAGAAATTCATTATTTTATTTATCTGACCCTCAGATCCAAGAATCATACATTTTGATTTAAGTGGGTTTAAGAGCAGACAATTCACGTTGGTCCATTTCTCAATAGCTTTTAAATCTTGATTAATTTTACTAACAGCAGTTAAAGTTTCATCAGGTTTTTCAAAACCATAATATGATAATTTGGACAGCAAAAGATTATGGTTTATGGCATCAAAGCCCTTGAGAAGTCAAGAAGAGTCAAGATGGACCCGTTACCTACATCCTGTCCCGACAAAATGTCATCAACAACATCCATCAATGCAGTAGCTGTGCTACGGCCAGCCCGAAAACCAGACTGCTTGTCCGGTAAAATATTATTTGAATTCAAATACTCGACCAATTGTTGACATACAACTTTTTCTATAATTTTAGACAGAAAAGGAAGAATACTTATAGGTCTGAGATCTTTTAATTCGTTAGGGTTCGAATTTTTTGGCAATGGTTTAACAAGAGCTACTTTCCAGGCGTCTGGAAAGATCCCAGATTGAATAGACATATTTATCATGGCAGTAATAGCTATATGAGTCCGTGGAAATGTCAAAATAATCATATCTCGCGAAATACCGTCTGCACCAATAGCGTTACTTTTTATATTATTTATTATTTTAAGAATGTACGATTCATCAACAGTTTGGAGACCAAAGGAAGAAGCATTAAACCGATTATGTTCAAAATAAGTAAGATTCGAGATTGTGACAATATCATCACCAGGGACATAGAGAAAATGTCTATTGATTGTGTCAGGATCACCAATATGGGGTGGTATTACAGTATCTTTACTTTTAAAGTCTACTACATTCCTCTTAATACTTTTCCACAACAATCTAGAGTTCTTAATGTGTTGATTCACATTTTGGCGAAAATATGCTGCCTTTTCGGTGCGCATAGCCTTATTAACAAAATATTTCAATTCTTTATAATACTTAATATCAGTATCTTGTTTTGTAAGACGGGATTTAGCATGGGCTTCATCTCTTAACCTGACCATATACCTAATATTAGAAGTGATCCAGGGATATCTTACAGTTTTTATGAAGCAATTCCTAACAGGAGCGTAATTATCAAAGATGTGCAATATATAAAATGTGCATTAAAGGACAAAACAGCTTCATTTACATCACCACTAGTTAACTTTTCCCATTGAATATTATTTACAAGAGTGTTTGATAGATGTTGTTTGCAGTACCACTAGGTACTGCAAACAACATCTATCAAAGTTTCGGAATGATCTGTAAAATGAGTCGGCTCAGTAACATATTGTTCAAGACTAAAATATTGGAAAAATTATGTTAACTTATTTGTGTTGGGATCGTCTATATCGAGTAAGTTAATATTAAAATCACCTACTAGAACAATATGATCAAACATGGAGAGGCTAGCGACTGATTCAGTGAGAGCATCAATAAAAGTGTCCTCACTCACCTATTGCGGACGATATGCCGTTCCAATGACAAGTTTTATTCCGTTTAGAGTAATGCTCAACCACAATTGATCAACCGTGTCGGTGTGTGGAGTTTTTACCTGGCGGGCACTAATACCATCCCTCAAGTAAAAGCCCACACCTCCACCGCGGTCACGCAACCCCGGGGGGCGTGGTACATGACGGAGCCTGTAACCAGAAGGAGCAGGCGCACGCTTCTCCTCGCCCTCTTTAAGCCACGTCTCATTTATTGCTAAAATATCTACGGAACGATTTTCCAATGCAGCTACAAATTCTTCATGCCGTGAACCTAAAGAACCTTTATTTTAAAAGACCAAGTTTTAGACGTTTATTATTTAAAAATTGAAATGCAAATGAATAACAGATAAAAATGAATTTAGAATTATTTAGAAGTTTTTTCAACAAAATGACGTGTCGCTTATTAAGAAAAATGAATAATCTCAAAGCAAAAAGTGCACAGAGCATAAATTATTTGTTGATTCTTTCCTTCCACCATTCAAATTAAGCGAATTAGCCCTGCAGTAGGAACAAGTGTGTAGCCCTTTGCATAAGTTTTTTTACGAAAATCCACACTTTACAAATAAATATTATTATGATTAATATTATAGCATTTACTGGCAACATAGCGATACATTCAATAAATATGCAAAATAAGAGCATAACATGTTTCCAACAACTTAAAGTTGAGTTAATTAATATTGTAATTAAAGTTAGCTTACAAATAATAAACCAAAACACATGAAACCAATAAAACATTATCATAATAACACAGAGCTCTATACGGTTATAATTAAAGTTTTGATAATTAAATGAGTTATTTTTAAGCATTATGGTTAACAGAGACCAGTTAACAGTATATGTTACAGTCAACTCAATCAATAAAATATAACATAGCAAAACATGACATAGACTAATTGGTAAATATAAAAAGATTAAATTGCTCCAATCCAAATAAGAGTGAACCTTACAAGAAAAAATATTCCCTAATTTTAGAATAGGATCACTGCAATACATAGAAGCAAAATAATAAGAATTATTAGCCAAACTCGCATTCCTAGCGATAACATACAAATGATCACTTTGTACCCGAAGAAATATCGCAAACAGCATTAGCACCAAAAACCCTCAAAAGATCGCATTCAGTGCGAAGACGATGACGTGCCTTTCCGGTTTCTTGTCGTGCAAATATCATTCCATCACGCGTCCAAACGTATTTCCAGTCGACACGCTTTGCAGCTTCCCGCACCTTCTGGAACAGTTGCCTGTTGCTGCTGGTTAGACGTTCATTAACAAAGAACGGACGGGGGGACTCGGATGTTCCTGGGATGTTGATTGCATTAGTGGTAAGACGACGTCTCACGCGAGCAGCCTGCAGGAGCGCGTCGCGCTGGGCACGGCGCGCCAGGCGCACGGCCAGGAGCCGCGGCCGCCCGGCGGCGCCGGCGCCGGCGACACCGGAGTTAGAAGGGGCCCGCGGGGCGCCTGCTCGTTGAGCACTCACTACATCGCGTTCGTCTAGCTCCACGCCCAACTTCCTCGCCACATAAAGTATGATATGTATCGGGTTTTCATTACCTATCTCCGGGAAACCTGCTATTTCAATATCATTCCCCAGCGATGCTTGATCCCTTTCTTCAATGTCTAATTTCAGTTGAGCTATTGTATTTTGCAGGCTGGATAACAAAGGGCTGTCAGGTTTACAACTCTGGGCTTCGAGATCTGCTATGCGACTCTCAAGAGAGTCCAGTCGCTTGTTCTGTGATTTAATGATCAAAGTAAGATCGGTGACAACCGAACGAAATAGACTCATCTCATCTCTCATCTCAGTACGGATCGCACGCATTTCTTCTAATAGCATCTTCATATCTAAAGTCTCAACATTTTTCAATTCACATTCACCATCTATAGAGCGTTCGGCGGCGGTATCGTTTATTACATTTGATTTAGCTCGCTGTGTAATGTTGCAAGAAGATACGGGGGACAAAATGGGGCGTGCTGGAGTATCGGCTGTGTTTGATTTTTTACCGCATTCAGGGCATTTCACGAATTCAGTTACGTTTTTACTCAAACTTAAGTTGGTTAAAACAAGTACGCTTCAAATAAACGAACATTAAGTGGGTACGCTGTGAATATTCCCGGCAAATTAAGCGAAAATGTATATCTGCATTAGCGTTGACGCCATAAATCATCTCTAATTAACGCTTTCGTACCGAGGAAGCAAAATTAGTCACTTCTGCTTCGGTAAGTTTATCTTTTCCTTATCTTGACACTGCTTCATCTAACATTTATAATAATAAATATCATGGAACATTTATAACAAGTACTTAAGTTGTAATAGAATCTTACTTTGAATTACTTTCGTGTCTTACGAGATGTGGGAAATATGAATTACAAAGGACTTGTCCACTTTTTGTATAGATGTTGGTTTTTTATTTCAAGATTTAACTAACCACCATGAAACTATATTTATTTATAAGCTACACAAATATGGAACACGACACCATATAAATCATAATTTTGAAAAAAAAAGATTTGTAATTTTTAGGTCTAGAAGGAAATTGTACAAATAAAAAAAAACATATACTGGCTAGCCAAACGAAAAAAAATATTACCAGTCTGACACAATCTACGAGTATGTGTTATCTGTGTAACTAAACAAAGTCGTGCTAGCCTAAGAAAAAAACTTTCACGACCACTGTCAATGTCAACTTTGTTGAAAAACTCGTCTAAGGCCGTAAAGCTTATTATAAAAAAATGTTGAAAAACTCCTTTTTTTCATGCGTTTTTAGACCTGAAGGTGCGGTTTATGTCTGTATAATTAATTATAATTTTTCACAAAATCATAGGCCTTATTTTTTATTATTTATACCGAAAAGCTAGTTTAAAGGAACTCTTCCACATAACATTAAAATTCTGGTTAGAAATATTTACGAAAAAAACACTTTTGGACAACTCCTTATAGTACAAGCAGACATACAACCTAAATACTTAGATTGTTTCCAAACTACAATAGCCATAGTTTTCGTGAAAGCATTGATAGGTACAAAATTATGATACAATGAGAGTTCAGATGCCGTTTCTTTGGAATACCAATTACTTAGATGCGCGATAGCTTGAAACAGGTTACTAGATTGCTTTCAAATTGCAACATCTATAATAGCTCTTAAGTTAACGTCAGAAAAGCAACAATAGCTATCAAAACAATAAAAAATCACAATCCCTTTGCAATTGCTTTAGAATTGCAATCGAGATCGTTTTCAAATTAGACGATAGGCCCTGCCGACCATACGTTATCTACCCAGGCCGTAAATGCAAATCCAACATTGACAAGTTTAAACTCCACTATTAATATCAATTGAATAGTTATAGAGGCTTTGACACAAAGTTTACGTAACTCCTCAAGTAAGGTCTTGTTCGGGATGCTTAGGCTAACTTAAAGGTCTCCAAGTACCAGTTAACACAGTCCCACATCATGGATAATATCGGTAAACTTGTTACCGATATTATCCATGATGTGGGACTGTGTTTTTTAGATTAGATTAGAGATTAACCTCACTTTATACAGCGTGTCCGGGTTTTGACTAGCGATAATTTAATGGCTATTAATTCATCAAATGTTATCGACAAAAACCCCATGTTAGGTTCTAACTCTTGAAATGGCAGCCATTTTAATTATTTTAAAAATATACTATTTCCATGGGTCTGGAGGTCCTGAAAGTTATGAAAATAATTCATTTGAAAGGTAACGCTATCGTCTATCAAGTGAATTAAAGATCAATTCAAAAATTTTAACTGTCATAGAAAAAAAAAGGAAACAAATCTTGCTACAAATTTAAAAACAATAAAATAGTTTTTTAAACCTAATACAAAACTAAACACAAAAATGTATTTTTTTAAATTAGTTTTTCGGTATATTTTTTTCATTAGCATTCTGTCTCTAAAATTTGATAAAATTAAAGACCTTAAATTATCGCTAGTCGAAACCCAGACACACTGTATTATTGATTGACGAGTTGACATTTCCACAAACAATAAACACTGTTATTATTAATGATAGATCGTCCAGCGTCCTGCTAGCAGGATTTTTTGTACTTCCGGAAGGACGCATTTTTATTGGGTCACAGTTCCTTAAATAATTATAATTCAAACTTAAAATTAGCATGCAAAAATATTGTATTTCTTTCTCTTTCGTCTGTATATGATATTTTTTACTAATCGGTACCGCTAGTCAATTGGCAAGCGATGGCGCACGGATATAGACGCGGGCAGCGCGTTCGCGCGCCGGCGACGTGTTTCGACCTGCCCGGCACCGATCACGCCTGGAGTCGCCAACATTTTGGCAAGAATTTAATATTACTTTTAGCTTCATAGTTCCTAAAACAAATAACTTCGTTCCTAAGACAAAGTCCAAATACTTATTTTATACCTTTAGGTAAAAAGAAATGTTGTGTTAGTGTTTGAAGTTTATACTTTAATAAATACAATATAAAATACGTCTGCGTGGTTTTTTTTTACATCCTCGCATGGTCTGGATCACTCTCAATGCAAATTAGTAGGTACTATATTGAATTACTTAGGTGGGCGATAAAAAGTTCACGGGGTAATCTAGTATTTTATAAAAACAAACCAATGTTTATAACCCCTGGCGATACGAACGTTCAAGGTCAAGGTCACCGTACTGCCAGAAGGACCAGGAGCAGATTTCATACAAACCGCGTACTTCCAGCAGGACTCAAGGTCCGTCTTCCAGCAGGACTTTTTGAAAAAATCTGACGTACCTCCGGAAGCGCTTCCAGCAGGACACGGGGTCGGCCGATCTATCATTTATATCACATAAAATGTGGTTTATTTTAATTATATTTTTTGACATCAGTGGTGACCCAAGAGCTGGCAGCTACCTTGCACAGCGTATAAGCGTCGCTATCCAGCGGGGTTACGCTGCCAGCATCCTGGGAACCTTACCACAAGGACCCTTTTTATAATTTAAATTTTGTACATAATCATGTTTTATAATATCTGTAAGTTGCCTGTTAATATTTATTAACTTGTTTTTTGCTTTAACTTTCATGGTCACTATCATTAGAATAGTTATTTACGGGATTGCTACCATGTACCTTTTTATTTTCGAGTTTCCGACATTTCGGCGCTGTTGCAAGCGCCATGATCACGGAATAACTGAAGATCTTGGGGGTAGGATGTTATGGGCAAACATATCGGTCCACCCTCTTTCGAAGTCTTTTAAGTATTTTATTGCGTTCACCTCCGGTACCAATTGCAAAAAAAGACTTCGAAGGAGGGTAGACCGATATGTTTGCCCATAACATCCCACCCGCAAGATCTTCAGTTATTGCTTGCAACAGCGCCGAAATATCGGAAACTCGAAAATAAAATGGGACATGGTAGCAATCCCGTAAATAACTATTCTAATATATTTTTTGCTTTTAGCAATAAGACCGCCTAAATTGTATAATTCTTTAGGAACAGTTATGTAAATGTCTACTGTGTGTACACCACACGTGTGCAATAAAGAGTACTATGTATGTATTTTTTTATCTATCTATTGTTTTTTATTTCCCTAACACACGTGTTTTAGCTACTTAATTTGGGGTCAGGGCATTGTATGTGATGTTGTCCTATATTTAATCTTTGAAAAAATATATGTATTACAGCCAATTTGTTATATTTTTCAGGAGGCGCCCGGGCTGAAACAAAATTCGAATGAATTTTACAATTGTAATCCATGTATAACGTTACCACACCTACATCATCCTCGACGATGATGTCATAATGTAACTTAATTGACCATCTTTTAGGGAATTGCACTGCTGATAAAAAAATAAAAAGTGATAAATTAATCATACATGGACAATGTCATCTAGCCTATTTATTTCTTCAAGCCTAATGATTATAGCTGTTGCCTGTGACTTCGTCTGCGTAGACTCTATATAATTAATGGTTAAACAAACTTACCTGAAGTGAAGTTTGACCGTAACTATACAAAACGTTACATCCGAAGGGATTTATAATAACTATGTAGTTTCACTTCTGAATGTACTAGGCATCACACAAAATTTTCAGAGCTATAGATTAAAAAAAAAAGAAAACTAGCGCTATCTGCCGATGACACTTCATGGCGGTCGGCTCGCGCGCACCTCATTTATTTTAGAGAACCTTTTATTTGCTTATTTCGTTCCTAGGAGGGTTTGGTCGGCTAGACCTAGGGTTGGGAGGGTCTATAAATCCGTTCGGATGTAACGTCTTGTATAATTACGGTCAAACTTCACTTCAGGTAAGTTTGTTTAACCATTAATTATACTTACGACGTTACATCCTCGAGATTTATAATAACTATGTAGATGTTTAGCGCAACGAAATAAGTAAATGATATTCCGTTTTAACTTCTAATAGTGATTTTTATTAATACGATAATAATCAATACTAATCAGCACTAGTTAACAATAAACTTTATCGTAGTATTTTAATTCACATAAGAACCGCGTCAGCAAATCCAGTGTCGATCCAAACTCGCTACGGGGCGGTTATAGAATTTGGCAAAGGTCAGTGAATTGCCGGACCGGCTGTTCGTTTGATTATGTCAGTGGAAGCCCCTTTCCTCTTAGCCGCAGACGTAGATTCTATATGCGCTTAACACGTCTGTATCCACGCCACTGTCCGCAAGGATGCTTTTAATCTATCTTCCTATGGTGAAAGAGCTAGCATTGTGATAGGGCTTGTTTGTGGTAAGAACCAGTTTTTTAGTTTGCGGAAATTTCCTATAATCCTTAGTGGCATTTATGTACGTTACTATAGTCGTACCCGTACATATTTCTATTCTTGGGTGAAAGAAAGGTATATTTAAAGGAGAAATTGTACGATTTGGTGCAGAGGTTTTGGTTAAGTTAGTTATAGTAAATACTATTTTGTCTATAATGTCTTTATTTCTGATAGTTCAATTAATGATAACGTCTGGGTCTGTTGTGACAACGCGAGCAGAGTTACTAGTTTTTTGCCAAGGGTCTCAAGAGGTTGACTTTCATTCGGGTAGAATTTTGAAAGATAATTTAGAACTTATTCGGGTCCCAGTTTGATTTGTACCTGGGAAAATAAGGTCTTGTCCTGTAAACTCCTTTAATAAACCGGAGAACTCAGTCATTCTGTGAAAACTGTTTGCCCAGAATGACCGAGAGAGCGGCGCGCGTAGTGTTTATAGTCGAGTAGTTCGACCCGAATCCATATTGTTCAGTTAGAATGTCTAATATTTTAGGTATATTTAAGCAACAGAAATCTAAGTTTTGTGTTCTACAAAACTCCTACCACTTTTTAGAAGCGCAATTGTACTGTTTAAGAGAACTCGGAGCTAGAGATGAAATCATAATTTCTGAAGTCTTTATGGGTAATGGTTGTCTTGAGAATGCCCGCTTGATAATACTGAAGACACCAGGGTAAGTCGTTTCCACATCGGGTGTGGAGTCCTAAAAGGTGATAATAAAAGCTCAGATCCCGGCTCCAGAAATAACATTTCGCTGCGGCATAATGACACAAACAATGGATACCATGGTTGGCTTGGCCAAATATGGTACTACCATTATACCAACGGCTTTATCGTTCATTATTTTGCGTAAACACTTCAAAATTAGGGAGAAAGGGGAAAAGGCATAGAAGAAGTATTTTTACCAATCCAAAGTGATTGCATCAATATCAAATGCTGACGGGTCTCGTTTCCAGGAAACGTATACTAAGTCACACTTGGTATTCTGATAGGTAGAAAAAAACTCATTTTCGGGACAACCAAAGGTCTTTTTGGAGAACCAAAGGAGACCTTTGGTTGTCGATATTGGTACGAAAAACGATATTGGTAAAAGCCGTCGGAGCTAAGCTCCATTCTGTATCTACGTTAGGCCGTCTAGATTCTAAGTCTGACTCTACGTTGTCCTTTGATTTAATATATGCCGTGACAACGAATAACTGTCTCGCCTCACACCACTGCTACAGTGCTTTTGGTATACTATGCAAGTGAGGGTGCTGTATACCATATTTATTAATGTAAGCAATGGCGGTAGTGTTGTCGATTCGAAGAAGGATTTCTTTATTCGATAAATTTTTCGCGAAACATTTTGATCCTATAAAAGCCGCTTTTAGTTCGAGTGAGTTTATAAGATCATCAGCCTCTGCTGCGCCCCACAGACCGTTGGCATGCTCTCCGTTACAAAACTGTTAATGACGTGTCCGAAAATATTTCCAAACAGAATCTATTAGTTCGAATAGGACTTCGTTAAGTCATGATATTTTTAGTTCACCATAGCAAATCAGGTTTTAATGTAAGGGGGATATTTGCATAGTCTTTTCGTAGTCGTCGGTATTATTTTTTAAGGCTTAAAAATTAAGAAATTTCAGGGCAACCTGTACAAAGTGATCCGATGAAACTCGCAAATTCTCTTTGTATTTCGCAAGTTCTTTGTTTTAAGATAAAATTGATTTTTTGTTGTAATATTAGTCGTTTTTTATGAGGTAACTGTAAACCCAAATTATGAGATTCTAGTTCAAATCCTAAAAACGATTGAACTTGGGTTGATATGAAATTACTCTTATTTGTATTTATTACAAATCCAAGGTGTTTTAGCAACTTTACGGTTTGTGTAGTCGCGGCAGTCGCGGCACGTATCATACGACCTATTGATCAATAATATGCCATCTAAGTAAATAACCATAAATAAACCTTTATTTCTGAGGAATGAGACCACGGGTTTCATGAGCTTAGGAAATACGAGAGGGGCCAGTGATAAACCGAAAGGAAGACATTGAAATTCATAAATCTGGCCTTGAAATTTGAACCGCAAATACTTTTTGCTGACGTCATGGATAGATACCAAAAAATATGGCCTTCATAGACCTCTCGGAGGTCTATGAAGGCCATAAAGTCGTCTTTATTTAGTAACTATTTTAAAATGGTAGGTATCAATAAACTTGTAAAGTTTCTTAAGATTGAGAATAAACCTAAATATATCGTCGCTTTTTGAGATCAAAAATATTTTGGATAGAAATTGGCCAGGTGTATCATTGCATTTAATTATGGCCCCAGAACTTAATAATTGGGAAATAGCTATGTTAATATGTTATGACTCGGATTCAGTAAGATTTTACTGTTATCCGGCTGAGAGTTCTGCGACGGTGGTTCAGTAAATGGAATACGAAAGCCTGTGGCATAACTGAGTACGACAGGGCCAGGGGTAACATGTTTCCAGTTGTCAAAGAAGTTACGTAGTCGGCCAGCGTGCTTAAATACCTTGATTATATCCTGCGATTCCGTGGATGGTTCGATTTCGGCTGCTGAGCTGTCCGATTCGTTGTTGCTGGTGGCCTGCGTGATGACCACGGTTGGTAGGGCTAAAAACGGTTTGTCTGTCCACCCTGCCTGGGTGCCCTAGCTGGTGCTTGGTTCCTGGGTAGGCCACGCCAGTTTTCCTGGGTGGTATTAGTAGGTCGCGCAGGGTTATCGACTCGTTTGATTTGAAAAACCAGATCGTTCAGCTGTTTTAGTCGCCTTTATCTTTTCGCCTAAATTAGCGCCGAAAAGGAACTCGTCTCGCTTTACATCCGAAATCATACCATATTACTTCTTGTCGAGTAAAGTGGCTACTAGCTTCCTTCTAGATTTCGTGTTCTCAAAGTGAAGATCGAGGAATATTTAACTGATTTCCGAAAGCTTCCTAAGAACGCTTATTTTGTCCAAATCTTGGGTGATGAGATCAGAGCCTAAGTTTGTTAGACCCGCGATGCCCAGGCCAAGATGGTTCTGCGACTTTTAAAGGACTTTGTCTCTGTTTTTTACAGTCTCGCCTAAAACAGCGACTATTTCCAAATTCAGCTTAGGGGCCTTAGTAAGTTAAAAGTTTTCAGGAATCAAAAACTACTGTAATAAGGCCTTTTTCGCCTCCTTGGTCATCCCCTCAACGATAATCCTACCCCAACGTTTGGAGATCTCCTCGTTGATAGCAGGTCTCAAAGTTTCATCCTTGCTTTGTGAATCCCCAAGAGCATCAATAATTTCTGGTGGTAGCGATTCCGATGGCTTCAGGTTTTCTGAACTTGGACCGGCAATCGGTTCTTCAGCCGCGGGTTTCTCGTTCGTGTTAGGGACTACCACTTGTGAATTCACCGTGCATAATTGAGGTGACAAATCAGAACCCGATGAGTCCAAGATAATATCTGGCCCTGCTTCAGGCGTTGCAGACAGTCATTTTCTGAAATATCAGAAAAGAGGACTGTCGAAAAAGGTGCAAATGTACCTTACAGTTAGTAGGTAATTTAAGTTTAAAGTCGTTGATCGTAATCACGTTACGACACGGGACTGTTCGTTATCAACTATGATCGTATCACAGAGAATAACTTACTTTATTAGCTATCAGCCGTGATCACGTCAGGGAGAATAGCCTATAGATTATAGAAACTATCATTTGTAAGTTCGTCACAAAAAATAGTAATAAAATCCTTTATATTTGAAAAACAACATTTTTCTTCCAGAATGTAGGTAGTGGACACAAAAATATTACTTCATTAGTAGATGGAAATTAATTATACTTTTTGTAATGTTCCGACGGTGAATAAGATCACAATTTTGCGTATCATTGAACACACATAATATAATGGCAGAATACTTGTGTAATGAGGTGCGCGCGAGCCGACCGCCATAAAGTGTCATCGGCAGATGGCGCTAGTTTTCTTTTTTAAATCTATAGCTCTGAAAAGTTTGTGTGATGCCTAGTACATTCAGAAGTGAAACTACATAGTTATTATAAATCTCGAGGATGTAACGTCGTAAGTATAATCCAAAATTACTCATACTTCCAGTAATTATGACCTCTTATTCCAACAGCTTTGATCCTTTTTAGGATATTGGTAACTTTCTTAATACTATTTATTAAATCACATAAAAATAATCAGTTAACTAAATATGTACACTTAAAAAAAAAACGTTAAAATCTACTTATTCAAAAATGTTACCGTGTCCATGAGGCAAGGAAGCGAGAATGCTGGCTGCGTTTCCGCGTTGGATAGCCATACTTAGCCTCTGAGCGAGAAACAAGCCAGCTTTTTTGTTTTCCTGAATTGTATTTAATTTAGGGGCTATTTTTCTAAAAAGTAATTTGGCGTTAGGTCCCCACGGTCCAAAAGTTTCAACGCCAAACGGTGCAAACACATAATCACCTGCAAGAGACTCGTATTCGTATTTACCATGTCCAGATGTAATCTACTGAGTTGAACATAGCCTAGTTGTGCCAGTGTTCTGGACAACTAGCGCATTAAAATTAATTCGATATATTTGTAGATTGTTCGCAATCCACTGTACGAGACCACTGTGTTTATAATATTTTTTTATTTATTTTTCACAAGAAACACAGTACAAAATACAAATATATTAATTCTGCCAAACTTTGCAACAGTTTGTCGGCAGTAGCTCTCATGGACTTACTATTAGATGATCAAACGAACTTACCTTAAGTGAAGTTCGATCTTAATTGTCCTGGCTTCGTCGAAGAGATTTAAGAGATAACAAGTAGGAAGCTCCAGCGACGCAACCAGCAACCGCACACAGGTTCAGCGCAAGAAAAGAGAGAGAAAGAACATCCCCCCTCTCTGTCCTACGCCTCACAGAGCATAATAGGGAGGGATGGGATCTTAAATCTCTTCGACGAAGCCAGGGCAATTAAGATCGAACTTCACTTAAGATAAGTTCGTTTGATCATCTAATTGTCCTGTCTTCGTCTCCGAGATTTAAGAGATAACAAGTAGGAAGATGTTTAGAGAAAATCGATGCTGTTTAAACCATAAATAAAATATGAATATATCTGTATTATATATATATATATATATATATATATATATATATATTTATATATATTATTTGTAATAAACATTATCTATTATAAAATTATAATATGAGTTTGTTTAAAACACAATCAATAAGTAACATAAATTCTTAACAAAAATATGTAAATTGCTTCGGAAATATTTAGGTACTTAGACAAAACAACTACTGCTATTCAATTATTATCTTGTAACTTTAGGTCTATTATAGAAATTCGCAAACACTGGATTACCAAATTCAACCTGCGATTATGCGAATATAATATATTAACACTAATTGCGACACGGCCACTGGCAGATGTTGCCGCATAGCGTGTGCTGGAAGCACGGAATGTACTGATATCGATACCGCATGCTTCTAGATCTAAAAAAGTGCCAACGCTCTATTGTTTGGAAATATACGGCGTGGTAAGGATTTCTCAACGTTAAAATCAGTCTTGTCCACATTTCTCGGTTAAATCTGTTAACAGGACAAGTATTTGGATCACTAAAAAATGGTAAAACTTAACCAAGGCTGAGATTTTCCAATTGACTAGGTTTTAATGAGATCTATTATTTTAATTATATCTGTTATTTATACCAATATTTTAAAGAACTCAAGCAGAGTATTTGGCATCTTCAGACAGAGGCTAAGGACATGATCAATATGGCCAATTCATTACAAAGAAATACTAATGATGATTAAGAATTAGGTTTTAAAATCGACTACAAATCTAAAACAATAATAGGGATCCACTTTATGTTGTATCACGCTAATGAAAAAAAAACGCTTTAGGTACTCTAGACCATTACCGATCTTGTTAATTGAAATTAAAGAAATTGGGAATCGAATAATTGCTTAACGTAACGTGGGATGCCCGATTGTAAAATCAATTACATCATAAGTCTGACGTTTAAAAATATCAACAAAACTTTTTATTTGCACAAGTTCCACCATATTAATACATTACTTGGCAAATATTTTATAAAGGTAGGTGAACTACATAGTTTTTGAAAGCGATTACACATTACATTAAAATGCTTTAGTGATAAGATCGTGACTGCCAGAAAATAATGGCGGTGGAGTGGATGTAACTGTCTGAATACTGTCTGAGAGAAGGTATTTATTCGGTGATAATTTAATTTATATCGCAGATAGCTTGTGATATAAAGATGAGACCATGGTTAGGATTTTTAGTACGGGGTTACTAAAAATACTGTAGCACGATCAGCATTTTTTTGACAATTGGAATGCAATGGCAGAAAAGCAAAACAATTGAAGAAGAAAAAAAAAGCATTGTGCCAACGGATAGTAAAAGCATCACTTAGTAGGGCGTGAATAGATCTAATTCCCTTATTAACGTATTTGCACACTTTGCATTTACACTTTTACATCGATTTTATATGGAAAGCAAACAAAAAAAACTTAGCACATCTCACACCACTTCTGTGTTTATTGAGCAAAAAAAATTTAACTGTACAAATACCATGCCGGCCATTTTTGTTATTATAAGATGCGGCGAGCTTAGAATAATAACGGCGGTAGGATTATCTGCTAAAAAACACAAGCTGCCCTCCAACCGGTGCGGTGTTTGACGCATCGGTAAAAAATCTCTAATTTAAAATCAAACGATTTAATTGTATTTAAAGACAAACTAAAGTGTGTTTTCGTTCATTTAAAATCAAAAGAGAAATACTAAATCCATTATTGGAATAGAGAACTTGCTCTTTCAGATGACTTTGTATGAGCCCGGCCTGGACTAAACATACTGCTATAAATAGCTTGACAAGAGTCATGAACAGAAATTCTAGTTTTCAAATTTGTAGGTCTGCAAAGGATTCAGTTTTTTTGTGTATCTATTTCGAGGTTGTTTCTAACACAAGGATATTTTTCAGAATCGAACAGGAATCCATTATTTACTAAGTATTAAATTGTTTATCTTGATTTAAACTCTCATGGTTACCAACACACTAAATATCGGAAACTCCGAAATAAAAGAGTAACAATCCCATAAATAACTTTTCTACTATTCTTATTTTTTATTTAAAAAATCCTATCTATTTGTGGTCATAACTTGTAATTCTGGTAGTTTTTATGACAACATAAAAAGAACACATCTCTTATAATATCACCGACTAAGGACCCTCTGAACGGGGAACAGCTGCTACCGGTTTTAGAGTTTCGTGGAAATATACGAGACTATACAAAGACCGGGTATAAAAGGTATTGTTCACAAATTTGATTATCAAAAAAACCCTAAATATTTATTTGTGGTCGTCATTTGTAGCGAGCGACCATAGAATTTGCTTTTAAAATCGAGATTTAACTTAATTAATAGTGAGGTCTCACTTATCAGTCTAGCTGCTGTCCTAATTTTTCCTGTTTAAAATGCCGAGGTGATATGTATTTATTTGTTAACTGATATCAATCCCATTGTTCCAACTGATTGTAAATGAGTTGATATTTCTTCTATGATTTCTATGCACTCAGTCTTGGTAAAAAAATATAACTTTCAGAAGTTTGACCTGGCTTTTCCACGGATTGCATATAGTAACCTGACACAGGCTGACACGGCGTCCTCAGCAATTGAGGATACCCACTCGTTAAAAAAATATATGTTTAACTTACCAGTCTGTAGGTAGGTACCTCTATCTGGTCGGTTTCTAAGCGCGACACGTTCTCGGCGCTTGAGGTGCATGGTAGCTCGCTGTCGAAGCAAAAGCAACTTGCAGCGCCTAGCAACGCGTTATCACAGGATGTGCTGGCGGCTGCTGCTGTTGCGCGGAGTGCGCAAATGCGGCGCGGGGTGATGACGTGCTCGCTCCACTGCGCCCGCGAGTAGCCTGCTACTCTGAATTATTAATTACCTTGATATCTTTATGTCTTTAGAAGGTTTGATAAAACCTTTAGGCTGATCTGCAAGCAAAAAAGTAACGCTTTTCCTGTCCTTGATTGGATCGACAAAGAATTTGTCGTGTAAAGGCATGATCAATGACCGCCTAGAGTCTTGAGTCTGCAATTATTGCCGCCGTCATTAGGTAATAGTACTTGCAGTACTTAGGGGGTTTTACATGAACCTCATCACAAACCCTGTTTGGTGGCAATGCAGTTTTCCTGATTCCTTGTATTTGTAACTATTAAGCCTGCTTCCGGGTTTAGCACAGGCATTGAATCCCGCAAAACTACGCGGGTGGCATGCATCACGGTGTATTTTTGGGTAAAAATACTTTTTACACAACCCTTCTTAACGCCTCGAGTTTCATAAGAACGCCGGCGTCCCGATCACAAAATGATTGTCTATTGTGTTTGGGATACATGATACTTGAAGGATTAATTTCCTTTTTCATAGATAGGTTCATATCTCTCTGATAAATATATAAGTAGGTACTCACCCTACTCAGGTATCATTCATAAGACATGTGAACAAAAAACCAACATCGGGGCCAGGAACATCACATGGTATCGCACGATGAAATATCAACGGGCGAAACTTCAATGGAAGGAACGTTGCAGGATAGTACGGGGTACTTCATAGGAAAGTTCCTCGTAGTATTGAATAGTACCCTGGTTCTGTAAGTGGAGTTTGTGAGCTACTTGTTGACATTAATGTTTTTCAAAAAAAAAAATTGAGGGTAGGTTAAACAATAAAGCAACATATTATATCTAATATCTCGTGTTAGATTTCCTCAGCAAGTCTAGGACTTACAAAAAGCAGACTGGCTAATATCCCGTATTAGCTCAGCAAAAAAAGGTAGACTGGCTAATATCTCGTGTTAGCTCGGCACAAAAAATAGCTACAGATCAATATCACGTATTGATTCGGAGAAAAAAATGCACTGATCAACCTCTCGGATTGAGTCTGGCATAAAAAAAGTAGGCAGTAATGAGTTGCAAAAGTAATATTTTTACTTTATGAAAATATAGGTCAATATCACGTATTGATTCAAAGCATAAAATAATAAAGCACAGCGCAGTTGCGCGGGTTACGTTTGTTTCAGTATCACAGGCACTATTTTATAAGCAATACACTGCACTTACCTTGTATTTCAAATAAGATTTACATATATATATTTTTTCTATTTTACTCCTCAGTGTAACCGTAATGCCGTTTTAGCATAACGATAACGAAAGCCTAAAGCTTTTGGCTGTAATTGAACACTGCGTGCATTCGGTGCGCGCGCACGGACACGAATGGGCAGCAGGCGGCTGGGACAGTGCTGTGAGGCGTAGGACAGAGAGGGGGGATGTTATTTCTCTCTCTTTTCTTGCGCTGAACCTGTGTGCGGTTGCTGGTTGCGTCGCTGGAGCTTCCTACTTGTTATATCTTAAATCTCGGAGACGAAGACAGGACAATTACTATCAACTGACCAATGTATTTACAGAATACAGTTTTATGATAATATGAAGTAGACTGTACAGGGTATTCGTTTAAATAGTCTCTTCATTTTAATATGGCCACCAATACCTACAAATTTTCACACGACATTACCAAAATCGTAAAAAAAACTGGTTCCTACCAATTTTTCCAATTTTAGCCAATTTTAGTGCAAGTATTGTTGGGCATATTAACCCCCTTAAATATGGAGACTACACTAACCTCTGTGTGCTAAAAGTTAACAAGAACCTGCGATTTCTCTTGAACGATTCATGCCCGCTCACCACACAAGGAATATTAAAGTCTAAGTTGATAGGTTAATTCGGCGCTGTGTACACTGTAATGTAGGGGGAAGAAGGGTTCCTAGGGTAACCATTAAATTGGAGATATCCGGCTATTAGGGATTTCATCCAGACTTTAGATACAGATTATTAAGGCACAAGACCAGTCTCATTATGTATTTTTATTAGAATTTAATTAGTATCGAATCTTTGTAAGGTTATTAATCTATCCTAACTAAAATTTTAATGCGGAAGTAATTGTATGTGTATTACGTAACCACGTCTTTCATTTAACCGTTTTTAGCTTACAAGATCAAAAAATCGGTCAAGAGCGCGTCAAGTATTTAGTATAATCCGTTTCCGTAGCTCCGGTAAACTAAATAAAATTACTAAGGTATCGATGCAGTCAGCTTTGTATGAAGCTTTTAGAAAGAAAGAAAATATATTTATTAAGGAATGGACATCACTTAAGTCTATTCAGGAGTGACGATTTGTCTTTTAGCTAATTTTCATTATGGAATCTACAGGTATTCTGCGTATGCATATTCGTAGCAAATTACAGTCATCTAATTTAGTTCTAAGGTTCTCTGCGCAATCCTGCGGGCAGACAGACAGGGTTCCTCTTTGACTACCCAAACCCTAAAAAAATTTGGTTCATTTTATCCAAATCGTTATGAAAAAAAATAAATGTATCCACATCGTATTAAAATAAATGGTAACCCTATGTATACCAGATGTGCTCAAGTAATCAGCAGTGGATTCGGTAACCGGATTACGGACGCTGATTTCGGATTCAGCCGGAGAGCTTACTAAATTCAGGAGTTTCAATTAATCCGCCGATTTTGCGTTAATCAAGTCGGTATAGTCTATACTAATATTATAAAGAGGAAAGATTTGTTTGTTTGTTTGTTTGTTTGTTTGTTTGTTTATTTGCAACGAATAGGCTCCGAAACTACTGAACCGATTTGAAAAATTCTTTCACCATTAGAATCCTGCATTATCTGCGATGGACATAGGCTATATTACATTATCAAAAAAGTTAGGGTTCCGTATGAAAACTTCGATTATGTAACCAAAGGTGTAAAAGGAAAATCATTAAATTGCGAACGCTGCGAAAACTATTGGCAATAGAGCAAAGTAATGTTCTACAGTTTTGTAGAGGACATCATTATCTACAATAAAATCCGCGATAACATAGGTCTAACTATAACAGTTAAGTCACAATAACTCCTTTTTTAGGTAAAAATATGAAATTTTTGCGGCGGCAAAAAGAAAGCCACAGATTCAGTATGTCGGTATTAATCCTTATCCAAATAAATCACGCCATATTCAAGGCTATATCAGTACCTGTAAATTACTTTTTGAATTATTTAAATCGGACATACCATTAAAAAATTATCACGAGTTATATAATATTGTATCGAAGTTAGAACGGCAGCAAAGTTAGCCTTTTGCCATATCGTCAATAGATATTTTTTTTTATTTAAAAACTTTATTGCACTTAAAAAAGTGTACAAAAGGTGGACTCAATGCTAAAAGTATTCTCCCCCAGTCATATCTATAAGTCATGCAGAAAAATTGTAATGGGTGCAGGATAATGTAGTCGAATAGAAATCACCTATTGTCGCTTGCACACACAATACGACAAGACGCAATGCTCTTTCTTTGGCCATCGTGGTAAGGCGGTGGTGACCAGGTAGTGGATTATATAACTTTGAATGAAATTATTTCAATCAAAGTTTTGTTGCTAAAGTTGGCCATTCACGGCCAGTTACACTAATTAGTCGGTCAGAGGTACGACCAAAATTTTAGGTTTTCAATATCGGTAATACTCTGTTAAGCTGGCCATTCACTGTCAGTTCAAAATATGACTCCACTCACTAACATAAAAATAATTTGAAAACTGACTTTCATTCAGTGCTGCTAAAACGTGGACAATTCCACACGCAAAGGGGACTTTTAGTTTTTTTAATTTAGTGGGTAAAATGGGCGAGAAGGTCTTAGGACCGGTAAAATATGGGCAGTCGTGGAAAAAAATAATAACGTTAAGTTACTTTTTTAGTACTTATGCCTATAGCCTAGATTTTTATTACCGATATTGAAAACGTAAAATTTTGGTCGTACCTCAGACCGACTAATTAGTGTAACTGGCCGTGAATGGCCAACATTAGCAACAAAACTTTGATTGAAATCATTTCATTCAAAGTTACATAATCCACTACCGGGATAGTACTTTAACATTGCTGATTTCTTCTTGACTTTTGTCTAATTGATTGTTACCTATTCATGGTCCGATTTTGAAAAAAAACCTTTGTGTAAGGTACAACGTATTTAGCAAGGCTATAAGATAGGTAACTTAAAAAAATCACGTTATGTCTTTCAGGAATGGAGTAAAATCAATAGGTGCGCATGAAGTCCGCGGGGACTGCTGTTTTTTCTATACTAATATTATAAAGAGGTTAGGGTCGGTTGCACCATATCTCACATTACATGCATTTTTTTTTGTTTAAACATGCTAATCACAGGAACTGCTGAGCCGATTTGAAAAAATATGTTGTGTTATATAGCTTATTTCTCGGGGAACGCTTTGTATGAGCTATAAAATGCATGACACCTACCTAGAAATCAACGGGGAAGCAGTTAAATCAAAAAGGCACGGACGAAGTCGCGGGGTACCGTTATAATTAATATGTTCATATTATTCACACGCGTTTTGATTCTTATCTTAAAAGATATCACAGTTTTAAAAAATACTCCGCTCCTAACAATGCCCACAGGAAATCCTAAATTTACGCGAACGAAGTCGCAGGGGACCGCTAGTATATGTATAAGTTTATGCGTATCGAAGTTTTAGTTAAGTACTTATTCTCTAAGGTTACTCTTTAGCTTTAAATAGGAAGGAATGTTGCAGTAAATACTCGTAAGAATTGAATATTGCACTTGAAAAAATGACTACCCTCTGGTAGTCATTTTTTAGAGCGATCTCTATCGCTCCTAGCGAAAACCGCCTAATTTATTTGTAAATTGTATTGTTGTTACTTTTATGGTGTGCAATAAAGAGTTATCTATCTATCTATCTATATTTCTATCTATCTATCTTTCTATCTATCTACCAGAGACAGGAACGCTTGTCAAATGAATGAATGCTTATCACTTAAAAACAAAAATTTTTCGTATTTGCAAGCTACATATTTTAATTGTTGAATACCTGCAATAGTATTTCTTTTAAGTGTGTTTACTCTTAATTACGTTGATAAAAGCAACGCGGCATTACAGGGTTAAGAAGCACTTGAAAATTTCGACAGGCTCTGACGTCAGGGTGGCCGAGTGTTTTCCCGCCTCTGGTGGTAGATATTTTTTTCAAGTGCAATACCTAATCTTTAGATTGCAAACAAATTAAATGCTTATTACTTTAAAACAATAATTACCTCGTAAAGCTGTCTTCGTTCGTAGATTCCTTGTAGTTAAACTTACTGTCAAAAAGTTTACATGAAAATCGCGGAGGTTTCGTGCCTGCACAATGTATAGTCATTAAGTAAATATTTGACTGGCTTTACTTATTCCATGGATTGGTGTTTTCGTCCAAGCGAATCAGAACTTCTCTGTTGGCTTTGATAGGTTAGCATCAATCAATTGCTCGTGCGGTGTTAACAGTTCACTTTGATCAAATATGCGAAATCAAATGCATATCGATTTCAAACCACCAAGCGTTTGAATACACACAGACTCAATAACCCGCTATCGTGGGATGGATGATTTCGCCCGCCGCAAACTATAGTAATAGACTTTTCAAACTAAGCTGACTTTTTCACCTTCGCCAGAGGCTCTCTGGCGAATTTACCCGAGGGAACCTGTTGATTGTCCTTTGTACTATACGATGTATGTGCATCAGATCAAAGTATACATTGTGGCACCTTATGTACTTGTACCAAGGGTGATTTTGCAACAATACTGATATACATGTTGGCGATCGTACATGATACGTTTCTGAGATGGTCTAGGCTAGTTTGTGGTTAATGAAGGCACATTTCGTAGGATTTTTTCGTGTACAGACACTGGCACCGGAAGTATTTTTGCGGCTTTGTCGAGCTGTTTGTAATAGCCAATGTAATTTACAAGCACACCTTAATAGTTTTCAAATCCCTATTAAACGTTTACCTATGCTATGCCATTTTTATAAAAAAATATCCTCCTAAACATATTTGAAGAAGATTGACGGTAGAAAAAAATAGTTGCGCAATTGACTCTAAAATTTAATAATCTTAAAACCAATAAAATATTTATTGGTCGTCACTTCTTATCTCATCTATACTCAATGCCCGAGTGAGATGAAAGCTATGGGGAAAAGTAATCCCGTTTTGATTTCCTTCAATCTTGCAGCAATTCAAACGAGTTTTTTAGCTTAACCGGAATATTTAAATTCGTTCTCACTTGAGTACCGCCAGAGGCAGCCGCGTGATTCGGATAAAAATTGAAACACCGTCTGCCGAAATGAGGATATTCTAACGAAATACGATTTAACGTCCTTGCTGTTTGGTCTGCCTGGTCTTCGTTGTTTTTTTTTTCACAGAGTAACAATTTAGCACCTTTTGTTACAGCAATTTGGCTTTGAAGTCTTATGCTACGAGGTACTTACATCACTTGAAAATGACAGCATTTTTAATGAATGTACTGTCTAGTTTCTTTAGCATCTATACCACCAAAAGACGTCTCTTCACTTTGATCCGTGTTTTACATACAGTCACCACGGTTGTAGACCAAGTTCTTTGTGAGGTAAGCATAGTAATCTAGCGTATAGAATACCTCCTTTAAACTGGAATGGTAGTTTTAAAAGCCGTAAATATTTAAAACGTTCACGCATTATTGGAGTTTTACGGCAGCAATTTTGCATGCATGAAGTTTGAAATGCTCGTCGATTTTACTACTGGGAGAAGTTATTCAGGTTTCAAAAGTCAATATTTAATCCCAGTATTATGAAGACCACCATGGCGACTCTGTTTGAGGTCTTAACGTAAAAAACTTATTCTAACTAAATAAAATACTGTGTCTGTATAAATTTGCTTTCTTCAGTATATTCAGTACTTTTTCTCGAGGTAACACAAAGGAAAAAAGAATGCACCTAACCAAATACGTCTGTGATTTCTGGGAATACAAGTTGTTAGTTAGTGCTTCATAATAATAAATGCTACATCGATGACAATGTATTCAGGGGTTTTTTTTCCACGTTTCCCGTTATGACTTAATAGTTAAACTATATTTGGCCAAATTTACCCCCTTAAATGGAGACATTAACACCCTTTAAGTTTCCGAACTGTAACACCTGCTCTCTAGGTACTTACAGCTTACATAAACTTGAGTACTCATTGCCAGTATCAAATCTCTCTGACAGGCTTCTTCCATGTGACACAGGTCTAACGACCTAGGCTGGCGACGATTTGACGAAGGTCAACTGACTGGGACGTCGGGAAGTAGATGAATAAACGTGTAAGGTCTTGTGTGGATTCATGTGACAAGATGGGTCCTGACTAATAGTCTTGGGATTTTCCAAATTTTGTGTTTTCTATTTAAAATGTTATAGCACATTAAGCTAAGCATTGTGGAACCTTATGGAGTTGTAATAGAAGCGACTTTAGAATGAAAATGTGTAGCGGAATGCAGGCCACTATGTTACACCCATATAAATGATAAGGGCGGATAAAAAAACTAAGATATGAAAGCTTTTAAAAATAGAAATTATTTATCAAATTCTATTTGATTTTCTCATCATCATGAAGTTTGTTATTTTGACAGCCTGCCTTATTGTAGGTATAAAAGATAAACACTGGATTCTGGCAGTACAACTATTGTAATAGGGGTAACACCAAAAATGCCTGCTGTGATCAAATGCAACCTAAACTCGTAAGCATATTCCTTTATTCAAAATAAAAAAACTTGCCAAGTGCGAGTTGGATTCGCGCAAGAAAGGTTCCGTACCATTAAAATACGAAAAATATACAGTTTTGTAAGTGAGCCCCCATTAAATATCATTATTATTTTATTTTTAAAGTAATATACATATTATTATTCTGTGAACATTTCAAACGTCTACCTGTTGCCATTATTAATATCGAGCAAAAAACGGCAAAAAATCATATTTGTTGCATGGAATGGAAGTTGCCTTAAATACTTATTTATTGTTTTCTGTTTTTAGCATATGTTGTTATAGCGGCAACAGAAATACATCATCTGTGAAAATTTCAACTGTCTAGCTATTACGGTTCATGAGGTACAGCCTGGTGACAGACAGCGGAAGCTTAGTAATAGGGTCCCGTTTTTACCCTTTGGGTGCGGAACCCTTAAAACTAAGGATAGTAAAGGCAATCTTATAATCGGCAAAAAATCCCACTTTTGTGCAGTTACAAATACTTTAAGTTGTCAAATAAGACAAAGGTTAACGTTTGTGGACCCCGGCCGGGGGCAATTTATAACCACTTAAACTTTAAAGGAAAGAAGATTACAGATTTACGGCGTGATTTAGAAAGTGCTCAAGTGCTTACTGCTTAAGCAATGAATTTTAGCTAAGGAATAAATTAGTTTGAAATAAATTCGTTCGTCCACATTTTTCTACTTAATTTATACTCAGAAAAGTTTTAAGCTGACAAATATTGTAAAATGGACATTTTAAATACTTTATTTGGCCTAAACATTAAAAATACTTAACTAATGAGCCCAATCATGACCCGAAGGTATCTTCATAAAAACTATGAATCCTCAGCTCTTAGTTTATCAATCATACCTACCAGTGAAATTATAAACTGTCAAACATCAAAAGGATCAAAACTACTGCAAACCTAAAAATGAATATAAAATGTGAATATATTTCAGCACATTCATTGCAGTAGAACTTCGTGTCGTAATAGTACAATCAGTTTCAAAAAACGCAGGGTTAAAATTTGAGGCTTCATTCCATAATTTTTTTTCTATAAACTATCACACGTCAACAATAAAATTCATAACTAGCTATAACTAGTTATACTAAGTATACCTAGTCCGACAAGTTCATGCGTGACCTTCCAGCGGAGTGAAACACGTGCGGGGGACGAGGAAGCACCAATCGCATGCGACTGAAAATCCCCTGCACATGTCTTATAGAAAGGGCTTCTGAGGGCCTTGAGCGAGTTTTCATTTGTCAGTCACATGCGCTCACGATCGACTGAGTGTCATAGAATAAATCAGGTTTCGCAAACGTGCCGCTAGGGGCGCTGACCAAATTTCCATACAAATTTTCGTCACATGGTCGAAGGTGAGAGCATGAAAAAATTAGTACTAAGCCCTCTGAGCTAACTAAATTAAGTTTGAAAATATTGAGCTGGACTGTACAGTATTTGCGGAATACGTTCTCTAAGCCATTAAGTGTTTGTATTTGCTATTTCTTCAGTTTAACGACCTTGTTATGAAGTCAGGTGCGCGGTTCATATCCCCGGGTAGCCATTCTTGTTCTATCATTTGGAAACTAAAATTTCAGGATGGTAGAAGTTTATAAGTTTTTAACGCGCCTTTTTATATCCTTCGTGATAGCACATTTGCTTAGTTTTAAAACACAAGTAAAAGAAGAAGTTCTCCGGCTGAGAAAAGCTGAGATGGTAAAACATAAACATATTTAAACTAGTAAGTTTTGTTTAAAAAAATCAAGAGTCAGTAGGATAATCTTTAATAATCATGAAAATATTGTTTACAATGTTTGCCAAGCAAAGAAAACAGACTATAGACAGTTTGCGATGTCGCTGCCCGAAGTGGACCACTTAGAGGCAGATCCTTCACTACCCCAAAATTTATAGATGATCAGTTCTATTTAGGTAGTTATATATGCAAAAAAGTAACCTTGACTTTGTTGCCGCATTGTCACTTATACCATTGATATTATATATTATTGATATTGCAACTAAATATCTGCCTATTAAACGAAATCAAAACCTTCAATACTGCAACTGGTCAGTCCGATTTTGACATGAATGTAATATAAAAAACAGTCAAAAAATGAGTAGCAATATTCGGCGGCGAAATATGACAAGAGTTACTTTAAAGCGAATAATCGCGAGGATTGGAAGGGTTCGAAGAAGTATGAGTGTCGTTAAAACGCGTCGCCATCCACCGCCGCAATCAAACAGATTACCGGCCTAGCCGACGGCATAGCTCGAAGAAGACGGCAAGACCAATTCAGACAGTTATTTTAAGGCTACAACCAACTTCTTTAACATACGTGCTCGTAAATTAAGCCACATTACATCGTTCTTAGTGCCATTTACCGAACTATTAACATACGCGTGCGTAATAATATTACACACTAGTGCGTAATAGAATTATCCCCAAAATGTTCAGTTAGTACCTACCTGCAAATTACTCGTATATGCGAGAAAACAGAGCATTTTCAATGTATCCGGGTAATACCTTATTTCTAAATAACAAAGAGGTTTTATGCCGCCGAATTTACCCGTTGCCTGCCGGGTAAATACGGACACTAACGGTGTTATTACAAAAAAATTTGACCAGGTTTAAAATGGCTCTAAATATTAGCCGACAACAGAGGAATGAATGACACATTCGTGACATAACCTAATAGAGAAGCGCTTTTCTAATTGGCTAGCTAATAGCTTAGTCCTGTCTTGAACCCGAAACTAAGTTTTTGGAATAACGGGGTGAAGATTTTATTACAAATAAATTAGACTAGGTTTAAAATAGGTCATAATATAAGCTGACAACGGAGGAATAAATGACACATTCGTGACATAACATAATAGAGAAGCGCTTTTCTAATTGGCCAAAGGTTTTGTTTTTGGATCAAATATATACTTGTTGATTTAATACTCATAGTTTTATATGTTGATTTTGTAAAGTGAGAACCACGTTTAAAAGTTCATAAAGACCAACTGATGATCATTAGTACTGTGTGTTTTAATAAAGGTTTCCCTTAAGTGTCGGCAATATCCCACAGTTTCAATGTGATGGCTGTTACAAATGCACTGTACTTACGATTTTTTGGGCATTTCATATACCTATCCATTAACCGCACGATTTAGGTGCTGAATAATATATTGGCCTGCTGCTGAAATGAAATGATATAGGTGTTGTTGTTTGTTGGCATCGTCATTATTGTCACAGCCATTTTAATACTTTTAAATCATAAATTTGAACGTCATTTTGCGGGTAGGACTTTCCCATTAATAATAATATTATTTGAGACCCTTGTCATGACGAAAAATGTTTGTTCTTTGTAACAGTTAGTGACAATCATAATTCATTCTAATGAAAATTCAACATCCAATTTTCAGTAACTACGCTAAATTGAATCAATTGTCTAACATTAATAGAATTACTTTTTTACCAAACTTATTCAAAACTTACAGAGAATAATAATATGCGGCTAAAAAGCCGTATATATTATATTAGTCATAAAGTTCATGTATATTATTACAGGGTAAGAAGTAATATTACAGGGTGTCCCAAAGTATGGATCAAATCAAACAGGCGTACAGTGGAAGTCATTTCCAAACTTTTTGACTCCATTTATTGGGAGACCCCCTATTCTCGATGGAAAAAAGTTTTGTAATTTTTAATTGCTTATCATAATATCGCTTAGAGCTAAAAAAAATGAAAAATAGAAATAAAGCAATCCTTGGGGTACCAAGGATGTCTTCAAAATTTAAATGTCCACGGGCGACATGCGTATCTTCTTTATCTTATTTTATCGTATATATAGTAACTTCTTTTATGTGAGTTCAATACTAGTGTCAAAATTTCTAGCATATACATCTAACCATACCTAATCGTAGGTACATCGATAAATAGGTTCTTACAAACATTCAGGTTGTTCAATGTGCTAACCTCTTAAATTTTGATAGTTTGAGATCTAAATTACGTTCACGGAAATTGCTTACGATTGATCTAATTTTATTTAACTCCTTATTTAGAACTACCTGAATTATATTTGGACTACAGTTGCATCGTTGCCACGTTGCTCTTATTTGAATTTAATCCATTATTATTTAGTCAAAAAAAGTGATTGTTGGCCGAGGCTCTTGGGCAAACTAACAACCGAGACTTGATTAGAAACATAATAATAATAAGAAATAATAGAATTCCATTAGTCTGTGTTGTGTATCACGCCCACAGCACTTATAGAGTTCATTAATCTGTGTAGTAGGTAATGTGCCCGGGCACCACCTACCTAATTTCCTTCCATAGTTTTCTTGAAAGCTTTTCCCATTTCTTATTTTTCATCGTGTCGCGAGCGAGCGTCTTAATATTTTCTAAGAATCGATATAATTATTTGATAAAGACTAGACTTGTTTATTGGTAATAAATTTGAAAAATCTAAATAATACTAAACGAATATTAGTCGTTAAAATGAAAAGATACTTAAGTAATTAAATATCCTAACACTTATTGTAAGTTCTGCCTGTTAGGATCTATTTGTGCCTTTTAATACAAATAAGTTGAACAAGAACATGAATACCTATTTGTTATTTCAAATGAATATCGTTATCATGTTAGCGATATATATTTTTAAATACTATACTTTATATTTTTTCCACTAACATTATGTTTTTAATATAGTTTAAATAGGTAATTTGCACGTAGGTATTTCCAATCATTTTTGTTCCAAAATCAAATCTATTACAACTGCATAAGATGCTGCAATGTGTACCTTGACGTGCTGTCGTCAGTATCTTCTGTCGATTGTGTAATCGTTCATCTAATAATATCAGAGATGAAACAACAAAAGCCACTACATTACGCCGCCATTATCCCTTTGATGTGTCTTGGGCGCATGCAATGTTGCAGTAAAATAATTAACTTAAGAAATTTTTAAAATGTCTGGACATTGTAGTGAAGTAGTCTCTGGGATTAAATTGATCTTTGAGAATTCAATACGTATTAACAGTGGTATTGACGATGAAATATTATCAGATCCATTGCCAGGTGGATGGTAAGTACCTACTTACTATAAATACCTATTTATGGTGGTTTTGAATATTTTATGATTATTTCATTATTGATCAATATTTAATATACATAGGTAGGTATTTTACGAGTTGAGCCAGGCGGTATTGAACAAGATTTAATACACATAGGTATCTAGGTATTTTACGAGTCGACCATGGCGGGTCTAAGCCATGGGTGGCCAACTTATTTAGACCCAAGATCTACTGAGCACTGACGACACCCTGTGTGATTTACCAATTACATACTTGATTAGGTACGATGCGCAGTCTGTTCTACGTATTTAATTTTTTTGCCTTGCCACGATCGACTGGACTAAAAGTCACGATCGACCAGTCGATCCCTGGACTAGACTAACACTTATTCCGCAGACACGCCGAGGTTAACAAATACAGACAAAAATGGCTTAGATCAGAAACAACACATTTTTTTTTCTTTAGAAATCAACAAAAGTACCTACTATAAGTAAATTACACAACTCTGTCCGTGATTTTACTGTAGCATTAATAATGCCATACTGAATATTGGCCGATTTACTGTATTAACTGAAACAATGACCCAGTTGTATAGATGAGGAATCCCATTATATCTTGCCCTTGCCACTTTATAAAACGATATTGCAGGAAAATACGCAGGTCTATTTAAAAATTGAACGCAAACGATGGAGCTTTTATTATTTCTGCAGCTAACTCGATTTGTCACTCTCTGGAACTTTTTAAGTTGTGATGCAAATAATTTTAAAGCGACTCGTTCTTTGCGATAATCGAAGTGGCGCAGTGCGCCAAGTGCTAAAAAGATTCGTTTTGACAAGACTTGTTAAGACTTAGTCTTGAAGAGAGGTCAAAACAGTTTGACCGGTGTCAGTTGTGTGAGGTGAACTCAAGAGGTGAAGCAACTATAATGTTTAACCAACACTAATTTATTTAAAATTGACGAATTAAGCCACTTCAATTACCTTCACCAATCGCCGCGTTGGTCCAAAAGCTTAATAACTACCTACTGAGCAACTGTTGCTAATAGGTAATAAATAAATATTGGACAAAATCACAAAGGCAAAGGATATTACATAAGTACTTATAACAAACTACTGTGAAGAGGAACTCTACCTACATGATTTCTTAAGTATTTAGCAAACTGAAGGCAAACTTCTCCATTGCTAACTTTGGAATCTTTATTAATTCAGAGAATTTTAGAAACTCCTGGATCTTACGCAAGCTTAGCTTTCTTGTTGTAACGTCAGGCCTGTGTATTTTCCCGCGTAGGTAGCAAAAACGTACCTACGCACGGCGACCCCTAGGTAAGGACCTAAACAAGTTGGGTGTCGCTAGCCGGCAGCGACACGCTCCCGCGTTTTATTCACCCGCGATGCACGACACTAGGTTGCTGGTTGGACGAGCGTGAATAAAGTCCTAGAAAGTTGCGCTAGATGGCGTTAGTAGCTTCTTGTGGCAGTCAACCCTATCGCGTTGCGTGATAGTACGTCACTGAACAGGTTTAGTGTATTATGAATCATATTCCAGAGTTATAAAAATGAAATTATCTTGCAATGTATTTTTGTAGGTGTCTACACGAAAATGTGCTTGAGTCTGAGGCGAACTGAATTACACCATATCGTTGACAATATTGAGTAGATATTTCTTTGAATTTCATTGCTAAGTCATACTTCTGTACGGAGTACTTGTACTTATTCTGTGGTAACGTATTAAACATATTAAAGGGATTATGAAAAGTTCGCAATAAGTTTTTACTGACAAAGGATCCTAAACATAAAAATCATACATTATCTACCTACTCTTTATTAAATAGAAACGAAGTGTATGAATTTTCGGAGGTAACATTTTGCTTTAAAAACCAGACTTAATCAGAAAGGTTGCGCAAGAACTCGGACTAAACAATAAGATCACAATTAAAAATTGTGTATATTTTTTATACCAAAACTAAGTTAAATTAAACTTAATTAGTTAATTAACTCATCTAAAGTAATAAATACGTTGCCGAATAGCCGCAACAGGACACAATTTCTAAGTCCTAATTAAATAATAAAATAATGTCCCCCTAGCCGATTTCGACTACGGCGGCCTATCTCAACAGAGATTAGCCAACTGCGCGGGACATATTATAGTGCACAAGTGTGTGCGCAATGCACAGGTGCACTCTCTGTTCCTTCACTCTCATAATTCGGTGAGACGGCAGTCCGACATGACCGTAGAGAGATCAGGCGCAGGAATAACGGCTTAACGTGCTTTCCGAGGCACGGGGGTGTTAACACCACCAACTTCCTGACTCCGGAGCTGTGTCTGAGTAATGTCAAGACAGAAAAACCCAAACACTCTCGACCCGACCCGGGATTCGAACCCGAGACCTCGTGGATAGTACCCAGCGTGCTGACCACTAGACCAACGAGGCAGTCAAGTAAGTCCCAATTATCTAAACAATGGCACTGTGGTTTCAATCCGGGAATGAATGGAGCTAATTTCTGACGCATTGTTTGGGGAATGGCAATTTGTTTTTTGTTTTCACAGTATTGTGAGGAAAAAGTATTAGGAAAGCTAAATCCAATTACTTAGTGGCAAAGTAAACAGCTTTATCTATTACCTATTACCTATCCAATATGAGACTGGCTAAGCATGCCAGAAAAAAAACAGCCCCAAATAAGGGCTCTAGTTCAATTTAAGGATATCGATACCTAATATTTGTTGCCGACCACAAGGATCCTAATTCCTAACACTCTTTTGCCGCATTTTTTTATTCAGTCTAAAAGATCCTTCTTTTAGACTGATTTTGACTGGTTCGCTTTCGATGTTGTTGTTTTCCTTGTATTATTTGTTTTTTTTATGTTTGTTATCCAAATAAGATTTTCGTCTAAAAGGGTTTCCCGCCAAGATGATTAGCATCCGCACATGAGATCCTAGAGATATTCTAGAGACTTCAATTCAGGTTTATGTCTTTTAATATTTATTTATAGATTGCTAACGAAAAGCACCATTTGGAACTGATGATGATGATGATCACATATTAGGGCTATCGGAATAACTTAAGGAAGTATATTTATACAAGTAATGCCGTATCTTCTTTTTCAGTGTAGATTTTGGAGGCGGTTTTAGGTTCTATCTCCATGTCAAATTCAACAAAATAATTCTAGGTTTTACATACACGGCTATTATCAGTTAATATTAGTCGTTAAGCCTAGTCAGGCCTTAGGGCGGCTTGATAACATCTGACAGTAAGGTTGGTCACTTGCCTTACAGACACCCCTCCACCAATCCGCACCGAGCCCGCGTGGCGGAGTATGGTTCGTACCTCCTCATAGTTAATGTGAGGCCTTTGCCCAGAAGTGGGATCTATATTGGCTAAGTTTACAAGTCTAGTTGCATGGTATTCAGCTAGTTGTAACTACAAAACATAATACCTACAATTGCAAGTAGGTACAGAACTAGTTATCTGTTAGTCCTAATTACCTAAACAATGACACAATAGTTCACAATACTGGACTAATTTAGCATTGTTGTGGCGTATTTGGAAATAGCGAAGGCGGAATGCAGTAAATTAATTGCGTGCCAATCAGAACTCACGCAATCACGTTTTTGTTGTAAAGCACGAAATTAGCTGAAGTAAAAACTATGAACACTTAAGCCAATACTTTGTTATAAATAAATAATTAAAATAATAATATTAATATTCTAATTGTAACAATGCTAACAAAGCAAGCATAACAAATGTAATGTGCAACAAAGAAAACAACCAAAAAGAAAAATGGTATCATTATGTAGAGTAAGCTAAAGTAGGTAGTATCAATTATAGTAAATCATTAATTGTAAGCCCTTACGGCGCGGAGCTCTAAAATATTGAAATTAAAACTTTAATTAAAACTAATCTTAAACATGCACGGACCAAAGAGTCTGTAATTGTAATTAATAATAAGAAATACTTTCTTAAGCTAAGTTGCACTTCTTTTTCTTCATCTCTATGCCCATTATTTGGGGTCAGTGCTCCGCGAGGTTCCTAATATTTCTTTTGGTGGGACGCTGGAAGTCTATCATGTCTAATGCATGGCCAGGCCAGACCTAGGATGATTGTGACTTCGGAAAACTAAACAAGTGACTTTGTCAACTATTTTTAACGATATATTTATTTTATTTACACGAGCTTTATTACAGCCAGTGGGTAGAACGTTTGGTAAATTATAAACTTCCGTGACATTTCATTGTAATAAATAAAATAAAACATGGTCTATGTGATGTTGTGCTATCAAAACACGAAACACATTGCGAATCGCTAACAACAGACTTCCGTTATTCTTCTTTGTTTATTTCAAAAGCTTTTATACTAACCTACAATGTTTGATTAAAGTTAGTAAGCGTTCAGAAGTTTAAAAAGTCATTTTCTGAAGGAAACTCTTATTTACCATCTTTAGTAATTACGTGCCTATTATAACATCATGATAATAAAAAAGTACCTACCTAGATAAAACGAGTACAGACCTACACAAATATATTTAAAACTGGTAAGGGCTCATTCACACGGGATCCGTCATTGATTGATTCGTCAAAATACAGGATACGTCATGACGGTTGGACATTCACATTGCATACGGAATCGTGTTTTTACGACTCGTCAAAATATCCGAATTGGTGGCATCAGCGAATCCGTCACAATATATTCACGATTCGTGTATTTTGACGAAACGTGATTTTTAAAAAACACGATACTAGATTTAAGACGTATCGTCATTATTCAAGATTCGTGATCCGTGTGAACATGGGCATTCAAAAAGGACGAATCGTGAAAAAAGACGAATCGTCAAAAATCACGAATCGTCCTCGTATAAAAGAGCTCTAAAATCTATTTTTATTAATAAATTAAGTTTAAGTTAGTATTTTAATCGAATTGGACAATAATGAAAACAGATTACAATAAGCATAGCATTCTTTTGTTCTCTTTCTGAGTTTTAATCAAATTCAGCACGATTTAAATGTGCTTCAACAAAATTCCGCAGACAAATAACAATTAATTGAAACAACGCAGGCGTTATTATTAAGCCCTTCGCAGGCTTAGGCTGAGCGTAATACTCGTTTGAAATTAAACACTTCGCGCTTACGCAAATTCGCGGTTCTCCTGAATATTCAACTGGGCTAGAGACGTTCGATACTTTTTATCGATAAATATCGATGACATAAAAATTGAGGTTCAATTCGAGTAAATAATTTAAATTTCGCAGGGAAAACTGTTGCACCTAGCTGCAATTATTGGATATTGTTATTTGTTGATTAATTTCAGTTTGAATATAATAATTTGAATAGTTAATGAGTAATTAAATTATTGATTCAGTCAATAACTAATAACGATAGGATATTTACCTATTAAAGGTTAAAGTTAACAACTAAAGTAACTCGCATCACGCTATCAAAAGTTTATTTATTTATTTTATGTTTAATAATATTTAAAATACTAAAACTTTTCATTTTGCTTCTGAAAAATGAGCAATTCAGCATTCCAAATATAGTATTTAAAAGTAGTTCACCTGTTATTCTAGTCACCATAGTACATGCTCACGCTTAGCTGAGTGGTGGTTGAAACAATTTATTATATTAAAATCATACTGCCATGTACACACGGCGGCACGTCAGACGACTTTGACCTTGAGACCGCCTCTATTCCCTGCGTATTAAAAGCTATTATAGTATTTCACATGGGTAACCTGACGTGCTGCCGACCGTACCTATTTTAATTTTATACGATGCGTGACCAAAGCGAGCGTTAATTAATATATCGATCGAATATCGGCCATCACTAACACATGTACCTAGGTGCTAATACGCGACATCTAGCGACCCCACCATTTGCAACTTGACGCCTCCTGATTAAGTGATTAGGCGCTTCTCCACACCCTAGTGAGAATCAAGGACGACATAATTAGATCACTACACAATGGGAATACGACAAAACAGTCGTAGGTCCTTGAGTTCCCAACAAGAAATTATGATGCGTGTAATAATTCTGTCGAACCTTTACAAAAGAATGTAGCGTGAAAATTTTTCAGAAAAGTGACTGTCTAAGCCTTGATTTCAACAACATTATTTGACATATTATTTTGAATAGGAATTCTGTCAAATTAATCGTCAATGAGCGATTTTCTGTCAGCTCAAATTTTTAATTTTATTTTATGGTAAAAGATGGCGCTATTCATCTAAGTTATTCAATATTATATAATATATTTCGTAATCATTTAGCAAAAAACAAAAACAAATTAATATAATATTATGTGTACATACATGTAGTGAAGGCTTACGTAAAAAAATTACGAGTTTCAAAATGCAGTAAAAAAAATAAAATTTAATGAAAAAAACGTATTGATGATCATTAAATTGTCATAAAATTACCTGTTAGTACGCGTGAATCAAAAACATGCTAAACAAAAACATAATAACAGAATATACGCTAAAACCGGCCTTTTTCTTGAATAAAAATCTACCTGACTAAGGTGGTTCAACGCCATCTACCGGATTTTTATGTACTGACTTTTGACACTAGGAAAATCCCTCATTGGGGTTTACCGGCTGTTGATAATTGGAGAACTCGAGTCTTAGAATAAATTGAGGATCGTTGGATAGCTCAGACCCAGCCGTAAAGTACAAATGAAATCTAAATTTTAGATGGTGAATAGTGACAGAACTCATTAGGATATAGTCCCCTTATTGAAAACGTATTTATCCATACTAATATTTTGAGGAAAGATTTGATTGTTTGTTTGTATTGAATAGGCTCCTAAACTACTAAACCGTTCCAAATGTTAGTACAGAGAAAGTTTGAGACCCTGGGAAGGACATAGGCTACATTTTGTCGCGATATAAAATCATTATGGGGTAAAATGGGGGATGAAATTTTGTATCCGACATTTGGCGCGGAGGAAGTCGCAGGGAACTGCTATACCTTTATTTATATATTTATACTTAAATCGTTTGCCTCTTTCATTTTTATTTTCCGACAGCCTGTGTCGACCGGATTCAGTGAAATTCCTTTTAAGATATAGCTATGACGGAAGACCGATCAGTGAGTGATATTATTTGACCTTTAACCTTTGATCCCTCCTTACCGGGTCTACATAGAAAGTGTGTATTTCATAATCCTGACCAATTTGTTGGATGATAGGTCGAAATACCCACTGGGAAGTTTATTGAGTACGGCTTATTCAATATTACTTGTTTTCTATAAATACAAAATGTAAATCTTATGTCAGATCTTTTATTTAGGGAATTAAATTAATAGAGCCCATACCTTAATTGTTTCACATAAGATTCGCTGGTTCGTTTATATGGGTATTTTTTATATTTTTAAAAAGTACTAGTCGAATAAGTTTGTTCCTTGCTTGTGTTTTTTACACAGAATTAAAAGTAAGTGGTAAGCTGTAATTAAAATTACACGTATATACTTTGTACCTTAGCCTTGTAGCTATATGAACTCTTATTTTAGAGTGCATATTTAACCCGTGCCCGTGGAGCGATCGGCGTCACGGTGAGCAAAAGCGCTGCGCGATCGCGCTGTTTCCAAGATGAAGTTTTTTTAGGACCTCTGCGTTTAAAAACAATAAAAAAAATATTTTCCTAGGTACATATCATATGTATGATATTTATTTAGAAAGAGGAATAAACAGGCTACACAACAAAAAATATTGTAAGCTAGATTTCGGCTTTCTATAATAAGAAATAGTATTTTTCTTAAAAATTGAGATGATCTGCGTTACGCACACTTGGTGTGCGCAGGACGCTCAAGGCCATTTTGAGTTACGCACACATGGTGTGCCTAGGACGCTGGAAGGGTTAACAATGTTTTGACTTGATTTTTTAAATGAAAGTTCAATGAGGTTTGTCTACGTAGCAGCTGGTTTTAATGACCATTACAAATTCGTAACATATTTTTGCGAAATGACCGTCCATTACTCAATCTTAACTCAATAAAACCAGTCATTAACCACTGCAGCGCCGCATCCGGCATTGTCGATAATGAGGTTAAACTGTAGTTAACCTCACGCTTTATGGCTAACAAACCCGTCTGGATAAACAAGAGGACGAAAATACAGTAATTACTGAAATCATATACTTACTTAAAAGTGGTGTTAGTACTGTCGACACATCAAGATTAAGATGACGGTATCTTATGTAGTTGTGATACAATTCTATTGATTGACTACTAGCAACTTCGCCCACGCGAAAAGTCGGATTTTCCATACAAACTCTCATCCCCAATTTCACCCCCCCTGATGATTTTATATCGCAACAAAAAGTAGCGTATATCCTTCTCAGCGTCACATACTATCTCTGTACTATATTACATTTGAATCAGTCCAGTAGTTTTGAAGTCTACTTATTAGATAGATAGATAGATACTCTTTATTGCACACCACACATAGTATCAATTTACATAAATGTTCATAGAGAATGGTACAATTTTGTATTGAATGTACTTATTCAATACAAACAAACAATGAAATTTTTCCCCATTATAATATTAGTGTACACAAGCATCTTTTCAATAAACCTACGAACATCAATTACAAGCATTTCCCGAACGAACCAGCTACCAGGATTCCTAAGATACGGCTCCATTTATTAGATCTTTACTAGATGCCATAATCATTAGCTCCAGAAAAGTTAAGCTTAAAATTTTTAAGGTACTTATGTTTATTGATCAACTAACAGCGTAAAGTTAGTTTGCTTAAATAATCAATGAACGGAGGAATTGGTCATTAAATTGAATGTGCCCGCAACGAAATCGTTTTTCATAGTGTCAAGCTCTAACTACGAAAGCATCTTTAAATTTTACAAGGAAATAAACATACTTACTTTAAATGTGTATACATGCTAAGGTACTAACTGGTAACTTAGACATTTGTTTCCTAAATGAGCCCTAAATATTAGCAATTAGACGGAATGTTGTGGTTTAAATAAAAAAATGAGAGCGGCAACCAATTTTTATAAGTTGCGTCTAATAACAACCCATAGCGTTGTTAATTGTTAGCGGATCTTTAGTTTTTTACTATTTATAACTTTTTTTACGTAGTTTGGCATGTTTTCTTTAATATAGTTGTTTGATTTGTAAGAATATATGTTTTATACTTACCTACCAATAAACGCCATACGGTTTTTCTTACAGATTTTGCGTGAAACAGAATTATCTCTAAATGTATGGTAGTATAAATTGACTAACCTTTTTTACCGAATTAATACACATATAATTAAATAATAACTTTAGTAAGTAATCAACCACTTAAGACGTTTCCATTAAAGGAGATAAGTATAATAAATAATAAATATATATAATAAATTGTTTCAACAAACACACCAATTACCTAGCCCCAAATTAAGCGTGAGCTTGTGCTATGGTGACTAGGATAACGGATAGAAATACTTAAATACAAATAAACATCCATGACTTAGGTACAAATGCTCGTGTGCTCATCACACAAACATTTGCCCCTTGCGGGATTCGAACCCGCAACCGCCTGGTTTAGAAGTCCGGTGCGCGAACGACTACACCAAGACGGTCGTCAATAATAGTAATGTTGTAAAAATAAACTTACACATATCAGCTAAATTGTAACAACGTTTCTTTTTAATTGCCCTCGTATTTTCGTTGTATTCGTTGTCGTTTGTCGTTTAACATTCGTCTTCTTAGCTTGGTCGAGTAGCACTGACTACATAGGTAACGGCCACTACTTAATTTGCAAGTTAATGAAACTCATTGTTATCCTACTGAAAAAGGTATCAAACTGGGTCCCCGCGGATAGGAAAAGCAAATAACGTAATAGAATTAAATTAAAGTCCTTGTTTATGGAATGTAGGTACAAGATATTAAATTAACCTTGTCTGGCTGAGTTGACATCGTTTTAGCTAAGTTACATTTATTTCTTTAAAGTTTATTTATTTTTCATTTGTTGTTACTGCCTGTACCCAAAAGAAAAAGGACATAAGTATACACCTACTCATCATCATTATCACTATAAGGTCTAACTTTATAAACTGTATTCTTTTTGGGTGATTTTGCTGCTAAAGACAACAACTTTTACTGTGGGATCAACATCGAAAAATGTTTGACGCCTAGGACGAAATTTAGGAAACGCAGGGTTGCCTAAGACATTACCCTGTCGGCTTCAAAAGTATCAAATAGCCAGGATATTGTACATAATATGTCAATCTTCACTTCAATACTATTTTTAAAGAAGGTTGGTAATCTTAGCTATCTTTTGAAACCAATGCATAAAAGGTAGACAATTAGTACTAATCTGAGCAGTTCCAAAATATCCGCTTGGGCAGCACTACTGCCTCTGGAGACCTGTCTAACGCTTAAAAGTTATGTAAATTTTCAGTAATAAATTGAATTTTACCATTAATTTACACAATTTCTAAGTGTTTGACAGGTCTTCAGAAGCAGAGGTGCTGCCAAAGCGAATATTTTTTGAGCTGCACAGATTAAAACTTATTCTGTGTGATGACGTGACCATTTTACGCGTTCATTACCAAATTCCCTCAACATTATGTACCTACCTTAAGTTAGTTTCTTACCTATATACATTTATACAACGTCATGTCTAGGCTGAATACCTGCAGTAGCTTAAGATACTCAAATTGAAATTAGTTTAGTTCTCTAATCTTGGTCAATCCCTAGGACGAGTAAAGCTTACTAGAAGCCTCCGTTTTCCACGATCGCAGGGTATATAATTCTATAACTATAATTTTACACTTACCCGTAAAATACAGGGTGTCCCGAAAATAATGGATGAACCTTGAGCTGACGGTAGACCGGGTGTAAGAGCTTTCTTAAGAACCCTATAATAGTTTTAGTAAAAGTATAACAGTTTTAGAGAAAATAGTTTAATTTTTTGTGAAAATGTAAGTTACGAGTACCTTTGTTTGTCTGTGTGGGCTAATATAACACATATTTCCTCTGGAATATTTTTAGTATTTTTGCTAACGGCTTATAATTTAGTTGATAGGGTAAAAACACATCATGTCGTAAAAATCTACAACTTTTGGGCTCACAATATGATATCCCTAACGATGTACGGACTACCATCAGCTCACGGGTTGTTCATTGTTTTTAGAACACCCTGTATAATGTTGTGTTTACGAATGAGTAGGCGACAAAGCGATGTTTCAACAATATTAACTGAAGGAGACAAGTGAAAACAAGGATTTTAATAATAAGTTATTTCATAAACTTAGTTATTAAAGCTGTTGAATAAATACGAAGGCAAATATGGCACACAATCAAAACTTTTAAATTAAATCGGGTAAATTAATATGAAATGTTTGGTTGTCACAAAACGTCAAAATGTTCATTTCACAAACATTCTTTTATAATAGTTCATTTTCATCACGCGATGGAGTAGGATCTTTTAAAAACAGCGTGTTTCTTTCTGCAAAATTTTCTCTTATATCGTCGTCTCGTCGGAAATGCTTTGAATCGTTCACAATTCGTGACGGTTTCCACAATCTGCAACCATTTCTGGTCCAGGTCTTCTGGCAGCTTATCATTTATTAAGATAATCGGCATTGGCAGTCTGTTTTCAAATTCCGCTTTTATATTTTCCTCTTTTTGAAAAGGATTTACTTCTACCCAGAGATTTTGAGTGGGCTCTTCCACAGGGCTGGGTTTGAATTCTTTCCCTGATATGGCGGCTATATCTAGATTCTGATCTAGCTCGGCCTGAGCTTCGTTTTCAGCCGCCTCCATAGCTTCTGCTTGCAGGGCTGCCTCTGCGTCTAACAGCATATGCTGGAACAAGTATTATTCATTTATTTATTTGTTCAACGCTCACAATACAAGTAACAATATATAAATGAAAAAAATAGTACTAAAAAAATAATTAAAACATACAAAATAATAATAATACTACTATTGCTACTCCTAGCTCTCAACAGAGATTAGCCAACTGCGCGGGAGATAATTTAGTGCACAAGTGTATGCGAAATACACAGGTGCACTCTCTGTTCCTTTACTCTCATAATTCGGTGAGACGGCAGTCCGACATGACCGTACAGATCAGGCGCTGGACAAACGACTTAGCGTGCTTTCCGAGTCACGGGGGTGTTAACACCACCAATTTCCTGAGTCCGGAGCTGTGTCTGAGTTATTTCAAGACAGAAAAACACAACACTTTCGGCCCGACCCGGGATTCGAACCGAAGACCTTGTGGATAGTACCCAACGTGCTGACCACTAGACCAACGAGGCAGACAAACAAAATATTAAGGCTATTTAGTGATATTAAAATAACCGATTTCATGCGCAAGTGGACCTTAGTCAGACAGAATTTCATTTGACTGCCACGAAACTAGACACAATAAAAAAATATTTTTGGGGGTCACCGGTGACCACCATGGCGCTTAATGTGTTAAAGAATATTTCTCATCCTGCTATTAAAAACTCAGCCCATAACATAATACAAATATACACACATATTAGGTATCTGAATTCCTAACAGGAGTCCGAGAATTTAGGAGTATATAAGTCTTCGAAACTATTTAATTAAGTGGTGGCTTAACTTCGAAACTATTATGCATAAACTCAGGCTTTGACTGAACGTTGGACGTTGTCTGTCAATAGTTTACTAAGTACAGGCTTCATTATTTTATACTCAGACTCTTGAAGGTCTAATCAACTTATTACTTTTCTTTTATTCTTTTGCCGTATATTACTTCGTCAAAAGATATACAAAGGTAACCTACTTTTGTTAATGAAAAAAAAATCGTTTGTGCGACTCAACAATTTCCGCCTACCTGACTTTAATTCGACTACAGCGCCATTCTCAACAGATATTAACGAACTGCGCGGGAGATACGAGTATTACTCGTATAGTGCACGTGAGAGCGCAATACACAAATGCACCTTCTATAACTTCACTCTCATAGTTCGGTGAGACGGCAGTCCGACATGACCGGAGAGAAATTAGGGGCAGAATCAACCGCTTAACGTGCTTTCCAAGGCTCGAGGTGTTAACACCACCAAATTTTTGACTCTGGAGTTATCTCTGAAGTTCATGACAGGAAACCCCAGAAACTTTTAGCCTGACGTAGATAGTACCCAGACCACTCAACCAACGAGGCAGTTAAACTTATACCTCAAATAAAATACAAATACGTAAAAAAAATACAAAAGAAGCTTCACTCCCGTTTTTCTTAGAATAAAATTAAATGTTTCGGCCGCGGATTAAATTCATAAACCAGCCGATCTTGACATTTCTCGGAACTGTAAGTACTGCTGACCTTTTAAGTCAGCTTTGTATACTGACTTTGAAGTATCATCATTATCTATTTGGAACTAGAAGGGCAAAGTTGAAATGCCAAAATAAGCTTATTATTTGAAATGCCTTTTGTTTGTCTAATAAGATGCTAAAGACTTTTCCATTAACCCAGTTTTAATGAATGAATCCTATTTCATAATCAACATAAACGTGTATATTACCTTACGTTTAATTTTTATGGTTGATACGTGAAAATACTATTAATAGGTATTAAAACCTCTGACCTCTGTGTTCCTTGAAAACTATCCATTTCGCTACTAGTAATGCAAATAAATGGTTTCATTTGATTTAAAACGGTAGTACACTCGGCCCGGCGAACCTTGATCCCTATGACAGTTCATGTTAGTGATGGGTCGTGTCGATGTAGGTAACTTAACTTTTTATAGCCAAAAGCGTGACTTGCATTTTATAAATGAAGTGATGTGATGAAATGAGTGAAATAATAGTAGATTGTTATACAAGGGACGAAAGTGACCATTCCACTCGAGAAGTTTCTCGCTATAATTTAATCGCGTTATTAATAACGCGCGAATAAATTAATCGGTAATTAATTTATTCGCGTAAATAGCTCGAGAGTGGAATGGGTGCTTTCAACCGAGTTAAACATACTATTTTTCATTTCGACTGTGAGGAAAGAAATAGTGCATTTCTTTTATTATGTAGTGCAATCGAAGGTGCTTTCCATTTCACATCCGCGAAGCGGTACATTTTGGCGTTTCAATTGGTCCACGAGCGGTGCCAAAGTGGTAAGCGTTGCCACTCGATAGTCCACTATCGATAGTTGAGGCAAAAGCAATAGTATCGATAGAACATCGATAGTTGAGGCAAAAGCAATAGTATCGATAAAATATTGATAGTATCGTTAAAATATCTATAGTATCGATTAAAATATCGATAGTATCAAAGTTCAATATAAAATCACTATCGATAGCTGATACAACTCTCAGTTGCAATAACTATTGATACTCTCGATAGTGGCTTTTTATTAAATAGTAGGAGTATAAAGTAGGAGGGAAAAACTATTTCCCATCCGGCTATCTACACATGAATGTTCAACTTTCCGAACTGGTGAGATAAAAAAACAATTTCATGCCACTTTTTAACTTAAATGATTATAGATCATGTACACTCGTTTCCATAATCGACATTTGTTTATCGACTAGTGCGGAGTCGACATCTTCCAAACGAAGTAACTTTTGCAGGACGTAAACGTAAAGTCTGATTGGGATAATTTCTTGTAAATATTAAGAATTGTTATAATTCCGACGGAATATCATTGTAATGGCATATATCTACCGAAATTTAATAAATGTCATTTTAAGAAGCCTCCAATTCGATTCTAATGTAACGGTGACGCCACTACAAGGTTGTGTCGTAGGAATAACTGTCGATGTCATAGGGATCAAGGTTCGCCGGGCCGAGTTATAGGTATTGGTGGTTAAACGTAAAAGCCTAAAACTTAACCAGCCGGCCGGTTCTTATTTAACGAATACCGTTTTTCACTTATCGTGAAAATCGTTTCGCATTCAAAGATCACATCCCCAAATACATACTCTAGAAAAACATAACCTTAATCCTTCTGCAGTCAGGTAAAAAAACCGGATGCTCGACAGTAACAAAAGAATCTTACGAGTTTTGGCGGGGAGGTGGGACAGTGTCCTGATAAGACACTGGGTCACCGCTATGATAAACCCGGAACAAGTATATGTAGTGAATTAGTTAATTTGTTTTGATACATGATTTTTCATCCAAAATAAAGATACGTCTGCTGATCAAAAAAAATGTAGTTGCATGTATTCAATGTTCGTTCATGTACCTGTGTACGCTTTTGCCTTGGGTAATAACTATCTCACAAACGGCTCTTACGCTCCCTGTTATTTTTCAGTTAAGATTGAAGTATTGCAAATAAGGGTCAAGCCGTCCAATTTGTTTTGTAAACCGTTTTTGGCTTTCATCCAATTTTCCCAGTCAATACCACGAGCTAATATGCATTCACACAAAAGCTAATGGACCCGTAACGCAAAAACTCAAATAAACGGCACGTGTGTTTGGAAATTCCATATTCCAGAGCTGGATCCGATTAGCCTGGACGGAGGGCCTATTCCGAAAGACGTTCACTGTGATTTCGACTGTTGCTGTCACATTATCTTGACCCAAAAGTCTTTAGTCTGTAAATTGATCACGCTGAGATGTGGACTTGTAATAATAAGTAGGACAAAAAAGTCGAAAACATGGGCAAATTGTTACTAATGTTCCGGACTACATCCGAAACGAATTCGATCCGAGTACGTCAAAATAAGTACATCATTTGATTTTAAATCCCATCAAAAACATAAAGAAGAACGGCAAAGTTCTTTGATGCTCAGCTCCAAATGCTGGCATCTTTTAGTCTTTGGTGAAAAGCCTAAAACTGTTTAAAGAAAAAAATAATATAACTGACATTGAACGACATTTTTTTTGGTGCATTATGTCGGACTGACATTTAAACAATGTATAATCCGGTCAAGATTGACGTTCGATATTAAACATATACTTCATGTTTGTCTGACACCTCAAAGTTCATGTCGTTCGTTTTGTTTTTGCATCCTTGAAGACGTTTAGTTGTTAATAATTGGTACATTCTGAAATTATTTTAAATTTAAATTCCCTGCTTTTTAAATTACCATAAAAAAAATTAAAAGCCTACTTATAAAGTTATATTTATATTTCACTAGCGGTCCCCCGCGACTTCGTTCGCGTAAATTTAGGATTTCCTCTGGGCATTGTTAGGAGCGAAGTATTTTTTTAAACTGTGATATCTTTTATTTAAGATGAGAATCAAAACGCGTGTGAATAATATGAACTTATCAATTATAACGGTCCCCCGCGACTTCGTCCGTGCTTTTTGATTTAACTGCTTCCCCGTTGATTTCTAGGTAGGTATCATGCATTTTATAGCTTATACAAAAGCGTTCCCCGAGAAATAAGCTATCTAACACAAAATATTTTTTTCAAATCGGCTCAGCAGTTCCTGTGATAAGCATATTTAAACAAAAAAAATAATTCCTCCGTCTTTCCAGTTATTATGTGAGATATGGTGCAACCGACCCTAACCTCTTTATAATATTAGTATAGAAAAAATAGCAGTCCCCGAGGACTTCATGCGCACCTATTGATTTTACTACATTCCTGAAATACATCACGTGATTTTTTTAAATTACCTATCTTATAGCCTTGCTAGATACATTGTACCTAGATTGTTTAAATGCACTTATCCTAGATCAGAATTACCTATTCATGGTCCGATTTTGAAAAAAACTTTTGTGTCCTTACACAACTTGCCAAGCCGCATCATTGACTAGCAAATACAGCAGCTATGCTATGGTTTATGTGGCTTTGTAAGAACATGGTTTCCATCAGGAAATCAAGGATCAGGATCTATCAAGATCTCACTTCTTTTATTAGCGGAACCGTGAATAAACTTGGCATTTATTCACATCTGAAACCGCTCGTAGTCTCTATTTTCTCGCTCACACTGGATGGAACAGCTCGAGTGATTAGCTTTCGTATCACATAGTAGGTCTTCTAGTGATTCATAACATAGCAATCAGTGTCCCAGTCACGTCTGCCTCGGATAACCAATTGGGATTCAGCGAGCAGCTGGAGAGTGATTCTGGAAACCGCAAAGGACCTGACATTTGCAGCGCCAAATGGGTAAAGAAAATGGGTACATTACATACTTGATACCAACATAAGTAAGTTTGCTCTACCAATAATAGAAATCGGAAAGTACGACTCTGTCAGGTAAGTACTATATGATGTATCACGCCACCGAAACTACTAAATCGTTTTTTTTTAAGTTTATATGGAGACATGAGCTAGTTATCACATAAATTAAACGTAAAGGACGTAAACAGCCAGATATTTTTTAAATGCAAAATCCGACGTTTGAGCGGATCGTCTTATTATTAAAAAAAGGTCCCTTGACCATAGATTAAAGATCAGAATTAAGTTATTTAAACTTTACTAATTCTGTATTTGCCCTAGATCTAAAACACGAAGCGTTATTTCGTATCTAAAGTGCCTGATTAACTTAGAAGCCTACTAATTAGCTTAAAACCACGTTCTGTGCAAATTGCTTCAGTTCGTACACAACGTGTAGATAAATAATCAAATTCTACTGTAACTTTACTACAAACTCTCGAAAACATTCCTTTATAAACAATGAACCAAAATTAATGGCGTACTTGACTTTGTTCCTTCACGAACTCGATGTTGTAATTTGATTTCGTAAACAAAAAGCTTGCGTTGTAAAGAAAATAAACATACCGCTACAGACAGTTCATAACTTCGTAAATGCTGCCAGATACGGGATACTGTAATAAATAACCTGTCGATGGGTTCAGAACATACAGCTAGTATCAAAACTACAGATATCAGTTTACGACACTAAGACTGTTGCAGCTAACAGTTATTGAAGAAAATAAAGATTTATTTATTATTTACAGTATTTTTTAGTTAGTTTCACAGTCAACCTAATGATTGTTATATTTCAATATTTCTATCATTTATCGAAACTGACATAAATAAAAAGAACCTAAAAAGGCAATTTATATTCACAATCATAAAGACAAAATATTATTTTCGCTTATTTTTTGAGATAGCAACAGAAACAAGTTTGTAAAACGATGGAATCATTTATTAATGACGCCCACACTCCACCTGTAACGATAGCATAACTTAAATGAAGCAGACTCACTTTTTTTAAAATATTTTATGTTATAAACATAAAATATTAACACTTTTTTTAAATATTACCATTTTTTTTTAGTATACATCAATATCGGTTTTTCAAAGCTGTGCGGAGGTTAGATTGTAATTATTAATTAAATAAACTAGAATATACTATTATTACTATAATTTAAAAATGTAATTAAAATCCATTCATTTCGTGTTACTAAGACTATATGGTAATAATGAAGTAACCACACACACAATAATTGAAAAAAAGGAACCCAACACCTACATTAGCCTGCTAGTTGCACACACCTACATTAGCACTTCTTGCTTGATTGTACTTTTAACTAGCTTTACTGAATTTCAGTTGCAAAGAAAAAAAATCTACCTCATTAAATCTACGTATATCTTGCTTTCAACGCTACCATATTATCCATCGTTAAGTCTGCTATCCGTTATCCTAGTCACCATAGCACAATCTCAGTTTTGGGCTAGGTGTGTTTGTTGAAACAACTTATTATTATAAAACATAGATCTACAACACCACAGAACACAGAGAGGTCTGAGTTTTACTGTCAACGCCGCTGCTATCTTATTAATGTAGGGAAGTCAATTTTAGGTTAATAAAAACAATCAGTTCAGTAATCGGTCCAAAACTAGTTAATTACTAATAACCAGTAGTTCGCAAGTCACTAGGTTACGTGCTTCTAGTAGCCAAATTTTGGTTACTGTTAACTAGTCATTTTTCAGTGTACCTACTAGGCCTACTCTATTGTAAGTCAATTATGCAGCCGGCAAAACTTCACCAGTTTCAATGCAATTCAAACAAAGTGCCTTCCTACACGTATTTTGCAGACAAGGCGGTATTTTGTACTAAACATTAACAAAGTAATTTTACTTGTTTGAAAAAACTCGAGTTGGATACCATGTTTTGTGTATTGCGTGGTAGCGGTTTTGATTTTAATATTGCATGCCATTGCGTGGTTCTTGTGTACCAAATTAACTAAAATATGTATTGTATTATTCTGTTTCAGCGAATATTACAAGCAAAGTTGATATATAGAAGTAAGTTAGGTATCTCTTACACAATACAATATTTTTATTCTTAATTTTAGTGTGCCTACAATTAATTTTAGGCGTTCTTTTGTCAATACATTGTAGACTCGTAGCGAACCCTACATTACAGTGGCAAGCTCATTAGACTAAAAATATTTGTGAAAAATCACCCCTACAGACGTGCTGTCATCCGAAATCAGAGAAAGCGCAAACACCATATTGTTTAGACTACTATCCAATCAATCAATTACTTACAGACTGATAATAATTTAAATATGAATCCCTATTCACATTATTCATCATCACTTACAATCTCGCGATGTGTTAACTCTGTCGCCAAAACAACGTACCTTCTTACTAGCACCAACATGATACAGAAAAATCTCTAAGAATTTAGACCCAAGTAATGTTATAACATGGAAGTCGCGGAAGCGAAGCACAACCCATCTTGAACTTGCGCTAGTTACTGAATAACTACCAGAATAGTTAGGTATTAATTTGTAACTTGTTCGCAAGTTTACTATATTAATTATACATCAAGCGGTACACCAAACTTTCTTAGTCGCGAGTTACAAGTAAAGTTCGCCGGACAGCCGGAAGACTGATTTATTGAGGCGATCAAACTAAGTACTTTAAGGTTTTGGGTTTTTTGTATAGATTTATGTGTGAATAAATAAATAAATTGTTTCAACAAACACACCAATTACCTAGCCCCAAACTAAGCGTGAGCTTGTGCTATAGTGACTAGGATAACGGAGACATAATATACGTTTATACATCCATTACTTATACTCGGCCCGGCGAACCTTGATCCCTATGACATCGACAGTTATTCCTACGACACAACATTGTAGTGGCGTCACCGTTACATTAGAATTGAATTGGAGGCTTCTAAAAATGCCATTTATGAAGGTAAGGTAGATATATGTTAAAAAGTTGCATGAAATTGTTTTTATTTCACTCAAATTTATAAAATATTTCTGGGAACACCAGGTTTTGTTTTATTTAAGATGCTGTCGTATCGCACGTCTCGATCCCAATCATCAAAACAAAGTTTTAAAGCATTATATTGGCAGTGGTAGGGCGGTAGCCAAATCACTGCGTGACCTTTAAATTTTGCCATTTCATCCAAAAAATATGTCCGCTTTGTTTGCTGTTTCTGCAGGTTCAACAGTCTGACCAATTCTTTTTTGAACATTTGAATGTTAGCTGCCACACCATTGCGTTGCAATTACTTTCGGATTTACCCTTTATTATTGTTGCTGGTAGTGCTTTATTCCCTTGGACGGAATGGTATGGGGCGTTGTCCATCAAAATATGGTGGGGCTCATATAAATTATCCATCATTACTTCGTGATCATCGGTCGTTTTAACTGATTTGAAGGCCCATAAGCAATTAGGCGCTAAACCTTTGGCTGTACGAGCGTGGCAGGTAATCAAACGCTGACCCTTGCCTTCTGGCAAAATTAATACTAAATAATTACTAAACTCCTAATTTTTAAGGAGTTCCACCATCAGCTCAGCTCCACATAATGACTATCAGACGTAACAACATGTCAACATTAAGATACTAGTACGAAAACACTATACGTGCCTTCAAAATTTGAGGGTTTCCCTCGATTACACCGAGATCCCATCATCAGATCTCGACTGGGCCAAAATGGGACCAACTAGAAGGTATAGCCTCTAGGTAAACATATTTTTTTTCAAATCGGTCCACAACTGACTGAGATATGCGGTAACATAGCCCCTAAAAAACGTACAGTCGAATTGATAACCTCCTCTTTTTTTGAAGTCGGTTAATAAAAAAAAACATACAGTCGAAATTGATAACCTCCTCCTTTTTTGAAGTCGGTTAAAAAAGTTAAGTTTCATCGACACGACCCATCACTAACATATGAAGTGTCATAGGGATCAAGGTTCGCCGGGCCGGGTATAGGTACAAATGCTAATGCTCATCACACAAACATTTGCCCCTTGCGGGATTCGAACCCGCAACCGCCTGGTTTAGTAGTCCGGGGTGCGAACCACTACACCAAGACGATCGTCAGCCTAATATTTGGCATTTGCTTTATTTAAAAACTAAATTGAATGAATTTTTTTTTTAATTATAAAAGTAATAGCAGACCTATAACATATATGTAGATACTAATCGTTGTCAAGAAGTAAGTAGTTTATTACCAGTAGGTACAGACTGTTTAGTCACCTAGTATTTTTTTTCGACTGCCTCGTTGGTCTAGTGGTCAGCACGCTGGGTACTATCCACGAGGTCCCGGGTTCGAATCCCGGGTCGGGCCGAGAGTGTTTGGGTTTTTCTGTCTTGAAATTACTCAGACACAGCTCCGGAGTCAGGAAGTTGGTGGTGTTAACACCCCCGTGTCTCGGAAAGCACGTTAAGCCGTTGCCGCGTTGGTCCTGCGCCTTATATCTCTACGGTCATGTCGGACTGCCGTCTCACCGAATTATAAGAGTGAAGGAACGGAGAGTGCACCTGTATATTGCGCACACACTTGTGCACTATAATATGTCCTGCGCAGTTGGCTAATCTTTGTTGAGATAGGCCTCAGTAGTCGAAATTGGCTGGGAGGACATTATTATTATTATTATAATTAGTTTATTTTTGGGATTGTCGATGAGGAGGTATCAATGCAAAGTGTTGTCTTACAGATATAAATCATAATTTTACACTTGTACTTTTTCTTCGTAGATTGACATGCCCGGAGGTAAAACCTTGCGTTTAAGACAAATCATCTCGGCAGAATTCACTCGCCAATCGAACTACCAACTAGTGGTGGTTCTGCAGAGACGCTGATGTATTATTCACACATGATTTTTAGAAACGTTATAAGTTCTATTGTAAACTAGTGGGTCCTCGCGACTTCGCCCACGCAAGTATCAAATTCCCCGTGCAAACTTTCATTTCCCTTTCCACCCCAATTCAAATAATGATTCAAAAAACTATCCTATTTCAAATAAAATTCGCTCACGAAAATTCATAGACGTCTTCTGGATCCTTTACCCTTTCCCGGGACTAAAACTATCTCTATAGAAAATCGAATCTGGAAAGGTAAAAGACACTTTTGTATTTATAATATTAGTAAGTACGGATTGACGTTAGAGATAGTTCGAAGCTTGGTGGAAACGAGTGTTGCTTCTGTATAAAGTTGGTAACATCTATTCTGAGGTAAAACCAATAAGGTGTCGGCTAAAATCGTTCTCAACCTCGCTGCGTGGCTGTTTGTGTTTACACCCGCTGCAGATAAGAAAACTTAACTAGATTGTTTACTGACGATACTTGAACATGCACATTAGGTTACACATTTGATGTCTGACGCCGAAGTATGTTTTTTCACTTACCTACTTTATTTAAAGACATAAAAGTTTTGTTTGAATCAGAAGGTACTTTGCAGAAATCCATTACCTACTAAATAGAAATAATATACATATGTTGCTTTAAATTTCCGCTAAGAGACCAAACAAGACGAACCGTCACCGCGTTGAGTTTTACTGAACTACACTGAAAAAATGATTGGTTAACACTAAACAAAATTTGGTTACTAGTAGGCCGTAATCTAGTGACTTGCGAACTTCTGGTTATCAGTAACTAACTAGTTTTGTTACTGATAACCAGAAGATTGTTTATATTTAACAAAAATTGACTTCCCTACAACAAAACCTTCAACTAACAAAACTAGTTTGGTTGATCCTTTTTTTCAGTGTAGTGTTCAGGCAAATGAAGAATGCACCGCCCGCCTTCCTTCAATGCGCATGTACCTACAGCTAATGCAGTTAATATTAAACAAAACCGACGTACAAAAACCTTGTCGCGTTTCGTCACTTCACGTTGTAGCCTCAGAAGATGTTGTTGCCTCGACTGTGCACGGACGCCACCAACTCGGTTCAGTCGTCCGAAAAATAAGTAAAATATAATAGAATTATGTTAAAAACAACTTAAAATTATATTTAAAAAAATGATTTAGCGCAAAGTACCAATTTTAAAATAAAAAGTTCCTGAAAACATTGTAAAAATATAAAATAATAAATTTAAAAAATCATAAACTTATCAAATAATTAACCATACTGACTTTGCAACCATTATATGCCGATAGAATCATTGCACTATTATGCTAACCTGATGGATGAATGAACCTAGTAGCGCGCTTTTATCCTAGTGAATCATCCATGCGAATGTCTACAGTTATAAACGAACGTGTGTATTTTGAGTAATAGCTACGTAATACTCGTACCTAGCGCAGTTTTGTTTTGATGTGAATATTTGTTTATCGACGCACTTTTCTCTGACTGATTCACGGTTTTGCGAATGTTGCAGATATACTTACTCGAATCTAAAATACGGATACGGAAATGTCGACAAAAAACTAACGGTAGGTGTTAAATCATTATACTCGTTCGTGTTGGTCCAACGTACATGACAGCCAATCCAATTGCATACAATTAGGTAGGTAGGTGTAGTGAACTGTGGTGCTCATAATCTAATAGGCTTCATACACGAAACTATCTGTCGTTCGATCATCGCATGCGATACCGTATCGGGGTACTTTAGCCCTAAGGTGTAATATTGTCCACCTATATTGTAACTGTACTAGAGGACCGAGAAGCAGTTCAATAGTTTTTGATTCAAACCTGTCAAATAAGCTCATTGCGTGCGTATCTACCTTACTCACATCACATTTTGCATCTGAAATGATATAAAAATAACTTTAACAAAACAAAAGGCAATTTCCGAAACCCAGTGAAGCTAGTAACTTTACTGAAACATGCTCATATATTAATAACGCAATTTTAAAAAGGGTAGAGTTACGCTATGCCTGTAATTTTACTCGAAGCCTCGCAAAAATATTTTGCGAAGTCACGAAAATATACCAAAAAGTACTGATCCAATCAACCATAGTATTAGTTATAAAAGTTATTAAATGGGGTGCAGCGCGAAGCAAGTCGAGTAAGTCTAAACGATCTTCAAACAGAATCGAACTTATTAATATTAGTAATTAGATTTTGCTTTAAAGTATTAGACTTGATGACTTAATTAGAACAAGTTTTATTCTGCGCAATGCGCAAAAACATCAGACATTTGTGTGAAAAACTGAAAAGTGTTCATATTTTCTTATTTATATTTTATTCGTGTATATTAAAAAGATAGGGACCTGCGGAATATCAATACAATCATTTTCATGTACAAATTATTGTTTCATGCGCAAAAATCACCGAGTTTTCGAAAAAAAAATGCTCTTAGATATCTTCAGCTACAAGTCATGTTAACTATATCATAAAGAATTTGTTTCAAATTTCAACAAGACCAGGTCCTAGTGCAATAATTAGGCTAACGTAAATAAGTTGTTTTAATGTATTTAACTAATTCAGCTCATCGTACAAGTGACTTGGAATTACGTTAATTTTCTCAATTTTGTGCAGGACCCCCTTAAATGTTATTCTTATTTCTGTATCGTGTATAGTGATCACGGATATGCCAGCAACATTTCATTCTCAATTATTCATCAATCTGCGAAGCAGCTCTTGTCCACCCTGAGAAAACAGTGTCTTTGATCACTCCTCATTCAATCTCGTTCATACTGTCCACGCTTGCAAATCAGGGCCTTTGATCATTCTTCATTCACTCTCGTTCATCCATTGTGTATTTTCGGCTGTTTAATTACAAGCGTGTGCTAAAGATTTGGCGCTTACTTTGATGTTATAATTAAGACTCTGACTGGAGCCGTGTGCTAATTTGTATAATTTGCGTGCAGGCATCGGGAACGGGAACACTGTACCTATATTGTTGTGCTAATAATAATAATGAAGGCCGAATATTAAAAAGACAACCGTCTCTGACATTTGAGCCCACTAGCTGGGTCCATTTCTGTCCCTTATTAAACTTCTGTAATAAAATGTATCTTATCTGTTTAGACGTTATGTGGAGGACTGTAACTTGGATCAAAAAAATAAAAGTTTGCGTGGATAACCGAAAGAAATTACAGAGCTGTGCATTGGCCTGTATTTCACAAAATACAGTTACTTCTTTTTTTTACGGAATACATACATTGTGATTATTTACATTTTATTTTATTAAGTTCAACTATTTGCGTAAGCGTGAGAAATAAATATTATTATCACTTGGGTGCCTATTCAATTAAAATTATTAAGACAGTAAATGCCACTAATGAACGTCTACAATCCCTTGCCAAAGATCAAATTCGTTGGTGTCTCGGAAACTTAAGCTTTGGTCCTACGTCTGATTTATCTCCGGTCATGTTGGATTGCCCCCTCACCGGACTATGAGAGTGAAGGAACTGAGAGCGCACCAGTATTGCGCACCACTTGCTATAATAATATCTCCTGCAATGATAAAAAAGAGATAGTCACCACTGGCACGCGACAATTGCTTCGCTCATATTGAGCCAATTGACTTAATTTTGCTCATGTGCTCATGTGCTCGGCCCAAGACTCAGCAAATTCAAATCGCCGCGCACGATACGATGACAATCTACTGACCTTTTTTTTAATACATTATTATCATTTATTCATTATTATCATATACAGGAGGCATAGATGGCTACTGTTGAGCCAAAATTAGTCTTAAACACTAAAGCAATAAATTAATGGTGACTTATTCTTAAGAAGTTAGCATATATAGATCCCACTGCTGCAGCAGTGGTTGCTGGGCAAAGGCCTCACCTCAAACTATAAGGAGGTACGAGCCATACTCCACCACGCGGGCTCAGTGCGGATATGATATCTTACTTTATGCTTATCCCTCGCAGCCGTGAACAGCACCCACGCGACGTAGACGAACATGATCAGCGCGGGCACCACCAGGCTGGCTACGATGGGGATCCTGCGCACCCACGCGTGGTACAGCGCCAGCAGGAACAGCGAGATGCCTACAAGGATAGCGATGTATCTGCCCGTGCGCCGGCGCTCTTCCTGTAAAATAATATTTTCAAATAAATCTTTTTTTCTTGACAGGGACAGGATTAGTGAAGCTCAAGCTACCCCAGTTTTGTTCGAGTTTCATTCGCCGATTCAAGGACAAATATGTATTTACTGAATATACATGGTGGTATATTCAGTAAATACATATTTATGAAATAGTATTTTGGGATTCCTTGGACCTTGTGTACACTACTGTACCAACAACGTTTCTTTTTTTTTTCAATTACTTATGTTCCATTAGCCAATCATCCTGATAATACCTACTCCAATAAATAAAACTTATATAATTATGATGTACCTACTACTTTAAATTACCTTTACTTACCTCACTCACTCTATAACTAAGTACCTCCATAACTATCACAACGTGTTGTTAATGTAATCGAATACGGAGAGTATCTTGTATATTAATGGCTATTATCAGTAGATATAACGTATCCACTTATTACCGAATAATGTTTGTATAAACAGTGAATAGTGTGGTCAGGCCAAACAAACCCCCAGTAATAAGACGAGGCTAAACTGAATAGTGAACTCAGTAATAGTAAAACAATATTTGAATAGTTAGCGTTCGATCAAAAGGACCTAAAGTTCAATAGAGGTTCGGGACATTGTTTTTCTTCGGCCGGTATTTTTTTTTTTCATTTTTCGCTAAAAAACCTGATTCTGGGCTTCGGAGCCACGAGGGCACGTAACCATTACACAGATTTAGCCATTATCAGACTCTGGTTGCTGATTTTTTTTAACCGGAATTGTTAAACTCTTCGTCTGTCTGTCTGTTACCTCTTGACGCTTAAACCACTGAACTGATTGAGATGAAATTTGGTATAGAGACAGTTCGAGACCCTGGAAAGGACATAGGCAACATTTTGTCACGATATAAAACATTAAGGGGGTGAAATGGGGAATAAAAGTTTATATGGAAAATCCAACTCTTGCGGGCAAAGTCGCGGGAAACCACTAGTATAATTATAAAAACAAAAAAACATTACAACATTATTGTTTCCTTAAGAAGTTTTTATTTTTATTTATTAAATTAAACCATACATTAGAATCTTAATCTACATACATTCAGAGACAATGTTACAAAAACCATCTTTGGCTAAAGCCAAACATTACATGTAAGTACATTAAAATGTACACTGCCGATCTACGTCAGTATGTATTTTAGATTAGTGTGTTACATAGTTTATTTTTATAGTTTTTATGGTTCCGTGCCCGAAGAGTAAAAACAGGACCCTATTACTAAGCCTCCGCTGTCTGTTTGTCTGTCTGAAAATAATTATTTAAGGGGGGCTCGCATACAATAAACGTGATTTTTTAACGTTTTTTGCTCGCTATCAATAACGGCAACAGGTAGACGGTTAAAATATTCACAAAATATTAAGTTGTATATTCACTTAAAAATAAATAGTTAAAATAATAATCATATCATATCAATCATTAAGGGGGGCTCCCATACAAGGTACTGTGGCTATCACATCAGACTAACCATTTTCGTTGCAAAGGCCGCAGTGTTTAGCCTGATGTAAGGTCGTCCGTACAAAAGAAAATTCTTATTTATTTATTATTTATTTATCATAGTTTTTACAAATATAACAGTTTTGTTGAATTGTAGTTTACGAACAGCACAATAAGATCCAATTCTGAAGTCACGACAAATACTGTCAATTAATAATCTAAGGAAGTAAAAGTAAGTATAGTATATTAGTTGGAAAAAGTTTGTAGTAAGTACTAAGTAGGTACAATACGTACCTCCAAACATGCCATGGATTGGATAATACGTCATATAAACCAATGGTGGTACCTGTTTGTTTACGACGCGCAAGCTACCTACCTAGGTAGCTTGGTTTATCTGTAAGGTAATTTAATTACGGAATCAATTCGAGTGTACAGCCACACGGCCGTAACCGTATTGAGTGTAGGCATATCGCGTGATCTGATTCAATTACTTAGGTAACATCACCCACAATTATTACTGGTTTGAAGTACATATCTCTCACTTTGAAAAATTTGACAAAGGTGGTTAAGACAAAGGAAAGGGAGGTTTTGCAGGAAAGTTTTGAAATATTTTATATTGTATACATATATACCTAGTTTTGAAATGTTTTATAACTGTTAGCATGAAAATCTGAAATAAAAAACATGATTTTAGTGCATTTCATAATCTTTTAAGGAAAACCATAGCGGTTTTAAGATAACTTCTTTAGTTTAGCAATAATAGTCGTTGAGCTTGGTTGTCCGATAATTTTGTACCGAATATAAAATCCTCAGAATAAGTTCTTTAAAGTGACTAAGATTAAATAGTTGCTTGTTTTTATTATACCAATTAACTCCTAAATAACTTTGCCATTAATTATTTCAGAATAAAAAATAACAAAACCGTTCTATATTGTGATAACGGGCTACTACGGAACCCTACACTGCGCGTGGCCCGACACTCACTTGTCTGTTTTTTTAATAAAATGATAAGCCTCCACAACCATTATAGCTAGACATATAGTTTATCTAATCTTATCACTAAAAAATGTTCTGTCATATTTAGTTTTACATTTCATACACAACCCGATATTTTTTTGAAGTTTTACGCCTCACCTTACCTCCAATAGAACCTACATTAACGTGACCCATTTTGTCTCTATACCTATAAGTAGGTAAGTGTAGGAAGATTTTCCTTTCTGTTATAAATAACTAACGGTTACCTGCGATTGGTCCACTTTGAACTGTGATCCAGGGTAGGTATGGCAGATCATGTAATTACAGCGGAGCGACTGCAATCTGAACTCCGCTGTTGAGAACCTAACCATTCTATACCTAACCTAACCTAACCATTCCATACCGTTAACAGAATAATTAGTAACTGAGTTTTCCTTTAGGCAGTCACAAGTCGCACACCTACAACTAAATCGCTTTTACATCCTGAATGAACCAATTTTGTAGTTTAACTAGTTGCCAAATAGGATTACTGAAATTAGTCCCTCTGACTTTGCGTATCTCTAATCTTTAAAGTGCTCATTTCGCAATCAAACTCAGTTCTAGAGTACATATTTACATAGTCGGGGACCCGATGAAATTGTGTGCTCCATTGGACCAGAAGCTTGTTGTTTGAAATTGCTGGTTGAAGCTTAAGATTTTAATGGGGAAAGGAATAATGTTCAGCAAGATTCGCGCACTACTAACATTTCAATTTCATTACGCCGGGAATAAGGTCAAATATTGTCACAACAACGAGGCGGTGTGTCTAGCTCAAAATTAATAAGAGAGCCTTTACATTGCAAATGTTCCAATTTTCATCAATAGACTTAATAACAATGAAATATACCAATTTTGACTACTGAGTGAAGATTAAGCGCAAGTTTCTTTAGATACGTCTCTCTAGGTACATTTCTCTTTTCAGACAAAAAACGGGTTACTTTGAAAGAATCGTAAAAGCATGACGTGGAACTTGCATGGCTTTTTAATCTGTAAAGACATTAGCTAAGAAAATATAGAAGCGATATCTTCATAATTAGTCTCTGAAAGAAAAGTTATTCAAGACGGTCCTAAAATCAATACAAATACAAAATCAATCAATTCGTCCAATAATGGAGCCAAAATGAAGCCACTCACACGTGTATTGCCCAATATGTTTCTGAGATGTCATTAGTGTGTTATTGGATCGGCATCCCGAGGGGGCGCTGCCATCGGCCGTCAATCATGAGCGCTGATTCAATCATCGTATTCACCGCTGGATATTCCGGGCTCGTAAGCAACTGTGGAGCCAGGAGTGCGCATCATTGACTACTGTACGAGCAAGTAAAACTAATTTTCTATTTTGACAAGATATCCAAGCCATTAAAAACGGCCTGATTTATTATCTTTCACCAATACTTTCACTTTAAAAAAAACTTTTGTTTGACGACCGTCTTGGTGTAGTGGTTCGAGCCCTGGACTTCTAAACCAGGCGGTTGCGGGTTCGAATCCCGCAAGGGGCAAATGTTTGTGTGATGAGCACGAGCATTTGTACCTAAGTCATAGCTGTTTATACATTTATATAAGTATGTATATCCGTTATCCTAGTCGCCATAGCACAAACTCACGCTTAGTTTGGGGGTAATTGGTGTGTTTCGTGAAACAATTTATTTATTATTTATCTGTTCAACTATGTTTCCCAGTGACCGCACACCTCAGCAATTTGTATAAGTACCTATTTGACGCGCCATCATAATAGTTTTCTTTTTTTTTTCAACAAACACACCAATTACCCAGCCCAAACTAAGCGTGAGCTTGTGCTATGGTGACTAGAATAAAGGATAGACATACTTATATACATTTTTTAAAACATCCATGACTTAGGTAGGTTAGAAAGGTGGCGCGGACGGGGTATAGAGGCGGAGGTGAAATCCTGGACGGTCATTCGAACGTAAGCCTCCAATAAGGAGTGTAGATATGTGTGACCAGAAGTAAATAACATTCTGTAAAAGTGAATATTAAGTCGTACCTTAATATAGTTTAAGTATAGAATTTTGTTAAAAACGCCTGAGGCCCATGGCAACCTGATACTGATGAAAGGTATAATACTTACTACTTGTGTAATATATTGACTGATGCAATAAGTAACAACCTAGGAACTGTTTTTTGTCCATGTCCACGTGTCCATACCTACACTGTGGCATCTCGTGTTATTGTTATAGGGGTAATTTTGCAACAAAATAGTATAATCTAATCTGCCACCCACTATACAAGAACAAGTTTGTTTAGTACCTACCTGTGTAATCAAACAGTTGAGCTACTTTGATCAAAGGACACTGTTAATATCGTGAAAATTAGGTAGGTAGACTGTTTATGACATCAAGAGTAAAGCGAAAGACTCTTTTTTGTGTATTTACAATCATGATCATTTAATTAATTTAATATTATAAAGAAAGCAGACTTAAAAGTTATTGAAAGAAAAGAAGTCATTTACATAGCTTAAGATTCTTTTAATTTTTTTTTTACTTTGACTTCTAACTAAAACCGGTCACCAATTTTCAAACAGCCGATAAACGTCTCTTGACGTTTATTTTGACAGAATTACAAAATATATCAATGCTAAACCGGCTGACTAAAAATTAAAACATGTGTTGGTAAACTTCAGGTTAAATTAAAACTAAAATTTTATTTTATAATATCCATTTTAATATTTTTACTAAACTTGCTATTTTCAAGGACTTATTGACTCGACTTCAGGGGGATCTACAGTACCAGCCTACAACTAGTACATCAAGTTTTTTGCAATCTTGACCGAATCACTCGCTAAATGTCCAGAGTTAGAGGCTCATAATCGTTTGGACAGATTTACAAGTCACTACAATTTTATTACTGGATCTGTGATGGGCTGGGGTTAAGGAACTGGAACATAAGAACAGTAATTGATGAACCGGGACAATAGCATAAGATTTTTAATGTACTTTATTATAAATGAGGAAAACTTAAATTAAACTTTGTTCGTACGCCTGTAGAACGCGTATTACTAGTCCATGTTAATGGCTGCTGAGCATTTTTTTAGGGTTCCGTACCCAAAGGGTGAAAACGGGAACCTATTACTAAGCCTCCGCTGTCGGTCTGTCTGTCTGTCACCAGGCTGCATGATCGCTCGACAGTGGAAATTTTATAGACTATGTATTTCGGTTGCCGCTATAACAACAAATACTAAAAATATAATAATAATAATATTTGAGGGGGGCTCCCATACAACAAACGTGTTTTTGGCAGTATTTGCTCTAGATTAATAACAGCAACAGGTAGACGCTTAAAATATTCACAGAAAAATTAGTTGTAAGTATATAAACTTTAAAAATAAATTATTTTAAAATAAAAAAATACATAATGGGGGCTGCAAAACAATCGTGATTTTTTTACCTTTTTAAAACTATAAAATATAGTGTCTCATGTTGTATAGGTACGGATCCCCTCGTGCGCGAGTCCGACTCGCACTTGGCTGGTTTTTATATCTTATCGCATCAGAATTGACTTAGATAAAATTCACAAATGAACTCACTTTTATTTACATACTTAGTTCGAAATTGACACTGTATGACATCGTTTTCAGTTACTGTAAGGTTTGTTCTAAGTAGACCTACAGTAAGTTACATATAAAATATCTAAGCCTTAGATTTTAAGGCTTCATCATCTTTGGGTCATAAGGAACTTTTGGTTTGATACGATATAAGAGCTTTTTGTAGGTATTACAAGAGCTTTTTGTAGGTATTAGTGCAACCTAAATGTTTTCGAGTTGTGCATATATTTAAATAGTTTACCTTAATTGAACTTTCCGTCTTTCTGAATTTTGTGATCCGCTGGGATCCATGGATTTCATTATTCAGCTTCAGGTTCATTTTATCGTTCTTGTAAAACTTTTTAACGTCCAATATTTTAACGGGAATGGTTTTTACAAATCGCCCACTCTATCAGCGCTTTTCTCGCGTAGTTAAAAAAAGTAAAACTACAGTTCCAACAACCACTTGTAAACACGGAACACTGGCCGAAAGCGAAGTGATTAAAAAAAGAAAATCGTCAGTGCGAGTTCTCCCGACAGAATCGCGCGCCGACTGCAAGGGATTACCTACTCGTTACTGCATAATGAATTCTGTTTACGCCATTAAAAGCTTGTATACCCTAAGCAGACTGAACCATTGGACCGAACAATGATGCCATCATTCTTTCAGCGCATTAACTTCGACATGAAGTATCCCAGACTTCGTTTTTACTGCTGCTCGACGCTAACCAGCACACTATTATAAACGAATTAGCAAAAAACGCAGATTCGCGAGATTAATATTGGTTTACTCGTAAAATGGAATGTTTTTGTAGAAAATCCACATGGCCAAGGTCTACTCGTAGGTAGGAAGAGATCATGGTACTTACCGTGTGAGTCAGCGCCTTATCAGTCATACATACTACGTAGGTACATGTACAAGAATCGTGAAAGTTTTTTTTGACGTTAGCGTAGGTAAGTAGAACAAGTTAAGTACTCCTTATGAAATGTGTGCCCCTGTGAGGTTTTTAGTACATCTTTTGTGCGCAGGTTTTTCTGTTTTCGGGGACCAAAATTGTACAACAAAACTAATGTAAATTTAAATTTATATCCTAAAAATAAATTTGAATGTAAGCGCAGTCTGATAAAATGGCTTAAGACATTGTCATATGACGAAACAGAAGAACTCATGATGCATAATATTCTGTAAGAACATAATCAAAAAGTTTGTTTTATACTTGTTTTGTGATTGTTACCTAGTTTAATGAACATTTACCTACTATATTTGTTGATAGCTGGGGGTGACCTGGTGGTCTGTAACACAAGTATTTTTTACTTACCATAGATCACCAGTCTCCACAAACAAGTTTTGTCGACCTAATAGTAAGTAATTTTGATTGTTTTGTTAACACTGTTATTTGCTTGTTTGTGGTGAAAAATAAATACATTTTATTTATTATTATAGTGTAAACTAAGTCGGTGCTTATAATAACAGCGGCGCTATTATGTTTGTTCTTCGGTAAAGTCGAATGAAAACTGAATGATTACTTATAGTTTTTTTTTAGATCTTTAGCTTGGAGTACCTAAACCAACACATGTTTAAATTTTAATGAGCCGGTTAAGCATTATTTGACATATTTTGTATCCCTATACAAAATCTGTCAAATTAATCGTCCATTGAGGTTTACTAGCTGTTTAAAAATTGGTGAACTCGGGTCTTAGATGAAAAAGTACCTCTATTGTCGCTTTGATAAAAATATGTAAGTATGTTGAAGGAATAGCAAAATATGCTACAACAGATTATGAAAACTGTCCGCATTGATACCAGGCTCCGCTTATTCACAGATCACGTACTCACAATTCACATACAACAAACTCAAATACGTGAAACGCGTGTTATAATCGAAGGGAACAACGTTATGGTAGGTAATGGGGGTAGAATAGAGAAGGTTTACTCCCACAGGCCTACTTACTAAATAGCTTTCTAGGACCCGAGCACAATTATTTGACACAATTCCCACACAAAATATGTTAAGTAATAATACCTACACAAACTAACTTTATTAACTGCGTTCCTTTCAGAGGGCAAACAACTTTTACCAACATCGAATTCACAAAAAAAAATTATCATCAGATTACTTCTCAGATGTTTCGTAAGTAAATCATCACAATGTTGTTGTTTGTTACGATGTTAAAGCCATAATCAAAGTTGTTACATTTAGCCTGGAGTTCACCAACACATGTTTAATTTAAGGGCTCTTTCAATTTATGCGTTTCTTGACGGCCGGCTGCGGTGCGTTTATCGTTCCGCATACGGACGGTCGTTTGTTTTCATACAAAATGCCGCGTCGGTACCAAGAACTGAGTTTTCGGTACCGACGCCGCACTGTTGCCGCACCGCGCGTTTTGTATGAAAACAAACGACCGTCCGTATGCGGAACGATAAACGCACCGCTCAAGAAACGCATAGGTAAATTGAAAGAGCCCTAGATCCAGTTTATCATTATTTGACTTATTTTGTATGAGTTTTTTTTGGGATTTTGATGAAGTAGGTAACAGTTGTTGTATTTGACTAGTAGACTCATCCTTTAAAAAACGTAGTTATAAAAGAGCCGATTCGGAGGAGTGATCACAAGCACCGTAACACAAGATATTATTACATATTTAAGATTTATACTCATGTTTAATGAATTTTTTTCAAGTATTAACATTTTGGAGTGGATCTACTGAATGTTATTCCATGGTCAAAGTGTGTTAATACCTGTGATACCGCTTAGGGCCACGTGCCTACAATAAAGTTATGTTCTGAAAAGTGTACCTTTTCAAAGCAAATACATGAATATGGAAGTCATGTTTTCAAATGATAAAAGGATTGCAAACCGCATTATAATCAAACGTGAGATAATGAGAATATCGCGCATTGGTGATAAAGGCCTGTTGTTACGTAAGTAATTTTATAATGTAAAATATTAAGTTCTTGTTATTAAACTTACCATAAAACGGTAGGTACTGTAGAGGTTTGGAGCTACGCGTAAAACCTCTACATCACATTCGCTAGACTCTTCTGAATTCAAAAACAGAAAAACTTTCTCTACAAGTAAATTTTGAAATAACGTGAGTAGATAAACATTTGAGAAAAAATATCAAGGATAATATTGTACGTTTTTAAGCTGAAATAACTGTATTGTAGTAACTGTGGAATGATTATAAACAATAAAGATAATCAATAAGGTTCTATTAAAGTGTCTGTCTATTAAAGTGGGTCCCTTTAAATGGAAAACGGCCACGCGGTAGACCCAGGAGGCACTGGCGTGACGAACTTAAGGACTCACATAAGAAGACGAAAGAAGACTGGGAGGCAGTCGCCTAAAATCGTGGAGAGTGGAGAAAGGGTAACACATGTAACTGGAAGCTCGTCACTTGCTAATTTTAACCACCTGCGAACGATCAGTTAGGTAACTACTAAAAAGTTGGTGAGCAATGCCTCTTATTCCCATCCTCTCCAAGCAATCGAGGAGGATTGAGATCGAGACCGTGTCGAAAGCTTTGGCGAAGTCGAGAAATATGCCAATGACTTTTTTCCATTATCTAGGTTCCTGACAACAACATCGGTTAGTTCGTGTACTGCGTCATCAGTTGATCTCCCTGTACGGAAACCATATTACCCAACCAACCAAGAAAATCCACTAACCGCTTGTTTAGAAGTCGATCCAGTATCTTCGATAACACAGGAAGTAAGATGGGCCTATAATTGTTGACACTATCTCTTTGACCAGCCTTATGTATGGGTGATATTATGGATCTTTTATAGATGTTTGGGAAGACCCCTGTGTTAATGGAAAGGTTACAGATATGCGTGATAGGTGGTATTAGGATGTCACGGTGTTGTTTTAGAAGTCGTCCTGAAATAAGATCAAAACCCACTGCGCAACGATCTTTAAGGCTCAACACAAGATGTTCAACCTCAGCGTCATCAGTATGAAGAAGAACCTGTGACCTCTCTGGCTTAATGTTGTATAGACAATCGTACGGAACCCTTCGTGCGCGAGTGAGATTTGCACGTGGCCGGTCTATTAGTTAACAAGAAAGCAATACCCAAAATTATGGACAAGAAAGATTATATTATTTTCTGAGTTTCATTACCTATTATAGGAGGCCAAACTTTGTACAACTTGTTTATGCAATAGAACAGTTTTCAGTTTTTTTACATATTAAACATAATTGCGGGGAATAGCTACCTACCTAGATACTTACATATTTAGGTAATCATCTAGGTAAATACCTACTTAAGTAGTACAAGGATCCTCTGACCAGTCTGATGGAGCGTTACCCATTATAGACTTTCTACCAGCTCTAATTTATTAAAGGCTCCAGAAGAATATCACAGAGCTCGAATCCCAACCAAATAACGCAACACGAAATGTCTTTCCGAATCCGTAACGATGGGAAACTTATTTCATCGCGACGCAATTAAAAGCAACGCAACAAAATTAACATTGCGCTTCCCTAATGAAATTCTCGAGGCGCCATCAAAGTCAATGACGCGGAGCTTGAACAAGCCCGTTAAACAGAGTAGATGTTCGAAAGTTTTCCATTGCTCGCCTACTGTTGCTTTACCACTACTGCTACGGTAGGTACTTTTAAGCATAGTAAGGCCCACGTGAGCACGTCAGGATTAGCTACCTAATTAATCTGGTTTCGTTCAAGGCCTATTATCTGAGTTGAAACCGTAACGTAACCTTCTAACTAACTAAACGATTAGCTAATGGTGGCTAAGTGGGCTTTCAACTCAGATAATAGGCATTGAAAAAGTCCGGAATAGCTAATTCAGACGTGCGCAAATAAGCCTAAGTATATGCGAAAAACCGGGAAACTTGGAGAACTCGAGCTTTGAGGGTTCCGTACAGACTTATGTAACTGTGTATTTAACTGCCTCGTTGGTCTAGTGGTTAGCACGCTGGGTATAAGTATCCACGAGGTCTCGGGTTCGAATCCCGGAGTGTGCCAAAAGTGTTGAGTTGGTCTTAAAATAACTTGGACACAGCTCCGGAGTCAGGAAATTGGTGGTGTGGCTCTAAAAGCACGTTAAGCCGTTTGTTCTGGGCCTGATCTCTCTAAGTTCATGTCGGATTGCCGCCTCATTGAATTATGAGAGTGCTACACTCTCATAATTCGATGCACTATAAATACCTATCCAAGTTTCTATTATAGTGCACTAGGTAGAAACCTACGGGCTACTGGACTCAATTTAGGGTTCTGGTCGCCCTAGTCTGCGCAATACCACGAGGGCTTTACGCAGACAAGGCCCTATTTATTTTTTATCTTTGTTTTATTCAGAATTTCCATACATACTGTTCCTGATATTATTTAAGATTGTTACCTATTTCATTTTACTTACTTTACTTAATAGTTTCCTTCTTAGTAAAAATATTACTTTAATCAAATTAGTAAAGAGAAGTATATTATATTTCTCGAAACTGTCGATACTATTACCTACTTTAATTTATGGTGAGGAAACTTTCCCAACACGATTAGTATGGAGGACGATCTTGTAATATTCATGCAAGTTTGTGTCACATGTATTTATGTAAATTGTGTTGGTAAATAATAGTATCCCTAAGGGTGTATACTCTGCCTACTAACTTAGTTACTACTGAGACCGCGAAATTGGTCTGGACACAACTGGACAGAAATTCCTTTGTTCGTAAATGTAGCAAAATAAAAATCAATGTCTGTATGTTTATCCTCTATGCGTTAAGAAACTATTGATCAGATTGTAAAAATAAAAATTTCTGCAACCAAATTCAAATCTTATGTTGATCTCATAGAGTTCCATGTCGTTTGAGATATTTTGATAGATTTGGCTAAGTTGATGCGGGACCTACTGAACCTACATAGCATTAAAACGCATGGCCTAGTAATAGTTATTAGGTAACATTAAAAAACCGGCCAAGTGTTCCGTAAACTATAAGAGTTCCGTTTTTGCCATTCGGCTACGGAACCCGAAAAACGATAGATTACTGTACTCCATAACATACCTACTTAGCAGAAATACAGAAAAAGCAGCGTCGCACACTGCTAAGCTAAGTTTCTGAAACAGCAAGAAACCATATTCAATTAGTTTGGTAGAAACAAGCATTAAATCAATGAGGCGCCGCGTGCTCACCATGTATGTTATGGTGCAAGCCCTTGCCAAGAGGCGGCTCCATAGATCTATGTTACCGGCACTGCCAGGGCTTTTCGGCTTTCGGCCAACGGACGACGCTGCGTTAACTGCGTTTTGCCAGAAAGCTAAAATGTCTGTTTGTACCAGAAGTTGCAGTTTTAAAATATAATAGACTAGCGGTTCCCCGCGACGTCGCGTGCGTATGTAATTTTCCATGTAAACTTTTATCCCCCATTTCACCCCCTTAATGTTTTTATATCGTGACAAAAAGGGGTCTATGTACATAATTCCCAAGGTGTCAAACTATCTTTCTACCGAATTTCATCTAAATCATTTCAGCGGTTTAAACGTCAAAAGGTAGACAGATTATCAGATACACTTACACTCGCATTTGTAATATTAATAAGTATGTACATGCACAATTGTAGGACTAGAGGTTCACTAAGACAACGCCCGACGCCCAACGAAAATCTTGGATTCCCTATGTAATTCCCCCCTTTCACCCTTTTAAAGATTTAACATCACGACAAAAAGTGGCTTAGAGTCCTTCCTTAATAGTGTCTTAAACTATCTTCGCACCAAATTAAATCTAAAGCAGTTCAGCAGCAAACGTGAACAAAACGCAGGTAAAAGACACACTTTCGCATTTAAAACATCAATGAAGTTAGGTATATAGGAAGGTACTCGATGGGTAGCTCTGCTTAATAGCATAGAATACTATACTTAGTAGTATTGCTTACTTAGGGCAACTATCCCCACTTCTGGTTATGATAATTTTACTTACCGGATGGTTTTTGTGTGGAATGATCTAAATTAATATCGGAAACTTTCCTATAAAAGTGGAAATGGATTTTCCGGGTGAAATGTTTTTAATAAACACACAGAAAGCCATCGTTGGGTAAAATAATTAGGCATACATAAGAATAATTAGATACTTCCATGTCATTAGAATTCCATCCGCTATTATCCGTATCCGTGCCTAACCGTTTCTTTGAAATACGTTCGGGAATATTATGTTATATTAAATGGAATGGCCCAATTTACTACAGTGTGTTAAATTAACGACTCATAAAGTGACGTGCTCAAAGCTTCGGAGAGCGAAATATTTAAATGCTCACGTTTTGAGCACTTACACTGGAAATTTTGCAATGATACAGTCGCAATACAAACACGATGCAACATCGATGCAAAACGGATATACTCGTAGTACTGATACAAACGGTATGAAATGCATATAAATGGACGTAAATAGTGCTATGACGAATAATATTTGTATGTGGATGAATTTAAGATGAAAAAGCCGCTCAACTTTGCCGCACCTAAACACTATAGGCTGTACAGCGGGTCGGATTACCCTGTTTTACCTAACCCTTCTCCCCCGTTTTGTCATTTACGGACGCCACTTAAAAAAAAATACATAGCCTATGTCACTACACTATCACAATTTTGACAAATTCAACGACACTTTACATGTCAAAATCTGTCCAACCATTTGGGCTATAGAGCATTCTAAACAATTATACATACATACGTGTATGCATACTCCCGAAAAACATAACCATCCTTCCGCAGTCGGGTAATAACCCTCCTTCCGCAGTCGGGTAAAAAGTCAGTCGCGCTGTGTAAAGGGCCTAACCGAATGTAGCCGAATTCGTACACCTGTCGTTCATTCTGTTTAGAATATCCCTCTTGTATGCAAAGCCTTTTATCTGGGTTGTTCGGTGTTGTGAAATATTGTGATTGCACGGTGATGAAAATGTAGTGGGTTGGTTGGATGCTAAAAAGGTTAACGAAAAACGACTAATGGCTTTTAATAATATTTTGCAGACGGATTCCTAAATCTGAAATTGTGCTTATGACACGGTTAAAGTTAGAATTCTAGTACCTACTTATACGAGGGCTATATTCTTTATACTTGTCAACTGGCAAGCCTTATCAGACTCAGCATCAGGGATTGAAGGCAGTTTTATTAAGGAACCAAACCGTTTTATAAAAGCAGGTGGCGAAAGCTATTTCACAGGTTACCTAATGGTTTTTATGAAACAACTAGAAGTAGGTATTCTAAAGCTTTATATAAATGACAAATGAATAGGTAAATAAGCAATTTTGATAGCTCAGGCAGCTACCTCTAACAAACTCCTACTAAATCGCCAGCATTAGACAATTTCACTCATGTAGGAGGTAGAAAACACACACTTATGTAGATAACTTAAGCGAAGTAGGTACTACTTAGTACTTATTCTGTGACTTAACTGCTCACTTTCAGACTTAAAGTTAGTTCTATCACAGGATAAATAATTGGTTCTAATTAGATCCGCAGTGAAACCACAATGACTTAAACATTGTAGATAAGTTGCTAGTTTTAAGAGTCAGAGTACGCATATACACGGCAGCACGTCAGACTACCTACCCCACTTTGAGCTTAAGACCTCCTCTATTCCATACGTAATAAAAGCTGTTGTCGTGTTAAAATGGGTAACCTGAAGTACTGCTATTTGTACAAAGTAGGCAACCTGTTGCAGGTACGTGAGCTGCGAGTTAAAGTATTTACAAGGTTGCCTGTATCAAAGCTTTGGCTTTGATTCATCTCATCAACTAAATACTTGTAGGTGATAGACAGTCGGCAGAACGCCAAGTTACCCATGTGAACTACGAAAACAGCTTTTATTACATAGGGATAGAAGCGGACTTAGTAAGACTGTTTGATGAATACCGCGTAGTCAAAATTAAATAACCCCTATAATCGGTGATACTTTAAGAGACTAGGTAAGTGGTAGGTACGTAACAGAATATGTAGGTCTACAATTATAGTTTTTAATATTTTTAACACTCAGTGTTCTTTCTTATTTATTTAAGTTTAAAAAAGAAACCTATGTCCGGCAGTGGACATTTTTTGTTTGATTCAGGTTGAAATCTTTAACACTTAAACGGCACAACCATTTTGGTTCAGAGATAGAGATTAGCGATTAACCGTTTAACGGTCGAGTTCACCAAAACATGTTTAGGGTCGCGGGAAATCACTAGTTATAAATATATTAAGAATAAGATGTGATCATGTGACCTCCATGAGTTACAGAACATATCACAAGCATGTGCTCCATGTCGCGCCGGTAAGTTAGTATTAATACCGCTCGTAAATAAGTCGGTAACATGAGGCAGTAAGGTTTATCGATTACCTTGTACATGTCTCCACCGCAACCGCAGTAGCTCGTGGTTTTGTAAGTAGGTATCTCAATGATGGAAGTCCTTGTGCAAGGTTTATGAAAGACTGCCCTTTGTTTGGAAGTGTAAAAAAGTAAGTATGTTACATATTACAATATTTTGTATTATTACAACAAAAATATATACTTAGAGATTCTGCTTGTGGCGCAGTGGCGGCAGCGCTTTGGTGACCAATCCGACCATTTAAGTGACGTCCATGACAAGCATCTCCGGGCTTCGGAAGGCACGTATAAGTCGTTAAGCCTAGCTTGATAACATCTGACAGTAAGGTTGGTCACTTGCCTTACGAGACACCCCTCCACCAATCCGCACTGAGCCCGCGTGGTGAAGTATTGCTCGTACCTCTTCATAGTTGAGGTGAGGCCTTTGCCCAGCAGTGGGATCTATGTAGGCTAACTTTACTTTTTCCCACCGGATTACACGGTCGATCATTTTTTACATACAGACACGAATATCTGATTTCCCATCAAATTTTCATTTCTTTGTCTTAAACGACGATTTAACTGGTCCATTCCAGGGCGTCAAAATAGCGGGAATTTTGCATTACTTAATTCTTTAGACTTTTTAAAATATAAATCATATTTAAGTACACACGGCCGCACGTCAGACTACCCCACTTTGAACTTGAGACCGCCTCTATTCCCTACATAATAAAAGCTGTTTTCATAGTTTAAATAGGTAACCTGACGTGCTGCCACAGAATAAGTATTAGTACTGTACCGTACAGAAGTTTGACTTTGTAATGAAATTTGATGAAATATCTACTCAATGTCGTCAACAATATGGCGTAATTTAGTTCGCCTCAGAGTCAAGCACATTTTCGTGTAAACACCTACAAAAATCCATTGCAAGATAATTTCATACTTATTGCTCTGGAATATGATTCATAATACACTAAACCTATTCAGTTACGTAATATCACGCGACGCGATAGGGTTGACTGCTACTAGAAGCTACTTACGCCATCTAGCGCACCTTTCTAGCACTTTTTTCATGCTCGTCCAGGCAGCAACGTAATTCACACATAGTGCCGTGCGCCGCACAGTGGGCTGAAATTCGGCTTTCATAGACATTTTCGCTTGAATTTTTAACTGTCTTTTTTCACTTGATTTGGCTCAAAATACTAAGAACTTGCTTAAAAATATAAAAACCTATGAGTACTATTGCAAAAGCCTTGATAAGATATTTAAATTAATGTATGGAGATAATATTAAAATCAGCCATAACTTAGCTCTCGCACGATTGCGCGTTATTTCCTTCTAGACAATTTTTCTACGATTTATTTTTGATTTTTTGGCATACTGCTTTTTTTTAAGTTTTTTTTTAAATCATTGAATTTTTTCATTTTGTTTTCGTACATATTTTGAGCCAAATTGAGGCTGAACAGATTGCAATGTATTCAAACTATGGTTAGACTATTAATTTCAATTTAAAGAGCTTGATTTAGGTAATAGGAATCTCATTAGTAATAAATTCACACGGAGAACAGAGAACAATGAAGTTTATTAATAAATAATGAAAATAAAATTGAAATAATGTTTTTAGGTATTTTTTAAAAATACAAAATTTTTACAAAATGTACATGTAAAAAAAAACAGTTTCCGAGTCAGAATCAGATTCGGAATCTAAATGTGAAACATCGCAGAACTCTATTTCAGGGTCAGATTCTTGAAGAAACAACAGATCCCTTACTTCGTTAAAATATGATTTCTTCTTCTTTGAATCCATACTTGGTCTTAGCCCTAAAAGTAGTGGATCCAAAGAAAGAAGAAGGAAGTTGAAAATGTCTTCGTTCGAACACACTCTGCTCTTTTTACGAGAATGATGTTACCTGAATCTTCTGAAGTCTTTATTGCGAGCCTCAGATGCCTCTTCAGACAGACTCCCAATTGGCACGATTGCGTTATGTGCAATTATTATGTTGAGCCTCAATTTGGCTCGAAATATGTTCGAAAAAAATTACAAATTCAATAATTAAAAAAAAAACGCACCAGTGCCCTTTTTAAGCAGTATGCCAAAAAAATCACAAATAAATCGTAGAAATATAGGCTTAAAGAAAATAACGCGCAATCGTGCGAGAGCTAAGTTATGGCTGATTTTAATATTATCTCCATACATAAATTTAAAAAAAAATCTTATCAAGGCTTTTGCAATAGTACTCATAAGTTTTTATATTTTTAAGCAAGTTCTTAGTATTTTGAGCCAAATTAAGTGAAAAAAAACGACAGTTAAAAATTCAAGCGAAAATGTCTATGAAAACCGAATTTCAGTCCACTGTGCGCCGCCGGTGAATAAAACGCGCGGGCGTCTCGTTGTTTGCTCGCGACACTCAACTTATTTAGCCTCTTCCAACGGGTGGCCGCGCGTAGGTACGTTTTTGCTACCTACGCGGGGAGTTACACAGGCCTGTTGCTGCCGACTGCACCTACTGTCGACAGTAGAAACATCGATAAATAAGAAACAAGTCAGGATTCCAATTTTTATTGATTTCATGCCGCAGCTTTAACATCGCGTGTAAAAAAATAAAGCTTATTTAATACTTAACTGGCAAGCAAATAACCTTCCATGTTTCTATACTATATTATTTTCACAATTCATTAATTTGTATGTCTAATCCTTTTTCCTAGTCTCATTTTACAAACGTCTCTTTAAGATTCGTAGTATATGAACGAATGTATCATTGTTTTAGTTGACTCTTATACTATACTATTCTTACAAAAGATTTAAAGCAGTGGTGTTGTGACTCCAAAAGCAACGGAATGGTATTGGAAGATATCTAATTTAGTATTACAACGCGTAATTATGACGTTTAGTATGGTCAACGGGTGTAGATAATACGTAGATATTTGTCAAATAACGGATATCCGACCCGCAATATAATATCGGATCCGTAAAAATGCATCCGATTCTATAATCATCGTAAAAGGCAATGCGTTACTTATCTAAGAGAACTGGTAAAACTTTAGCAATAACGACAGCACGTCAATGTAAATACTATGGTATCTTATATAGTTGTGATAGAGGTGATTTTGCAACAGAACAGTTTCGTCTGATGTGCTGGTCACTGTACAATGATCACAACCCTGGCAGCTTTATATTACCTACAGCAATACTTTCCCAACTCGATCCGCAAATTGCAATATTTATGATTATAACTACTATACATATATACATCATATTTTTCCTTCTGATAACTTCGTGGCTGAGTCTTAGGCTTCGCGCAGATGGGCCACCAACCACAGTTAGGTACCGGATCTGCTTGGAGCCTACCTCCTATGTGTCAACCAGAATGAATGTGGGGAAGATAATGCCGTAAAGCGGGCATATCTGAGACGACCAAGACGGAAATGCTCGGTCGGACGTCCTAGATATCGCTAGAAATATGAAGTATAGAAGGACCTCTCCTGACAGCCGATTAGCAAGAGATTACATAAGATCGGAAAGAGAGAGTCTTATGGTATCGGAGGTCATGAACTCATGATCCACATTTGATCAATCAAGTAAATTTTTGCAAGTTTTTTTTTAAGTGCTTGCTGCGCCAGTGAGCCGGCGTTCAGTCGATCAAATTTTTGGGTGCAAAATTTTTGTAGTTGTAAAAAACTTGCAAAGAAATTGCTTAAATAATTAAAAAATATTTACCACTTTGGATCGTTGAGTTGGCGAAGTAGATAAGTCATGTTCTAGAGGATCATTACTCAATGATCCATCAAAATCGTTTTGTAACCAAGGGTACACACTACCCCCGTTATTCCAAAGACTTAGTACCAGGTTTAAGCTAGGACTAAGCTATTAGCTAGCCAATTAGAAATGCGTTTCTCATTAGGTTATGTCACGAATGTGTCATTCATTCCTCTGTTGTCGGCTAATATTTAGACCTATTTTAATCCTGGTCTAAATTTTTTGTAATAACACCGTACAAGTTTTACATTTACGAGCTCGTATTTTTATCTAAACTGCACATGTCAGAGTAATCACAGTTGTAAATTGAGTCGTGGAAATGTTTCCGTAGATCCTTCAACGGGCACAGTTCGGATTCGCACATCGGCAACTTGATAATCCTCTCTTGGTGTAACGTCAACACGTGGTCGCCATCTGTGCACCTGTCAAAAAACAAAACATAAATATTGGAAAAACAAAATACCCGACTGCAAAAAATATTATATTTTTGAAACGATCTTTTTACTTGGCCTTCATTTGATACCCATATTGCTATGTTAAAAAATAAAACAATCCCCCCTCTCCCCTTTATTTCCATTTGCGGGCGCCATTTTTTAAATGTATATAGCTTAAGTCACTCACTATCACAATTTTCAACGACTCATATGTCAAAAACTGTCAAACGTGCGAAACAAGTGTGCCAAACAATTACATATACATACATACATACATACTCTCGAAACACATAACCCTCCTTCCGCAGTCGGGTAAAAAGAAGTGTAGGGAAAACAATTTTAAATTAGGACAATTAATGACTATTGATAAATGTGTAGGTATGCTTGTAAATGGTCTACCTGGTCTAAATGGTCCATCTGAGGTAGACCATTTCAGAGATGGGTTGATGACATTAAATCTATCGCAGGCACCATATGGAAAGATCAGGAAGCGAGAGAAAGAAATGGCGACGGTTGGAGGAGGCCTTTGCCAACTAGTGGCATACAGATGAAGAAATACTTAAATAATCAGCACGCTGGGTACTATCCACGAGGTCCCGGGTTCGAATCCCGGGTCGGGCCGAGAGTGTTTGGGTTTTTTGTCTTGAAATTACTCAGAAACAGCTCCGGAGTCAGGAAGTTGGTGGTGTTACACCCCCGTGCCTCGGAAAGCACGTTAAGCCGTTGGTCCTGCGCCTGATCTCTCTACGGTCATGTCGGACTGCCGTCTCACCGGATAATGAGAGTGAAGGAACAGAGAGTGCACCTGTGTATTGCGCACACACTTGTGCACTATAGTATGTCCCGCGCAGTTGGGTAATCTCTGTTGAGTTGAGATAGGCCGCCGAAGTCAAAATTCGGCTAGGAGGACATTATTACTTAATATTAAAGAAATTTGTAAAACCCTTAACCAATTGAATAAAAGGTATATTATTATGCTTATAATTAAACAATGACGACCGTCTTGGTGTAGTCGTTCGCGCATCGGACTTCTAAACCAGGCGGTTGCGGGTTCGAATTCCGCAAGGGGCAAATGTTTGTGTGATGAGCACGATCATTTGTACCTAAGCCATGGATGTTTATAAGTATTTAAGTATTTCTATCCGTTATCCTAGTCACCATAGCACAAGCTCACGCTTAGTTTGGGTCTAGGTAATTGGTGTGTTTGTTGAAACAATTTATTTATTTACTATTTGCTAAAAATGGAGGGAGGTGTCTTTGTCATGTCTCCTATTAAATCTTGCGAACCCCTATTACGATCACTTATCTTATACCTTTAAACGAGCAATTCTTGTATATTAATTTATTTATATATATTTGTGATCTCAGAAACGGCTCTCACGAGTTCGCTGAAATTTAGTTTGTGGGATCAGGGGAGAAAAATCGATCAAGATTAGTCTTATGTTTGGGAAAACGCATGTTTTCAAGTTGCATGCGTTTTTCTTTCGAAATTGTATGACGCAGAATATCGTCGCTAATTTTGTCCCGTTACGCATGAGCGTTGTGGCGGAGTGCATAAGACGTCGCACTGAACAAATGTAGAAGACGTTCGAATCCCGTTCGGTGAAGAATCATTTTTTTCCTTTTGTATTTATTCAAGTTTATAGGTTTTTTTGTATATTAAATAAGACTTACGGATTACAAAGCTTTTTTTATTAAATAGTAGTAACCGAGCAAACCTTGGTCGCCCAGGTACTTAAATCCACTAATATTTATATATACTAATATTATAAATGCGAAAGTGTGTCTGTCTGTCTGTTAGCTCTTGACGCCTAAACCACTGAACCGATTGAGATTAAATTTGGTATGAAGACAGTTCGAGACCCTGGAAAGGACATAGGCTACATTTTGTCGTAATATAAAAACATTAAGGGGGTGAAATGGGGGATGAAAATTTACATGGAAAATCCAACTCTTGCGGGCGAAGTCGCGGGGAACCACTAGTATTATTATATTTTACAAACTGTTGAGGACTATTTTGTTACTTATAAAAATTAAGAACATGAACAAGTGCCGCAATATTGAAACTCAAAAACAAAATAGTACATAAATAAAAACAAATTGTTTCAACAAACACACCAACTACCTAGCCCCAAATTCAGCGTGACGTGAGCTTATGTTATGGTAACTAGGATAACGGATAGATACTTATATTCCATAACTTTAGGTACAAATGCTCATCACACAAACATTTGCCCCTTGCGGGATTAGAACCCGCAATCTCCGATTTAGTGATCCGGGGCGCGAACCACTACACCAAGACGGTCGCCAAATGGAAGCAATACCGTTCTAATTATCAATAATACAAACTATACTAATTATCAATTATAAAATTAACACATTGAGCGCCATGGTGGTCACCGGTGACCCCCAAGCAATACAGTTCTATTGTGTCTAGTTCCGTGGCAGTCAAAGGATTAAGAAATGACACTCAAGTTCCACTTACTTAAACAAAACAAATGCTAAATTGGAAGCAAAGCAATCGATGTGAGATGTTCGCCACAGCCTATCTCTGTTGATCGTGTCTCCTCGTAGCGGAGCATCTGATTTGTATAACTGCATGTGAGTGAGGATCTTCAACAAAGTGCCGGAGTGTGCAAACAGGAACATAGCTTGAGGGTCTCCTTTATGGCTGTATAAATAAAAAATATTGGGTTATGTTAACTCCTTAACAATAATTAGCTGATTGATAATCTTTTATTTCTTCAACAGAGAAAGATATGGATAACCAAGTGTTTTACCTGAAGTTATCAAACATGGTTTTGATCGCCAAACATGCTTGCTTATAGGTGAGGTTGTGCCCATAACCGTCCTTCCAATAAAGCTTCAAATCATGATAATACTCCAACATCTGCAATAATATAATAAAAAAATATATTTATTTGCAAAGATTAAGTAATACTAGTTTTGACACTTTACGTGGGTCACTAAATTTTAAAATCCGGCCAAGTGCGAGTCCGACTCGCGCAAGAAGAGTTTCCGAACCAGTCTATACAACATCAGTCACAAACCTAACCTTTTTTATTTAAAAAAAACGGGCAAGTACGAGTCGGACTCGCGCACTGAGGGTTCCATACAAACGTTTTTTTTTTCTACGATATAATCACAAATTCGCGGTTTTCGGACTTTTTCCTTTACTTGTACTGTTAGACCTTTTTTCTTGCCAAATTTCACTGTTCTGAGTCCATGGGAAGTACCCCATCCATAGGTTTTGATTACACTGAAAAATGTTAGAAAATAGGGCAAAAATGGTCGTATCTTTTAATTGCATCGATTTAAAATCTTGATTTTTGTACAGCTTCAAGGGACCATGGACATAAGTATTTGATGGTTTCAACTTTCGCGTTCCTGAGAAAAAGGTTCTTGACAGACAGACGGACAACAAAGTAATCCTATATGGGTTCTTTTTTTTCCTTTTGAGGTACGGAACCCTAAAAACGGCAAAGAAATTACTTTAGTTGTATGTATAGCCTTAAATATATTTTTTATTATAATTTAATTTCGTTTTTCTGGTTTTTAGGGAACCCAAAATATCAGGTAAAAACGGGACCCTAAAAACCAGAAAAAATAAATAATTAAATAACGAAAAATTGCATCCAGCTTTCGAGATTAGTAAAGCTACTTAATTACTTAAATTTTAAATCATAACTTGAACCAGGCCTGTGTATATTCCCGCGTAGGTAGCAAAAACGTACCTACGCGCGACGACCCGTTGTAAGGGGCTAAACAAGTTGGGTGTTGCTAGCCGGCAGCGACACGCTCGCGCGTTTCATTAACCGGCGGTGCGCGGCACTAGGTTCCTGGTTGGACGAGCATGAAAGAGGCGCTAGATGGCGTAAGTAGACAGCAGTTCTTGTAGCAGTCAATCCTATCGCGTTGCGTGATAGTACTTCACTGAATAGGTTTAGTGTATTATAAATCCTATTCCAGAGTTATAAGAATGAAATTATCTTGCAATGTATTTCTGTAGGTGTCTACACAAAAATGTGCTTGAGTCTGACGCGAACTGAATTACACCATATCGTTGACAACATTGAGTAGATATTTCTTTGAATTTCATTGCAAACTTCTGTACGGAGTACTAGTACTTATTCTGTGCTTGAACTTCTAATTGGAATCTGAATGGGTCACATACCTCCGCACTCTCTTGGTCAAAAGCATTGCACCATGGTGATAAAAAATTTTTGCTCCAAGATGTTTCAAAGCCACAGACTTTGTACATTAAATTGACTGTGTCTGAAAATAACAAAAACATTTCAATAACCAGTACATTCAAGTTAGATAATTATAAAGCAATCAACAGCTATTGCCGTGGTAATGAATAATGATGATTTTTTAAAAACAATACTACTTGTATAAATAACACTAATTCACAATTAAACCACATCTGGTTTAGTCTAGACTCCAGAGCAAACCCATTACAAATAATAAAAAATGGAGTTATGTCATATTATTCTATAAGGTCACCTCCAAAAGACACGAAATTTTAATAGGGCAACTAATTATATTAGAAAAATTGGTACAAACAAAAAACACATTAAAACAAAAAAATAGGCTAGTTTTTGTTTTTACTTTTCCTAACAAACTAAATGTAATATTTTTAAGAGCATCCTGTACTTATTTGGTTTATCGGCCCTCTCTGTCATTTCACTCGGTCCCCACTCTTCCCACATTTCATTCATATGGCGGCACGTGTATGGATGCCTTTGGCGGTATTGCGGTTTCTTAGTCGGTTCGTTTGATGCGTTCCGACAGACCGCGGAGTCCCCCGCCCCGGCACGTGTAAGGCGTAAAAGAGAGATAACTTAGTCTCTCATAGTGGCGTCCTTATTGGATTCGTTGATACATCGAACGTTTGTATTGCATTTACGCGAGCGATAATTCGTCATTCACGGGGTGTTTTATTTTACTTTTTAATCAAAGTCGTTTTTGGCGATTATCTCGAAAGCTAGCATTCTAAAAATATGATTATATTATCTAAAACGAATTAATTTAAGACTCATTAAAACACAATTTTACGGATTACTTCGCGATTTATTTACATTTTATTTTAAACCTGACGTTTCGAACACTTTACAGCGATCGTGGTCACAGGGAGACTAAGGTATTATTTGTCATTACAAAGTTTTGAAAAATTTTAACTACCGTCACTCAATAATATTAATTTACGTTCCTATTTACGCAGAAAGAGCTAACCGTGTCTTGAGATCTTGCAGTGCTAGGTGTTGCTTTGGTTTTTGCTAGAATAGGATCCCATGCCGGTGGAACTTTCCAACCATCTTCTCTATTGAAATTTTGATGTTTTCTAATTTCAATGGCTTCACGTAGCATTCGAGGAATAAAACGCCGTTCTTTTGTAAGTATTTTAGGTTGGTCAAAACGAATGAAGTGGTTGGGTTTGTCTAAGGCATGTTCACACACTGCAGATTTCATGTTCCGTCTATGTTTTCGTCAGCTATGTGTTCTTTTATCCGCACGCCTATACTTCGCTTTGTTTGCCCGATGTAGGAGAGGCCACAGTCACACTCCAGCTTGTACACCCCTGCATCTTGAAGAGGTATGTTGCACTTGACAGGTAGTAGGAATTGGTTAATCTTCTTTTCCGGCTTGAAGTAAGTTTTGATTGAAGCACGCTTCAAGATATTCCCAATCTTGTCAGTGACTCCCTTCATGTATGGTAGTACTGCTGGTTGGCGTTCAACTGTCGTATACTATAAAATTTAATTCATATAAAACTTACTTCAAGCCGCAAAAGAAGATTAACCAATTCCTACCACCTGTCAAGTGCAACATAACTCTTCAAGATGCAGGGGTGTACAAGCTGGAGTGTGACTGTGGCCTCTCCTACATCGGGCAAACAAAGCGAAGTATAGGCGTGCGGATAAAAGAACACATAGCTGACGTAAAACATAGACGGAACATGAAATCTGCAGTGTGTGAACATGCCTTAGACAAACCCAACCACTTCATTCGTTTTGACCAACCTAAAATACTTGCAAAAGAACGGCGTTTTATTCCTCGAATGCTACGTGAAGCCATTGAAATTAGAAAACATCCAAATTTCAATAGAGAAGATGGTTGGAAAGTTCCACCGGCATGGGATCCTATTCTAGCAAAAACCAAAGCAACACCTAGCACTGCAAGATCTCAAGACACGGTTAGCTCTTTCTGCGTAAATAGGAACGTAAATTCATATTATTGAGTGACGGTAGTTAAAATTTTTCAAAACTTTGTAATGACAAATAATACCTTAGTCTCCCTGTGACCACGATCGCTGTAAAGTGTTCGAAACGTCAGGTTTAAAATAAAATGTAAATAAATCGCGAAGTAATCCGTAAAATTGTGTTTTAATGAGTTCAACAATTCGCGTAAACGTAAGAAACAAATATTAATTTAAGACGTTGTACTTGTCCCTTAAATCTCGTCTGTCTTTTGGAGGTGACCTTATATAGTTGAAATTAAAAAATTAAATTTCGGCTGCGAAAGGTGCCGAAAACTTTAAAAAGAACAAGTACAGGCAGATAGACTCCCGGTACCACTTTGTACCGTTTGGAGTCGAAACAATGGGTTCATGGGGTCCCAACGCTATCTCTTTTTTCAAAGAGATTTCCAAGAGGCTAGTTGACATCAGTGGTGACCTAAGAGCTGGCAGCTACCTTGCTCGGCGTATAAGCATCGCTATCCAGTGCGGTAATGCTGCCAGCATCCTAGGAACCTTACCACAAGGACCCTTTTTATAATTTTTGTTTTTGTGTTGTATTAAGTAATTTATCTTAATTTTTATTAATAAGTTGTATATATAGTTAATCTTTTACTTACTACTTTTTAGATTATTTGATTTGACTTGCCTTTATCAATAACTAAAGTTGAAATTTAAATAGTAATTCAAATGAAAATCCTAAATGGTAAATAAAAGAGCAAATCTAATAAGTGGGTACAGTAAGATTGCAGCAAATAGCAAAGCAAGCTAGGCACTACAAACCTAAGCTCAAGACATTATCGAGACCCAATCTTTGGCTAACAGAAGCTAGTGTCTTGTTCATTTCAGCACTGTTGCCGTACAGTTTTTGCTCAACATATGTGTCTGGATTTTTCTTAACTTGCTTTTGCCACTTGTCACAGTGTTTGTAAAACTGAAAAATTGCAACTTAGTGTAGATAAGCTTAGAGATAGAGTACAAAATAATAAACCACAGGAAGAAAGAACATTTGTAGAAAGTTTGTTTGTAGGTAACAACAACATTTGACAGAATTGACATAAGTAGTCGTAGTGCATACATTATTATTGCATTGCTTGCTTATTTCATTATTTTGAAGAAACAAATTCAGCCATTCTCAAATACCAAATTGAATTGAAAACATACAATTGTTTTTTATTTTGAGCACCAATTTTTGCCATCTAAGAGTATGTTTTAATTCTGTTATTAAATAAAAAATTAATAGAAACAAATTTTACGACAAATAACACATTAAAATAAGAAAACTTACTCTTAATACAGGGTCAATTTCTGTTGCTGGAGAAAATATCACATCTTGTGAATTTTTTTTATCAAACAAACCAATTGTAAAATATCTAGCGCTTTGCTGAGCTCTCTGTGTTGCAGTGTATCGGAACTGCAAAGTAATGAAATGTAGGTAAATTATCAATGTGAAACTAGCCATAAAGCTGAAAATCAGTGTCACAGAAACTTTGTCACAACTCAAAATTAGCCTTTTTGGCACACACATGTTAAATTGTTAATGTTCATTATTAATTCCTTTTAATATTTTTAAATTGTCTTGTTTCGTTTTTATAACTTAGTGCTAAATAAATAGTTTTATTTAAAATATATTCATTCAAAATCAGAATGCAGCATATTCAACACTCACCAGGAATGTTTGATTGTTGTACTTATTTTTTATAGCATTTGGGAATCTCTTTTGCATTCTCTCAGCGAGTAGAATCATTTCATCTTGACCTTCCTTCATCAAAATTTTTTGATCTTCACCATTTAATTCTCTTGACCAATCCTCAAGCAGTTTTAATTGTTCTGGATTCAGTTCTCCTGGAACGGCAAAGTTTTACATGGTTAAAGTTTATAGACAACTTTTATAGCATTAAGTATAGAAATAATTTCCACTTGCCTTTCCCCTGTTTATGGTTGAGTAGGATTTTATATTTCAACTCCCTAAGTGTACTGTTCATAGCCACAATTTCCTTTTCACCTGGCATCCTTGTCCCATGACGAACCATCATCCAAATCTTTGAATCTTTGCAATCTATACAAAACAAATCAAAAGGTTTACAAGTTTACACACACTAGTAGGCTAGGCTAAGCTACTATCATTAAACTTACTAGGATATTTAATCCTTGAATCGTTTTTATTGTATCTAAACCTGTACGGCGTACGAGTACCCAAATAATTGCGAACATCTTTCACATCGAAAGAAGCTTTTACATCTGGAACTTGGTGAAACACAGTAAACAGAACTGATACGGCCAGTATATTCATCCTTCAATTTTGTTGCTTAGTTTTTGAATTAAACGTTTTCCAATTTTTATATTTTGTACAAAAAGTACAAGAACACCATTAATTTTGATTAAAGTTGACAAAATCTTCTTCTTCTTCTTCTTTGTTATGGCGAGCGAACATAAGTCTGCCGCTGGGGGGTCACTCTTCCATTGCTCTCATTTGACAGACATAAAAAAATCATAAAGCGCCATCTGTTGAAATTATTAGTTCATCTGATCTAAATGGATCCAAAATGTTAGCAAATTTTGCCGCTAGATGTCTCGAAGTAAGGTTTAGAGTTGGTTATACTTATAAAATATTTGCTCTAATTGAAAATTGTTATTAATCAAAAATACATTGAAATTATTGCGTCGATTTCAATTTCTGTCATGAAAGGCTAAAATATTTTTCACCATAATTTACGGTTCGGTTGGCTGTCTGCGCTGATTATATTAGCTTGTCTGTCATTTTGACGTCTCGATTCGAATTCAACCGCTACCGCTAATTTTGTCACAAAGTTTTTGCTTCTCTGCGCGTACGTACAGTGAAGTTAAATATTTTGTGAATTTTTCTGTTTTCTATTTTGCGTTGAGTTCAGCATGCTCCTCCGTTACTTGTGCGAAAGGACGCTTCTTAGTGCAGTGGTTTTTGCGATTTGGACGCTCAGTTTTGTGTTTGTTTTTATTAACAAGATGCCTTGTCGTTGTGCATTAGGCTGTGAGCCAAATGGTGAGTAGCTGATTATTATGTACAGTTTCTAGATGAGCTCAGACCGAAATCATGACTGCAACCTCACCGGTAGTGTTAGTTTTGTTATTGTCTGTCTAGTACTGCGTAGTTTGTGGCCTATCTCCAAATTATACCTTTACTATCCATCTAAGGCTGTTTTTGAGGCAAATTATGCGGCACTACGATTTCTTGAAATACTCTCAAACCAATCCAAGGAGCTGCGGCGCCGCAATATGTACTAACAGCCTGATGCTAATTGCTACATATGTATTAATTCTGAGTTAAGTAAAATGTTATTCCAAAACTATTTAGAGATATAAGCATCCCAAGGCAGAATTTAATCATTTAAATCTAGGTATTCATATCAGAAATATTTACTGTGAATCATAATGTTAGTTGAAGTTTTGATTTCAAAAAATTAATTTTTTTCTATCAATACAGAAACAAGAGAATTTGTGATATTCATTTTACACTGCTGGATCGGAATAGGAATAACCGACTGAATGCTTTAGCAGTTCCCACCTTGCACCTACCAAGTTAGTAACTTTCTTAATTTTTAATAGGGTAGGCAAAAACATGGGCCAACTACTATCTTGTAAGCTTGTTTGATTCAGTTAACCAAAACATAAGGTACAGTCGAGCAAATTGAATCATGACCCACTTTGCCGATTATTCCTTTGCATTTATAAATGTAGTAAGGTTTTCTTCGCTGTCATGCATGTTGCACATAGTACGTTTTAAATATGAATAAAAATGCGTCATAACGGGTCAGAGATATATGCAAGTTTAACCTTTATTATCACTGCACTAGACACGTTTTAGATAAACCAGTCTTAATATGAATTTCTCTCTTTTCACTATGAAGAAAAATGTATTATAATTTAAAAAATAAAAAACGTCGTGTGTCAAATGTCAAATATACCAGACATTTGTCGTCTAATCGGGTTACTTTTCACTTTGCCAATTTAATGCCACTTGTTAAATATATACTTAAAATAAATATTATTTTCTTCAACTAATACTTAGTTACTAATACTGTTTTATTTCATTATGGCAAACACAAGTTCCAGTGGAACTTTTATAAAGAAACTGGTTCCCAATACAGACTTGGCGCCCGGCTGTGCCGAATCCCGAATATCTACCTACCTACTTGTGTGTTGCACTGCAACCCTTACCCACATGAAATGAAGTTCTCGCCGATTTTCATACAAACTTATTCGTACAGATAGCGACCAGTGCCTTGTCAGTGACTGTCAGTGTCTAATAAAATGATAACACATTCGTTTCTAGGAAATGTATGTTCAAGCGAATTTCAACTTACTTGTATAGAATGACAGTAGAAAAATGACCATAAGGTGGGTCATGATTCAATTTGGTCGACTGTACATTAATATCATAACATTTATCCTATCATGAAAAAACTTACTACATTATTTTTTTAACACTGTTTGAAATACAAATTAACTTATGTTCATTTTAGTTGATGTTGCTAGCATTAATTGACTTCTCGTGTCCACATATCTAATATTGCTATTTTTTTTATACTTTAAAACAAGTGTTTTGAAAGTAAGTAAATTAAAGTTTTCATTCGTATTACAGTGTGGTGCAGAAAACCTGAGATGAATATTGCTCCCCAAGGACCTCAGACGAAGCTCATTTTCTACAACCAACTTCATCAACTTCAATAGAAACAGGTAATATTATAAACAGGTTAATCTATAACAAAACAGTACCAATTTGTGGGAACACCCAAAAATTCTGACAACTCATAATTCCGAATGCATCATTAGTCTGATTTTCATTATTCTGTAGTGTACCCCCAACACATTACCTTTAGTATATCCCTGCTAATAGTATAAATGCGAAAGTGTGTTTGTCTGTCTGTTACATTTTCACAACTGAACCCATTCGGATGAATTTTTGGATGGAGATTTATGACACCCTGAGCAAGGATGGAGGCAGAGCTGTGGGCAAAATGTTATACATATTTTTCAAAGATACATTCTTCTTTTAAAATTGAAAATAATTTCCACCAATGGGAAAACTGGTACTCCTGATGTTCCATCCTAATTTATTATTCATTTTCTTTCCATTTTAAAGACCTCCATGGTCGAGTGGTGTACACACCGGTTTTCATGGTGTCGCCAGCTCTGAGGTCCTGGTTTCGATTCCCGGTCAGGTCAATGTAGAAAAGTATTTTTCTATATTGTCTTGGGTCTGGGTGTTTGAGTACCTTCGTTTTTTCTGATTCCCATAACACAAGTGCTTTAGCTACTTACTTTGGGATCAGAATAATGTATGTGATGTTGTCCACATTTATTTATTTTTTATTTTATTTCAGGTTCTGAAGTGTTTGTTGAAGTTGCTACAACAAAGTCTCTCGCTGCATCAAATAATATTGCAGAAGAACATAACTATTGTCCAAGACCTGAATCTCCAAAAAATGGTATGTAAACAAAACTGCTATAACAAGAAATACATACATGCTAAATCCACACGATGAAATGAATAAATATTGGTATTTTTTGTGAAAAATTTAAACTGCAGACAATAAACATGTAATATTATTTTATGTACACCTTCGTGAAATGGGAATATCTCATTGAGTATTTCTTGTGTTAAACAGAAAAAATACAAAAAATGTTTTTTAAATGCTAGTATAATAATATTTCTTAATTAAACTAAATCTTGTAACCAATATCCAAGCAGGCGTAGCCGTGGGCAAGATCTAGTCTCAAAGATTTATTCGATCTTCCTTGTATGGCTTTTTTGAAAAACAATGTCAGTATGAAATACTGAATATCTTTGATATAAAACTTGTACTCCCAATGTTCCATCCAAATGTAATTTGTAATTTGTAATGCAATATAATTTGTAACAGCAACAACAAAGTCTGTTGCTGTTACAAATTATATTGCAGAAGAACATAATTACTGTCCAAGACCTGAATCTCCGAAAATTGGTATGTAATAAAACTGTTATATCAAGAAATACATACATGCTAAATCCACTTTATGAAATACAAAAACATTGGTATCATTTCATTCAAACATTACGTAAACACTAGATTTATTTGCTCACTTCCTAAAAAGTTGTTGGTAAACAAGTAAAATGTATATATACATATATATATATATATATATATATATATATATATATAATATATAAATATAAATATATATATATATATATATATATATATATATATATATATATATATATATATATATATATATTTAACTAAGTCTGTGCATTTTCTTAATACTCTTTTTCTAGGGTAAGTAATGCTGGAATTAGAGTAAGTGTTTAAACATTTGCATTTTTTTTCAGCAAACATTAGTGGAGGTCCAGCCACCTGTATGCTGATACGAATGACCATAATTATTGCCCAACACCTCGCCCAAAGACAGGTTAGTAATAATGATATGCATGTAAAAGTGGTTCTAATCAAATAAAACTTTTATATTTAGAAATTGTAACGTAAAAAATAGCTAATCATTCAGGTAATAAATGTATGATTTATTTTTACAGGTAAAGGGATAAAACTGCCTTTATATACTACCACCAAATTAAAGGAGTCGATGAGACAGATCAAAAATTTGAAAGAGAGGTGTTACGACTGAAAAAACGTGGGCTTAGTTTTAAAGCCAGACTTGAAAATGTCCGAAAAATCACGGAAAATAAGGCATTCGAAATCGTCACGAAAGATATGACCAGAGTTGGTAAATTATTTACTAAAATGCAACAGACCCAAAGTTCAAAAAAGCCGAAAGGGCGTAGGTTTACTATTGAGCAAAAAATTTTAGCTTTGAGGTATTATAAAAGAAGCCCAAAGCTGTACCCTTTATTGTCAAAAGATTTTGTTCTTCCGTCGAAAAAATCTTTGAAAATGTTACTCTCAAAAATAACACTTACCACAGGCATTAACAAAGTTATATTTGAAAAAATTGCAAAAACCATGAACACTGAAGACAAACTATGCACGTTGATATTCGATGAAATGTCTATAAGCCCTAAAATAAATTATGATGCGGCAAAAGACAATATAAAAGGATTTACAGCCCAAAAACAGATAGCAGACCATGTCTTTATGTTCATGGTTAAAGGCATAAAAGCCAATTATAAGCAGCCGGTGGCCTATTATTTTACTAATAGCTTAAACAAAAACTTTTTAAAGCAAGTTTTATTAGATGTTATAAAAAATGTACAGGCCACCGGTTCGAAAATTTTAGCCACAGTTTGTGATCAATCCACCGTAAATGTGAGTACCATAAATAGCTTAATTAATGATACCAAGTCCAAATATTTAGAAAAGGGACAAGAACTAACTTATGTGCATTTCAAAGCCTTTAATGATATAATCATACCTTTATATGATGTTCCACATTTATTAAAAGGTTTGCGTAACAATTTATTGACAAAAGATTTAGTATATTATGATGAGGAGAATAAAAAAAATTGATCAAATGGGAATATTTGGAAATGTTATATGCTGCTGACAAATCGTACGGGGAATTGAGAGTCGCTCATAAACTCACTGAAGAGCATATCAATAAAGATAAAATAAAGAAAATGAAGGTAAAGAGTGCGGCTCAAGTTTTCAGTCACAGTGTTGCTGTTGCGACTGAACACTTGAGTGCGAGAGGTGATTTACCTTCGGAATGCCGCGACCTCATACCACTCGTACTTTTATTAGATAAATTATTTGACAGCTTAAATAGCAGCACATTTCATATTCCCAATGGAAAATTGTACAAAGCAGCAGTGAAAAAAAATTCTCCTCATCACGAATTATGGCGTAAATCAATAAAGATTTTGAAAACTATAAAATTTATCTCGAAGAAAAACGTTGGAGATAAAGTAAGGATAATTGAAACCAATGTACCGTCAGTTGAAAATTTTATTAAAACTATAGAAGGAGTGCAACGTCTTTGGAAGACCCTTAGCCAAAAATATTATATAGACTATATTCGGACTATATACATAGACTCTTTATTAACTCGTAATTTAAACCAGGACCCAGTCGAAAACTTTTTCGGGAATATTAGGAGATATGGTGTTAGGAATGTGGCACCTGATTGCACTGCATTTGAAGGCGCTTATAAATCTTTGTTATTGAATAATTTCAGCACCACACATTCCATTGAGGCAAACTGTGAGGAAGATGAAAATGATTGTTTGGAAGCCTTGGACTTTTTCCTCACAGAAACGCCAACTCCTAATATTCCCGAAAATGAAGAAATTGTGATCAACAATGATATACTAAATGAGAGTGAATTAATACCTGACAAAGGGCAAAGCAATTATGTGTGCGGCTGGGTCCTAACAAAATGTTTAAAAAGAATTGTTAAGGGTTGCAAAGAATGTAAAAAAGATTTATTGCTGGATGACCTATCAAACAATGAATCGAATGATTTAATAAGGAGAAGGGAATATAATGCAAAAAAGAAATGGTTGTGCTATCCCAATCAAGATGTTGTAAGGGTCTTCCGAGAAATCCAACAAATCACAACTGATTTCTTAAAAAGAGATGTTCCAGTAGTTGGTGTTCGCAGAAAATTGAAAATGCTGTGTGAAATTTTTGTCTTATATAAATTTTCATGCAATAAACACAAAAGTGTCCTGAAGGATTATTTTGAAGACCTCACCACAAAAGTTTTAATTTATAGTTGGTCCGATCAATAAATAGAATTTTGTGTGGGAAAATGACCTATACTGAAACTGTAGATCAACTTAAATTAACAGCTCAAGCGTACTATAATAAATACAAAAACAAATCTCGTAAATCATGATTCATTCAGGACATTCAAAAATTAATGTCTGAGTATTTGGCATTTGCAATGAATTACATATGTATTTTTTAAAATTTAACAAGGGAAGTTATTAGTCAGACATTATGTGGTATGCACGTTTATCATCATCAGTCATAATCGTGTGCAATAAATAAAATAGATCTGAATGCCAAATTTGAGAACTTTAAATAATATTAACATGTATTTTATAGAAAAATTGTAACTTAATTAAAACAATTTAATACATGGTACAAAAATAATAAGTTTTGTTTTATTTTCCGTACAAGATTATAAATGTATTTATTTTCACGAAAGCTTACTCAATAAATTTTGTGCTAAGCATTGTTTTAATTTTATTATGTTTAGCATTGATTTAGTGAGCTAAGAGCTTTCGTGAAAGTAAAACATTTTGAAATTAAATTTAAAAAATAGCGGGGCGTATAGAACGACTGTCCACGTTGTTACTCCAAAATACAGATGGCAGCATAGAAGCATTTCAAATATGGCGCCAGTCTTTATGGGTGGCAAAAAAAAGCCTGAAGTTAGCTCTCTATTCCTTTTGGTATATTTACTATACTCTATGGTCTGCCGCATTGAGGCATACTATTCCGCCAATGACACGTGTGCAGCATTTACACGGCGCGTGGGTTTATAAAAAGAGAAATCTATTTACAAAACTAAAACTTTATGCAGTTCTATCCATATAAGTAGACAACACATTAGACAACAATATTAGTAACTATCTACAAAATATTTACATAAAGTGGGTAGGACTGAGGAAAAAAAGGGGAAAGGAATGTCGAAACAAAAATTTACGATGTACCTGATTTATAGATTAATATTTTTCGTGGAGATAAATTTTGATAAGGACTTAATAATGATGGGATTTAATGAATTAAGGACACATTTAATATTAGATGGGCGAGGGAAGCTTTTAGGAAGGAAGTCCAAAAGAGAGGAGCCAATGTTGGGACAGTTAAAAAAATGTGATTTGTGGATCCTTCGTCAAGGCCACACTCACAAATGGAGCTGTCTTTGATGCGAAGCTTCGCCAGATGAATTGGAGTGCACGAATGACCTATGCGTATTCGGCAGATTACAGAAACTACTTTTCGAGAAAGGATTTTGTGTTTAAAGAACCAAGGACGTGGAGGGATAGTTTGTTGAATATCTGAGTAATACTTACCTGTAGCTCTTTTAGTGTTATTCCAGTGTATGTTCCAAGATTTTAATAAATGAACACGGGATAAGGTAGAGGCGTCATACGAGTAAAGCTTATAATGATCTAGGGTACCTGTAGAAACGGCAAATTTTGCACAAGAGTCAGCTGACTCGTTACCAGGGATACCCCTGTGACTGGGGATCCAGGTAAGAACAATGCTAAGTCCAGATTTTTTACAATCGTAAAGAGCTTCTCTAATCTTTAAGATAATTGGAAATTTTGTTTTGGTTTTAAGAGGGTTGGTCAAAATCGCTTGGAGACAGCTTAAAGAATCTGTAAAGATAATAGAATTATTTAAAGAATGTGATTTTGCATATAGAATCGCTTCTAATATAGCAATAGATTCACCAGTGAAAACTGAAGATACTGGGGGACATTTAAAGCTGAGAGTAATTTTGAACGCTGGTATCCATACGGCAGCACCTACGCAGCCAGCATCGGAAAGTTTGGATGCGTCCGTATAAATCGGGAACCAGCCTTGCCATTTTTCGGCCATAATAAAGCGAAACTCTTGAGGAGCGGAACAAGAGTCTTTAGATATACCAAAGCTCAAAATTACTGGAGGATGAAAAACCAAAGATTCGAAGCTGTTAGAAAAAATAGGGTTTAGGGGCAACTTTTCGAATGGGAGTAGGAAGTCGATTAAATTTGTTAAAACTTAAGAGGATACAAGGAGTATTTTGAGAGGATTCAGAAGAATTACTTAAAGAACAGAGAAGCTCTAGTTTGGCCAAAAGGGGGTGAGATGAATTTTGAGCGACTTTCATATTAAACCGGTCACAAAGGTATTGTCTGCGAAGGAAAAGAGGAGGATCAACGCTCTCGATTTGTAGGGCGTTGATTGGCGAAGATTTCATTGCTCCTAGAATTATTCTTAGGCACTTGGATTGGATTTTAGATAGCTTTTCTAGCGCGCTTTTATTGCCAGGGTCTAAAAGAAATGATGCATAATCCAAGTGGCTGCGAACAATCGCATTATATAATAATTTTTGAGAGTACGGATGCGCTCCCCAACGAACACCGGAGAGGGCTCGGAGCACGTTGACCCCCCTCTCTGCCTTTTGACTTATGTAGGTAAAATGTGCCGAACCATTTAGCCGAGAGTCTAAGATAAGACCCAAGAATTTCACCTTATTATCACATGAAATAGGATCTCCATTGAATGAAATTTGGACATCAGGGACCGAGCGCCTGTGAGTGAATGTGACACAACAACATTTAGGGAAGGATATTGATAGACCGTGGTTGGAAAGCCAATCACCAAGATACACGAGAGCAGAATTTAACCGGGAAGACGCTTCGTATGTTGAGTTGGAAGAGACATAGAGAGCGATGTCGTCGGCGTACTGCAAGATATTGCAGAAGGAGTTAACTGTTAAATCAAGGTCGGAGGTGTAGATACTGTATAGCAGCGGGCTAATTACGGAGCCTTGAGGTAAGTCTTTCCAGATAAGTCGGGGAGGGAGCACCGTATCCTGATATCTTACCGAGATCGACCTAGACATAAGTGTGTTGCAAATGAGGCGGACCAACTTCTCCGAGACACTCAGATGGAGCAGTTTTTGCCTGAGCACTGGAAGAAGGACGTTGTCATAGGCAGAGGTAATGTCTAAAAAAACACCCACAAGGAACTCCTTGTTTTTGAAAGCTATCCGAATATCAGTGGTGAGAATGCTTAAGCTATCCAGAGTAGACATGCCTTTACGAAAACCAAACTGAGAATTTGCCAGAAGGCCACGAGACTCCATAAACCATTCAAGACGGTTCTTGATCATATGCTCCATTACTTTTGAGAGAGCCGAAGAGAGAGCAATAGGTCGGTAAGAGTTATGATCAAGAGGGTCCTTTCCTGGTTTAAGGATTGGAATAACTATCTGCTGATTCCAGTAATCTGGAATGGAACCCTGGTCGAAGAAAGCATTAATAATATTAAGGAAATAAAGCTTGGCTCTGTCAGAAGATTTTAGAAGAAAAGAGTAAGGAATGCCATCCAAACCGGGAGAAGAGTCAGATAAACCATTTAAGGCTGAAGACAGTTCATCCATTGAAAAAAGGTTGTCTAAGTTATTTGCCGAAAAAGGAACAAGGGGAGACCGAGGGAAAGCAGTCAAAAGAAGGAACATAAGGAGGGGCAAGCTTATCTGCAAAATAACCAATCCATAAACTGGGATCATTGGAAGTCACATTCGGGGAGTTAAGGTAGCAACGGAACCTTCTGATTTGCTGCCAGACCAAAGACGAGGGAGTTCGAGGAGACATGCTCTCGCAGAATCTAGTCCAACCCGATCTTTTTTTTTTTAACCAAGGTCTTTCTAGTTTGAGCAGCAACTCGTTTGTATTTGACATAATTTTCCAGGGTCATCGAACTGTCATATCTTTTTTCCGCCTCCCTGCGCTTCTGAACTGCAGCAGTGCAATCGGCATACCACTAGGGGGGGGAAATCTTACGGTTGTTTTTTTTTTTTAGGGATATGGAGGTCAGCGGAATAGTGAAGGGCCGAGACAAATTGGGAGTAAGATGTAATAGCATTATCATGATAAACAGAAGGAAAGGAATCTACTTTTTCATTGACTGACGACGAGTAACTAAGCCAATCAGCCTTATTTAAGTTGAATTTTAATAGGGGAGGAAAACGCGAATTTTCAGAAGGACATTCAGAAAGAGTTAATTGGATGGGAAAGTGATCACTGCCAAAAGAGCTGTTAAGGACTACCCAAGAGATAGCAGGGGCTAGAGTTGGAGAGGCTATGGACAGGTCGACAGCTGAGGCTGGGTTTTGGTCAGGACGGCATCTTTTGGTGGGACTACCGCTGTTCAGGATGCAAAGATTAAGGTCGTCCAAAAGATCTGCCAGCAAGGACCCAGGAGAATCCGTCAAATGGCAACCCCAGGAGATATGATGCGCATTCAGGTCACCCATTACTAGGATGGGAGAGGGGAGGGAAGAAATAATTGAGCAGAGCTCGTTAGTGGTAGAGGAGGTGGGATACGGGATATACACTGACAGGATGGATATATCTAAAGTGCGCACCGCCACGACATTAATGTCTCGGCTGTGCGGGGGGAGAGGGATTTGGGAAAAGGACAAGAAGCGCTTTACGAGTAAAGCGCTTTCTGCATACCCATCGTCCCTATCGTCTCGGATAACCCGTCACACGAAAATGTGATTCAGGTATCAACCATGTCTCCGAGACGGCAAAGACAGACAGGGAGAATTTTTTGATAAAAAAAGTAATTTCGTGTTTTTTGGCTCTAATACTTTGGCAGTTCCACTGAACTACCGTTGGATTCATTATGAGGACTTCGAAGGGAAGAAAGAGAGGGACAGTTTTTGGACAACGTTGGACGGTATGCGGTCTACTTGACCGGTAACAATACGCATAATAATGGATAAGATGAGGTCATAAAGATTATTGTAGTCTTCAGAGGGAGCAGGAGATGAATCGGAGTTGCCTACTATGGCGTGATGCGCCTGCCGATCGTAGCCCTTACCCAATGGAGCACGGGGTTGGAGATGGGGGCGAGTCACTGTTTTTTTATAGGAGGTTGAGGGATAAGACCAAGAATTTCGGGCAAATTGAGACGATTGTGGCATGCTATGCTGAGATGCTGGTGTTCTAGTCATATCAGCATATGACTTACGTACCGTGGGGAAGAGTGCTGACGCTTGAGCGTAAGGAACATTGTCTTGAGACATCGTCATTTTAATTAATTTTTGCCGGCCGTGTTCAGGGCAAGAACGATTCATGGCAAAATGGGGACCCGAGCAATGCAAACAGGATGCCTTGTCTTCTGTGACGGAACAGCTATCGGCGGAGTGCGGTTGAGCGCAACGAAAGCATCTCAGTTGAGAGCGGCACTGAGCCTTTACGTGACCAAAGCGGCAGCAGTTGAGGCATTGGATGGTCGGTAGATGGTAGGTTTCCACAGGGATGGAGTTATGGCAACAGAATACCCTCTCAGGAAGAACTTGGCCCTTGAAAGTCACCACAACAGACTGGGTTGGGACCCAAGAGGTATGGCTATCGATAACCTGTTTCCTATTTAGGCGCCTAGCCTTCAAAAGAATACCACAACCTGTAGGAACAGAAAAAGATTCTGCTAATTCTTCCATGGTCCAGTCCGTCGGAATTCCCCTAATAAGGCCCATGCGGGTAACATTATAGGTTGGGATTGTTGCGTATTTGTGTAGGGTAAGCATTTCGTTGTTAAGAAAATTGTTCGCTGCAGAGGCAGAGGCAAACTCGACAGAAATTCTGTTGCGACCAATTTTTTTAACACCATCGACAATGACGTTTTGAATTTTGTTGTGAACTAAAAACTTACCAAATCTCATAGGTTGGATTGAAGTTGGTGCTGATGGGTCAGAGTCTATGAGACTTACATGGACAATGAACGGACCCTTATCCTGGTCGCTGTATGATTTGGGAGCGATGACCAAAGATGGGTGGGTATAAATTGGTTGACTGCTGGGAGACGGAGACGATGTCGGGGATTCGGTAATTGCCCTCTTAGCGGGTTCTGGAGATTCCTGGACATCAAGACGGCGCTTCGTCGCAGTTTGAGAAAACAGCGGGGGTGATGGAGGGATAGCATCATTTAGTAAAGGCGATACGTCCATTTGCGGTGTGGCCCAGTCCGGAGGATCCGGGGGATCGGGGGGTATATTATTCATGTTGTTAGTACTTACTACAAATAAATATAGTAAAACCAACACCAACACTGATCTAAATGGAAGATAAGCTTAAAGCCTAAAAAAACGTAAAACAAAACTCCAATATTAGACTTGGACCCGAGACACGTGTTGCCTGCTTACAACGCGCAACGGAACTCCGACAAAATCTTTTCATTTATTATTCAAAACTTCACAATAAAGACGAAGTTATTTGTACGTTCGTGCGTCACTGAGCGTCCGTACTTTAAAAGACAGTCAAATTGTCAGTTTTGACAGATGTCAAGATTAAAGGTCGCCATTCATCACCAGATTTGACCAGATAAACTGTTCAGTCGGACTGAAGTATAATACGTCCAAAAAAAATGCCGATGGACCACTGACCTCTATGATACAAGTTAGTTACTTGGTTAGTTTGGCTGAGGTATTTTCCACACTTAGCCTCTTGATTGGGCCATTGTGCGTATGTCCCTTTATTATTTTATTCTAACCACTTCAGGTTTTCCCAAAAGGCTAGCCACCTGCCCAGGTTACTACAGGCCTCCGGAAATGTTACCGGGGATTTGAGGATATCTGCCCGCTGCTCCGCCACGCTGGCGCACTCCATGAGCACGTGTTGCGGTGTTTCTTCTGCCTCCATGCATCCTTTGCATCCTTCCGGAATTGCATCCTTTGTTTGTCTGCAACCTTCTCCGTTTCTCCACTCTGCTAGGTGTGTTGCTTCAGTTACTGCTCGCAGCGATATCTTTGTTTGGGCCTGCGGTATGGGCAGTAATGGCTCTGGTCCGAGTACTGTTGTCGCTGAGCCCCTCTTGGCTAGTTCATCAGCTGCGTCGTTACCTAGTGAGTTACTGTGTCCTTTGGTCCATTGCAGGGTTACTTTATTTGTGCTTGCAATGAATTGGAGTGCACTATGGCATTCCAGTATAAGGACAGATGTTATGCTTTTGTTTTGCAGCTCGCCACGCCAGCTCCTGTACCCTGTGGGGTCTTGGAGCCGTCTGTGTATATCCTAACTTCATTGATACCGGAGCTGCCTTTTGGCTCTTCAGTGAGTTGGATATTGTATCTTCTGCCAAAGATGTGTTGGCATGGTATCCTGTCCATGGGTGCGTTCAGATGTGGTCTTTCTCTCAGGATGCCATCCAGGACTTTTGAGTGCGTGGTATCCGTGTTTTGTTTCCATAATCCGTTCGCTCGAAGTCTTAGGGCAGCTGCTTTTGCTTCCTCCTGTATGACCAAGTGTAGTGGTCTCAGGTTCAAGAGGAACTCTAGTGCGGCCGATGAAGTGGTTTTCATACATCCTGTGGCCGCCACGGTTGCTAGGCGTTGTAAACTTTGAAGTTTTGATTTGGTTGTGGTCAGTTGTGTTCTGGGCCACCATACAACTGATCCGTAGGTAAAAGAAGGCCTGATTACTGATGTGTATAAACACAGTGATATCTTTGGATTTAGGCCCCATTTCTTATCAATTATGGAAAGCTATGCAGGCGTTCTATATTTTATCGTCGATATGACTCCCCCAGTTCAGTTTACTATCAAGGGTGATCCCTAGATACTTCACTTCTGTTGAGAGAGATAGTTCAGTGTTAAATAATTTTGGTAATTGTAGGTATGGTAACTTCCTTTTGTTGGTAAAAAGGATGAGTTCCGACTTTTTCGGATTTACTGATAGCTGATGCTCGTTACACCATTTTTCTACAATCTGGAGCGTGTAGCGCATTATTCCACATAGTAGGTTTTCTACGTTTCTGTTTATCAGTATTGCTAGGTCATCTGCGTATCCAATAGTAGTGTATCTTTCATTGAGACTTTTCAGAAGGCTATCTACTACTATGTTCCATAAAAGTGGCGATAGGATGCCTCCTTGTGGGCATCCTCTGACTACTGTTGCACGTGTGGTGGTATTTGTGGTTATTTGGACTGCCCCTCTTACTGACCAGCTCATTTCTATGATACAAGTACGCTGGACTAAACATTCTCTAAGAAATTACATATAATTTTTGTGCTGAATCAAAGCGCCCCCACAGAGTGTTCAGGGAACTAGAATAAAGTAACTTGCATATGTTTATGTCGACTCTCATTAGTTCCGTGGACGGTCACCACCTTAGAGTACTTTCCTATTGAACTACACGTTGCACTGGTTGCACAACGAGCAATGGAGAGACAGATGCTTGGCAATTTTCTACAATACCACAATGGAGAGCCCACAAAAACAGCCACGGCAGAGTAAGACCGCCTAAAAGATGGACAGATGACATCCAGCAACAGGCTGAAATTAACTGGAAGCAGGTGGTCAGGGACAGAAGTCTGTGAAAGGTTTAAGAGGAGGCCTATGTTCGAAGACGAACCCAACCAAAAGCTGATATAGATAGATAGAGATAGATAAACAATTTTAATGGGGTTAGCAAATGAAAGCTAATCTCAATTTAATGCCGCCACCTCTCTATCAACCCTTGTCAAAGCTGAAACAAACTAAGATTTATTTTATTTGCGATGATTTCATGTCTAATTTTAGCTTTGGAGCTTGTAGGTATTCCACTTGGAAAATACCAGGCCACTCAGAAAGTATTTGCGAAAAAAAGTTTTTATATATGGGAGACTGGCCGGTTAGAAGCTTTATAGACATATGCTTTCTAATTTATGCTTTATTCAATCACAGATTAACTATTTGTACTTAAGTATTTGTATTTGTATTCAATTCCATAAAGTTAATATACCTTAGGAATATTAACCCCTACCCTTAAATCAAAGAAGCATCAACGCCTTATGGTATACTACCAAATGTTTACCAGAAGTTTTCTCTGTTGTAAGCAACAAGCGACCAAACACAGGGCTCCGCGGGCTACTGCTCCACCACGACAATGCGCCTGCACACACCGCGCTCAAAACGAAGGACTTCCTAGACAGCACGCCATTCAAAGTCCTGGGCCACCCTCCTTATAGCCCTGATCTAGCACCTTGTGACTTCTTTTTATTTCCAAAAATAAAAAATCAGCTCAAAGGAATACAATTTTCGTCGCCGGAAGATGCGCTGGATGCGTTCAAGTAGTAAATAATGTGTTTGCGGCGGACTGGAAAAAGTATTTTGAAAACTGTGGCCCTAGCATGAGTTAAACAACATATCATTATCGCGGCCGTTTATCGTATTTTGACAGCGTTATATCATTAGTCTACCGCTGCTAACATGTCATGCCATTTATGTCATGTCTAACTGTCAAAATACGAAATACGATAGAAAACGATAAAATTGTCTACACTCTCTAACATGAGTCTCTTTTATTTGTCTATTTTAATCTATTTTTGACATTTTCGCATGACATATTATCGTGGTCACTTGGTGCTAACGACAAAGGAAAAAACTTGATTAAAGTCGGTGAAAAACTGTGTAAAAGGCGAAAAATATGTCCGTACCATAATACCATTATATATTTTGTGTTAAACGCATATGACGAACGACCAGTGTAAGAAATACGACAGAAACGCATCGGTGATATTTGCGATCAAGTCGATTTTTGAGAGTGTATTTCAGTCACTTTGGCGAATATTTAAGCCCATGGATACTGATATTTCACATCATTGACAGGCTTAGCTTGGCCCTAACTAGTCTATAAGCCTTCTAGCGGCTAGAAGGCTTATAGAATCTAGCCTATTTGAAGGTGAGATCTCCAATATAAACACTTACGTAAATCATTTATCACAAAGAGCTCTTTCACCTACACAAAAGCAAAGAATAGCTGTTATTGTTGTGTTTTATAAACTTACAAAATACTGTATTGAAAACAGAACCTAACCTTTTATAATGTATGTTATTTTACATAGGTAGGATAGGTTAGGTAATCATTACTTTTGTTTCTTAGGGTCTACCTATGTTGCCTCCTTTTGACCCATGAAAACAACAGCAAATTGGACAACACCGCTCTCTGTGCTAAGCCCAAACTACTGTAAGCAGTGTCTACAGTCTAGGACCAGTAGTAGGAAGCATATATTAAGTGTATGTAAATCGGTGAAATAAATTGTGAAAACTTGCACACTAAAATATCTTAGATATGTAAACTTCCTTAATGTAGCTTTGTGCACTAAAAAGTATTCCAGTCAATATCTGCGCCTAACTTGCTTTTGAATAACTTATGGGGAGCCTACTTTTACCTACGTACCATATACTTATATACCTTATTATATATAAAGGTGGATAAAAGTAAAATTAATTGAAGTAGAAAAATCATTAGTCAAATAAACAATAATATGTAATTTTATAGAATAACTAGCTGACCCGGCGAACTTTGTTCCGCCTTAATGTCAATAAATAAGCAGTTTTTTTTTTTATTGGAAAAAATACAAAAAAAATTAAATTTCTACATCAATCATTCATAATTATTTCTGTATTTTAGTACATAGGTTGCTCTTCATTTAAGTACCTTGTGATACACGACATTTTTTGTTTTATTATCAGGCGCAAAAACAAACAACGCAGATGGTCTTCCGACCCGTGAACATGCCACGTATAATTGACCATGGGAAAAACATGAATGTTCTAGATTTAAACCACAAACTTTTAAGGATTGGCCTTGTGATTTGTTGATGGTCATGGCAAATGCAAGACGTATCGGAAATTGAAGTCTTTTAAATTCAAACGGCATATCGGTTGGGATCATCGGTATCCTCGGAATGAGAACTTGCTCACCTTTGAATTTTCCTATCATTATCGTAGCGTAAATTACATTGTTCATCAATTTTCTAACCACCAAACGCGTACCGTTGCACAGTTTTGGTTGGTTTATGTTTCGAAGCATGATTACTACGGAGCCAACCTTTAGGCGTAAATTGTGCGGTGGTAAGCCAGGCACGTCCAAAGAGTTTAAAAATTCAATTGGATAGTTGGTGGCTTCATCTTCATTTGTGACGCAGTCAATAGATTTGAATGAATGCATTGTTCCAATGATCTTATTTTGAATTATGTTGTTTAGGTCATCTACATCTTTATTCTTAGCCGCTAAAATTGCTCGCTCACTCATCCATTCATAATTTTTGTAGTTAGAAATAATTTCTGGAAATACATTGTTGATAAGTTCGTCTTTTGATGAGACAAAATTACAGAAATTATTTGGAAATGATATTAATCCGCTCGATTCATCGACAGGTACTTGACCATTACCGATAGTCAGCAATTGCTCCGAGAAATCTTCAGCAGATGTATCATTAAACAATGCAACTCTCATGTTTGTTGTCAGTTGCAGTTTCTTCACATGGCGCCATAGATTTGACGATTTGAGGCAAGCGTTTATTTCGTCGGCAGCCGTAGATCTTGGAATTACTGGCAGTATTTGGCGGAAATCACCAGAAAGTAAAATCATTGCTCCTCCAAAACATCTCGAGTCATTGCGTAAATCTTTTAATGTTCGGTTAAGTGCTTCTAATGCACGTTTATGCGCCATTGTGCATTCGTCCCAGATGATGATTTTCGATACCGCTAAAACTTTGGCCATTGCTGAGTGTTTTGCAATATTACACGTTGGTTCTTCAATAGTTTGAAGATTTAACGGTAATTTGAATGCTGAATGAGCCGTACGGCATCCTTCTAACAATGTGGCTGCTATTCCAGAAGAAGCAACTGCAACCGCTATGTTAGATCTCGCCCGAACAGTTGCTAAAACTAATGACATGAGGAATGTCTTGCCAGTTCCACCAGGGGCATCTAGGAAATATAAACCACCATTTTCATCATCGATTGCCTTCATTAAAGTATCATAAACTTTCTTTTGTTGGTAATTCAACAGGGGTACATTCGTTTGAACTACTAAATCTAATTCCTGGTGATCATATTCACGTTCCCGTTCCAATTCTCGATTTAATGCGTCATTCATTTCACGATATGGTGCTGGCATTCCTAACCTGATTAATAAATTACCGCACATGAGGTAACACATATCTTCGATCAAGAGTAAAGCACGATTATGTATCTCCTCATTCATCTCAATATCGTGATTTCTGGAACTGACACGAATTTGATGTAAAATATCTTCTGACATATTATCCTTGTATTTGTGCCACAGGTTACATGGGTTTGATGGAAAACATGTCGAAATTATGATAGCGAATAATGTGCGTATCTGACTTGGAGATGCACAGATAATGGCTTCAGCGATTGTCGTATCCCAATGACTATCGTTTTCTAATAACTTCAATTCTTCACATGCAGCACGATATGTTGGGAATATTACACCATTAACAGTTCGTAGTGACTCAAATGACGTTGGCCCACGCACATTTACCAGCAACAACCGCAAATAGAAACATTCATTATTCTTTGGATGAACTGTATACATACGACCAAGAGCATCAGTAGAACGCACATCTGGATACCCAGGAACCGCATCGCCTTGCTTCCGTCTTTGAAAATTCTTCGATGAAGCATTCCAAGTATAATAACGTGGCATCTCCGAGTAAAGCAAAGTTCGTGCAAACTGATCGCTTTGGCAGATTGCAAAAAAACTGGTCAATGTAGTTGCTGGAGGTGTTTCAGCACGTTGCGTAGCATTCGAAGCCGTGAAATATACTCGTTGACCATTCTCCAGATGCACCGCCAAATGCGTAACAGTAGGATGACGTTCGTGAATGGGAAATGCGAATATACGCCAAATCGCTTCATTACAGTTCACATAACGACCAACTTGATAGCGTGAAATTTCATCGTTGGTATTCGAGGATTGCAATCCAAAAACCGCCATATCACTGCCTTTCGTGACATATTTGCAAATATATTTTATGGACTTAACTGAATTGCAGTATTCAACGTTGCAATGTGTCTTGAACGATTTAGAAATAAGTGGCGAATATGGAACAATCCAACTGTTGTCGACAACGAAATCCATTCTTTTCACTTTCGTTGTGACAGTTCGACCGTTGTCATCTGGTGATCGACGCCGATACAGCGGATAACCATCATTGCCAGTGACAGTCTCCGCCGTTAATTTCCGTGGATATCGTTTAGAGCACTTTCCATCGACCATGCAAGGTGATTGGGGATTGATGGCACCACACGGTCCATGAATCATATTAGTAGTAACAACATCATGTAGGTCTGGATCGACTTCATAATCAGGAATCTCAGCACATATGATATCATCTATTTGGTCAGGCTGAATTCTTTCCACTAACCAAATAAGAATGTGTGCGTGCGGCAGGCCTCGCTTTTGCCATTCGATTGAATACATCCAGCATCGAGTATCTCCAAAGACGCGTTGTTTAACAATAAAGTTCATCAGGGACCGAATTTTTTGCCTGAATATACGTGCTGTGATGTCGTGTCTATCACTTGATGTTTGTCCGGGAAGCAGCAATTGAGTAATTTCTATCCATTTTGGATTACAGGTAAAAGTAATAAAGAGATCGGGCCGACCGTAATGACGAACATATGTCATTGCATCTTGTGCATATTCATGCATATGACGTGGACTACCAATGTATGTCGCCGGCAGAATAGTTAATCGACCAATATTAGCTGCATTTCCTTCAGTATTAACTGCATCACGTAAATGGATGTACTCCTCAGAACGCAGTTTGGCTTGGTTCAACCTAATGAATGTTAAACGTTCCGTTTCTATTTTTACATACATGTCAACGCAATACTGCTGAAACAATCGACGAAACCGCAGCAAATAGTTGTCAGCATTTTGACGAATCATCAAACGATATGCGTAATAATTCATTGAGCTAACTTTCTTTGTAGTTTCTTCACCTGAAATTAAAAATTTGATAATTAACCATTTCAAAGGCAAATTTTAAAGGCAAACAATACAGACATTAACCATTTTTTTAATAAGCATTATTTTAAATCAGTGTCTTTCACAAATAAATGAAATAAATTATGATACTGATACTCACCATTCAATGGATTTTTCATTTTAATATTAAAATAATATCCATCTTCTCCTTGCCAAAACATCAGCGGGTATTGCAATGTGTCATATGATCGATGAGTTTCAGATATTTGTTGCAGTTGCCCAGTATCGCGACGTGTAAGCACAATATCGCGTTTTTCCAATTGTTCACCAACAATCAGGATGGCAACTTCGTCTACTGTTGGAGCATTAAATGTCCTTTCGTGTGTTCCAGATGGTCGTTTATCTGCTTTGATAACAACTTTATAGTCATCACTTGGCATGCGCTCTAAAGCACTCTTAAACAACCTGACCAACGCATGATGTTCATGAAGCAGACACTGCAAGTCTTGAAGAATTGCTCGCTTCATTCCTGCATTGATCTCTAGGCGTCGATCAAGTTGTTCTTCCATGTTGCCCATGAAATATATTTGTAAAAATTTATTCTGTGTATCTTCGAAAGGTAGTAATGATCCAATTCGATGATGAATCTGTCCTTGTATCTACAAAATAAAAACCAGACAGTATTAACTGGGTTATAAACACTTTTTTCGGTGGGAGAGTAGAGTTCAGAATTAGCAAATATACTACATAGGTACCAATAGATAAAGTAAGTTATTCTTTAACTACATTCTATATAAGTACAAAAATAAATACCTTAAATGTCGGATTAAATCCCCGTTCTTCGATAATATCTGCCCCAAATGACGTCATCTGGAAACAACCATTGTATTTTTGAGTATTTGCAAGAAAGTGGCGTGATTCTTGTGTTTCGCCACAAAGCAATGAATACAATGGCTCAGGTGGCGGAGTCAACAATGGCAATTTCACTTTACCATTAAGGCAGCATAATCCAGGCGTTTCTCCGGAAAACTTTAATGCACCACAATACTCGCAAACTACTTCCATTTGCCCAATGCAAACGCTAGGATGCAAGCTGTAATCATTGCTGCAATCGTATTGAAACGCTGCTCGATTCAAATCAGCACTTGATAAATATCTTGTTCTGCGTCGCAAATTATCTATTTGTTGACCTCTGTTGTTCGCTCGACGATTCTGCATTGCCAACCGAGCTGTTTCACGGGCTGCTTCACTTTGCTCTCGTGATTGAGAAGCACGAAGTCGAGCCATACTATCGCGGCGCTGTTCACGTGCAATTTCTTGTTCTTCTTCAGTCCTTTCATTTGCAGTATTTCGTATTCTTCTTGCATCACGGCTTTGTCGGGAAAGATTCGATCGTCTTGGTCGCGGCATTATTAATTAAACTTCACTTCACCTAAAAACTTAAATTTTTAACCATACCGAGTTTTATAGTTCACTTCACTGTTTATACGAATGGGCAATTGGGCAATAATGTTAATTATTTATTTAATAGAAATAGTTATATTATTGATTTCTTACAAATATCAAATAGTCATCCATACGTCATTACATAGCTGTCATTATACGTCAATTTTGTTATTCCAAGTCTGATTCTTTTTTGTTATACCACGTTTTATAGTGACTGACGTTACATGTCAAGTCACACGGGAATGATGTCGAACGGGATAAAAAGTATCCTATGTCCTTCTCCTGGCTCTAAACTACCTCCCTGCCAATTTTCAGCTAAATCGGTTCAGCCGTTCTTGAGTTATAAGTGAAGTAACTAACACGACTTTCTTTTATATATATAGATAATAAGGTATTACAAACGATAAACCTTTTCTTAAAATTTTAATACGATAAGTCTTATCACCATAGTCTCCACTAATTCTTACAAGTCAACGTTGACTGCGATGACATTTTCTGAAAAATAATACATACTCTTTAATACTATGTTTTTCATGATATCTTTTGATTATGTCACAGGTGACTCAAGGTATCTATTAAAGGTGGAAAATGTTGAAAGCAATTAAATCATAATAATTATGAACAATCAAATGAACATGTCAATAGAACCTGCATATTTACTAACATATCACAAGCTTGAAGGGATCAAAAATTATTCACAATTACTATCAAAGTGATGCATGTTGGTACTACTACAAGTATTCTGTGAAATAAACTTTTCCTTACATTTGAATCCAATTTTGTTCTGTTCCAGCGTACCTTCCAAAATTAAATCCTGAAATACAATGTAAACACATATTATTATTTAATAAACTAATATGTATTTTCTTTTTGTGCATACTTAAACGTCTAAGTATGTAGGTATAGTTGGTTTAGTTACTACCAAATTTTCAAATACCAAAGAAAACACTCTATGACAAAATGTTGCATGTCTGCTTAAATGCTTCAATACTTACTGTTTTTCACTGCTCTACTGAGCGATATGGACCCAGTTCGTCCAACCAATATAGGCCTAAGGTAATCCTACTGGTTGCTCCACCTTAGCAGCTCCTTGAGGAGTCAGGAAGGTAGCAAAACCCAGGTGCGCTTTCATGTATGATAAGTAATCTGTACCTATATTACATCACAGTTTTAAAAGTAAATGATCATATTAGTTTATTTTCCATTTGTTAGTTTAATAACACAATTTGTTGGAAAATATTAATGGGTACGCCTTTGACTTTGATTTATAAAACAGAGGCCCTACTCCGATTGACGTTGTCCGTATTGTCGACTTTAGCCATCCCTGTCACTCACGCCAGAATGACATCGCTACCGAGCGAGATGGCTATCGGACATCGTCAACTAGAGTAGGGACTCGGCTGTCAAAACTGGGAATGTCATGTCAAAAACAGATGTAAGTAATTTAGTTTTAAATCGATAGTCGTGCTTGGGATTAAGTGTTTAAGCCAAATCGGTAGTAAAATTGAACGAATAATTGAATATCAACGAAATGTTGTATATAATCTGTGGTCGTGTGGATAAAGGCTTCTCGTGGGAAGTATTTCTATCGTAAGTTGTTGCCATGTTAGGAAAAATGATAAAATAAGACACGATGACAAATTTTCTTATGTCTAACGACAATTTAACGATGTTCGTACATCTTAGCCCAACTGGTTCAGACGCATGAATCTTTGTGATGCTGGTGGAGAGTACTTTGAAAAGATTTAATATAAATATATGTACCTGTAGAACAAGTTCAAAAACTGATTTCCAACTGCGGACCAATCGCGCAATACTTACTAATTCAATGTCATCTAGGTATATTTTTGAACTCATAGTTTACTTCTTTTTATCTGATAATTATAACACACTAGTGGTTCCCCGCGACTTCGCCCGCAAGAGTTGGATTTTCCATATAAACTTTCATCCCCTATTTAACCCCTTTAATGTTTTTATATCGCTACTATGTAGCCTATGTCCTTTCCAGTTGGGCTAAGATGTACAACATCGTTAAATTGTCGTTAGACATAAGAAAATTTGTCATCGTGTCTTATTTTATCATTTTTCCTAACATGGCAACCACTCACGATAGAAATCCTTCCCACGAGAAGCCTTTATCCACACTACCACAGATTATTTAGACAGTATAACGGGATATAGCCATATTACAAAATTAAATCATTATTAGGGGTGGCAACATTTCGTTGATGTTCAATCATTCATTCAATTTTACTTCCGATTTGGCTTAAACACTTAATCCCAAGCACGACTATCGATTTAAAACTAAATTACTTACATCTGTTTTTGACATGACATTGACAGTTTTGACAGCCATTGATAGACGAGTCCCTACTCCGGTTGACGATGTCCGTTAGCCATCTCGCTCGGTTGCGTTGTCATTCTGGTGTGAGTAACAGGGACGGCTACAATCGACAATATTGACATCGTCAATCGGAGTAGGGCCTCTGTTTTATAATCAAAGTCAAAGGTGTACCTTAAATATTTTTCAACAAATTGTATTATCAATCAAACTAACAACAAATGGAAGAGAAACTAATATCATTATTTACTTTTAGAAAACTGTGATGTAATATAGGTACAGATTACTTATCATACATGAAAGCGCACCTGGGTTTTGCTACCTTCCTTATCCTTACTCCTCAAGTAGCTGCTAAGGTGGAGCAACCAGTAGGAGTACCTTAGGCCTATATTGGTTGGACAAACTGAGTCCATATCGCTCAGTAGAGCAGTGAAAAAAGGGTAAGTATTGAAGCATTTAAGCCGACATGCAACATTTTGTCGTAGTGTTTTCTTTGGTATTTGAATTGAAATTTGGTAGTAACTAAACCAACTAAACTACATACTTAGACGTCTAAGTATGCACAGAAAGAAAATACATGTTAGTAAATTAAATAATAATATGTGTTTACATTTTATTTCAGGGTTTAATTTTGGGAGGTACGCTGGAACAGAACAAAATTTGATTCAATTGTAAGGAAAATTTTATTTTACAGAATACTTGTAGTAGTACCAACATGAATCCCGTTGAAAGTAATTGTGAATAATTTTTGATCCCTTCTAGCTTGTGATATTTTAGTAAATATGCAGGTTCTATTGACATGTTCATTCGATTGCTCATAATTTTTATGATTTTATTGTTTTCAACCTTTTTCACCTCTAATTGATACCTTGAGTCACCCTGTAACAAAATCGAAAGATATAATGAAAACATAGTTTTAAAGAGTATGTATTATTTTACAGAAAATGTCATCGCAGTCAACATTGACTTGTAAGAAGCAGTGGAGACTATGGTGATAAGACTTATTATATTAAAATTTTAAGAAAAGGTTTATCGTTTGTTAATACCTTATTATTATTCTGTAAAATTACATATTATTGTTTATTTGACTAATGATTTTTCTACTCCAATTTATTTTACTTTTATCCACCTTTATGTATAATAAAGTATATAAGTATATGGTAGGTAGGTAATAGTAGGCTCCCCATAAGTTATTCAAAAGCAATTTAGGCGCAGATATTGACTGGAATACTTTTTAGTGCACAAAGCTACATTAAGGAAATTTACATATCTAAGATATTTTAGTGTGCAAGTTTTCACAATTTATTTCACCGATTTACATACACTTAATATATGCTTCCTACCACTGGTCCTAGACTGAAGACACTGCTTACAGTAGTTTGGGCTTAGCAAAGAGAGCGGTGTTGTCCAATTTGCTGTTGGTTTCCATGGGTCAAAAGGAGGCAACATAGGTAGACCCTAAGAAACAAAAATCATGATTACCTAACCTATCCTACCTATGTAAAATAACACATATCATAAAAGGTTAGGTTCTGTTTTCAATACAGTATTTTGTAAGTTTATAAAACACAACAATAACAGCTATTCTTTGCTTTTGTGTAGGTGAAAAAGGTCTTTGTGATAGATGATTTACGTAAGTGTTTATTTTGGAGATCTCACCTTCAAATAGGCTATAAGGCTTATAGACTCTAGCTGGGGCCAAGCTAAGCCTGTCTATGAATATCCATGGGCTTAAATATTCGCCAAAGCGACTGAAATACACTCTCAGAAATCGACTTGATCGCAAATATCACCGATGCGTTTCTGTCGTATTTCTTACACTAGTCGTTCGTCATATGCGTTTAACACAAAATATATAACGGTACGGACATATTTTTCGCGTTTTACACAGTTTTTTACCGACTTTAATGAAGTTTTTTCCTTTGTCGTTAGCACCAAGTGACCACGATAATATGTCATGCGAAAATGTCAAAAAACGATTAAAATAGACAAATAAAAGAGGCTCATGTTAGAGTATGTAGACTCTTTTATCGTTTTTAATCATATTTCGTATTTTGACAGTTAGACATGACATAAATGGCATGACATGTTAGCAGCGGTAGACAAATGATATAACGCTGTCAAAATACGATTAACGGCCTCGATAATGATATGTTGTTTGGCTTATGCTAGGGCCACTGATTCCTCAAGGAGCTGCTAAGGTGGAGCAACCAGTAGGGTTAAAAACAAAAACGCTTGATCTATTTAATTCTGTGTCGATTAACAGCTACGATATAATATGTCTTTGCGAAACATGGCTCGACGACTCTGTGGCCTCATCGGAGTTATTTGATCAAAGATATACTATCTATCGTCGAGATAGGCCACGCGACTTAATGAGTAAATACAACAAATCTCACGGTGGGGGTGTGCTTATCGCTGTAAAAAACTGCTACTCGAGCTTCGAAAGGGTCCAGTGGCAAACATTTATTGAGAACATATGGGTTAGTATACGCTTTAAAAACTTTACGCTTAATCTCTGCACTGTCTACATCCCCTCTTATCTTACTAATAGCGACTTTCTTGAATTCCTCGATACCTGTGAAAACATAGTCTTGACATCCCCTGGCGAAACTTTAATTGTTGGTGACTTTAACTTCCCTGACATTGATTGGTCTTTGCTGCCCTTTGACACCTCAAGCACAAAGTCTCTCGCACTACACGAGTTTCTCCAAAGAACACGCATCACTCAGCACAACCTTGTAAAAAATGAAAGGAACAGGATCTTGGATCTTGTCTTGAGTCCGCCTGACATATTCTGTGAAGTCACTAAGCCGCACAGTTTAAGTCGTCAAGATCGACCTCACCCCCCCTTAGATATAAATGTAAAAACTAATAGAACCCCAACACTGAAGATAAAAGACGTGATTAAATACAGATTTGATAAAACGGACTACCCGGAATGTATCAGAGATCTCTCCATAATAGACTGGAACCTATACACAGATCTAAATTGCGATGAATTCTTACAGGTTCTTTCTGCCCACTTACAGGAATGCATAGAAAAACATACTCCCAAAGCCAAAACAAAAAAATCTTACCCAGCATGGTTTACACACTCTTTGCTTAAAATGTTGAAGGAGAAGGATAAGTACCACAAAAAATATAAAAAATTCGGAAACCCACGAGACTTTGACACTTACTCGATGTTAAGATCTAGAGCAAAAACCACTCTTGAAAAAAACTTTAAAAACTATATCACTAGGATCGAGGATGGCTTGAAGAACGACATTAGAATGTTTTGGAACTATGCTAAGTCTAAAAGAAGCTCAAACAACTTACCCAACCAAATGTTCTATGGTCGCGACCATGCTACAAATGGCATCGACATAGCTAATCTTTTCGCAAAATACTTCGCCTCTACATTTAGTACACCTTCAAATAACTCGTATATTCCCGATTTTCCTGAGTCATGTTCCACCATCTCATCAATACCGATCTCAGAAGAAGATATTAAGTCTGCCTTGAAGTCACTAGATGCATCAAAGGGACCTGGCCCTGATGGTATTCCTCCCAGCTTTGTGAGGGCGTGCGCCCCAGCCTTAATAAAACCACTTTATATACTTTTTAATAAAAGCCTTAGCACTGGATATTTTCCGGCATCGTGGGGGACGGCTACCATAGTTCCCATACATAAATCTGAATTTAAATCTGATGTGACAAATTACAGGCCAATTAGCATTTTATGCTGCTTCTCAAAAATTTTTGAAAGCTTAATCTATAAACACATTTATTTTCAATTAAAACACAAAATAAGTAACCGGCAACACGGCTTTGTCAAGGGCCGTTCAACGTCTTCGAACCTGTTGTGCTACATGAATTATCTGACTTCCGCTCTTGATAAACGCATACAAGTAGACTCACTTTATACAGATTTCGCCAAGGCGTTCGACAGGGTGGATCATGGCATCCTGATTCGCAAGGCGCATCATCTCGGTATTCACGGATCTTTGCTGCGTTGGCTTGATTCCTATTTGTCAAACCGCACCCAAATCGTAAAGGTGTACGGATACGAGTCTGCATCTTTTATACCTAGATCTGGTGTGCCCCAGGGCTCGAACCTGGGTCCTCTCTTGTTAATTTTATTCATTAACGATTTGGTTGACACACTCTCATGTAATTGCCTCGCATACGCCGACGACTTGAAAATTTACACTGAAATCAAATGTTTCAGTGATTGTGTTGCATTGCAAAACGACATTAACAAACTGTACCAATGGTGCCTTAAAAACAACATGTCTCTTAACATACCAAAATGTCACGTAATCACATTCACAAAAAACGTACACCCAATAAATACCATTTATACCATCAATGACATCGCACTGACTCGACAGGATGTAGTTAAAGATCTCGGAGTAATGCTCGACACCAAACTATCATTCACAGACCACTATGACTATATGATTTCGAAAGCTAACAGAATCATGGGATTTGTGCTCCGAACAATAAAGCCTTTTCGCCAGTCAGCCAGTATTCTTACATTGTTTGCCTCTCTCGTCAGAAGTATATTGGAATATTGTTCAGTAGTATGGTCCCCCTTTTACAGCACCCATATAGACCGCATAGAAGCCATTCAAAAACGTTTTCTCCGATATGTAAGCGTCAAATTTGGTCTAAGGCGTAAACTGGAATTGTATGAGAATAGACTCGAATATTTTAAAATGGACACCCTTCAATCGAGGCGAGACATAGCCGGGTTGTCGACGCTTTACAAGATCGTAAACTCTGTGTAGGACGCAGAGGATTTGTTGAGCCATCTTTCATTCAAAACAAGAGCCAGTGGTAGAAGGCAACAACTGTTTGATCTGCCAGCGTGCAAAAATAATGTTACATACAACAACCCCTTGTTCCGTATGTGTCGACTGTACAATAGTATTAGCAGAGAGTTAGACTTGTTTTCTTTGTCTCACTCGTCATACATAAAGTCATGCAAAGACAAATTATAGTGAGCCACTGTTTTAATGCTGTATTCTATAATTCTATAAATTATATATATATAATTTCTGCTTAAGTTCTCAAACACGTAACTTATTTTAAGCAAATGTCGTGTTCAGCTGTAACCGGAATGCAAATTTACCACAGTGTTTGTTAAATTGTGTAATTAGTATGTAAGTTTTAATTTGTGTTCTGTTGCTGTTCCTAAATAAATAAATAAATAAATAAATTACCTTAGGCCTATATTGGTTGGACGAACTGGGTCCATATCGCTCAGTAGAGCAGTGAAAAACAGTAAGTATTGAAGCATTTAAGCAGACATGCAACATTTTGTCATAGAGTGTTTTCTTTGGTATTTGAAAATTTGTTAGTAACTAAACCAACTATACCTACATACTTAGACGTTTAAGTATGCACAGAAAGAAAATACATATTAGTTTATTAAATAATAATATGCGTTTACATTGTATTTCAGGATTTAATTTTGGAAGGTACGCTGGAACAGAACAAAATTGGATTCAAATGTAAGGAAAAGTTTATTTCACAGAATACTTGTAGTAGTACCAACATGCATCACTTTGATAGTAATTGTGAATAATTTTTGATCCCTTCAAGCTTGTCATATTTTAGTAAATATGCAGGTTCTATTGACATGTTCATTTGATTGTTCATAATTATTATGATTTAATTGCTTTCAACATTTTCCACCTTTAATAGATACCTTGAATCACCTGTAACAAAATCAAAAGATATCATGAAAAACATAGTATTAAAGAGTATGTATTATTTTTCAGAAAATGTCATCGCAGTCAACGTTGACTTGTAAGAAACAGTGGAGACTATGGTGATAAGACTTATTATATTAAAATTTTAAGAAAAGGTTTATCGTTTGTTAATACCTTATTATTTTTCTGTAAAATTACATATTATTGTTTATTTGACTAATGATTTTTCTACTCCAATTTATTTTACTTTTATCCACCTTTATGTATAATAAAGTATATAAGTATATGGTAGGTAGGTAATAGTAGGCTCCCCATAAGTTATTCAAAGGCAAGTTAGGCGCAGATATTGACTGGAATACTTTTTAGTGCACAAAGCTACATCAAGGAAGTTTACATATCTAAGATATTTTAGTGTGCAAGTTTTCACAATTTATTTCACCGATTTACATACACTTAATATATGCTTCCTACTACTGGTCCTAGACTGTAGACACTGCTTACAGTAGTTTGGGCTTAGCACAGAGAGCGGTGTTGTCCAATTTGCTGTTGTTTTCATGGGTCAAAAGGAGGCAACATAGGTAGACCCTAAGAAACAAAAATAATGATTACCTAACCTATCCTACCTATGTAAAATAACATACATTATAAAAGGTTAGGTTCTGTTTTCAATACAGTATTTTGTAAGTTTATAAAACACAACAATAACAGCTATTCTTTGCTTTTGTGTAGGTGAAAGAGCTCTTTGTGATAAATGATTTACGTAAGTGTTTATATTGGAGATCTCACCTTCAAATAGGCTAGATTCTATAAGCCTTCTAGCCGCTAGAAGGTTTATAGACTCTAGCTGGGGCCAAGCTAAGCCTGTCAATGATGTGAAATATCAGTATCCATGGGCTTAAATATTCGCCAAAGCGACTGAAATACACTCTCAGAAATCGACTTGATCGCAAATATCACCGATGCGTTTCTGTCGTATTTCTTACACTGGTCGTTCGTCATATGCGTTTAACACAAAATATATAATAGCATTATGGCACGGACATATTTTTCGCCTTTTACACACTTTTTCACCGACTTTAATCAAGTTTTTTCCTTAGTCGTTAGCACCAAGTGACCACGATAATATGTCATGCGAAAATGTCAAAAATAGATTAAAATAGACAAATATAAAAGAGACTCATGTTAGAGTGTGTAGACAATTTTATCGTTTTCTATCGTATTTCGTATTTTACAGTTAGACATGACATAAATGGCATGACATGTTAGCAGCGGTAGACTAATGATATAACGCTGTCAAAATACGATAAACGGCCGCGATAATGATATGTTGTTTGGCTTATGCTAGGGCCACAGGGCTTCGAACTGTCTCCATACCAAATTGCATCTCAATCGGTTCTGTGGTTTAAGCGTCAAGAGGTAACAGACAGACAGACACACTTTCGCATTTATAATATTAAGTATGGATTAACCAAGAAATAATTTTAGGGTTCCGTAGCCAAATGCCAAAAACCAGAACCTTCTTCTTCTTCGTCTTTGATATGGCGAGCGAACATAAGTCTACCGCATTGAGGGAGGCATACTGCTGCTACAATACCGCCAATGACACGGCGCGTGTGTTTATAAAAAGAGAAATCTATTTACAAAAGAACAAAAACTTTATAAATGTAGAAGTAACTTTAAAGTTAAAATTAGGTTATTGAGCGAAAATCGAAAAAAGGAACCTTCGCTAGCTTTAGCTTATCCCCTTCGCTCGGGGACGTTCAGACTTCAGTATGTTCATAAATTAGCTTTCATAAAAAGCTTAAAGATTGCGTATTTTGTCAAAACTACACGAATTATCAATTCTAATGGCATTAAAAAAGATTTTTTTCTTAGTATCCCATTTTCTTCAAAGTCAAAGCAGTCCTGTTTTTTTTCCTTACGTTATAATTCACGTGGCATAAAACAATCATGATTACAACGCGTAAAAGCATCAACTATTGTTAGTTCTCAAGAATAAAGGGGTTTGAGTGTTTTCCCGCCAAATTGGAATATTTCCCAATCTTTCCGTTTTTTCCCATATTTTCCTGTATTTTTTTCCATCTCAATTTTTTCTTTCCCTTGCCCATCGCTACAATGATACCAACTTAGAATATTATTCTAAGGATACCAACCAGCCCAAAGTCCAAACGACTGGATTGACATATGAGCTGGGTAACGTTGAATTTGTTGAAATTTTGAGAGTGATGTGGCTATATAGGTACATTTAAAAAATGGCACACGCAAATGGAATTAAGGAGGGAGGGGGGTTTGATTTTTCCTTACCATAGCAATACGGGTATCAAATAAAAGCCAGTGAAAAAACCATTCCAAAAATATTAATATTTTTGCAGACGGCTGTTGTTTTTCAATAACTATGTTTGCTTGTTTTAGAGCTGATTTGAAGTCATACCGCAGAAATATTTTCTGTCGGGAATAACCCCCTTTATCTCCCTTTTTCGTTTGATCCACGATTTACAGGGCCACCCTGTATATTTGGCTTGGTCGAGTAGATAGTAGGCCTGGCCCAACAAAGCTGGTTAGGAGTAAGTTTTTAAGATAATATTCCAGTTCAATGCCATACATATCCTTTGCGCAAGAGTATTATTTAAAATTTCGTTCATCTGAGGAGGTAAATGTAAATTTTCTAGTTGGGATTTTAATCAGTTATTTACAAAATTTAATGACCAATCTGATTACATAGAAAAACTATTCAGTAATATTTTATAAATATTAGATCTTGAAAATGTTATCATTTGCAGTGACAGCATGCAATAGGCAGAATGAAAAATTCGAATGAAAAAAAAAACTTGGTAACCCTATAGTTTTTTTTAACTATTCAAGTTATGTTACTTAGTTCCTCCTTTTCGTTGGACCATTAATTACGGAACACCCTGTAAAGGCAGATCAATATAGACCTATACATGTATAGGTAACTTGCACCCTACCTGCTTGATGATTTTGCATGTAGGTGTAACAGAAAAGCAGCTAGCCTACACTTTAGAAAAAGATTTAAAGTACTGGTTTTATAAGGTGTAAAATAACATAAAAAACAAAATTCATACTACAAAAAAAATATATATTTTATTCAACTTGTAACAGTATGTTTGAATTCTGTAATGTAGCTTTGAGTGTGAATGGTTTGGGCAAATTCTCCACGTTAAATGTTTCTTTTGCAAACTCATCGCCTTCAGGATCATCCAGTAGACTGAAACTAATATCTTTTATATCTTTGTTTGCATCTATACTGCATGTATTCTGAGCAAATGGAGGTGTACCTTCTTTGAATATTTGAACTGTTTGGTCGAGATATTTCAAATAAACATCTTTTCCTAGAAACTCAATCTCTGTGCTTACATCATGTAGGTTAACTTCAGGTAGATCGAAAAGCATACCAGCTTGTTTGGCACACCCCATAGCAATGACTTCATCAGGATTAATTCCGGACAGAACTTCAGCTTCTGGCAACAAACTTGCAACAGCTGATTGGAGTTTTGGAATTTTCATGCTACCCCCACTTAGTACAATTTTACTAATCTTTCCATCAAAGCTTTCAATCAACTTTTGAGCTGGCTCAATGTATGCAGAGATTTTTGAAGAAATAATATTCTCAAATCTAGCTCGAGAAATATTTTGACTCCAATCAACACCATCCATCAGTGATTCAATAAAGACATGAGCTGAACTTAACGTTGACAGAACATGTTTACAGTTGTCTGAATGGTGCATTAATTTTGCCATAGCTCTCTTGCTTTCTTCAGGATCCAACTTCCACTTTTGCTTGACTTCTTGTGCAATATAATGTGCCAAATCTTTTGTAAGGCATTGCCCACCAAGGTCAGAACGAAATACACTTTTCTCAACACTTATAAAACCATTAGAAACTTTTAGAATTGAGACATCACAGGAGGATCCACCGAGCCGGTAAACTAAAACATTAATATCTTCATCAGTTTCTTCAACATTATAAGCTAATAATGCAGCTGCGGGTTCACTTATAACTTGTAAAACTTCAAATCCTGCCAGTTCAGCTGATTTTACCAATCTGTCTCTGCTTTCATTCGACCAGTGCAAAGGCGCAGCTAACACCAATTTCAGATCTCCTTCACTTCTCATTGAATGACTGGCAATGGTAAACAGTTTGGCGTAGATCTTGGATGCAATGTTATCTGGGTTAGAATACTGGGTTGTTTCACTTGTTTCAAACTCGTATGTAAGCTTGTCTTCATTTTGAATGCGGCACGATGATGAGGTTTCAACATAGGAAAGATCTTCTTCGTTGTAGTCACAGTTCATCAGGCGCTTGTTATGTTTTATGATGACTTTTGTCAATGCTTGTCCGGACTTTGCAGTGAGGCCGATTTCCCATTCTGAGCCGTTGAGGGCGACAATCGCTGGCGTTACCCTGTCGCCAGCATCGTTAGCAATCACTGTAGCAGCGCCGTTTGTAAACGAGGCAAGGCATGCCGAATTGTTTCCTAAATGTATTCCGTATGCTGTCGTCATAATTTACCTGTGTTCTAACTACGCGCACAGTTATAAATAATAAGTAATGTAAGTTATATCAATTATCAATAAATTTATTAATAAATTTAGTGAAATTACTGATTAAGGTTCGAGGTACTTTATTGTAGTACAAATAGCTAATCTGTGATTGAGATTTGAGGTTAGGTTTAGCTCTTGCTTGGGTTACATGTTTTTTATAGAATGTATGACATTAACAACTACCATAGACGTTTTTTTTTGTTCAATTAACCCATTCTAGGTAGGCAAAGGATCAAGTCGATACAGCCACGTCTTCAGTATTTCAGTATCATTTCATTGTTCATTCTTTTCTTCAGAATCTTTTTCTTATGTACTTGCACAAGTAACTACATACTAACACTTAACTACAAACTAATCTAACCTATTGGTAAGTAAGGATGGTTCACATTTCAATGCTCTCAATGAAATTTTGAAAATTGGGGAAATTGAACCGGATTAGATAGGAGCGCCTTACTTTGTTTCTTACTTTCACTTCATTAGTTCTCCACTGCAGCACATTATTAAGATTATTCCACCACACAATCACAACAATAAAAATGAAAAACTAATTTAGAAATTTAAGAAACGAAGCCCAGCCATCACGGTTCATTTCCCGCCCAAATCCCGCCCAAATCTCTAAAATCCTACCATAGACGAGAAACACCAAAAAGCCGTAAAATTATTATTTTACCGTTTCCTACATGCTTAATATTACTAATAAACCAAATCTCAAAGCCGTAAAATAGCATTAAAAAAGCAATTTTGTATATCTGCATGTCGGCAGCATTGGTATGTGAAGTTCGTTGGGCGGGAAAGAAGGGAAAGGAATTTAAAAATTTGCCAACTTTATTTTACAATCTAAAAAATGGAATCCAATCAGCGTAATTATTCAAATGCACGTTTAGAAGGTCTACTTCAAAGTCTATCGAAATGCAAAATTGTAAAGAGTAAATAAGAATATTAAACACGGTGCGTGTTTTTCAAACTCTATTGTATTTTACTAACAATACTATTTATTTAGGAGTACGCAAATGAAAGGGAAGAACTCTCAAAACTGCGCGAAGTAAATGCAAAATTAGAAGTAGAATTTCGAGAGACTCGTGAACTAGAAAAATCCTATCGCTATCATTTACAAAACTCCCGGGAAATGATTGGTAACTTGCAAGAAACTGTTTCTCAACTTGTGTATCTGAAACGAAACATCAAAAAACTTAAAGATGAAATTTGTTGTAAAGATTCAACTATCAGTGCATTGCACAAAGTAAGTACGTTTTACAAAAATAAGGTAGGTAAGTTAAGTATTAAATGTTTTTATTTTTTAGATAAGTATTTTCTTCTCTTTCTTTTAGGAGAAGGAAACAGTTTTGCATCACCAAAATAAAAATATTGCCGAGCTAAAAAATTCGCATGATAAACAAGTCGATGATCTAAAAAAATCTTATGAAGAAAAAGGTACGATACAGATTTCTTTAATTTTAGGTAACCTAAGTCGAGGTGCACAAATAAGTCTATAGATGATACCACGAGTATGTATTAGCACTTAGGACTACGGGCGTTTTTAGAGGCTTGCAGATTTGATATCGCACGCGGTCTACCTCTATTCTTCATATACGCGGTATTGAGATACATAAATTTATGATATCAGAGAACATTAAATTTTAACTGCGCAGTCGCGGTTTCTAAGCATTACGGCATTACAGATTCTCAATTCGACGTGCGTGATCAAATCCGCAAAAAAGGCGCGATAGCCGAATGGAGAAAACTTCACTACTCATCCGTGAGGTCGTGAGTTCGATCCCCGCCTGTGCCACTGAGTTTGTAAAAATCTTAAGTACAGTCTTTTTTAAAGATATCGCAGCCTAACGGTGAAGGAAAACATCGTGAGAAAACCTGCACACAAGTTGGCTAGTGTGCGAATTAGAGAAGGCAATGGCAAACCACTCCATAAAGAATTGCCAAGAAAGTCGTTGTGTGTGTTTCATTACACATACATGATCACGACCCTCAGACATGAGGTACCTATAAAGACTAACACAATCAAACAAAAGATGAAACGCACGTAGGCTTAGAAAAAGCTTGCATGGTGCTAATAGCCCGCTTATTAAGTCTAGACTTTTATATTAATACTTGCCGACCGAGAGATAGTTAATTGCTCTCTCGGCGCTCAGCGAGACGGAACGATCGCAAAACTGGATGTGTTAAGAGGTATAACACACTGTAATCGTACTTTCTTAACAATGTTAAAATAATATGCTGTCATGCTTTATTTTCATTACCTTGACAACATTAGCCCGTAAACCAAACCAAAATTATTATGATATTAATCAGGATTTTGTACCAAAGGAGGTTGCAAGGCAGCTGTACATGCGCTTCGCACTCTCCTTTCACAAATTCGGACAGAGGTGTTGCTCGAATTGGATGTCAAAAATGCTTTCAAATCCGTCTCCAGGAAATCCTTATGATATTAATTAATAGACCTGTTTAAAAATTATCCTTCATGTTTATGTATAAAAATGCGTATATTTTGACGCACACCTTTAAATCAAAACATTTCTAAAATTCAACAGATAGACCTAGTAGTTGTCCAGTGTACTAGCTGTTCGTTTGCCTATCTTTCTGAAATGTATTAATTGTCTAAATCTTTAGAGCGCAAACCTCAAGTCTGTGTGCGCATACCCTAAGATTTTCTTTTCGTAATTGGCCTTATATTGTCGCATCATCATAACAATTGTGTATCAAGTCCAACAGGTGCAGAACGAGTCAGACACGCAAATAGCGCAATTTGCTTGCGTCGTCGAAGAGCTTAGAAGTAAGATAAAGGACATGGAGACGGGGCACAGGGATAAGGTACTAACTAATTTTGAACTTATTCTAAAAGCTAGTTTTGCTATAGCGCAAGCCGTTACTATTTTATCTATTTCTTCGAAAGTTTCTTTTGTAGTAAATATTGTACACAACAACCGCATTTAGGTGGGATTTGAACCCACGAACCTTCGATAGCGAACCACTCCTAAGAGCTACGGAGTGAATTATTCACTTTTCGAAAAATTTATAATTCATATTAATTGGTTGCTACGCGAGTGAGCCGGCGTTATGCACACCTGTCGTGTAAACGTGATATGTAGGTACAATGATGAATATATAGAAGTTCAACAATCCTATTAGATTATGTGGCTACCTAAACGTGACTTTTTTCTTTAAGGAGGATCTACAATTTTAACTAAATCGGATCCTAGTGGTTTTATTACTCCGATCTATTCTTCCGATTTTCTGATTGGATTTTCTATTAATCGTACAGTACAGAATACCTTTTTGTGCGATTAATTACGACATCGGCTGTAGCTAGGCATAGCAATTTTTGATTCTTGTTGCTGTGGCTACGAGTTGTCTCATGTTACCTATTTCTGTAGTCGGATCAATCCCTTACACGTTTTCCACAATCGAAGATGGCCAATGTTGGCTTCCAGTGCAAACATATTAACAGTTATTTTCGTTCATACCTATTATGATAATGGTATGGGCGTAGGCAGGTAGCATGCCATGTCTTGTGTGGGTAGCGACTGCGAGGAAGTTTCGGTGTGTAACCAAATGTGCGTGCCGGTAATTATGCGTCAGTCATATTCACCATTACCATCTACCTATGGTAGTATTGATAGTCTGTTCCGAATGTAAGAAATGTTAGCAATAGATAGTACGTGATTATGATAATTGGTACAAACAAAGTGTTTTTTTTAAATAGTCACACAGTCGTATACCTCAATGACTGACGGTCGTGATCAATATGAGTAATGAAACACACACAACGACTCACTTAGCAATTTTAATGGGGTGGTTTGCCATTGCCTTCTCCATCTTACACTCGAGCCAGCTAGTGTGCTGGTTTCAAAATATAATCTACATTTTAATAATGTGATAAGAGGTACTCCATCAAAGAAGTTAACATCAATAGTCACTATAACTTTGGATCTGCTTGATTACTTCAAAAACATGCTGTACAATTAAATGCCTTTAAGTTATTTTATGATACAAGCAAAATCTTTGCAAGTTTTTACTAAAGTTAAAAAACGCGGCTCACTGGTGGCTTAGAAAACACTTAAAAACTCATCAAGTACTTTCGCCCTCGGTAGCTCAGTGATTTAGTATGAACCTATTGTCTTTTTATTAACTTTGTTTTTGATTGCCACCGGTATTTTCGTCGTAGTCGTCGGCATTTGACATTCGTCTAGTTGACTTGGTTGGACTGTAGACTTGGTAGACTGTACAGTCAACTTTTTTTTTTTTTTTTTTACGTCAGGAAATGCCTTACGCACCGTACCTCTCCGTCAGGGAACGAAAAGGTGTGTGTGGGACTCCCCGGACTCGGGTATACCCACTAAAACCTGACGACGCCCGCCGCATGTGTTGGCTGTGATAGCAGGGGCCGCGGTATCTCGACAGTCCCGCGACCCTGCCAGCGGCAATTTCCGCCCTCTAGTTCAGAGGGCGGATCTCCACGGAGGGGGGAGCACCCCCCCTCCAGACGGCGCACTGGGCGTACAGTGCACCGTCTTTCAGGAGGGTCCCTGGTGATTGGGCAGAGGTGTCCCCAGACCGTCTGCCCGAGACCCTCCCGTCGGGGCGCCGCTCGTACTGGCACCGCGGCCCGAGCGCGCGCCCTGCGTGCGCCGAAGGCGGAGGGAGGCCGGGTCTCTTTTCCGGTCCCGTTCGGCGGCCTCTTTCTGCGACATCACCACGTCGCAGAAATGGGCCACCGCCTCCCAAGACCCCTCGCTTCCGACCATCTTAGACATGACGGTCGGCAAGCTGAGGTCTCCGCCTCCGAGAGCCGCGGCCAACTCCGCCCGCGGCTCCGCCCACGCCGGGCAGTCCACCATTGTGTGCTGTGCCGTGTCTTCGACACAGTCACAATGGTGGCATCTCGAGGTCGGCTCTTTTCCGGCGACTACACACAGATACCTCATGTACAGTCTACCTGACCAAGCCTGACCCAAAAGAAACACCCTGGAAAGATATGTCTGTTCTTACTGACCTTGTCCGATTGATGACTTACTAATTATTTCCACCAGATGAACGTTGTGGTCTTGGAGTATGAAGAGAAGATCCAGCGTGGCGCAGCCCAGATTGCACAGCTTCAGGAGCAGCTGGCCCGCCAGGCAGCCCGCACGGACTCCAACATCGATGCGTATAGACGCGTAAGATATAAGTGATAAGCATTCACTTTTGCAATCTACATATTTGATATTTTTGTACTTGTAAAAATGACCGTCAGAGGCGGGAATCGAACCCGTGTTCCTCGCATACCGGGTGATTGCCTAACCTCTAGGTAACCCTGGCGTTGGCAGAGCCTGTCGAAGCCTGTTGACCTGGCGTTAGCCCGTAACTCAGGTCGAAACTACGAGTTACGAGCAACAAGAGTAGACGCCCTGAATTGTCAATGGCAACGAGAGGGTTGCTATTCGCATAGGATATTTTTAATTTTTGTTGCTCTCGGTGTAAATTGCAACAACTGTTTCGGGAATATTGCTTCTAAAATTGCTTCATACTTCACATTGCTCAATGTCGTAACTGAAATTCATGATCACAAAAGCACTACCAAGCCACCGCTACCTGACAGCGAAACTACGTTAATTGCTTAGTGTATGAATGTATTGACTTATATTGCCAAGTTTTTTAAAAGTTGCTCCATTATAGTTTTCGAAGTTGCTCAGCAGCAGTTTTCTATGTTGACATCGCCCTAAATTGCTTGATATAGCGTCGTGTCATAGTTGACGGGTATTGACAGGAGTTGAGAGCAATTTTAGTGGCCCGTGTAAGCGCATCTTTATATCTGTAAATCTATCTCAATCAAAAAAAATCTAAATCAATCATCTCACTGCACCTTAGATCAAACTGTAGATAGGTATTGCATGAAACAGCCGCGGTACGTTTTCTCGTCATTTTGGGGACTTCAAATCCAATATGCGTATACATTTTCGCTAAAACTTCAATGTTTTATTTGACACTAGCTGTTGCCCGCGACTTCGTACGCGTGAACTCGATGATACAAAATATTTTATACTCCCGTCGCCATCCAGCTATCATGATCTCTTAGTCTACCATGTCGTAAGCAGAAGAGAGGAATGAAAAATCAAGGTAAATTTTTTAAAAGGTTACTATCACCTCGCCATCCTCCTCTGGTAAGAAAATTTCGCATGGCAGTGATACCGACTCTAAAACTTAATTTTGTCGGTTATCTTTCTTATTATTATAATTAGAATCCTCTCGTATCCCACTGCAGGGCAAAGGCCTCTCTACCCTTTCTCTTATAACGTAAAGTAAGTAAGACTATTCTTACACTCGTAGTTCAATTTCCGTTATAGTTAGTGATAAGTAGTATAAAAAATAGGGCCAATTCACTTTGATCTTTCATTAATAATAAAGTAATTTAACAAAATTTCGACAAACTGTCTGTAGTGAATGTATCCACAAACTACTGAGCGTTAAGGTCAGCACCATCAAATTATGACTCCGAAATGTAAACGCTTAAATACCTAAATTAATTGTAATTTGCTACAGCAAATACATGCTATACATGCCTATAAAATCTGAAGGATTCTCTCGATTTCTCCAGGTTTCCGTCACCAGATCGTAACTTGAAGACAGTAGGATTACCTTTCGAGTTTGAAAATCAGTCTGGTAATTTAGCATATTAATTTCTCCAGACCTTCAATTTGTGTAAGTCAATAGAAAATGCTCATCACGCTGAACAATGTTCCCTTAAACGCTCTAATCATATCTCTTATAGTTGAGCTGAGCTGCTAGGGTTCTAGATCAGTTGGTCCAGCCCTTCAATTTGCGTGCGTCAATAGAAAATGCTCATCACGCTGAACAACGTTCCCTAAGGCGGTCTATTTATATCTCTTATAGTTGAGCCGAACTGCTAGGGTTCTATATCAGTTACTCCAGACCTTCAATTTGTGTACGTCAATAGAAAATGCTCATCACGCTGAACAATGTTCCCTAAAGCCCTCTATTTATATCTCTTATAGTTGAGCTGAGCTGCCAGGGTTCTATATTAGTTGCTCAAGACCTTCAATTTGTGTACGTCAATAGAAATTACTTATTACACTCAACAATGTTCCTTAAGGCGCTCTATTTATATCTCTCATAGTTGAGCTGAACTGCTAGGGTTCTATATCAGTTGCTCCAGATCTTCAATTTGTGTACGTCAATAGAAAGTGCTCATTACGCTGAACAATGTTCCCTAAGGCGCTCTATTCATATCTCTTATACTTGAGCTGAGCTGCTAGGGTTCCATATAAGTTGCTCCAGACCTTCAATTTGTGTGCGTCAATAGAAAATGCTTATCACGCTGTATAACTTATCTCAAGGCGCTGCTCTGATATCTCTCTTAGTTTAAGTGTACTGCTAAGGTTCCACGTCAGGTACTCCGATCTTCAAAATAAATTATGTATAGATATGTTGCTAACCAGTAGGTACCTAATGGATAACTAACTATTATCATCTATTATATACCTGATAAGTTCGTTAAAATTTGTTCTTTTTTGGGCTTTGTATGGCGTAGTGAACCCTTTAGTTGATGTCTAAGAACTACACATAAATCACACTACAGACTAGTCTAATCACCAGGGCTTGACCTACCTACTGGTTCTAAAAACTGGCTTAGAACACCGAAATCTCTTGCCCTGTATTAATTTAAAAAAAAAACAATATTTACTTAGTTGGGTGTTTTGTTAAGACCCAGGGCTACAGCCACAGGGTTGACTTGCTTTCGATTACGAAAACATTGAATCGATACGTAGGTACGTATAACGTAGAACTACTTGAAACGTAACAATTTTTGCTTCAATGGTTCTACTGTCGGCATCACACAAAAAACTCATTTCAATAATAAATGCAAATGAAGTTTTCATTTCATATGCATAAAGATGATAGGCAAAACATGTTCGATTCATTGGAACTGCGTACTTAATCAACCATAGAACAGGATTTCACACAATAACCTTCAAAAAACTTGAATTCCCAATGTTACAATTACGTATTCCCAACCTATAGTTACATGAAATGAATGGCCAAACACAATACATGAGAGTATTAACGAGATCTCCGCTCAGGCTTAATTGCAGTCCGTTAAACAATCCACTTTCACTGGTCTTTTTGCAGCGATTAGAAGAGCTTGAGGAGAAACTCAAGCAGAGTCAGTTCAAGCAGTACTTAGCGCAAAGTTCATATCCTCAGTATGAAAGTCAAGTGGAACGTCCGTATTCTGTAAGTCGAGACCCGTATCCGCAAACGTGTTCCGTAGATTTAGAGCCAGTATATGAAGGCAAGGGTAAATTCATACCAGCTGTCGTCAGCCAGAATAAGGCCTCGAAACCGGCACCCTTACAGGTTATGTACTATGGCAATAAAACACCCGGCCCATCAAAGGTGGAGAAGAAAGGCCAATTCAACATTACGAAGAAACGGAAATTGTACAACGAGAAAGATTTTCAAGATTTCTAATATAATTCCTATACCTACGCATTACTCGTAAGACGAGTTATTTTATTAACATGATTGTCTAAGTACGTATTATTTGCTAGTGTCTCTTGTAAGATTGATTAATAAAATTGTCTAATGGCTTTTCCTTTATTTATTTTGTTTTCATTTTATTTAATGTCTTTCCATAAAATATGAAATCCTATGTCATTCAAACATTGCTAAAGATGATCCTTATGTAATGTTTCATCCGGCTATCTAAGCGAGTATTTCCTAACATCAAGCAACACGAGTAATTATTATTTCGGACGAAAAAGTTAATTAACTCTTATCTATTGTCGGTCTATCTTTTTGTTGCTTTATCTAATATCGTAGGTATGATGATACTGAATAAGAATGCGGTTATGAAAAAAACATTATAAAATTACTATTCATAAGTTACATTATGACCTAGATTAGAGCGGTCTGAACGTGCAAGTGCATCCCTCGAAGCGTGAATCGCTTTTATTAATTTGGTTAATGATTTTGAGACTAATTATGCGCACGAATTTTAAACAGCTTATGCTAAACAATTGTGCAGTTAAGCAATTTGGGGCGTGATGGACCTTGGGTAGGTGACCGCTTAGTGCCTCTATTTGCTACAGTTGCTACTTAACTTACTTATATATACGCTTAATAAAGTGTTGGGTTTTTCTGTCTTGAAATAACTTAGACACAGCTCCGGAGTCAGAAAGTTGGTGGTGTTAACACCCCCGTGCCTCGGAAAGTACGTTAAGCCGTTGGTCTTGCGCCTGATCTCTCTACGGTCTAGTCGGACTGCCGTCTCACCGAATTATGAGAGTGAAGGAACAGAGAGTGCGAGCCAAGCAATTTCCGCGCGCTAATGTCACATCTATCTTTTAATATGCACTATCATTGCTCATTACATATATTTTTATTGAGCTGATTATTGTCGGCATTGCCTACTCTCTAACTGTTTATAGGACTTAATTAATTACTAGTGTGTAGGTACTTCTGTTACCACTCAAGAATTTTCTCGTCTACATTTTTATGCGCAATAAATATTATTAGTGTCAATAAAATTAAATTATCTACAGCCTTCTCATAACATGATTCGGAAATAATAGGGGAAATAAAAAGCAACAAACCACTAGAAAGCAAATAAGCTTGGATTCTGTTGTATAGAATGATAATTGAAAAAGCTTAGCGGTTGTTCCGGTGGTTGGGCATTACCATTGGGTACCTATTTTTTACGACAACTTCAATTTTACTAGTCAATAAACAAAGTGTCAAGCTTTAAGAATATTGCCAATTTTAATCTCTAGGATTATTGTCTTAGATCAAAGGTAAAGTTCAATTTTCAGTACCGGATATGTATATGTCTTATGTCTTATATCTCGGATATCGCTCACCATAGTTTCTCGTGGAATCGTTTTCACTAGAGCTAATGGATGAATTAAATTTCGTGCATGCTAGAGCTAAGTATATTAAACTTATACTAAATTATCTACCTATATCCCGATAAATTATCTACCTATATCCTAGATCCCGACTTATATTTTTCGAGTGATATTTTAGCTAACTTTGACTTAAAGGTTTGACTGACAGAGAATGCTTTTAGCATTATGTCCACCCTTTGTACACCTTTTTTGGTGCAATGAAGTTTTTGAATAAATAAATAAATCTTAAAGTAAGGCCCTATGCAACCTGCGGTTCTAGATGGCTTTCCCCTGACTTTCCCAAAGATGGCGATCTTTATTATGAAAATTATAGAACATAGTCAAAGAATATAGTATTATACAGTACGCATAGTAAAAAGCTTCCTGCCAGTCGCGGGATTTACAGGTTGGGTATATCTAATAGATTTAGGTATATATCCCGATCTATCTAAAAGAGGATCTAAAAGAGGCTTTGACAAAAGTGACTGAGTTTCTTGCGCTGCTTCTTCTCAGCACTAGCCCAGAATTTGTCCCGAAGCAGTGGTAGGTAAAAAACATATGTTGGGACGTGTATAAGTGCCCCCAGTGGGTCTACATGCATAAATAAATGACTTTTATGACTTTATGACTTTTATGACTTTTATCCTGTAGTGAAAATTGAGCTTCAAATAAGTACTTAGTTTACGTTACGAGACGAAAATACATAAATTACCTTTATGTACTTAACAGAGAAATAATTTCTTTGAAATGTTCACGATCACAAGCAATGGTGACAAAGTTTCGTACGTACACTTGTAATTACTAAATATTATGATATTGCAGCACGGAATTACGTTACACTTTCTTTGATATTATCCACTTTTTATTGTCACGACATAAGCACGCTATTTTGCTACAGTCTAACTTTATATCACAATATTCACGAGTTAACAGTGAAAGTATGGATTATGTTATAAAACTTAAGGCTCTCGATAATACGGAATGTCGAAAGCTAACCACACCATAAGATAATAAATAGAAATCTGATGATAATAATCCTAAGAAAGCGGTCTCTTGCGCAGATTTAGATATCTGCACGGCAGCAGTGCATAAAGAAATGCGCTGTGGAGCATCGTCGGTAGAGACCATCATATAATTTTGTTTGAGCAATTACCAGGCAAATTAGGACTCATCACATGAAAGCATATTAAATATAAAAAATAAAACATTTTCAATTTGTTATCTTTGGTCTTTATTTTTAGAAATATTTATCAAACATAAGTAATGATTTTAAATAAATTACAATACATTACATACATTTTAAATTAAAAATAACGTCATTTTTATACAACTTATAAGTACCTACAATTTTGTTCAAGTGGTACCTAGATAGGTACCATAAATCCTAACTTTGGTTCATTAAAGTTGTTCAAAAAGTAATCCTTAAGTTACCTACATCCTTATTCTTGATACATAGTTTTCTACCCTAAAAACAACTTTTGCTATGTAGCTGTTAGCACCTACAATACTACATATTGCATGCTTGACCTTTCACTGGCCTCATAGATTAAAATCGGTTTAGTATGCACCTATTGTGTACTACCATAAATATTAAAAACTTCTCATGGTGAGAGTTCATGGGAAGCTGCTGTTCCGGAGCACTTTTCTAAAACAAATATTCCATGTCAGAGCGAAGAAAAAATTTACCTAACTAACTAGGTAGTAACAATGTAAAAACTAGAAAAAGTTAGAAATGAATATTTAAATTAAGATCATTTGACCTTATTTGCCTCGAAAATTACAATCTGTAAGATATAAAACGATATATCTTAGTATCATGGACGGCTTTCTATAGTTAAAAATACAGACATCGTGATCGGAGTAAAGCCGGAGTCAGAATTACTCGTGAGTAGGTACCATAGATATCCTTCCATGATACAAATTTCATATGCCAGTCACAATACTAACTATCTATTCTTCAACTGGTACTAAAATAATGGATGCACTGTAGTACATACTCGTTCGTTCGAACAAGCAAGCTCACGCGCTCAGCGCCACGGATTAATCTAGTCCTGATTCGCCAACAAGATAAAAGTTACTTAAAGCTACTACTAAATATCAGCTCCAGTGACGTCCTACTTACGTCTCAAATTAAGAACCTATCCGTGATCAAAGATACAAATTAATCCTATTTGCGTATCCACTGAACTGAACAGCCCATGGTGGCTGCCAGTGTCAAAACGTGTTCAATAACAAACGAGATTGACTTCAATCTTCGAACTCAGAGCATACTTTTCAGAGATTTGCTCCGGTGACGTGACACGTAGGTAATGAGAGAGATAGAAACAGTTACTGGTTACGAATAAGTCGGTCGAGTGAGTTCCAACTGCAAGAGTAGTCGATCTGAAGGTGCCCGTATCTGGAGAGGTGGAAGTTGTCCGGGGCCGCCTTCGGCAGCGGACGCGCCCAGTCCTCGTAATCCGGAGACAGGCTCTCGTACGCGAAGTGTTCGTACGCGTCTGTCAACCTGGCAAAGAAATAAAAGTTTATACCCAAAACAACTAATGCTCGCTAATCACAAGATAACACCAGCTTCGCTCTCGGACATCTGTCATCCTAGGAAAGCTGTATAGCTTTTTGGGAGGGCCAAGGGTGGGATGAATGTAGTAAGAAGGATGAACATACAACCGCACAATGCCCCAATCAAGTGGTTAAATACAGATGATCACGGTCACGTGATCACGGTCACCAGTGTCCCGAGTCTTCAAGAGGTGACAAGACTGGTGGGCTTAAAAATATGTTGAGACGGATACGGGGACGGGGTCGGACCCGTCTGTGGGTCATTGCAATTCTCGCTACCAGACAAAAACAGCTGCTAAACATTGTGGCATTTCGTAGCTAACAGTAATAAAAATCATCTCCATTGTTACGACATACATTGTAGGTAATTCCATACTCTCTTCGTATGTTAATCTACGAGTACATCTTTGTTTTCATCTGACGTGTTCTACTTTTGCATTACGTATTAGTGACTTGCACTTCATTGTGCTAAAATCGGCTGTCAGGTGTTTAATTTCTACAAATCCACTTCAGCATCGCAAAGCTCTTGTTCTACCTACACCATTGTGTAACTTCTCATCCGTGTCATCAACGCGATCGCAGCCGAGAGGGTATCGCTATTAGATAATCAAGTGATTTCCTATACACTCCGATTCCCACTAATTCGCCAATGTTTACGATTTATGACGGCTTTTGAATATTCCCCAACATGTGTGGCTTGACTGACTTTCTAGCTATCCGCTGAATTTACTACACAAAGTTGCGTTCACGTAATTTCGTTCCTAGAAAGTGGCGTGTTACCGAAATAATCGTATTGTACGCCAGTTTAGGAAAATTTGGGTAATTGTCTATTCTTCTCAGTAAGCATTTAGGCTTAGAGATTTTAAAATCATCAAAGCGTAATTTCGTTGACAGTAGGTAATCATAAATTACCTAAAGCTTGTTCCTATGCAGTAAGTAGGTACTAGTATATTGTAGTGATTAGTTATTTGCTCAGTGAACGAAATCGCCACAAGTTGGATGCATTTCCACTAAACTGAATACCTAATTGATTCCGTAATCGCAAGCTTTCTCCGTTTTGCAATAACCATTCGCAATCGTTGAACGTTATTGATATTGATACACATGTTATTCATAAAAGTTAATTAATTATGTCAGAGAGGTTTTATGTAAGTAGTTATGTTCTACTCGTATGCTAATCTAGAGTAGGTAATAATAATATGACATTATTCAGATTCAGTCAAAACTTGAAAGTATGTTTTCATAACCAGACTAGAATCCAATCCGATCCAATGATCATATAAGCAATAGGTTGCGCAGGTAGGTGAAGCATGTTTTTGATGTACTTCTATTTTTTTCTTACTTACTTACTTTGACTGCCTCGTTGGTCTAGTGGTCAGCACGTGGGTACTATCCACAAGGTCCCGGGTTCGAATCCCAGGTTGGGCCGAGAGTGTTTGGGTTTTTCTGTCTTATAACTCAGACACAGCTCCAGAGTCAGGAAGTTGGTGGTGTTAACACCCCCGTGCCTCGGAAAGCACGTTCAGCCGTTGGTCCTGCGCCTGATCTCTCTACGGTCATGTCGGACTGCCGTCTCACCGAATTATGAAAGTGAAGGAACAGAGAGTGCACCTGTGTATTGCGCACACACTTGTGCACTATATTATCTCCCGCGCAGTTGGCTAATCTCTGTTGAGACAGGCCGCTGTAGCCGAAATTCGGCTAGGAGGACATTAAATCTCTTTAGATAGTTTTCAAATATTGTAGCTATATTTGCCTTTATTTCTTGCCATTTCTAAATTATTAACTGATAAAAAAATGCGCAGGATCATACATTATTGACGCAACGGTCAACCCCGAGGTCAAATGCTAACGAGTTTCACTAAACAGAAGAAAAATTCTCTCACAAGTGAGCAACTTTCATTTATAGGAAACAAAAACTGGTGCACGTTCACACGAGCTGTTGTTATTATACAAATAACGCCCCTCTGCTGTCGTGGTGAAGATTACTTTACGTAAAGAAAACGAAGTGTAACGAACTTTCCAGGCAATCTTGTAAGACTGGGTACTTTTAGAACCGACATTGAAGGTTCAAATCTCCTGGCAAAGATTTAGCTTTTACGCCTTCAGTCAATCAGTCCGTAGAGTTATAATTATGTAGACCTATTACTTATTACACGGGCTGAAAAGAAAAGGTGACAAGTCTTAGGAATAATGGATCCTATGAAAGATTACCTTCTTTAGGAATGACGCAGATTATGGCTATCGGCCATTACGCAACATCTCTACCATAGTTACCATTTTATCTTCTGTGATTTTATCCTATTGTGTGATAATAACATAATCATGATTGTCGAATTAACGAAACAAATTGCTTGTAATAAAATGCCGTCTGCTACAAATGACATAACACTCTCGCCTATTACAACTTTTATGGGCATCCATAACTTATGCGGGCCTACTTATCGCAAGCAATTCAGTTTCCTAATGACGTTTCACTATCGAGAGAGTGCACAGTTATTGGCTAAGATGGAGATTACGCTCGTCATAGAGGTATGACATCTGTTAGAAACCGTCCGCAAATGTTTTCCGCGCATGATATCCATTATTCGTCTCATTAGTGCGCTCGCGCAGACAGCGCGTTTGTCGTCTCAGGAGGGTGTCGTGATCACGACGCGTAACGATGGAGTATATAAATGCGTTCTACACTTCGTTATGACTATTTGCGCAGACATAATTTTGTGGTTTGTAACTCCAAATTTTTCTCCGCAATCTTCAAGGTCAATGATATTACTGAAACTCATGCAGAGTCATCAATCGGCTTGTGTATAACTGTACTTATAAAGAAGACACAAGGTTGCTATTTACATTTTGGATGGATGATTACCTAATTATGCCTGCTACACTATTAGGTATTGCATACATGTTACTGTCTCTACCGACCATATCAATTGACGGACCTTATTGAGGGTAGTTGAGTAATTTGGCTGCGGTTTATGGTTTTCAGAAGGTCAAATACCTCGTGATTTTTACGGGCCCTTTCCTTTGAAATGAAAGCGAAATATTAAGAAAGAAAACACAGGAGGTTAGCGCATAAGAGTAACAGGAATAAAAAACGTAAAATGTGATCTTAATTATCACTAGGAGTGGACACGAAGCGGTCTTCCAGACAACCCTTTTTCTACGCGATGAAAAACGTGCTTTACGCTCGATCTATTACTAATAATTATTTGCTTGATTATTAAATTTATTAAGCAGGACTATTGAGGGTCACTTACTGCATGAGCTCCATCCTTCTATCCTGATAACCTACCAATCTAAGTAAAAGAACGCAGTCAAAGTTCAGGACTTATTGTTCCTAATTTTTGAAATTGTTGTGTTTTTAAGTGGGTAACGTTAGAAGAACCTTATGATCGTTTGTCTCGGTAGGTAATCATATAATCATTACGTAATGCTGTTTTCAATACTAGTCTGCTAGGTACAAGAACCTTCAATAAAACAGCATTGATCATGATAAAGGTTAAATCATGGTAACATCCAAGTGTTTTTCAGTAGATAATATTTGACACTTAATTCTACGTCTACGCTAGGTAAACGGATCAATCAATAATTAGGTAGGTATACTTGTGAGTTTACATGAAGAACCGAAGTGTTCTCAGATTTTACGGGTTGCGATTGTAGTACCATATGTATAAAAAAGTAGTTACGCTGATCTCTTACCTGGAGTGTCTTCTCTGCTTGCTGTAACCAAGACTTGCCATAACATATTCAGGGTGGTGAGGCAAAGACATTCGGGATCTCGGATGTGGGGGCAAGTACCCCGGAGGGGGTGGTATGTGCCCATATACAGGCTCGTATAGCACTGGGTGAGGTGCATATATCGGCTCCTCAATGTACATGGACCTTCTTCTTTCCCCTGAAAGCGAAAGTAAACACTGTTGGCTAAAATTACTTTCGTCAAGTTGTCCACAATAGAGAAAATTACTAAGAAAATGGATGTAGGTGCATTCTGTAGTAAAAAAATGTCATTGAACTAAATTTACTCTCTACGGCACTTCTAACTTTTTTAATAAACCAAGTAACTACTCAGATAGATAACCCTATCTATCTGAGTAGGTACAGCGGCAGCACGTCAGGTTACCCATGTGACCTACGAAACCAGCGTTTATTACGTTAGGAATAGAGGCGGTCTCAAGGTCAAAGTGGGGTAGGCTGACGTGCGACCGTGTGTACTTAAGTAAGTACCTTACAGTTAACGTGCAATAAATATTACATTAGATGAGAAGTTAAAAAAATGCGCGATGCTAGAAATCACACGCGGTGCCTTCAAAATAATTCAGACCGCTCGTTAGGACCCAGATATGTATTTAAACAGATGTTAATGTTTAAACAAAACACCAATAAATTCAAGAACTAGTGTTATGTTGATGAGAATAATACTTAGTACAGAATAATAGGTGCTTAAAGAACAACACCTTAATGGGAATTAAATGACATACAAAATTCACATTGCAAGCTGTTGATAAAACATAGGTTGATAAGGCACATAAATAAATAAATACTTTACTGTACAATCTACGAGTATGGAGCAACCTACCTAGGTACTATCACTAAATGAATTAATGAATTCATTTGCATTACAAATGAGTTTAAAGAAAAACTAGTTGGTGCACAGAAATGTTGGCGTTAATTAGTGAAACTACTTACGGATTGCTCTGTCCCCGTAAATTCCCATGTCAGGTTGCAAGTCTGTTATCATAGATCGGGTTAGCTTCCTTCCATACACTCCATAGTCAGGCACATCTTCAGGAGGAGTTATTCGTCGAGGCGGCGGCACAGGCGCTTCTTCCGAAGAGTCATAGTTTTTAGTCGGAACATAATAAAAGCTGGCACTAACTGGCTCCCCAGCGAACGAATTAAAATTGTTTCCTTGACTGGATTCTGCTGTAGTATCCCCTTGCATCATGCCATAAGCCTCTGTGTCCCAAGGATCCAAATAAACTCGATGATTCGGAGGCGGCGTTGATCCTCGTCACCTTCGCTATCAAAGTCTACAGCGGCCCAGTAAGGGCTGCCAGCGTTTCCTGGCATCACTGACACTTAAAAAAGTCCACACTCCGCTAGGATATTTTGCACACTGTCGCACTGTTCGGGTTGTTTGAATACACCATTACCACGAGGCTGCACGTCCTATCCACATATGGTATCGTATTTTATGAGTCTCGCTCGAATCACCGATTGTTATTCTCGGCACGAGACGCGTTAACGTTCGACAAGCGCGATGTAGTGGGCGCGGGAGACGTGTGTTGCGAGCTGCTTGCGCGGCCGCGCGCCCTAGCACCTGACTTGAAATAAATGTGTGAGAGCGCAGTGAGCGCAACAATTCGAAAAGATGCAACAGACAGAATATTACATATACAATTCACACGCAACTTGGAAAGCATGTTTTACCCCATCGGAGCTTGAACTATACTAAGTTTACTATGACTTATTTAAACATGGTGTTCGTTCTAGAGGAATAAGAATTGTGCAGAGAAACGATAAGACTAAGGACTGTGCCCATAAATTATATCGGTAGGTAGGCTAAGTAGGTAGGTAGGTACCCAAGGCAGTAGTGTATATATTCTTTGCCCAAGGTAAGGTAGGTATCGACAAAAAAGCACCTACTTCACGTCATCAATGGCATTTTGTCCTAACAAACCACACTGAATTTATTAATTTAACTCATCAGCAGTTGTATCTCCTCATCAAAGCGTATGATTTAATAGTATCAGGTAGTGAACGGTACCAATAAATTTTATAGCATATTTTGCAAAAGTTAAGATGCAAAAAAGTTTTAAACATCTCACGATTTCGCGCCATTTTATCGTAAACCGTTCCATTTTCGTTAAAAGCAGTATTTAGGTAGGTATAAAATGCGCAGACACAGACACTTTATTTTATTTTTGAGAATCCTTTAGAAAATATTGAAATACGTTTTTAACCTATACAAATGGGTTAATTGATTTAAAAAACACAAGGCATTATAACTATAAGCTCCTTTGTTAACGATTTACTCCATTTTAAAACAATAATTCGCGCGCCCAAATGCCTCCAAATGTCAAAAATCGCTGTCGTTGTATTCGTTGATCGTTGATAATTTTTGTGGAATGGTTTTGAGTATTTTTCGGTAAAATACCCCGCATTTACTTTTACAAACAGGTAATAACAGTTAAATTTTGGTTGTGATCACAATTTAATAAATATTTTAGGATTTTATTGTGTTTATCCAGTGATTTCATTGTTTGCCCGATCTAGTATATCGGTACAAGTAGGTATGATTTCTAAATTGAGATGTAGTTTCACTCGAATATTTGCTAACTGCACAAAATACAAATGTAATGCTCAGTTAAATAAAACTACTTGAACACTATGGCTTATCTAATTGAATACAATGTGCGATCTATAAAATTTTGGAGACTGCAAGAATATCTTTGACGTGCACCTTGTGCAAAGACAGTATAGGGAGCAACGTACCTACTTTAGTGCAATAAAATATTGGAGCCGCTTTACCAAAAACGCTAACTTTTGTGCAAAAAATGTTCCTAATTACCTATTTTTGGGTTTGGGTCATTATGTATTATTAACCTCAACACCACATTATCTGCGCCAATTACAATAATGCACATTTATTACGATTTCAGATAATATGCCAGAGGAGACAATCGATCTCATGAGGGCCCTGGACCTCTTAGAAGATCCAATAATGGAGAAACCATTGGCCCGAAGTCAGTACTATAAAGTGATTATCAAAGCACTTGAAAGTGATACATCCATAAGTGTATTGGTGATACAGAGAATCTTGGATTTGTGTGTGGTTGAGTTACAAGATGACAAGAAGTATAGTTTCCTTGCAATGAAAATCATTAGTTTAACATTGAAAAAAATTAAGGTATGTTTCCATAAACTTTCTTGCAAGCAGTTACTGTTAATGTCAATAAAAGTATTTTTAAAGCTGTTAATTTATTGCAGGCTGGACTTTTTCCTACTTTACCTGATGTAGTGCCTTCTTTGATGGCTGTGTTAAACATGGTCAAAACTACAGCATTAATGAGCAAAATGGAAACCATGCAAGCAATGTGTTATGAGACCCTTTTGCTTTATCCAAATGAAAGTCTGATAGAGGTAGTGTCCAATTCATTGGAAGTAACAGAAATACTCAATTTGTATTGTCATGTGCAGATACCATTAGAAGTGAGATTACTGGTAAGAAAAGATATAATTTATCAATAATTGAATACTAGAAATATAAAATGGTACCAATACTGTAAAGAAAGGCAAAATGTGTGTTTGAAATAAAAATAACACTAGTCTTCCGCATCTTACAAATTTATCTTTAGAGCTGCAAATTGTAAATAGCAAGCCAGTTGCAACCAATTAATTGTTATGAAGGTAAAGACAGCAAGATTTTTGCCACTTTTTTATTTCTGGTAATTCGTTTTTGCAGTCTGACTAAGCATCTGTACAATGCTAGGCTTCACTCTAGTAAATCAATCCCCATAGTTAGACTGGGATGTTTTCGACACTTAGCCTCTTGATTGGGCCACTGTGTGTATTTTTATTCTAACCACCTTTTTATTTTAACCACCCAGTTTATATTACACAATTATACTGCCCAGTCCATCTCCATATTTAGGTTTCTATTTCCTGTAAATGTTAACTTAAACTCTACTAATAAATACCATGAAGGTATTTATTAGTAGAGTTTAAGTTAACATTTACAGGAAATGCTGCAGAGATTCTTATGAATTTTTGCTGACCAGTCTTAATAATTTTACAATATCTTGCATTTATTGTGAATGAAAATTTATTTAATTTCAGCCATGTTCATTAGTTCAAAAGTTATTAAAAATATTACCACCGGAAAAGAAAACTGCATTTGTGAAGGCAAATTTAAATGTGTGGTTTACTAAACTCATACCTACAATATTTGCTGGAAATAGCATAGACAATGATGCACTGAATTCAAGGCCTTTAGAAACCTTGGAAATGTTAACAGATGAACTTGTTTCCATAAATTACGGTGATAATCCCCATTGGCAACATCTTTTTGAATGTATTTATAATCCTCAGAAGTGAGTATGGCTTATGTAACAAATACAAGGTTACACCCAATTAAAAATATGTGTGCATGTTCTTTATTTGTGTCTGCTTTGTGCTGGAAAAAAATATGTGCTTAGAAAAATATAGACACCTTGAGGATCATAACATAAGACTGCAGGGGGGCCGATAACAAATGATTTTTTATGTTTGGCTGAAAACATTATACCTATAGGATCAAAACTACATAATTATTTATTTTCAGGTATCCATCAATGATGAAACTAATGTTATTAAATGGTTGGAATAATTGGCACAGATTATGGATAGTCTGTATAAGACTACTGAAAAACCAAATCACTAAAATTACTAGCCCAGTAGGCAGTCCCATTAATTCAATGCTCCCTGTTGTGGAAACTGCATTCAAAATGGATGTAACCAACAGGTGTCGAGCATTCCAGTGTTGGGACGTTTTGATAGACAATTTTCACACTGAAACCAATGAAAATTATATTGTTAAAAGACTGAAATTACTAATAATTCCCCTCAAATCAAATAATGCAAAAGTAGAAGAAACAGCCCTAGCTAAACTAAAAACTTGGTGGCATTTGATTCAAAGATTCCAAACGAGGCTGGAAAAATTTGTGGATACAGTCATCATTTCATTTTTAAATTACTGCTTTGGAAAACAAAAGCCTGGGTTTGTGCCTGGATTATTGACAGTAGAGACTAAAAAACGATGTGTGGAAATGTTCATTGAACTTGCCGGCCATTCGAGTTGCAGTGGTTGTGTGAATGTACCCAAATTGAATGGGAGAATTGTCACCACAAAGATACTTATAGATTTTTGGAACGACTGGCTATATTCTTTAAAAATGGCTATAATAGTTTCTAATGAAGATATAGGAATAACAATGAAACAAATCACATGCCTTTGGAAATCCTTTGTTGCAATTGTTGCTGAACTGCCAGATAATAATATTCGAAAAGATTTGCTGAACGAATTGTTGGGTGTACTGGAGAACTACATAAAGGTACCATTTTTTTACTTTATTGTTAGTACAACAAGAGCTCGGGAGTTTGGATCTATTCGCATCTTATTCCAACTAACTAAAACCAATAGTATTTGTTTATTGTTGTAGTGAATTGATATTCCTAATGAATCTGTTCCCAATGAATACCAAAAGATTTGGGACAGTAAGAAAAAAAAATGCTTTCTTATATTTATGATTTATTGATTTATACTTTTCTGCACAAATGAAAAAAATTGTACAGATGGAGGACATAATGCCAAAAGCATCCTCTACCAGTTAAGCATAGGTCAAACACAGAAGATAATATTCACATCACTCCAACATTTTACGAGTAGCTTATTATTATAAAACACATGCCAAAAAATTTTCCTGTAGAAAAGGGTGAGTAGGTAGACTCCTACCTCGTTATTCCAAAAACTTAGTACCGGGTTTAAGACAGGACTAAGTTATTAGCTAGCCAATTAGAAAAGCGCTTCTCTATTAGGTTATGTCATGAATGTGTCATTCATTCCTCTGTTGTGGCACAGCATACTAGTACTTCGTACAGAAGTATGACTTAGCAATTGTATTCAAAGAAGTGTGTACTCAATGTCGTCAACAATATGGCGTAATTTAGTTCGCCTCAGAGTCAAGCACATTTTCGTGTAGACACCTACAAAAATCCATTGCAAGATAATTTCATACTTATTGCTCTGGAATATGATTCATAATACACTAAACCTATTCAGTGACGTAATATCACGCGACGCGATAGGGTTGACTGCTACGAGAAGCTTCTAACGCCATCTAGCGCCTCTTTCTAGTACTTTATTCATTCTCGTCCAGCCAGCAACGTAGCCGCGCGGCCGCCGGTGAATAAAACGCGCGAGCGCAGGCCTGGTTGTGGGCTAATATTTAGACCCATTTTTAACCTGGTCTAATTTTTTGTAATAACACCGCTATTGTTTTCATCCAAGTTGAAGCCTTGTTTTTTTTACAAATAACATGTTTTGGAATTCGTTTAAGATTGGTATTCTATAGAAATATTAATTAACTATTATAATAAACAAATACCAACTGGTATTTGTTTGTTGGTGTTAGTTAGATAGAAATAGATCAGAGTTTGGATCATGGTCATTAATTAAACCTTGTCTTTAAGAATTTTTGAAGTCCGATATAAATAATGCAAATATATTAACAAGAAAGTTCTGTCCTTGCTGTGCAAATTGAAATGTAGAAGTAAATTGCTAGTTTACCTAAATAAATGTATTATTGCAAAAAGATGGAGGTAGGTCTTCATCTCTTTGTTGGTATTGATGTTATTCTTGTTATTAATGTGCTTATATTTGTTTTAGGACCAGAAATTTTGTGATGTTGCCATTAACCTCATTGCATCGTTATTTGATGATGACAAAATTAGACCTCTCTTGAAACCCCGTGACACGCAAGGACCTGTGTATAGACTAATTTTATTACTCCTGGACCAATCACTAAGCACTTTTTACCGAACGTATGATATATTTTCTGTAACATTTTGTTCTGAGTTGTTGCTTGTCTCAAATTTATAAAAAATACTAATTAGAAATTATTTGTAGACGTGATGCCAAAGGTCTGTCAAACACACTGAAGCCTTTGGCAAGTTATATCTTGGACAAAGAAATTGAAGGTTTCTCAAAAGATTTGTCGTGGTTGCTTAATTTGGACGAAACTACTTCACAGAGCAATATATCCTATCTTTTGTTGTCTCTTGCCAAGTGTGTATATGAGTTGGAATATGAAGCAGCCAACAAACTAACTAGTTTAGTAATGTGGCCATTCAAATCAAAGAACTTTTTCATTGATGTAAGTAAATCAGTTTTCAAGTTGTATCTCTATACAAACTTATATTATAAAGGAAGAATAGAAAAGCATTAAAAGAATAATGATTGACTTACAGATTGAATATTCTTCACAAGTTTGGAGTAAATTAATTGACTACATTTATCCAAAACTAAAAAATAACTTGAAGGATGACTTAGCAACTGCCTTATGGAACACAAGCATAAGCATGAATACATACTTAAAGCTGCACGCTTGTGTGGTGATCCTTAAACATGAATTAAGAAAAGTTTCAGGTTTGTGTTTCTTCAAATTTGATCAATCGGATTTCCAGTCCAAACAAGCAAAATCGAATTGCATTTGTGACGGACCTAAAATAATTGTTATTTAAGTGACAAATGATTAGAAAAGGCATACATAATCATTTCTGTCGCATGTAGCCAAGTCTGACTCAGCCCAAAGACCCACTCTTTGTAATCTTGGTGGCAGTGAAACAAATCCATTGGCATTGTAAACACATTGAGACAGCATTAATCTTTTTAAGATCAAGTTATTACATTTACTTTTAGCTCTTAATCAATTAAGTATTAAATTACGTTTTAAATGTCTATTAAAGTAATGTTGTAAATGTCGGTATGTGACTATGTGTTATTTTTGTTGATAAACAATGCAATAGCTTGATCTTGATCTGCAAATGAAGCTAAACAGCTTACACATGTTACTAAATTCTCATTTTTAGGTTTAAATGTGGGTTTAGTAACTAAATTGTACATAATAATATTTAACGAGGAAACTAGGGTGACTTGCTACTTCGATAGATGAATGATGACCTCTTTAGTAATATGATGTCACTTAGGCTTTATGTATACTTACTAAATAAAACTTTGTAATGACATACAAACTAAAATATTTTAAACGTTAATTTGCAGTTGTTGGATATACCAAAATGGTGGAACTATTGATGTTAATTACAAATGAAATGCATGGTACCTCAATCAAATATGATCTTAATGTACTAGTTGAAACTGTGATATCTTTGCTAAAGAAAGTCAAAGATGAAAAGGATCAGATACTTGTGGATCACACTATGAATATTGCTGAAAACGTACTAAAATTTCTAATTCCCGTATTCATACAAGGAAATGAAAACGTAAGTACATATTTTACATTAGAAAATATTTTTAGCATTTTATTGGATGTCTTATAAATTTTTGTAATAATGATATAAATTATATACAATTGTTATAGGAAAATGGAAAAGATCTTCTTTTTAAAACACTCCTGGATAATATTGAGCCTTTGTTACATAGTAAACCATATTATCCAAAAATCATTAGTGTACTGGTGACTTTCTCCACATTGTTCAGGAAATTCTCAGCGTTACATAACCGCGTGATAAAAACTTTAAAGACAAGTATATCATACCTTAACACAGATGATCCTTTACACAAATCGGTTCAAGATGTTATAATTAGCGTTGATTCCAATTGTATTACATCTGAAAAAGCAGTAAATAATAAAAGCGACAAATTTGTTGAACCTAATGTTAAAATAGTTGCTAAAAAAGGAAAGAAAAAAGAAACAAGTATTGTAAACACAGTAGTCGAAAACGGCGAGGAGTTCGTTGTAGTTAAATCTAACTGGAAGTTTAACCCCAGAAAGTTAACTGAGAATCAAAAAGAAAAGTTTCAACGTAAAAGAGAGGATATACCAGCCCTTTACCAAGATTTGTCTCAATCTCAGGATGAGTTTAAGTTAACCACATGGAAGACTGATTCACAAGATTCATCATCCACTAACAGTAAATCTACTTCAGTAAGCAAATCGGCAGATGCAGAAAACGCTTCTGAAATTCTCAAGAATATGCCTAGTTCCGATGTTGTTCCGAAAATAATCGAGAACATTTTCTCAGAGAAAACAGACACTAATGTTCAGGTCGAAAATAAATTAACTGACGATGTTATTAAGGTAAAACAGACTACCACGAAGGACCCCAAATCCCCAAGAATGGCTTTAAAAGATAGGGTATTTCGAAATGTAAGAAATTTAATTGAAAAATCTAGTGGACAAAAAGATTGCAAAGATTTATCAGAAAGTCTTATTCAGATTGAACATATTCCTAAAACTCCATCATCAAAAATGTGCAATAACATCAACAATTTGGCTAACTCAGCTCCTCCTAAAATAAGCGCTGAAAGACCTTCCCGCGTTAAAAGAAAGCCCAAAAAGTTCGATGATGTCGAGATATTTTCTTTGAAAAGAGGACGGCGGTCATCGAGTCAAACTGATTCACAATCTGACTCGCAATCACCTATTGATGAACCTATGATGAACGAAATCGAAAAAGATGATAAAATACAAAAAGAGTCAAACCTTATACACAAAACTACAAATATGGAAACATGCAACAAGGAAGAGGCTGAAAAGTCGTCACCAAATTGTAATCAAGAACGAAATGTAATACAGACCGTTGCTGTGATTGAAAGCATACCATCTAAATCTGTGGCCTTACTTCAAAGAGAACCAGTGGATATATCATCTATTCAAGAACCTATAAAAATGACTGCATCTGACATTTTAGTCGATAATGAGCGAACAAATAAAATGGATGTTGATGAAAAATGTAAGGAGATTCTACCTAAAGAGACAAAACAATCAGATGCTGAGGATGTAAATGATAAAGAAAAGAAAAAATCGGATGTCATATCAGACAATAAAGATGATACAATATTATTAGATGTCAATGGTTCTACGGAAACGGAACAAAAACAAAGTACTACTGCTATTATTGTAGCAACAAAAGATCCACCTGAATCTATGAACGTGGTCGATACGAATGCACGAAAGGAAGAAAAGGTCATTGAAACTGGCAAACCAAATGAGTTAGAATCTGATAGTAACAATGCAATAACACAAAAAACACCGAAGTCAGTAAAAAAACAAGACCCTAACGAACCTAAATCGGCAAAAAGAAGCACTGCTAAAAAATCTCGAATCGAGAAAGAATTGGCTATTGACATGGTTGAAGGACATCCTTTCTTGAAGATTCAGACGGAAAAACGTATGACGAGAAAAAATCTAAGCAGCTCGATGAAAAATACTCTACTGAACACCACAAGAAGAAAAAGTTTGACTGAAAAGTTGATAAAATCAAAAGTTGACAGCAAAGCAACCCCCAAAACACTTAAAAAAGACAAAGCGAAAGCTGATCTTGATAATGTTTCTGTTACAATAAGCGAGAGTCAGGACAATTGCTCTGAAATTTCAGATGATCTTCCTTTATCTGAGGATGTAATAGAAAGTTCTCAAGACTCTTCATTGACCACTATTTCAGTTAAATCTAATAAAACTCCTCTTAAAAAGCTATCAGTGGTAGTACAAAAAGTTCCCTTAGTATCTGTAGGCCCTTTTGCAACTCAAGATTTACTGAATACTGAAAATAGTGAAGTGGAAACTAATAAAATACTGGATTCGGATAGCAAGGACGATAGCATCTTGCCTGAAAACAAAACCGCCGTAAATGACAAGACCGATATGGAATTAACAGAAAACATGGATACGCAACCAATAGATACTGATGCAATAGAGAGTAAAAATGATTCTAGCGATGTCATTCTTATAAACGATGACGACGATCCTGTCATTGTGATTGGTTCTGAAACGCAGGAAATAGCAGATGCCGACACTCAGCCTGTAAATCTTGACAATTTTCTGGAAACGAGTTCTCAAAACGATGAATCTGTTACTGTCAAGGTTAAAGATTTGATTGAAACCACTGATCAAACTAAAAATATGGATGTTAACACAGAAGATGACCTCACGACCACTATGAACGGATCTTCCGTGATCGTTTCTGCTGAAGCCGATGACGCTAACACAGCGTCGTCCCCGTACAAAGATCAGGAGCAGAGGAAGAAAGACTTCCTGGATAATACTTTAGAGATATCGCCTATAAAAACCATGAGCCCAGTTAGAGATAAAAAGTCTCCGTCGCCAGAAACGAGTAGTGATTACGTAGTTATTAAGTTGTCGTCCCCCGTTCAAAGTAACGGGGAGCCCTTCGAAAAGTGTAATTCGCCTGAGGTATTTACTGAAGACAAAGTTTCTCCAGATAAACGGGACTTGTCACCTCCCAGAGAAGAGAATGCGAGCAATAACAACTCAAGTCCTAGTTCGTCCCTGTCTCTTAAAAAGAACCGCCCACAAGTCCGCCCTAGCGGTCGTGCGGCTCAAATGTTAGGTCTCTGCGTTCCTGACAGATTCCAAAATATTATGAACTCTGAAAGAACTGAGACTGAAGAACCTAAGAGAAGTAGCCCATCGTCTACACCAGCTAGAAGAAACTTAAGAATTTTGTACAATTCTGTTGGGGAAACCAGCGAAAACACGGATGAAAATGAAGATAGCGAAAATTTTTTGAAGTTCAAGAGATCTTTGCCGACATCAGACTGCAGCCCGTCTGTTCCTATTTTGAAAAGGAAATTAGTGGAAATAACTGACGAAGCCACGATATCACCAGCCAGCAAAGTAACTATACATTTAAATTTAATATTAATTGATGTTATTCCTTTTATAATGGGTAACTAACAATCTTTTTTTTTACAGAGGAAGAGAGTAAGTTTCCACGACCCACCAGTATCCACAACGGTATCAGTACAGAAATACATAGAACCTTGCGGCATCAGATCGCCTCAGAACTCTGCTTTGAAACGGCAGGAGAGACAAAACTTGCGCTCGCAAGTTATTCTCAAATCACCTAAAAGACTTGATACCGTGTTCAAACTCGATACTGTACTTACGAAGACCGTTGAGAGTTTCAATGACTCGGAGCAGAGTTGTTCTGAGGTTACCCAGTCCATGTCATTAGACGAGACACCTGCTGTAGAGATTATAAAGCACAGTGACTTGAATGACATCGATCCGATATGTCCAGATTTAGTTGATTGTGATGATCCTATCGAAAATATAGCCGGTGAGCTGTCATCGGCGACTATGAAAACAATGTTCTTGAAAGAATTGGAAGGTCAAATTGCGACGGTTGGTGATTTAGCAAAGAAGACTGAACTTGAAGTCAACAGATTATGTATAAAAGCTCCGAAGATCACAGTCGCTAAGAGAGTGCTGAGCGATTACGCGTCTAAGAGGGTTGTGGAGGTTGAACCAATTGTAAATACGATTGAACCTGTAGAAGAGAAAAAAACTACGGATGTAGTAACTATTGACAAGATGGATGTCGAAATACAGACTGTATGTGCAGAATTGAACGATGTTGAAACCCAAACTGCCGTAGCGTCAGTGGCAGTTGGTTGTGTACAAACAGATGACAAAATTATTGCTCATATCGCCGCTCAAACTGACGAAAGAGGAGTTAAATCTACCAAAGACTTGGTAACGTCGTGTATTGCTGAGGTACGGTATCACCATGTAAAATATTGCAGTTTTTTTATTTTTTTATTTTAACATCTATTTTCATATCATGTAATTTCTTTACAGAGATCAGACTTTGTTGAAAAACTTAATGAACACTTAGAAGAATCTTCCAAGCAACAAATCGCTGAGAGTTTATCGTTAGATACCCTCACAGATGTATTTATGAAGACTGTTTCGAATTCCAACACAAATTCGCTAATAACTCGAATATTAAGTAAGCAGAGCGATTCGGAATCGTCAAGTGAGCAACAAAAACAAAAAGACTTGACGCTTCTACAGGATTATCTGAGCGAGAGGTTTGCCAGTAGAGATCTGATCTTATTCTGTAGTCAGTTGTTAGCAAAAGTTTACAGTAAATCATAGGATTTATATGATTAGTAATTACTTTTTATACTATGACATAAGACAGGTTTTTCAGCTATATGCAGAATATAGGAAATATTAACGGTATCGCGACAAGAATACTGTATTTGCTTTTGTGCGATAGTTTCATTGTTCTGCAAATAGTTGAAAAATATTATTACTCTTGTAATATCTTTAATAGCGTTGATTTATTTACTGTGATTGATGCATTGGCATTTGCAGACCCACCAGTTGTTACTGCTTTTATTTTTGTTACTTGTCCGTCAACAAATGATGCATATCGATCTTTCGAAAGATTTTTCAGCTAGTGGCAGTTTTTAGAAATGATTCCGTTTTTTAAGTGTGACGATTTCGTTTTTCTGGCGAAAATTCACAGAAATAAATAAATCAGCATATAAATAGAATAGTTACAAAAGATGCGATATTTTTTTCGTATTACTTATAGTTACAAACATTTTGGTTTAAATCATCCAAGCATTTTGCTTAAAGCATTGCGGCGTAAAATATCCCTGGTTATAAACCTGTTTATTGACAGAGACAACGCTGTACAAAATTGAAGATTGAACCTTTGTAAAGAACGTTTTGTATTATTTTTGAGGGATATTAAAATTAAATTTCTGTTTTTTATTAGATGATTTGTGTTAAAAACATTGGGGATGCAAACTTTATTCATTAAAATTTTGTTGAGGCTCTATGGTTTTTGGTGCCAATTATGTTATACTAAAACGAAACGATTTATTTGTCGTCGTTTAATTCAAAGTCAAATTAAGTCCTTTTTAGATCCAATAACACACTTCATGGTTTATCAAAACTAATTTTATTAATATAAAACAAATTATTTACAATATTCAGTCATGATGTGTGACCAATTTGGTCACAAAAATATTCATTCATACAAAACTCTGAAAAATCACTGTTTACAAACACAATGGCAATATACAATTTTATGAATGATCTGTATGTATGTATATCATAGTGTATATTAGTTGTAGTTATTGCTATGTAGAAATTGTAATGGAACAGGAGAGTGCAAACATGGCAGCAAGACATATCACAACTAATATTTACAGAATCTAGACACAGATAATGTTAAAGCTTCTCTTCTCAAACAATAGTACTTATTTGCCTATTTGTATTACACACTTATATATACACATTCCACTAAAGTTATACCTTATCTACCCAGATTGTTTAACATCACACTATTACGAAACTAAGCATAGCATAGACCACCAACACTGCCCGAAAAGAAACAGCCTGCAGAGCGAGTGAAACACTGACTGAATTAATATTTTTAGTAATAGTATTATAGATGTAGGAACTAGTGATTTTTTAAATAAATTATTTTTAAAATACTTTTGTTTTACTTGCTTTAAATGTCTGAAATCTACGAATTATATATTTTTACTACATATTTTATGAATGGTCATTTCTCAAAAGTCCTGCGTAGGGTCACTAGGTTTTAGTTTTCATCCGATAGGTCGAGGACTGCACATAAGGCTTATCCACTTTTCACACATAAAATAATCAATGGTCAAAATAAATATACTCGTCGCCTTCAATTCATGACTAAACTTAGAACTAGCAAAATTACAGAATATTCAGTTTCTCTCACGTCAAAACGCCATTTCAAGGAAGTCTTTAAAACCGCTGTATAGCATCAACACGGATATTATTTTCGTCCTGAATTTTCTAGAGTACCTTAAAATAACATTAATATTTTTACGAAGTATAAATACTTTGGTCCACAAATTGAGCACTCGAATTAAATTGTTACTTCGTAGCGTAGTAGGTCATCGTCAAGGAAAGCGCATTTCTGCGACGTAATCTAAATGTTCGAGGTTCTGGTGAGAGTTAGAGCGGCGAGGCGCGCGCGGTCTGTGCAGGTTGTGGTGCGAGTGCGCGCGCATCACGCGGTACGTGCCCTCCCGCCGCGGCACTCCCGCGTCGCTCGTTTTACGGGCGGAAGCCACCCAATCGTCGTCCCTCGATCTAGGCACGGGAGCCTTCCGATAGTTGTCGAACACCCGACGGTTGTCCTCGTAACGCTGACGCTGCCAATTCCGATCTAACTCGTGCCCGTACAGATCCAATTCGCCCGAAGGCTGGAACTGACTCGCACTCTGACAGTAGCTCGACCTCTTCCACCCTTCCTCGTACTTTTTCCGACCGCTATCGTCGTCCAGCTGGCGACGCTGTGACTGATTCGAACTGCTCTCGCTGGTGTCCTCGCCGGATGTTCCGATACCGAGATCTTTGTCATCGCCGTAAATCTTGTAAACCCCGTTCGGATTTAGAGTCTTGCCGTTGAATATTTGGTCGTTCAGCATCAACTGGGGATGGGGTAGGCAGTAGGGGTGCGGGTAGCATTTCTCAATTTTCGACAGTTTGATATCCTGTCCTTGTCTAGTGCACGATCCCGGTCCGAATAAGGATAATAGAACAGGCAAGAGGAAGAGACCGTGCATTGCACCGAAGAATATAACCATGAACACCATTTTGAAGAAGACAGAGAAGATGTAACTGTCGGCTAGAAGTAGGGCGACTACACCGAGAATGGTACTGAAAGATCCTTGCACTATTGGTAGTCCGAGCGAGTATAGGCATTCGCTGACTCTCTCGTTGGGAGATTTCGCTTTAGACGCCATGTAAGCGTAGCAAATATGGGCAGTGAAGTCGACGGAGAAGCCGATGCACATGATGAGGTTGATCATGGATATGGAGTCGAGATTGATGTCCCATAGAGCCATGTAACCGACGACACCGATTTCAATGGATACAATACTGAAGGCGACCCATAATGAACACAGGATGTTAGGAATGAAAATAAATGAAGTGATCATCATCATAAGAGCGCCGTAGCAGAGGTTTTGAATGGACGTTGGTCTGACGAGCTCAAACTGGAAATAAAAAAAAAAACAAATCAGTACAAGATATTTCAAAAAGAAAATATTTCAAAGTAAGGAAAAACTTGGCAATTACCTGGTCAAAGAAGACGAAATACGGATGGAAAACTGAGGCATTTAAAGGCGATTGCGCTACAACGTCTCGCAAAACTTTGACCATTTCCTTCTCATGGTTGGTGCCGCTAATGTTAATCGCTTGAATCAGGAACCTCGAAGCTATGATTTGGTCTCCAGCTTCATTGAATTTGACGTCCAGAGAGAACGGATTGGCGGGGAAAAGCCATAACTGCAAAGTTACAAAAAGGTGATAAGTTTACTTCTGGATTTTCTGATTCTAATTATTGTAAAATTTAAGACAAAGGTCATACATACTTCTTTAAGATTTTGTATGAAGTCTTGTTCGTTATCGATTGTGACGTTCAAGTAGTCGTTATTTCGCGAAACGTAATTGATGAACGTTCGTAACCATGATTCGGTGTACAACGAATTTGTTATGTACGACGTATTTTCTAATTTCTGCGTCAAAAGCTCTACTTCATCTTGTATTTTGGGATCCGAATAATTGTAATCGCCGCTTATGACCACCTGAAAAAAGAAAGCACGTGTTAATTTTTTAAGAGATTTAAGCTAACTGAATGTCTGATCTCTAAAATGAGTAGCTATTTTCTGATCTGATATTTACCTGAATCCTGTAAGGGAATTCTCTGTAGTAAAGATCTTCTCTATCGAAGAACTCCACAGAGTATGAATCCTCCTTAGAAAGCTTTCTCCTCTCCAGACCTTCATTGAGGTTCGTGACTCCATAGCCCGCGCCAGCCAAGTATGCGAGAAAAACAACGATGACCAAAGCCTTCACTGCTCCGTTGTTTAGGAGATCTGCCATGGTGGTTCGGAAGAACGCCATGATGCAGTGTTCTCGATTGTCTACGGGGTTGTCCGGATCGGCAGGGTCGATTCCGCCAGTGCAGAATATTCTGTACATCCATGACCTTTTCTCTGAAAAAAAATACAATTAATACATTAGTTACATACATACGATCTTATGAAATAGCCTTGGGAATGTAGTTTATAAAATCTGTGGCGTGCCGCTTACATTTTTGTATGCTGTCACCAACGTGCAAATTGAAATATTGCCAAAAACACATTATTCCACCGTCGGTCATCGACGTTCGCATCGCATTTTTAATACATAATGTGGTTAAGGGAGTGGTTTATTATCTACTGCCATAGTTCACGAGAAGTAATTTAAATGCCTTGCCTTTTCTTGCTCTGGATTCTGGCAGCACCTTCATCCAAGTGATAGTGTGTCGATTCTGTTTCTCTCGGTACCCTGATACGGCTACGCAGCCAGCGAAGAACGTAAGGTGCCATACAAACGTAAAGCAAACTGCTAAACCTGGAATTACAAAAAACATTTTTTTAATAAAATAGTGTGAATAGTGCTTTAGTGAGAAGCGTCACCTTTGGTCAAAGGTTTGGAGCAGCTCTAAATAATGACAAAAAAATAATTAGTTACCTGAATACATGCAGAAGATTTGCACAGACGGGAATGGCGAGAAGATACCGATGAAGAAAGAGAGCATGTCCGTGACAGAAGTAATGGTGATGGATACAGCGGCCTCCGACAACATGACTGCCATCCTCTCTGGCACATCCAGCTTGGGGGAAGCCCTGCGCCAAGCTGCCAGCATCACGAATGTGTCGTCTATTCCGATACCTGGAAGAGAGAGAAAGCAGGTCTATATAAATAAACAATGGAGAGCTTAAGGAAAAAATATATTAGAAATCGTAGCATGATAGAGAAAAATCATCTATCATCGTTATCAGTAGTTAGCACGCTGGTTGGGTATCCACGAGGTACTGGGTCCGAAACCCGGGTCGGGCTGAAAAGTGTTGGGTTTTTCTGTCTTGAAATAACTCAGACACAGCTCCGGAGTCAGAAAGTTCGTGATGTTAACACCCCCGTTCCTCGGAAAGCACGTTAAGTCGTTGGTCCTGCGCCTGATCTCTCTACGGTCATGTCGGACTGCCGTCTCACCGAATTATGAGAGTCAAGGAACAGAGAGTGCATCTGTGTATTGCGAACACACTTGTGCACTTCAATATCTCCCGCGCATTCGGCTAATCTCTGTTGAGATTGGCCACTTTAGTCGAAATTCCGCTAGGACATTATTATTATTAATGTTAGTGAGGTAGGATAACAATAAAAGTTAACTTACCAATCATCAAGAAGGGGGCAGCCAAGTTGATGCCGATGAATGAAATCCCTAAATAAATAGCACACCCAAAAGCGGCGGCTGTGGCCATTACGGCTGATATGTTTCCCAAAAGTCCAAGCCACGGCTTTGACCGGACCCAGTCGGCCATCATGCAGGTAACGATGGAGAATATGCCCATAAGGATGAAGGTGGAACTGAAGAAAGGGATGACGGTTCGGGTGTTCTTCTCCAATTCATGGTCCAAAGTCCGGGAGCCGAATCGCGCGACTGAGATGTGCTTGAAGCGACCTGTGTCTTCCGCGATGCCCACTTGGTCGAGAAACGCATCTTCCCATGCTGCTCCTCTGTAATTTTAAGTGAGTAATTTTATACAGACTAGTTTTGTGTCTAAGCTTTTTAATGGCTTTTTTAATAGATCTGTCTGGTGGTGTAGGATATGTTTGTAAACGTTACAGATTTAAAAAAACGAAAGTTAATAAAAATGCCAGACTTATCGCTTGAAGCTATTATACTCAAAAATTTAGACAAAAAGACATTGGTTAGTTTAAAAGAGTAACACCCGTAGCGATGGTATAGCCCGACAAGTTCATGCGCGACCCTACTACGTTGGCAAGACTTGCAACCTTGTGGGCGAGGAAGCGTTAATCACACGTGACTGTCATGTAGGAAACCCTATTCCCGGCAATACCACCTGTACCCTGCTGACATCTAGCATGCCTTGCCCCTCCGCACTTCGGGCAACTGCAGGAAGGTTGTGCACGAATTTGTTGGACTATATCTAATACCTATGATTGTAAACCTAACGTAATGAAAGCAGTGTGCGTTTCTAGCTCAGCAAGCACGCACATACACGTTACGTGCATGTGTTTGTTTAGCCACAAATTAACGTCACGCTTGTTCCCGAACTGTAGATAAGTAGGCACCTCATTTAAGTTTGCTCACTCGGCGAGTATTGTTTGTAGGAAGCGCATTGCAAAATCTTGACCCACAATTTGTTGTGATAGCAACCTCTCTATTCGTATTCTTGTCCAATACACCGCGCTTAGTATTCGTAGCGATTTCTCGAACGGTGTCAAGATCGATGCCCATTATCTAAGTTATAGTTACACTGTTTACACAAAGTGCACTGGTATTGTAATTCTAAACAAGTCGTAAAAGTGAGTAGTGTGGAATGGGAAACAAACTTGAGAAACTAATGTCGTGCTGGCTTTGTTTCCTCTTGAAGCATTATCGTGCCCACAATCATGGCTTCCCGGTGTTGCATGCAGGGGGCAAAGGCACAGGGCTATTACGAATTCATCTAATCGTATTGTAATTTAAATTTAAGAGGATGCTGTTAATTCAGACAATAATATTCTAAGATTAGCTTGTGCAACGCACATGGCTTGAAATACTGACCTCCATAATACAAATACAACATTCTCTAAGAAATGACAGATAATTTTTGTGCCGAATCAAAGCGCCCCCACCGAGTCCAGTGTAAAATAGAGTAACTTGCATATATTTATGTCAACTCTCATTAGGTTCGTGGACGGTCACCACACGCTCACAACAGCCGTCAGCGCCAAAATGGCTTCATTTTTAGGTTGACAATATGCAGTGCAGCGTACTTGTATTATAGAGGTCAGTGGGTTGAAACAATTGCGGCTTCATATTGACTTGATAGTCGGATAAGCACGTTCTATGCTATTGAGATATGGAACATTGAGCCGTTATGGTCGATCTGATTGACCGATGTCAGATGAATAAGCCGGCTTGTAGACTCCACCAAGGACACTACCACTACCTGCACTGCAAGGCTATTGTTGAGTTGTTGGGTAAAGTCGAAAATACGGCCACCGTAATAGAGTAAGACCCTAGTTCACCAATTTATAAACAGGCGGTAAATATTGATTTTCGGTTATTTTGACAGAATTCCCATAAGAAATAATGTCAAATGATTCTAAACCGGCTAATTAAAAATTAAATATGTATTGGTGAATTCTACGCTAAGTATGCAGGTTCCATCTAAACTCCACATTCTTAATTCTTAACTCGGGATAAGCATGGTTATCAACCTATTTGCAGGCACTTTCATGCATGATGTAGTAAAGTCTCCCTGTTACCTTTGCTGCTGAATTTTGGTATCTGTCCTGACAAACCAGACCAGTTGAACGGCGGGCACAGATACAATGGTGTCATCGACTACTTTAGACCCGCCGAAGAACACGGGAAATGCGTGAGCCTCCCACGTCACAGGGTTGAACATGATGGGAAATGTTAGGTTCAGTTCGCCACGCTCCACCTGAAAAAAATACAATAACACTCACTGGTATGTTCTAATTCAGATATTTTACAGGGTTTCAATGAGTAGAGTTATAAGTTTCGTTTGGCAGGAAAATACGTGTAGAAATATCACTAGTAGAAAGAACTTAAATCCCAATCACTATAGGTATTCATCAAAATCGGAAACCAATCGTTATTATTGAAAAAGGAAAGCAATTTTGTTCACTAAGGACCAGGCGTACCTTATACGAACCTGCGACTAGGTCTCTTGATGAAAATCCTAACCAAAGAAGATATAATGGAGTAATTAGATGTCGCTTATCAGTAGGTATCACTTTTACACTTATGAATTCCTTTAATTCTGTAGAAATGTGTAAAGATTTTCTAAGGTATTTATTTAATTAGATTGAAAGAAGAGCTTATACAAAAGGACCAATTAAATATACCAGCTTATAATGGACATAATTATCTGATTGGCGCGATGGCGGCACGTGTATCGAACCATGCAAATACTTTGCAAAATAAACATGTAAGGATATGTTGGGAAACCGAATGCCAGTACACTTACTCATAGTTTTTTTAATTACTTCTATAGATTAGATCAAGGTACTGTATTGAATGACTAAGTGCACTAGGAAAATGTTGAGAATTTGAGACGTAGATGACAAGAAATCTATCGTATTTTATATGAAATTACTTTTACTGGCTATAAATATGGCTGTGGTGTTGTTTGTGACCTATGCATTGAAATCTTAATAAATATTAATTATCTGCTAATTATCGTTAGAACTTTGCAGCTTTGGTAGAGGTATGTTTTTTACCGTCTCTGCTACTTGCCTAAGTATGTAGTAAGTAATATGAATGAAGCAAGTATATGTGTTACTAAGATATATGGATGATTAAACTCACTTACATGTAGAGTTTATGGCAGGTTGAAGGATTAGTAAATAATCATGATCGATTTGTTTCCTCAACAAAACAGTAAAATTTAATTACTTCGAGTAGGTATGATCCAAAAACTAGCTAGTCTTAGAATCACTTTTGGTGGCATATAATAAATGCTGTTGTTTAATGCAATAAACGCTGTCACGGAATACTAATCCGTTGCGGCTTGCGGTTTTGGTCTGCGGTACTTAATCTGTGAGTAATAATCATCTATTGTTTAAAAGGGACCCGTGAATCAGGCGATTGGCGATTAAACACCTTGGCTTGGCCGATGTGTCCGGAATTCGTCATTTGGTGGTGACCCGGCGCGCCACGTGGCAATGGAATAGGCTTTCCTGCTAGCAATGACCTCTGATTCTTCCATTGTTGTTCTTTGGGTATTGTTGAAATTGCGATTTCATATTACTCGGTAATTTGTTTAACTTATCAGGGAAGTATGAGTAACACAAACATTGTGGCCAACAGCAGGACCTAGATTGATGTCCAGTTGACCTGAACAGATAATATCCTACTTACCTATTGGGTGTTTCGACCTGCTAACAAAACATAAACGAACAAGTAATTTGTGACATTATCGAAATCCTGTTGATGTAAATAAATATTACCTAATTTAGAACTGAATTATAGGCAAGTAATTTTAATCGTTGACCTAAAATTTTGATTTTAAAGCAAACATGATCTTCGTTTTGAAAATGGTGCGAAATGTTTCAAGTTTGTATTATTAAAATCAAGAATGTGTCTTTCTTCCACGGTGTTATGAACCATTGTCACTTCGAAGAGAGTGAAAAGAAAATGAAAGTAGATCTGGCTGTTCAAATATGTATGCGTTTACTGGTTTACCTGACACAGAAAAAATGACAATATCTACTTTGTTTGTCCTCGTTTACTTTTATGTGCATGGCTTTATGTTTTGTTAAGTTATTGACGGTATAAAACCAGAGATCTGGTTCAACCGCTTTCAAACTTGTGTTTCGGGGTTTTTGCTGAAAGGTAACTGTCGTTGCGAAGGTTCACTGGACCAGTAAATCCGTAAATCGCCATTGAAATACGAAGCCAATTGTCATTGTACTCATTATTATCCTTCGCAAAGCAAACATCAAGTTGAGAATTATTTTATGGACTAGCTTACTAAGAACTTTCCCTTAAAAGCTTAGGTATTAATACTTATACTGTAACTTATTCCGGTACCTAACAATATTTTACAGTAGTCTATGTAAATGTTCGACTTTAAATGTGTAGTAGATAGGTTCTTGTTCCCAACGGGCCTCACATCACATCTGTCCAAATATGTATAGTTATATTTATTGGTCATGCCATGATTTATGTGGGTAGTCGCAATTTCTATCACATATTATTATTCGCAAAGAGAGAGTAGTTTTGCCGCGTGTTCCAGTCACACTGCGCCCACGTAGTTTAGTACCCCGGGTTTACTAATTGGACGGACCGCATTAACTATAACTAAAATACTTCGATTTTAGGAACTAGAATTAGGTAGTGTACTAGTATTTGTTTGTTTCTATTGGTGGTTAGGATTTAGAAATGTTTTAGTGAATGGTGTTAATGTGATGTATTCCGACAAAGTAAAATTATCAATATTCGTCCTTCCGGGAAGGAATTTCTGTCAAAATCTAGACTACCTACACGCAAAGGCGATTTTTCCACATGGATGTTCTCCTTTGATTTGATGAAGGCAAGTATGTTTTCATATCTCATGTGTGTGTCTAGTGTACCTAAGTTTTATTGGCCACACTACTGCGTGAGACTGCTGTAATATGCATGCATGAGACATTATTTGGTTTTCGTGAGCACCTATAGGTAGACCGCCTAATTGAGTCCTCGTCTACGGGGTGGCTGTGCCCGTAGGTAGACGAGGACGGGACGGGGACCATGGAGGGTGCGGGCGACGGGCGCTTGTAGCATGATTTTAATTGTTGACAAGAATTTGGTCCCAATCCCAATTCTCATTCTATCTCGATGCCCCTAGGACTCAATAGTCCTTATTAGTAGGACTCAATTAAGCGTTTTGTCTACAGTCTACAGTATAGTGTAGTGTAGACTATACACGAATATTATAGTATAAAGAGGAAAGATTTGATTCTTTGTTTGTATTGAATAGACTCCGAAACTCCTGGACCGATTCAATTGAAATTAAGTACAGAGATAGTTTGAAACCCTGCGAAGGACATAGCTTTTTGTCGCGATATAAAATCCTCAGGGGGGTGAAATGGGGGATGGAAGGTTGTATGGAAAATCCGACTTTTGGCGCGGGCGAAGTCTCGGAAAACTGCTAGTTTATGATTAAATCATTGAACATTTCTCACCTCTCCAATGATCTTGTCTAAGTTGAGTATATCGTTGACAAAGCACTGCCCCTCCCACCGGGCGCACTCCTCGCGGTACGTAAAGGTCTCTCCGTCTGGCAGGGTGACAGTTATGTTCTGTACCAGCTCGTCTAGTTCTCGAAGCTCCTTCCAGATCTCTGTGCGTAGCATGTTGGTGTCGTTGTCTTTGGACACCACTATCACGCGGCCGAAGCGCCCTGCGGAAGAGACGTGGAAAAGTTATTAGTGTTCTTAAAGGCGTCGTGTCAAGCTTCATCGTGTGAATATGACTATGGGCTTGTGGTGGATGTGATATTAAGGTTACAAATATAAGTGGCGGTTGAAAAGTTCGCTCATATATTACATTCTAGGCTTTATTTTAAACCCCGACGTAAAAATGAGGTGTTATAAGTTTTATGTGACTGTGTATCTGTGTGTCTCTATGTGGCATCGTAGCTCTTAAACGAAGGGACCGATTCGGATTAGGTTTTTTTATTTGAGTATAAGTATATAGTATAGTAGTATAGTATATATAGTATAAGTATTTTTCTGTGGTTAGGAAGCCTAGAGATTTTTAGGAGATAGGGCATTTGCCTTATTTATCGACATATCTCTTATTTGAGTAGCAGGAGCCTGCTGAGTTTTATTTTGGTTTTTAGTACATTTTGCTTGATTATAATTTTGTTTGATTTGTGTATTTATTATGAATACATTTCCAAATGCCTCAATTTAAACACTTTAATTATGATCTAATCTTGATTGCCTTCAAACAGCATTGAATGAAACCGCTACTACACAATATTATGTGATTCTTGTGCAACTCATTTAACTATCGTTATAATTTATTACTACGAGTATACCTTTGATTTTATTATGATACGGTTAGTTTCATTTTGTGCATTTTACGTTTCATCGTTACGAATATTAAATTCATAACTATCTATTTTCGACAAGGCTAACATTACAATACGAAGCAAATGTATACACCTACCTGGGCTAGATATATCTAGTAGTAAAGTCATATAAAGTAAAATGATAGATAATCCGTGTGGTGAGGGTAAAACCGGGATAAATGCCACACTTTTTGAAAATATGTTATATCTCCCTGTACAATTATTTCATTCTTTTATTTGTACAACTGGCAAATACTTTGGTATTTTATCAAAGAATTCATGAAAGGAAAATAATATTACCTTTGACATTTCCAGAGTATTACCGATTATTGCGGACCTATAAATTTTGAGACATCTATCCCATTTATGGGATAGTTGCCAAGTCCATATAAATAACGTTAAGGATAGACGACCCGCTGAGAAATAGGCCATCTATCCCGAAAAAACTTTGATCGCACCTAGCCGTCCCCATGCAATGGCACAGAGACATGAAACACGATCCATTTGGTGGTAGTTGGATAGTCTCTCGACAGATAAATAAAATAACGCGCTGTGTATTTGCGAAACTAGAGTAATAACAATCGGGGCATCTATACCACTGGGGCGTCAATCCCGGTCTTACCCAATATGGCAAGTAAGTAACAAAAGTATCGGCGGTACGTTTTCTATTAATTATTATTTTTAGACCCATTAAGTATTTTAAGGCGATAGAATTTTAGAACTTAGACCCGAGTTTACCAATCCTTAAACAGCCGGTAAACATCGATTGACGGTTAATTTGACTGAATTTCCATACAAAATATATGTCAAATAATTCTGTTGTTAAAAACCGGCTGTTAAAAAATAAACATGTGTTGGTGAACTCTAGGCTTGATGAACTTGCCAGTTTTTTGTTAGATAATTAAAGTAATCGTCTTTGGCATCCTGGTTCGTCTTCGTGTATGACGAATCGATAATAATAAATCGATTCGAATCTACGAGTAATTATGCGTCCCGGTATGCGACGTCTGATCAATATGCAAACATCGGCTTACGATCACAACGATGTTTTATGACCACGGGTGCAGAGGTTGCATATTACGTTACGGTTAACGACAGTTTGTTGTCCACTGTGTCACTGCTTCTATTACTAGTTAAATTGTAGTATGTCATACATTACTACATGCTTGCCCTAGGAATTCGAAAAATCCGTGTCAACACAACAGCTCATTGCCAGTTAAAATATCATTCGAACACTATTATTATATTCTATATATCCTCTGATAAACTGTAACATTGCTATCACCAAGCTATGTTCCTTACCGTTTCAAAAGGGATCTGTAGGTTCAGGTCTGGGCTTTGCGGTTAGCGTTTTACGTTTTTGTTTTATAGGTTTATTACCTTTTGCTTTTAAACTTATGTTTACATTTGGATCTTTTTCACCCCTTTACGTAAGATAAGATAAGAATGATAAGATAAGATACTTAATTCATGATGATTATGATGGATTAATCATATTGTAGTTAAGCTATTAAGCTCCGGAGCCACAAAGTTGGTGGTGTTAACACTCCCGTGCCTCGGAAAGCACGCTAAGCCGTTGGTCCTGCGCCTGATCTCTCTACGGTCACGTCGGACTTTCGTCTGACCGAATTACGAGAGTGAAGGAACAGAGAGTGCATCTGTGTATTGCGCAGACACTTGTGCACTATAATATCTCCCGCGCAGTCATGTTATCTCGCTGAGATAGGCCGCTGTAGTAGTCGAAATTCGGCTAGGAGGTACATTACCTAAGTACCTATCTATTACACTAAGTATTATAAAATCTATAAGTTTTGTCACCTACGACGTTCACGGATTTTGAATAAAAGTAGTTGTGCATTTTTTTTTAAGTAATAGAAATCAATTTGACCGCTATCATGTTGCCTGTTGATGACCTGATGGTAAGCGACGATGCGCTCAAGAATGGGTCATGTTTGACCAGTAAAAGCCAAAAACCTTAGCTATTAAAGTTCTAATAATAATGTTAGCTTAGACAATTAAAATATCACGTTGTGATTGATAAGGCAGACACGCATTAATATTAATATTAAATTAATATTTGCTGGGACGAACGTTTATGTAGGTGGGTACATTAAATAAAGATAACCCCGACACATTTATGATATAAAAGCTAACCAAATGTCGATTATTCATAGCCACATACAAGGTCTTGGGAATTTGTAGACCAAACATTTTTTTATAGACTTCGTAGACACCAAGTGCGTGATCTACTTTTACTTGTCTTCTTAACGCAACAGCTTACCTTTAAAATATTTAGTGTTGTCAATTATTTTAAGGTCGAAATAATAATGAATATCGGATGCCATTTAGCAATTTTTACAAACAATTTCCGATTGATAGACTAATAAGAAGACGACAGTACATCAATATGAACATTGAGCTGCGGTATCTTATTCTGTGTTGTAATAGGGGTGGTTTTCTCATGTCCTAGCTGCTGTACTGACCTGGTCTCGTTATCCTGCCCACATTGAATCTGTGAGAATAGTTGACTTTGAAGTATTCTTCCACTATCCGCCTCTCGAGCTTGCCCTGCCCACTGACAGGTGAAAACAGGTATTCAGGGTCCATCTCATAATGTATTCGTTGGTAGCCAGTAATCATGAGCAGTGTGAGCAGGACAGGTATAATGATGAAGTAGCCTGGTTGCCTTCCGACGACCAGGCCGAGTTTGTAGAACGATCTGTTGAGGACGTCATCTACGAAGGTTAGTTTGCAGCCCATCTGCAACAAAGAAAATTCAGTTTAGTTTTAAATGTAGGCACATGTCCTCCTAGACGAATTTCGACCACAGCGGCCAATCTCCAGCGAGATCAGCGTAGTTACGGAGATACTGCTGACGAGGACATACCTACGAGTATTATAATCAGATTTTCGAAATATTTATGTCGTTTAGATTCGTTCCGTGTATTACTCACGTGCGTATATACCCTAAATGATAGAGGTTCTATACAGTCTACCAAGTAAATTAGATTATAACAAGCTTCAACTATTTCTTATTTCATAATCATAAAAAACTCTTAAACATTTTTAAGAGTTTTTTCAGTCAGCTGCAAATATTTCCGCGCGTTCCTATTCCAGAAAAAACATGCCGACAAAAGCATGTTTGGCCTTTTATGTTATCCAAGTTTGCTTATTAGTGATAACTTAAATATACTTAGTGATAACTTAAACCAGTTGTTGGATAAATATTGGAAGACAAACGACCCAATATCCTTTGCAAACACCCATTTAATAAGAATCTTACGAGCAAACAGTTTTTAGAATTTGTTTTGTTTTGTTTTTATCAGCACAAGAGTGTGATAAAAGGTATAACGTCATGTAGCGAGAGTAGGATGAAAGAGCTAGTAGATTAGCTTAAACATATCTACATAGTTAATGATAATATGTGTGATAGCGTTACCCGCAGGGAATAATACGGCAGTAGTTACATATTAGCGATGCGGTAATCGTAGCATAAGTGTTTTTATCTGTATATTGTGTTCTTGCTAAATAAATATTATTTGACGACCTCCGCAGCCGAGTGGCTCGGATATAGGCCATCTCTGAGGTCCCGGGTTTGATTTCCGGTCCGGTCAATATATAAATACTCATTTTCTATATTGTCTCGGGTCTGGGTGTTGTGGTACCACCGTTGTTTCAGATTTCCTTATCACAAGTGCTTAAGCTACTTACTTTAGGATCTGAGCAATGTATGTAATGTTGTCCAATATTTATTTATTATTTATCTTAACATTTTATTATTATTAGTTTACTAACAAAGCGTGTAAATAGGTACCTACGTACGATATTATTATTATCATCCAATACTAGTTGCGTGTTGCTAATTTGCGTCAAAAATGACACACAATTTACAAAGAACTTACCGTACACGTGGTTTTCCAGTGTGGTATGTAAGATACATTGAAAATAATTGTGTTTTAAGTTGACAAGTTATAATATTCTCAAATTAATAAAAAATCTTTACCAGATACCTGCCAGCTTACAGCTATTTCACAGTTTACGTAGTTTTTATTGCTCACTCATTAGTCATCACAAAGTTACAAATAAACCGTGGTATCCGTAATTTTCGAAGCAAGCGTGTAATCGCACCACGGGAGTTATTCTGTGGCAATCGTAACAGTAAACTTATTAGCACGTAGTTTTTTAGGGTTCCGTACCCAAAGGGTAAAAACGGGACCCTATTACTCTAAGCCTCCGCTGTCTGTTTGTCTGTCACCAGGCTATATCTCAAGAACCATGAGAGATAGATAGTTGAAATTTTCACAGATGATGTCTTTCTGTTGCCGCTATAACAACAAATACTAAAAACCGAATAAAATAAATATTTAAGGGGGGCTCCCATACAACAAACGTTATTTTTTAGCTTTTTTTTGCTCGCTGTTAAAAACGGCAACAGGTATACGCTTGAAATATTCACCGAATATTAATTGCAATACTTCCACTGTCACAATCAAAAATAACAATCGTGTATAGTAGTCCAATAAGTTTGCTCGCAACCTTCCTGTCGGCGCCGTTCCACCTTCCGTACAGAGGTACCTACGGGGCCGGGGGCGAGGTGTGCTAGATGTCAGCGGGGACAGTTGGTGACAGGGAAGAGCATTTCTTAAGACAGATTCGCGCAATTGGCGCTTCCTTGCCCCTTGCACGTTTTGCGAGGGCCGGGCGTAGAGTGCCTAATTTTCAATATATCGGTATAATAATTTTGAAAAAGTGTTCTAAAATATTCTTATGTAAGTATCTTATATTTCCAAAAAATAATATCATTTTGCAATCAACAAAGGTAATATTTAAAAAAATGCATGAAAACGCGATCAGGGTGTCATGGCGCCTGCTGTGACGTCACACCTCTAAACATATTTTAAACGTTAGTGTTATAATCGAAATTCGTATTATAATTCAGTGACAGTATTTACAAACTCGAACTCGAATCTGAATGGTGTTATAAAAAACATGGCGGATTTCAGTATTTTGCAATTTTATTTTTTAAAATAAACTAATAAAATCGTCTTCAAAATAAAATAAAAAAAGATTTTTTACATAATCTAAATACTATATTTTATTTTACTAGATAGACACATTATTTTAAAGATTTTTGCTTACTGCCATCTTCCCTTTTAGGAGATTAATAGTGGAATAAAGTCATATCCTAAAACCCACCCTTATATGACAGATCAGAACAGAGTTTTTATTCGCACGTGACTTGAAAACGTTTTTCCTCAAAACCTATTTGATACGAGTCAGTGTTTATACTTCGAGATAAATCCACTAGGCTTGGCAGTGTAGTACTCCTTGACCGGCGTGCCTTTCACCGCAAACTAATTTATAACATTATAACAGGTGTAAATTAAGTTTTCAAAGGTAAATCAAGATAATCTTCAAGTGTTTGAGGAAAATAATATAGCGACAAGTTTTTTTGGCATTCAGAGATTATCCCCAATGTAATGGAGGGTACCATGCTTATTAAGTCATAGTGTTTATGACCCTTTATAATTGTTTTAGTTGAGATTTGTTGAAGTGATTGTCGAAATTTTAATCCAATACAATTAGAGCTAGTTCAAACGAGGACGATTGGTCTTTTTTCACGATTCGTTCTTTTTTTGACGGCGGCAATGCTTTTTGAATGCCCATGTTCACACGGATCACGAATCGTGAAAAATGACGATTCGTCTTAAAGCTAGTATTGTTATTTTAAATTCACGGATCGTTAAAATACACGAATCGTGAATTTATTGTGACGGATCCGCTGATGCTACCCATTCGGATATTTTGACAAATCGTGAAAAAACACGATTCGGTATGCAATGTGAAAGTCTATTCGCCATGACGTATCGTGTATTTTGACGAATTGTCGATGACGGATCTCGTGTGAATGAGCCCTTAGAATGCATTTTATACACGTAGGTACGTGTATACTTGATGAAAACCTTCATAAAATTTTATAGATAAGTGCATTATGACAAAATTTAAAATAATCACAGGCTTATCTGATATGGGCTGTGTGCCTTGTACCTCCCCGTAACCTAAGATTCGCTTCAGTGAAAGGAGTTGTTCATTTGCATAATACTTTGAACTCTGACGTACCTGACGATATCGGAAGTCTATATTTTCTTAACATACATATCCATGTTCGTCTTGACTTGAGAACTTGTACTCGTACTAACTATCAAAGTACCTACTCGAACTTTAGAGAAAAAAGAGGTGGCGTATAAAAGAAACGGTTGTCGCGATTGATATTGCAAGCATTTTTTTAGTTATAGAAATGTCAATCAGAAAAACTAATGCGTTGATGTCTTTTCCTACAAACCATTCTTGGTTTTATTACAAAAAAATTAGACCAGGTTTAAAATTTTCTAATTGGCTAGCTAATAGCTTAGTCCTGGCTTACACCTGGTACTAAGTTTTCGGAATAACGGGGTCTGAATTTGAAAATATCTGGGCTTTCTTTGCAGTTGTGAATATAAATGGGTTAAAAAAAGTTGCTGATGCGTCATATCTCCTTGAAAACTGACAATTTAGTGGCTCTTATTCTTTCTTTTCTTTCAGGTGTACTCAACTAGAGTCCTAAAATAGGGTTTAAGATAAATGATTATTAATAAGTCTACCATTTGCAGGATGGTAGAGTACATAAATATTTAACTTACCTAATTCTGCTTAGCTTGTTTACTTGTATGATGTAAATACGCGATAATATCATAGGATTTCGATCTATTGGAGCTTGGATTTGATTCAGCAATATGTCAAATGCTTATATAACGTCCTAGGCGCTTGCACACGCTCTAGAAAGTAAACAGCGGTCAATGCCATTTCGCTTGGCGCACTATCGTGATATACAGTTGGCATTAATTAATATGGAATTTGCGGAAGGTCGGTCAACTTTCATGCACGACAGCAACGATTTAATGACAGGACTGCTTGATTGGTAAGGAGTACTGGTAATTGGTTTTCAATTTTGAATAAAAATGTAGCGTTGTTACAAAACAAATGTACGTTGGATCCGTACCAAAAGGGTAAATACGTCCCGTATTTACCAGTACTAAGACTCTACTGTCCATCAGTCTGTCTGTATCTCATGAACCGTGATAGCTAGAGAGGTGAAATTTTCATAGATAATGCATTTCTATTGTCTCTATAACAATAAATACTACAAACAGAATAAATAAAACTAAAAAAATGTTATAATTTTGTAAAAGCAGAAAAATAACGCATATCCACTGTTAATTAAGGTTATAACTTGGAATTTTCCCGCCTCTGGTGGTAATTTTTTAAGTGCAATAATATCTAACTTAATAAGAGCTCTGATGCAGTCGAAGATGGGACATGTCTGACTCTTATCTATTTATGGTAACCAAACGAGTAGTAATTTAAAGTCCTCCCGATCAGAATTGCTAATTATGCTCGTGATTTTTAGTTGACATTTACAAGACCATAAGGAATTTGAACGGATGAATATTTTGTTGAATACGAGTTATATTGCAATTTGCAATTATATTGCGAGTTTTAATTTTAATCAAGATTAAATCAAAGAATCAAAGATTCTACAAATAATTAGTTTGAAGATTCTGAAGTTGTAAAGAGTTTGACCATACTTGCGAGTAGCATGTAAAATCCAGCAAAAGCAGATCAGATAGTGCAAAATAACATATTACGTGGACGTGAATATTATGTTAACGGATGTTTTTGACGATTTTTGCAAAAAATGGCAATCATTGGTTACATGCGACTCTCATAAATATTGTATTCTGTGAATAATTAATTATAATATTTGAATGGATATATGGAAATAATTAAATATAAATTAATAAATTTATATTAATCGAAATTAAATCAAATTTCATGTAAGTGAAATTTGATTTAATTTCGTATAAATTTGCAAAATGCTTGAGTTATAAAAATATTATATATTATATTAATCGGTTTTCTAATACCTTTTTTGATCATGCAACATCAAAGTTCTTAATATTATAAATAATATTAACTTCTTTGTATATTAGGCTTATTATGTGAGCAGAGTTGTATAACCTTTGAGGTGTAACTGGTGTAACACAGATTATATCAGGAGGTATCATTCACAGCTGATCTGTAAAACGAAACGCGTCGGTGTAATTATTAGAAAATAAATAAGCCACAACGAAGTGATTGTTTAATAAGGCATTTATGCGTTTTCCTTGACGCTACTATGCAGTATTTCTGAAGGTAAACGGCCTCTGTGGTATAGATAGGTACCTAACTTACCATTAGTTTTTTTACGCATTATTAAGAGCCTAATTAAACTTTAATACGTTTTAAAATAAACCTAAAGTGATTTTTTTTAAAAGCTGCCTTAAATATTTATGTAAGTATCTGTTTTTGGATGATAAATACATTATCAAAAATATTATTAACCCCTGTTTATATGATAATAAATTAAAGAGTTTAATATAATTATTAATTGGAAAATAACCCGGTCTGTCAGTAACTTTTTTGACGCGTAAACAGCTAAACCGTCTGTAATTAATGATGAAAAAAAATTATGGTTTTCAGAAAAACATGTTTATTAATTTGTCTTAGACTTGTAAAAAATTTAAGAAAGGCAAATCATAAGTAGTATTTCGCTAAGTTTGACTAATAACAACCTTAAAACTTTTTCTCGACAGAGACACCATAGTCAGGTAAAACCATAGTCGATTACCCACCTTGACACAAGTCACTGTGACTGGTGAACTTGAACTGTGTTTCGTAATTTTCTCAAGTGGATACTTTTTGTAAAACGGTTTTAGTGCTAATACAGTTAAAAAGGACATTTTGTATTTATTCACGTTACTTGAAGTTTATTGTCCAGTGGTAGCAACATACCTCAGATTTCCATATACGAGTAGATATAACATACAAAATCCGATGGGAATTTGGTTACGGTAAATAGTTTAGACATACTAATCAACACTGTCTAGGGATATTTTGGATATTTTTTTTTAAATTTATTGTTACTAAGAAAGAATACAAGTTTTACAAAAAAATAAATCTGCCAAACTGCTTTACAGTTTGTCGGCAGAGGTTCTCGTCCTTAGGTACTAACAATAAATAAGTAGGTATATTTCATGGTAAGTGTTTATCACTAATTTATAACTAACATATTACATTAATTTACACTACAAGTAAGACGTTAAATTAAAATAACTTAAAAATTGTTTATTCATTCACTGACTTCCAACACTGTCTAGGGATATACAAAACATAGTATTTATAATAATACTATGTTTTGTATATCCCTAGACAGTGTCGATGTCTGTATTTAAACTTTTAAAATCCTATCATTTTAACTAGCCAGAATATTTCATTTAATATTTTTTTAGTTGTCATCACATCACTTACTTCTTTTTTACAACACTTCCACTGCACTTGTCACTGGTACAACTTTCTTAACACAAATGTGTCAATGTCATAAATATCAATAAATAAAATGAACGCCGCAAGATGCTTGTTAATTATAAAAATGGAATACTAGAAAATAGCAATTATACGCATCATTACAGTGCTAGCAGTTAAGTAATTGCATGTAGATACTTATATTCGTACTACTACTATGATACCACTTACGTACAAGTCATACAGTTATTAAGTCAATTACTAATATGATCACAATGTTTAACTTACTATGTGATTAAGTAAATAACCTAATTATTTTACATTGCTGTGGTCCCTTGTTGCTAAAGCAATTGTGGGAAATGAGAAACAACGGTTGTAGGTACCTACCCCAACACCCAGACCAGAGTCAATATAGAAACTAACTAACTGACTAACGTCCTCCGTGGCTCAGTTGGTAAGAACACTCACCCGGATAGCGAAGGGACGTGGGTAGGTTCGAGCCCCACCGGATGACACAGTCGATTAATTTTTGTAAGCGAAATTTGATTTAATTTCGTAAAAACTTGCAAAATAATTGCTTAAGTTATAAAAATAATTATAAGTTAAGCTGATTTAATCTTAACTGATGGTTAAATATTTGTAAAAATATTTTCATCGGATACTTGCCGGTACATTCCCCAAGTATTGATGAAATCGAACGCCGGCTCACTGGTGTAGCAAGCACTTACAAAAATTCGTCGGCTGACTAACGTCCTCCGTAGCTCAGTTGGTAAGAGCACTCGCCCGGATAGCGAAGGGACGTGGGTTCGAGTCCCACCGGATGACACAGTCGATTAATTTTTGTAAGCGAAATTTGATTTAATTTCAATATAGAAATATACAGTAATATTAGTTTGTACTCGACCGGGGTTGAACCCGTGATGTAAGTATTGTAACCTTAGATGTTTTTAATGTAACTACGAGTAGTTTAGGTGCAGTCCGTGCATTGCTTTGTTATTTTGAGTCACATTATCAAACATATTTGCCCAATTCGATAGCCATTTAGGCCACACAAACCAACTAATCTGGGCCAGTCATTATCTAAAAACAAACTTAGAAGCCGTATTCAATGTTGCTGCAGGCAATAAACTAAGAGTAAAATAATCACCACTTAGAGCTTATTATACGCAATAATTACTCAGTAAAATACAACTTGCAATTTTTATAATGCGTTTTAGTGTTATGCAATTGTACGTTTCATGACTGCGGAGGTCGGGGAGTCAGCTTGTTAGAGGACTAATCTCCAGAGTGACATAAGGCACAGAGTACACAAAATACAATCTCTTTAGTTTAATTGTTATTTTTTGCTAGTAAGGTATTGTATCGATAGCGAGTTTACACAATCATTTTAGTGGTCGAAAGACTGAAACAATGGTCCTGGTGTAACTTAATTGTAATTTGAGGCAAAGTTAAAGATTTTTAAAAACTTAATATCCATGAGAAAGCAACGTGAAGCGTTAAAAGTCATACTCAAAGGTTAAATGTAATTACCTAGTTATATTCATAATAATTACTATTTTATTTATTAAAGATTTCTGTAAACATCATTCAATTTTTCGGTGTCATCTCTACGTAATGGTAGAGATATAGAAAGATAGAGAATACATACAGTCCGCTCCGCAACATACGACCTACTCAACTTGAGAAATGCAAGGTAGTTTCAGAGTCGCAATGTTTTAATAACTTAAATTTATAATAAGTAGTTCTAATAAATCTTTCTATGCAAATATGGATTCTTCATCCTGGGTTTCAAAGAGAAAGAGAGAATATCACGGCCAACTGATGACTGACATCTAGGTACCTGCTGATGATTTGAAGAGCTCAATGAGTTAATTGTTTCGAGAATTATAAAGGTGAGGCCTTTGTTTCAAAGGAAACCATCTGAACCCGGGCCAATTATTGTCCAAATCGCTGTATTAGAACTGATAATGAGTTAAGTGTTTACAATACTATTTGCTGCACGAGGCACAATTTCGTTAGCTACGTCAGTGTTGATACGATAATACGGTAATTGTAGCAAACGTAAGTGATGAATGATGAACGCAAAATAAAATTACAGATATCATTGTTGGTTGGTGATCAAAGCTAGACCACGGTAAAAATAAAGGGGAGAAACTCTCCTTGTTGCGGCGTGATTAAAATTTAGAAAATTTATTACACTCTACCTACAGCCTAATAAACCTACAACTCCACACTAAAAAGAAAAAGGAAAGTAAGGCACTGCTTGGCAAATGTCTCACCTCAACTATGAGGAGGTACGAACCATACTCCCCCACGCGGGCGCAGTGCGGATTGGTGGGGGGTGTCTGTATACATATAATGACAAACCTTACTGTCAGATGTTATCGAGCCGCCCTAGGGCCTCTGTCTAACTAGGCTAAACGACTAATTTCAGCAGATATTAGCCAGGATCAACTACTTAACGTGTCTTTCGAAGGACACTCTACAGCTGCTTTAAAAAATCTTAATTGTCATTTTGGTAAGTAATAAAAATTCTATTATAAAATACTCCATTAGTATAAATAAGCGAATAGAACTTTATGATCTAACAAATGTTTGCGATGTGTTCACAGCTTTACGTGTGTTTTCGAATGTTCTTAATATGTAGCATTAATTACCGACACGCAATCGCGGCAAGTGCGCGCGCGCAGGCTCGGTCGCGGCGCCTGACATGATGGATTTCCTTAACGTTTGCGGGGTTCGCCGCTGAACCTCCATTCATTGGCTGAAATATTTAAACAAAGGTTCGAACACTGGCCTCCTGAGCGTTACCGCCCATAGATTACTTCTTCACAAAAACTACCAGGCTTAGCTTAAATGATTGAAATTGAGGTTGTAAGTACGAAATTAAGAGTAATAGATTAAAATGCCGTAAAACGTATCATTCCGCTTTAGTTAATAATAAGTGGGAAGATGTGGCGTTCCTGGCCTCATGAATAATAATTATTATTAATACTCGTATTATCCGATGAAATTAGGTCCAAGCTCACAATTTCGCTTTCAATGACTGTTTGTTCACTGAAAAAAAAGGATCAACCAAACTAGTTTTGTTAGTTGAAAGTTACGTTGTAGGGAAGTCAATTTTAGTTAAATATAAACAAACAGTTCAGTAATCAGTCTAAAACAAGTTTGTTACTGATAACCAGTAGTTCGCAATCGCAAGTCACTAGATTACGGGCTTCTAGTAGCCAAATTGTGGTTACTGTTAACCAATAATTTTTTTCAGTGTTTTTATGTTGCAGTTCGGCATTTATCTTAGCTAGTTGTTAAGAAAGGCGAAATTGTTGAGTTTAACAATTTTTTGATTGATGATATTATGAGCATACCGTACCTTTTCTTTCTGATTTAACCTAGGTAAAAATAAAATGTATAGTAATATTTGCCACAATACAAATACACAAGTGTATGAAACCATGGGCACATGTAATATAAAGGTATGGTTTTAGTAATGTCTCTGTAAAGTGCTCCTGGGTCTGGCAAAACTTTAAAAAAATTATGTTTGTATAAAATTTTACTCCTTGGGTTTTCTAACCACCAACATCTTCTCCTTCGTTACTCTCCTGAATAACGAACGTGACCATAATAAATTTAAAGAGAGATTTAAATATGCTGTTTTGATGGTCGAAAGTTAATCAAATACCAGAGAAAGTCGCATCGATATTGTGTAAGATCATCTTTCAACAATAAGTGGGTGTTCAAAATTATTTATGACAGTATTTTATTCAACCGACTAAAGTTACTTAATAGCTAAGTGATATAACCTTATGAGGAGAGTCGTTAAAAATGCTGAATTTTTATAGAGAATTACTCGTATATGAATTGATTGTACTAGTATGGTTATTCGTACTGTAGAAAATTTATTTAGTATACAACCGAAGTAGTGTCTTCCTAGAAATAATTTGTTCAGAAATAGTAAGCTCTGTTATTTTAAGTTTTATATTTAGTGCAACTCGTTTGCTACAAACAATTGGCAATAAAAATAATATTTTTAATGTTCGTGTAAATACTAGATTTACATCGATAGCTTTTATTCTGTTTATAGTTTGGCTGTATCGTTTTTTAAACGATGACAGACGTAATCGTTGTATTTACAAATAAGTGACGCTTTTATTCACGCTAAAATCAGCCATTGTAACATAACTAAGTATTGTGTACCTACCTAGTTCTTAGAGTTTACTCGTTTAGATTTTTTGTACCAATTTTGTTGTGTAACCACCATACGGTCGGTGACTGTATAATTGTGATCATAAAAAGTAATTCAGATCACTGCTTGAACCAAACAATGTCCCTCTACAGTTCGTTCGTGAAATGGCCATTTTAGTAGTTCGAAAAAAAAACTCTTGGACCGCTGGAACATTATAAAATTATCTCAGGAATAACATGTAGGTAAGCAGTAACTAATCTAAATTCATTTCTTTCTATCTTAAGTTTGCAATTAAGTAGTAACTTACACAGTGTAGGTATTTCAAATCTCAGTTTGTTTTAAAAATAAAATTTTATTTTATTTTATTTGGAGAACACTACAGTATCAAAAGCTTAATTAATTGCTAACTACAAAAATAATAACCATTTACGTGTTTCCACATATAGATAGCTATGGCTTGTTCAAAAGATAAACAGTAAATCCTGAATAAATAAACAACAGACGATTTTTTTGGATTCAAATGGAATTGAGCTAAAGTTAAACTGAATAGAAACTAACAGTCAGTCAGTGCACATCGAAACAGTCCTGAGATAAACGCCTTTTAATACTATTTATTTAGAATGTCAATAAGCGTCACGTGTAAAGGTTCCTCCACCATTCAACCCAACCGCAGGTCGATTACACTACTTATGTTATATTCTTTGCTATGTATTTGTTATGTTACGTTACTAATCCCAACATGATGTGCGGTTAACTTGGCCCATTGAGACAAAGGACAATTTGTTACTAAATAGCTTTGTTCATCTTTGGAATTAGGCCATTGTTTTATTTGCATGATTAAAGCAGATAAGTTTGTACACCAGAAGTCAGAATGTTATTTATTTAGGTATTTACCCAAATTGGTACTTATATATCTTTGTGACACTGCCCTGAGCTCACGAGCATTGTGTCGCAAAATTGCATGGTCGTTTTGGTGTAGTGGTTCGCGTTTCAGACTACAAAACCAGAGGTTGCGGGTTTGAATCCCACAAGGGGCAAGTTTGAATCCCGCAAAGGGAAGTTTGTGTGATGAGCATAAGCATTTGTACCTAAGTCATGGATGTTTATAACCATATGTAAGTACGGCTATCCGATTTCCTAGTCACCTTATCACAAGCTTACGGTTAGTGGGGCTAGGTATAATAAGTGTTATTGTTGAATCTTATTATTTATTTTATGTTTTATGATAAAATACGTCGAACAAAAAAATATTAACGCTCTACAAATGGATTATTGATTACAATTAAAGCTAATAATTGCAGCAATTGAACGAATCAAGGCTCAATTTATGTAAAGGTGACTTATCAGCAATGGCAAAAAACTGTACGCAAATGAAAGGCAAGGTTGTTGAAAATATTAACTACAATAGGATTGAAGTAGGTATATGGCCGTTACGTGACCGGGAAAAGGCCGAACATGTAATGATAATGCTAAAGCTGCGAATATATTAATTGTATTATTTTATGTTATTATTACTCTTTTGCACGCACAGTAGATTTTTTACGTCTGTGTATTAAATATAATAATAAAACAGAGGTAATTAAATGGACCTAAACAACAAAGGAATTACATTAGGAGTCATTCTTTTCATGTGAATAAGATCCACCTGGTATTTTTTTGGAATTTATAGAAAGAACTAAAGAAACACTAATAACATTATAGCTAGCCTATATAAACTCATAAAAGTATTTGAGTAAAGACATTCGCAAGCCTTAAAAACCTTTTTTATGTACTAGTAGGTGATTCAATAACTCCTTTACAATTTGAGAATGTATGTCCGTAGTTAACTTTTGCGTTATTATATATTTTTTGAAAATCTTACCCATTAATAACCTCTTACAATGCCTCTGTGACTGAAGCACTTAACAAACAAAGAAAAGCCAAGTGACACAAAACTGAATAAGATTGCCCAAGAAGTCATAGACCTAGTGATTTTTAGAACTGTCACTGCTGAGGCCACTATCAAGGGCGTGTTGGTAAATAGAGGCAAACGGTGAACGAGGCTGACACAAGGCTGCAGGTGCTTGCGTCCTGGGCTTTCCTCTTGTCTCTTCCGTTTGACTAAGCGGTCCTCATTGTTATCTGACATATTAGGAACATTTTCGTGACCTTTTGCCTTAAAAAGAACTTATAAACACATGGAGTTAATTGTCAAGGCATCGCACAATCCATCGGTCGTTAACTTAATTGAACTCATTTGAATGCGCGTCGAGTAAAGTTGAATGAAAAGATTCACATCTGTTTTACAGGTGGATGAGTTTTTGTAGCATTTAGTCTACAAGCCTTTATACAAAGTCATGTAGGTAATCAATAATGTTTTTTCATTAAATATCTGCCGTTTATTTAGGTATAAAAAACGGAAAAAAAAACTCATTGCCAGTTTCTTATTAAGACAGTAGAAGGACATCAAGTTATCACGAAGACGATACAAAATGAAAAGTACCAAAAGATGATAAAACCACCTTGAATTGATTTAAACACTTTTTGGCATACATACCTACATAAAGAAGATTAATTTCGAAGCGTGAATGGAGCACATGTAACTTGTAAATTATATTTTTGCCATTTCTGGGTCTTCTAAAGCTCTTTCAGACTTGTAAATAAAATACTTCTTACTAGTAGTAACAGTAATACTTGGTCGCGACACCTTGGATTAACGATTTAGTGCTTTAAAATTCGGACAAGGATTTTTGTAAAAACAGCTATGAGAATAATTGTGTGACAACCTAGTAAAACACCTCTGTTGAAATTGTACGTTATTGTATTGTATTGGGTCATAATAATATAACATAATTAGCATGTCTGTGATTTAATCATATTGTTGCATGTTAGTTTAGCTTAGACAGAGCCTATTTAGATACTTAAGGAACAAAAGATTGCACTAGTAGCACATTATAAATAAAAGTCTTGTACTATCAAAACAACTAAGAATTTTTAACACTTATAATAATTTTCAATGTTATCAACATTGAAAAGAATGTATGAGCTACCATACAAGTACAGTAGCTCATACATTCTTTTCAATGTTGATAACAGTGAAAATAATTATAAGTGTTAAAAATTCTTAGTAATTGGAATCAATTAATAACGTTGAAGTCACAGTAACAAAATTGTACTTTCTTTTACTAATTAAATTAAGCAACAGTTTTAGTCAGGTACCTGAAAATGTAAATAGAAGGCGTTCAGTATAAATTAAGTAAAATAGTGAATAACATATGATTAGATTTATTTTTTAATTGTCACGACAGAGGACTCATCAGTATTGTACCCACACACTCAATGCAGTCCGTGCTGTGTCGCTGTCGTGTGAAAATAGCACTGTCATGGTTACTGACGCTATATCATTTTAACGAGATCCACTGTCGCGTCAACCAATTAATTCCCTTAAAATATTTGCAGAAGTCATGACTTTAATTGTTTATTTTATTGAAGTTGCTTGCAGATAATGTTTAATGATATGTTCAATAATGATTCACTGAATTGTATTACAACTTAAATGGAATAACATAGTACGTTTTAATACTTACTTTAAAAGGCTACGCATGTTCGGCAGTACATTTACAAGTACTTACAACAAGCGTTAATAGTTTTCTTTTGTTTTCGTTACTTATACCCGAGTTTACCAATTTTTAAACAGTCGTTATAAACATGGATTGACGGTTTGACATAATTCCCATACAAAATAAATCAAATATTATTATAACGGCTGTTAAAATATTCAGCATGAACTACTTATAAATATAATAATGTTAGTTTATTTCGATTCCTTTATTTTCAGACAAGTTTTGCAACTATTTCCGTAACAATTCCAGTAACTAAAACATAAAAATGAAATGCGAAGAAAGCTCTTAATAGGATCGAAACGCGTCTAGTGTAAACTTCACAACATTCCTCGTTACCTCCGTAAATCTTTGTAGTAAATGTTATCTCCAGTTATCTAATATGGCTCAACTCGAAAGCAAGTTCAGATCTCAAATGCTAGAGCAGACAATGCGCAGGAAGTGTCCTATTGAGATCGTCTCGTGTTGTTTCTGGCGTGAGAACAAATAAATAATTTTGAGGCCCATATTGTGTTTCAAAATGGTGCTTTTAGAAGTACGAAAGGCTTATCTTTTACTTTATCACTGCTAGAGCTGCAATGAAATTGCAATTGTTTTGGTATTGTTCGCAGCTTGCTACAGTTTATATTAAACTATTGGTGGTTCCCCGCGACTAGTACTGCAAAAATCGGATTTCCCATATAAACTTTCATCCCCCATGTCACCCCTTTTATGTTTTTTTTAAAGTATCATTTGTACTTCTCAGGGTCTCAAACTATCTCTATACAGCATTTTATCTTAAGCGATTTAAACATAAAGAGGTAATAGACAAACACATGACCGACACAACATTTTCGCATTTATTATACAGGATGTCCCAAAACTCGACGTTAAGCGGAAGTGACGCGATTCTATTGCTCAAACACAACAACTTTTTGTATGGGACCAACATCGAAATTTCAAAAACATTTTTGGCTTCCCCATACAAAAGTGCCGATCAGCTGAGAGCAGTTTGTATGAAGAAGTAAAAAAAAAATTGAGATTTCGATGTAGGTCCCATACAAAAAGTTGTTGTGTTTGAGCAATAGAATCGCGTCACTTCCGCTTAACACTGAGTTTTGGGACACCCTGTATAAGCATGGACCCAAAACTGGTCAGGTTCCCCTGTAAACAGGGTCACGGAGGTCAGATAGCAGTCGCTCCACTGTAATTACCTGATCTGTCATATCCTGGATCATGGTCAGCGGACCCTGGGCTCTCGCGTGCGAGTGCGCAACCGGTATAATACTAGTATAATGATGATGATTTTATTAGCATGGATGTAAATTTTTCAGAATATGCATTCTTATCTCTTGGTACAGGTATTCACCTGTCATATGATTTATTTCGTACTTACGTTACTTATGTGCGATAGCAGCCCAGTATGATCTGCAGATCGCCATAGATGGATGCTCTTTCAGCATTTCTTTAAGGTACAATAGACATCCATACTAATATTATAAATGCAAAAGTGTGTCTGTCTGTCTGTTACCCCTTGACGCTTAAACCACTAAACCGATTGAGATGAAATTTGGAAAGGACATAGGCAAAATTTTTCGTCGCGATATATAAACATTAAGGGGGTGAAATGGGGGATGAAAGTTTTATGGAAAATCCAACTCTTGAGGGCGAAGTCGCGGGGAACCACTAGTAGATCTATATGTACGAGTAACATGCTTCAATCACAGTAAATGATGTATTATAGTGATAAAAAGTATTTTTTATGAATCAAACCATTATAGTTATTCACCGTCATTAGTTACAAAGCGCTCTCATGATTTTATGAATAGCTCATCAGATTAGAAACCGATTGATTTTTTCAAGTGTCATCATGTTCATCGGATATATGCACAATCACTTTAGAGTTACAATATTTAAGTCGTTACAACAAGATCCACAATTGAATGAACAATTGCCCGTTTGATTATTTTCAAGTTAAGGCATCGTTCACACCAAACGTATTGTCCGCAGCCGACAAAAAAATAGCTTATTTTTTGACACATTTTAAACTAAAGGTATTGTTCGAAATATTGTTATTTAAAATAAAAAAAGAAATATCTCTTATTTTATAATATCGATTTTAAAATATAGGTACGTATAACTTATCACTTTTCATATCAGTACCAACCACTGATAAGTTTCGGAGAAAAATCACCGTTACTACTATAGGTTACGTGCTCGAAGGCTGACAGTGAGCATCCTGCTAGTCGGTTCGGAAAATACGTTTGTTGTGAACGATGCCTTAGTCTAGCCGAAGCCGAGCGCTTCCTTCGCGCAGAGAAATCGCTGGCATAGTTTGCGAGGTGCGTGTGCGCATACCTTTTTCCCTACATCTAAGGTCATCTTATTATAAAAACAAGGCTCTATGTGTCGTGTTTTTATAGATTTTAAGAAGTTCGGCACTTAGAAGTCTCAGTCATCTCGTATGGCTTCTGCTTTTCGAATTTTCAATTTTCCTGTCTTTTGCAAATTTTTATTAAATAAGAAAAAATGTTACTTATGCATTATTAATGGGAAACAGCGAAAAGGGTCACTCCAAATCTGACTAAAACTCAGATTTGAAGATCCACTGTCACAATTTTTGGCGCATTTTTTAAATTGTTTTATTACGTTACTAGGTGTGTCATTTATTTTTTAAGAAATATACTTATTTATTTTACCCTACATATCAAATAGGTAATATTATAATAGGTCATTCCATTACTTCTCGATTACGATTCGTACTATAACTTTTTCCATAATTTTTGCTTGCTAAGTTTAAGCCAGATTTTTCCAGCACGGATTTAGCTATCGAAGGCCAGTCCATAACATGCTGGACTTTATTGCTCGTAGGAATATTTTATCGAAGTCTACCAATGTCGAGTTTAATTACCGTAATACCTATTACTCGTGCCTATAATTATTAGTTTTCTTAGTGTAAGTAATAGATATGTAAGGGGTTTCTATAGGTAATCAGTTAGTCACAGATTTTCGATAACTGGTAAATAGAAATACACGCGAACAATCGTTGCATTTCAAAGAAGCTTAAGGTTATCATAAACTTATCAACGAATTTGCACAAAGAAATAAAATTGATGATAGCGCGTTAAGCTGTTCGGGCCGATTGAGCCCTCTTAAATGCCGAAATAACGCCAAACCCGACACCAGTAGTAGAATGAAAAACAAATGTCATTATCTGCCATCGTCTGGTAGGCTAGTACCAGGGCAATTGCCCGGAATGAGAAAGACGAGTGCCAATCAAAAATGCTTGCTAAAGCATTCGCAACTGGTTCTGGACGATGCGCGCGACATCAGATTAAGCAGCAAGTGACATAAGCTGGAACGCACCGGTTACAGCTAATGCGGATACCAGATCACCTGATAACGTTCACGCGAATGACACATTGAGACATGGCAATTAGGCTTCGTGACGAAACGTTCACTCTCATGATGGCAAAATTTTAAGATGGATGAAATTCTGTGTACAAGTGCCAAAAACCAAGATTGTGCAGTCAGGGTTCGGGTTAGAGCTGATTTTATTACTTACATTTCGGTACAGACACAATAATAGAGAAGGAAATAGTTTCTTAATTTAGTTATTGTCTTCTTCGTCTAATATTAAAAAAAACCGGGCAAGTGAGAGGCGGATTCGCGCAATGAGGGTTTCGTACAAGCTATGGTTTTTTCCTACGATTCCATCACAAATTTGCGGTTTTCGTACTTTTTCCTTTACCTGTACTGAAAGAACTTTCTTCTTGCTTTTCATGATCCTAAAGATTTTGATTCCCCTGCGAAATGTTAAAAAATACGGCTAATATCGCCGTATCTTTGGATTGCGGTAACTTAGAAGCTTGATTTTTTTTACAGCTTCAAGAGACTGCAGCCATAAGAGTTTGATGTTAATTTCGACTCAATACCTCAACGCGTTCTTGAGCAAAAGAGTCTGGGCGAACATGTACCTCTTTAAATATTTTGTTACCCTTTTTAACTGTGTTTTGTGCAAAGAAACGTTTAAACTTGAACTTGAACAGATGGACAGCAAAATAATCCTATATTGGTTCCTTACTCGTATTTTCTTTTTGAGGTGCGGGACCTTAAAAGTATTCTTCAATAAACTCCATACATCGACAATAATGCCTTTCATTCCACTGACCGATTGACGCCAATGCATTTTCTTCAAATGCACGCACCGAAAAAGTGCATTCAACGCTGTGATTTTTCGCGTTTTCTTCAGTTTCAATGACATGCAAGTGAAATACCAATGAAGACATGCCCATTGTAAATTGGTAGCATGTGCAACAGTACGGTTGCCGGTTATGTGTGCCGGCCGGTTGCGTGCGAGTTGCGATAACCCGATGATTACAGCACTTCAGCAGTGCTCACTGCACATTACTTCTTTACGGTGGTTCCCAACATTATGGTGAATGATCCCGCTGTAAAAAAACTGTGGTCTTGGCATTTTTGTACCTACAATCAAAACATACAGTTGCCTTGATTGCAATTTATTAATCGGCTTCTTCTTCTTATCATGTAGGCTTTGGAAACCCTGTTGTCGGATTTTATATCGCGACTAGCATTTATGTATAGTTTGATCTAAAGTTGCAGTGTCCTAACCAAAAAAACGGTATGGTTAATAATAACATATAATATTTCTACTAAAAAGTGTATTTTTAAAAAAGTCGGTTTTTTCGGAGTTTACGGCTTATAATATGTTCCATACGGTAATTTTTATAATTTCTGACTGAATTTGAGTTACAGCGCATGTTTAGGAACCAGTGGCAATTACCTACACTGGTACATAGAGCATACATTTCCGCCTGTTGCAAGTGTGTGGTTTCCGTCGCCTCTGTCCAAACAGGCCAACCCTTTTAATCTTTACTAAGACAAACACGTCTTTATGTAATGCCTCATTGTTATTTTTATTAAGCTTTATATTCGCAGTGTTGACACTAAATACTTGGAAGATGTAACATATTTGTCAAGTGTTTTCCGCTGGCTTAAGTATGATACAATTCTTCATTGTTTGGTCTACACTTTAGTGATGCATTTACTAGACCACAGACCTTATACAACAAACGGGAAATGAGTCGAGCAGAAAGAAAATAGGTAATCGTAACCACTAATTTTCGTTCTTATTCTTAACTGGTTACCTTGATAAAAGTGAAAAAATGGGCTGATTGCTTGGCGGGATTTAGTCAAATCGTTTAAAAAGATTTAATTCATTTTGTTGTTTGTCAGGACCAACATTACTTATTATAAGTGATCGATGAAATTCAGTTAATTAATTTATTGATTTTATGTTTTGTACTAACTACAAAATCCAGCGTGCTATCACAAACTAATTTTTTTGGCTGCCAAACTACACTGAAAAAAAAATGATTGGTTAACAGTAACCAAAATTTGGCTACTAGTAGGCCGTAATCTAGTGACTTGCGAACTTCTGGTTATCAGTAACAAACTAGTTTTGTTACTGATAACAAGAAGATTGTTTATATTTAACAAAAATTGACTTCCCATCAACGAAACCTTTAACTAACAAAACTAGTTTGGTTGATCCTATTATTCAGTGTAGGTACTTTTGTTTTTCTCCGATCACTACGGTTATGACCGATTGCCGTCTCCTCATCAAACTATGAGAGTGAAGGAACAGCAAGTGATCCTGTGTATTGCGCATACAGACACTTGAGCACTTTAATATTTTATCTTCTGCATACCTGGTTAATGTATGTTGAGCGTCTTAGCCCAAAACTCTGTTAAACTTTTGTTTTGATCGACTTTATTTCTTGTGAATAAAGGGCGTACCTATTTGAAGGCAAATTGTATTCGTTGTAAATAGTAGCGAAGTAGTAAGGAGTTTAATGGCATGTCGCAAGCCGTTCTGGTGAGCGCGCGTGACGTAACGAACACCTCCACCGGTCACTAATCGCTTAGGGCCTTGTGTACACAGACTTAAAGTTGTGAAGGTAAGTATTAAAAAAGAAAACAGAATTTACAAAAGATATTCATAATTGTTTATGTTATTTAAGCAATTTCTTTGCAAGATTTTACGAAATAAATTCCGCAAAAAAATTATAACCAACCAAAAATGAATTATTTTGATATATTTTATTGCACAGTAAAATAAAAAACAAAGTTACAAAACGATTGAACAGAAATATTGCAAATATATGTACATTATATTTTATGTGAAGTTACAGGGGTCTTTCTATCAAGTTACAAGCAAAAATACCAATAACAAAACTTTTGGCCGTACTTAAATATGTACTTGCCTATAAAACCGTAGTAAATTACTATAGCGTGTTTTTAGGTAAGGTCTAAATGGTCTTTAAATTTTTTTCTTCATGAATAATCTAAATTTTGGAATGATCCGAAAATGATTCTTGTATTTCAGTATTAGTTCTTGGCAGTTCACTCTTCAACATTGGCCTAGTATCGCAGTCTTTGCTGCTACAACATCCGTTCGTCTTGTTATGTTTCTTGTTTTAAAAATGTTTTAGTTTTAACCATTTATTTACTATATTTCGACGACCGTCTTGGTGTAGTGGTTCGCGCCACGGACTTCTAAACCAGGCGGTTGCGGGTTCGAATCCCGCAAGGGGCAAATACTTGTGTGATGAGCATGAGCAATTTGTACCTAAGTCATGGATGTTTATAAATGTATATAAGTATGTCTATCCGTTATCCTAGTCACCACAGCACAAGCTCACGCTTAGTTTGGGGCTAGGTAATTGGTGTGTTTGTTGAAACAATTTATTATTAATTTATTTTATTTATTATACAGTGGCTAGCACATCACATTCTTTACATTTTATTTGTGAAATCACCGCTAATACAACTGGATAAGATGCCCGCAGTGTTTCCCTGCGGGCATCTTATCCATTATATTCATGATTGATGTACATACTAATGTAATTTATATCGACTTTATGACATTATAAGAGAGACCTAATAATACAAAATACTTAACATCTCGGAGTATTTTTAATTTTATTCTGTATATACTTTTGTATATAATTAATTATTTTCTCAAAATTTAATGTATGGTATTTAGACGATGGGACACTAGGAGGTGACGCTGACACTGTTTTTTTAGACTTTTCTAGAATAATTCAAAAATTTCATACAATAGGCCTTTCTTTAAATTTTGACAAATGCGAAATTTTTATTTCAGAACATCTTCCTCTTACAAGAAGATCTGAGATAATTTCTAAATTTCATAGTTTGGCCCCCAATATTAAGATTCTCACAGACTCAACCCTCCATCTTCTAGGCTCTCCTATCTTCGATAAAGCAATACCCCCTCATTTTCAAAAATTAGTAACTAAATTTGATGAATGTTCAGACCGCCTTTTGGAAATCAACGCTCATTCGGCTCTCTTTATACTTAAATCCTGTCTTTTAGTTCCTAAATTTAATTATCTTATTCGATGCTGTCCTATTTGGAAATTCCAAAATTTGACTAATAATTTAGACAATCTTGTTAAAACACATTTGGAAAAGATTCTGAACATTCGTCTTTTGGAACGGTCTTGGGATCAAGCGTCCCTTCCTATCCGTTTTGGTGGGATTGGGACGCGCAAAATTTCCACAGTCTCCTTACCTGCCTTTCTATCCTCATCTTACAGCACGTCTACTCTCGTTGCAAGTATCCTGCAGCCTTCTACTGCAAACTTCGAAGTGGCGTGACTGGACGAGGCTAGAAATGCTTGGGATATAGCATATGCGAATAAATTCCCTTTAGATCTTAAAATTCAAAGGAGTTGGGACCAAATTTCTTGTGAGTCTATTTTGAAAAGTCTTATTGACAGTAGCACTGACAACGCGGATCTAGCCAGACTAAAAGCAGTTTCCACCAAGGAAGCAGGATACTGGCTTCAGGCCTATCCTTCGGCCAACGTGGGAACCCTTTTGGACTCAGAAACTCTACGAGTCGCGATAGGTCTGCGTGTTGGTGCTGAGGTTTGCCTTCCACACAGATGTCCTTGTGGTTCTGATGTCGGTTCGTTGGGACATCACGGACTCTCCTGTATTAAAAGTGCAGGCCGCTTTTCGCGTCATGCCAGCATCAACGACATCATCCGTCGATCTCTTGCCTCTATCAACGTGCCGGCTTTACTCGAGCCGAACGGTATCGCGCGTGATGATGGCAAGAGACCAGACGGGATGTCACTTGTTCCTTGGCGGATGGGTCGGGCTCTTGTGTGGGACGCTACCTGTGTCGACACACTTGCAGCCTCTCATCTGCCCTGGACAAGCCGTGATGCTGGTTTGGCTGCGAAAGGTGCCGAAAACTTTAAAAAGAACAAGTACAGGCAGATCGACTCCCGGCACCACTTTGTGCCGTTTGGAGTCGAAACACTGGGTTCGTGGGGTCCCAACGCTATCTCTTTTTTCAAAGAGATTACCAAGAGGCTAGTTGACATCAGTGGTGACCTAAGAGCTGGCAGCTACCTTGCTCAGCGTATAAGCATCGCTATCCAGCGCGGTAATGCTGCCAGCATCCTAGGATCCTTACCACAAGGACCCTTTCTACAATTTTTGTTTTTGTGTTGTATTAAGTAATTTATTTTAATTTATATTAATAAGTTGTATATATAGTTAATTAATTAGTAATTACATAAATAATTATTTACTAGTGACCTGTTCTATCACCTAATATATTACTTATGTTAAGACCCTGGTTTTCCTGTAATAAAATAAACAAATAAGTAAATCACTTATTCGGTAAAAACCTTTATTACATGTGTTGCAACATAATTGTCGTGTTTACCTCCAAGTGGTTCTACCGGGCAACGACTGAACGAAACTGAAGTTTGTGATGGCGGCTGAACGATTCTACAGTGGTGGTAGCCTCCGTTAGGTACCGCCTGGTAGCTACCTCCCTCCCACCGGCGCCCGGCGACAAGTAACTTGCTGTGTTCCGACGGTGAGTGGGAGTGCCAGAACCTGGGTGAGCTCGCTCCACCGTCGACTCTGTCTACGCCACCCACGGCTGGTGTAGCCTAGAGTCAAGAGTCAAAACCCATTACAAATATATATAAAAAAAACATGCAGCATACGTTAATCAACGTCTTTAACCGAATGCCCAATAATAATAAAAAAACCTGAGTGTGCAATAGGTCTTACTTTCATTATGCATTTCGTATTAACACAGGTCTTTGTGTCCGGGTCAAATTTAATCTGCATCTTTTCCTTATTAATATCTACTAGTCATTCATTAAAATGTTGCTTAATTTTATTTAAAATTCAACGATTGTTACGAAAGCTGAAACTCTTTATTAAGGCTATTGAAATAAAAATTTCAACTTATTGTAATATGAATCAGATAAACTTAAACATTACGTACAACCGTCTGAGCTAAAGTAATCGGTAATAATTTCATTATTGAAAATAAATAAATTAAATTAAATATTAAATATAATATTTTGTAAGTGGATTTAATTTCGTAAAAACTTGCAAAATAATTGCTTAAGTTATAAAAATATAATAAATTAAATTAAATTATTTCAACAAACACACCAATTACCTAGCCCCAAACTAAGCGTGAGCTTGTGCTATGGTGACTAGGATAGATAGACCCCCTCTACCATCCCCGCTGGCGGGGGGGGAATAAAAAAAAAAAATAAAAAAAAAAAAAAAAAAAAAAAAAATGGTGACTAGGATAACGGATAGAAATACTTAAATACATATAAACATCCTTGACTTAGGTACAAATGATCGTGCTCATCACACAAACATTTGTCCCTTGCTGGATTCGAACCCGCAACCGCCTGGTTTAGAAGTCCGGTGCGCGAACGACTACACCAAGACGGTCGTCAATGACGACGTCAACGACGGTCAAAATGTTATAGAGAATGACATGATAAAAATCTACGTTTTGTTGTTTTTACTAAACACTTTTTCTATTACTTTGACATAGGTAGGAAAATTCCATTGATTTTTCATATATATTATAAATCAATGGAAAATTCGAACACTACTTATTTAGAACGTGAAGCGCCTCCTAGAAACAAAAATACTAACCAAAATATTATGAATTACTTACGTTAACTCAAATAATCAGGATGAATATGGAATTAACAATTTAGCAAATGCAACATGATTTCATAGTATGATGAATTGATGACGGTTGCATAAATCTAAATTGGGGTTCCTTACTTTAGACTCGTACTGCATGGGTTCTCTAGTTTCGTACCACATTTTATCGCCACACATGTGTTGTTATTGGTAAGTAGTATAAAACCCACAGTATATTGTTGTAGTTTAGTGTATAAATTGAATCTGTAAATTGTCCTTAATAAATAAAAAAAAATATTTTGAATTCTCTCATATCTTGGTCTCTTTTGAATACGTCATTGGTAAGAGCGTAGGCCTGGTTAGCCAAAGGACGTAGGTTCAAATCCTACTTGTGTGCGAATTTTGGTTTCTTATTTAAACTTATATAAATAAGAAAGAACACTGTGAGTGTTGAAAATATTAAAAACTATTCTCTCATATCATAATGCGTACTTTTAAATTACTGGTTCTAAGTAAATTCTAAGGCAAATGTAGTTCTAAATTATTGGATTACTACGTCTATTAGGTAAGCACTATTCTCGTGTGAAAAAGCGAGGCTGAAGAATGATTGTGGAACCGATTGAAACTGTAACTTTGTAAGCAATGTTTATAAAGGTCACGTGACTTGACGTTGACCGTTCGTAAACAATGCTGGAGACTTGGAAAGAATAAAACCGTGTTCGTACTTTTTGCAATATTACGATGAGGCGGTACTTCACACCGAGACAGCTGCTACAACTCTACCAAACTTAGGCTTAGGTTAGCTAGCTAGCCAAACATGATCCATCCATCCAGACATGATCCAGCCTCGGTCGCATCATCGCTTACTATCAGGTGGGATTGCCATCAAATTATCTGCCTTGCCTGCCAAAGAATTTCGTATCGAGATGTAGGTAATGGAAAACCAGCTATATTAATTTTATTCACGATTTATTTCATTCCTGTATGCAATTAGGACATTGCAGTATACTGATAACTTGCATGCATAAAACATAAATGTGTTTTAGAGGCAATTTAATTACTGCAAAACAAGTAGATTTATCGGCGTATTATAAGACGAACGGCTCTCTGTTTTCAGCAAATTGTATACTTATATTTTTATTCATTTAATAACAGATGTTTAACTAAGCGACCGTGCTACTCAAACTCCGTGTGTTTTTATCAAAATTTGGCATTTATTCTAAACTGTGTTAATATTTTGGAAATGCAATGAAAAACATCACTGCTGATTTACCAACCTACTTTTACAAAAGTAAAACGCATTTTGTTTTTCTCGCTTTGAAATATTTACAGACCGCAATTTACCAGTGGACTGAACGCATCGTTTAATATTTTATTTATTTCTGTATCATAACATATTTTTCATTGTATTTGCGGAAGGAGAGGCTTGTCTAAATTAGATCTGCCATTGAGTCGGCGTCGCGTGGCAATCGCGCGGATCGCCACCAAGCGACCGTGAAATTGGGACATGCTCGTATGAATATCATTGGCGTGTTGTTGGTACCACGTGAAATTATATTGTATTGATGTGCCTATTATTATAGTTCATTTTCCCAGAATTCCCAGTATTAAAAAGGCTTAAAAAGGAGTTTCTATACCTATCGATACGATAAGAAACTTTTCAGCAAGAGATACTTTTGTTATTGGCATAATTATGTCTATCATTACATACATATCATTCTAGGTAAACATTGAATTATCTTCTTATGCCGAGAAATTTATGTGTTTAGTAAAATAAATATTCTAGTTAACTTTTCAAACTCTCTTATAGATTGTTGTAGCAATTGTTATTTGTATCCTTAATGAAAAATTCCGCCAGCACCGCCACGCCCTATTTGACTTTCCATCCAAGGTCAACGTTCAAATTAAATTTGGGCGACCATAGATACTGCACGCAAAGACCTGTGACCAATAAATAAGTGGGTAGGACGTGATTGACATCAGATTTATAGCCTAGGCAGACCGCGCGTGAGGAGAATCGTAAACAGTAGTGCAGTCACAGAATAAGTACTAGTACAAAAAATTTAACTCACTTTCGTTAATGATTTTTACTAGTATTAGCAAGCTACGCGCATATGGTCATTCAATTTATTGCGTCGATTTGCGTTTGTTAACGTCGTTTAAAAATAGTGATAGTAGGTATTTACGTTAAACGTTGGTGTGGCCCTAGCACAGGAGCTAGACAAAGTTTGCCAATCTACAAAGAACGTCAATGACTGGGTGCTGGTCGTTAAGCATTGTAAAACATGGTGAAATTGCAGAAAAGCTAGATTATCTAAGAAATAGTTAATAGCTGTGTAATAAACCTGTACACTTATGTGGAGATAAACATGTACAGACAGAAACCGACCATTAGTATAAAATGAACATGTTTTGTAAGACTAGTTAGAAAAGAGCTATCTACTGTGTGGACTAGCTAGTAGTCAGTGTACCAGACAGCAGATATGCTGGGTGTACCAAAACTAGCATGCCAGGTTGCCACTAGATGTAGCTCAGTCATTTTTATAAATAAAAATTACATGACTAATAGACTCATGGTTGGCCACTCTTTTGTTTTTTTTTTGTGAAGAATACAAGAAAGTGGCATTAAGATATTTAAAACAGCTTAACTTATTGAATAATGAAGTGAACGATTTCAATGGTTTTAAACGTAATCGATGTACACTTTAACTTACATTAAATATATTTATACTTCCGAAGATTCCGCCCTGAAGGCAAACGTCTCGGACTTCCATAGCACCATAACGTGTGCGGAGCCGCGGAAGCAATGCGCCTGCGCAGTAGGAAGCTTATTTAACGTATAATGTAAATTATTTCATCCACTGCACTATGAAAACTCAAGGATATCAACTTTCAATTTTTTACATATTAAATACACTAATTTGAATGACGTTTTAGGTTAGTTAAGTGACAAAGTTGAACGGCTACTAGCCAAGGCTTCCATTCAGCTAATTAATACAACTAGTACTTATTGGGTTTTCCACTACGTGTACGTTCAGTAATGTTTAACTGCAAAGGATTTGGATATTTGGCATATTCCTAATTAACTCTATCGTAAGGTGCGTGAAAAAACGCACCTCTATTGAAACCTGCATAAGGTCCAGACTCTACCAAAGCAAAAGGTGAGGATAAGATGAGATGAGCAGTGTATTCATATTTTTGACACATAGTTTCGCTACGTAGGCCTATCTCGATTGCTATCCAATTAAAATAGCTATAGCGTTCACGAAATAATTAAAAGTTTTCAAACTGACGTCTGGAAAGCAATGATAGACTTCAAATAGCGAAAGAATATCAAGTATTTATGTAATTGCTTTGGAATCGCAATCGTGATAGCTTTCGAGAGGACCTTCTGCTCGACATAGCATGGATGGATTGTCAAACATTTGGCAACACCGCACATCTTGTCTCATCTCAGCTTTAGTGAAAAAGGTCCTACTAAGTATATAGATACTTATTTTTGTGTATAAAGACAGTTTGATTACCAGTGCATGAGTTGTAAAATAATGTATTTTATTAAAGTGAATATATATATTTTTTGGATATTTGTAACGAATTATCAAGTGCTTCTTAACGCCGTAATGCCGCGTTGCTTTCATCAATGTTATAAGGATTACATTCTTAACACTCGAAAGAAATACTTTTGCAAGTATTTAACAATCGAAAGATGAAGCTTGCAAATACGATAAATTATTGTTTTTTATGTGATAAGCATTCACTTTGCAATCTAAATATAAAATTGCACTTGAAAAAATGACCACGAAACCGCGTTCCTCGCATACCGGGCGAACTCGCATAGCGATGTAACGAATTAACTCAAAAACTACTGAACTGATTAAAAAATATATTTCTTCTTTAGAATGCTATGCTACGTTATTTTTATGTGACATGAGCTATATTTTGTTTTTCAATTTACATCCACACAAAGCCGGGGCTGGTCGATTAATTAAATGTGTATAACCGTATGGAGGATAGATGAAAAATTTATGCAGTGCTTTAAACATTACTTACATTTCACTGCAATGGACTGTATAAGAACTAAAAGCACCACCTATTTTTAAGTAGATAACTTTAAATTCATACTACTACTAATTTTCGAAGGGAACTATGTCTGTCTGTCACAATAATTTGCACAGTCTAATTGCCTTCTAGTACCTACTTGTAAAAATTAACTAGAAAAAATGCGGTTCAACAAAGTAGCTACTTTCAAATTTATGTTACAGCCTTGATATTTATTAGATAGACGGTAATAATATAATCGCACCAAATTGCTTAGTATACGTTATCGTAGCTTTAGTAGTAATAGTGGACTAAGCCTTTTGATTCCAAACTTTCTAAGTATATTTACAGTATACTAGAAAAAGAAATACGTAAACTATGAATATATATATTATATTAAAAGTTATATTACATAAAATATATATTAAAAATTATATTAATAGTGTCCATGGGAAATATCGAACTTCACTGATCGAACTAGCGAACAACACGGAGTCATTTTAGAACGCATTTAACAAGTTTTCGATAATAACAAAAAATATTGTAGGTACTAAATGAAGAAGACTCATGTTTTACAATTTGATCAGCTTTTTTTATCAGTCACAACACACTGAAAAATCAATAAATACGCTGGTTCCTGAAGCAAGCTAACCTATAACCAAAGTACTTGCAGCTGTTAGGAATATAAATAATGTTATTGTATAACCAATGAAAAAATCTGTACTTACCTACCTACTTGCTCTAATAATTCGTCTGTAACCTTGATCGCAAAGTCGAAAGGTTTACGAAAATATTTTATCCGGTCAGTTGTGTACAGGCAAGACCACATTACTTACGCCTCAAATATATGTAAAAATAATCTATAAAACTACACTGAAAAAAAGGATCAACCAAACTAGTTTGTTAGTTGAAGGTTTCGTTGTAGGGAAGTCAATTTTTGTTAAATATAAACAATCTTCTGGTTATCAGTAACGAAACTAGTTTGTTACTGATAAACAGAAGTTCGCAAGTCACTAGATTACGGCCTACTAGTAGCTAAATTTTGGTTACTGTTAACCAATCATTTTTTTCAGTGTAGGGTCAAAATCCTATACCTGCCACTTTTTCATTTTATTTTACAGCGCTCCGTGTTACAGAGGTCTATTGACGGCTCCATAGTTTTCTCACAATAAAAATTAGGGATGCAACGATACCGATACGATAATAGTATATCGGCGATTATCGTAAACCTTTACGATCATTCGCTATCGTTAATATTACGATACGATATTTTTACAATACATTTATTTCAAAATTTTATTCCTTAAAGCTGCCACGGTGCCATCTGAAAGACTATTTTCCACAGCAGGACTGATATACAGTGATGAGAGAAACCGACTTAAGGGGAAAAACTTAAAAATGTTGTGTTTTCTGAATAAGAATTTGCCAGTAATAATTTACGACTACAATTAAAATTAATTAATAGTCAGTAAATGTAACAAATAGTAACAATTTGAAATATACGTTAATGAAGAAAATTGATAAAATTAATAAATATATTGATTAAAACTGCATAACTTTTTTTATACCTTTACCTTACTTACTGCCGTACTGAGACGTCAATTAAAGTTAATCTTCCATTAAGTCTCATGCCGTCTTTTTCTATTTCATTGACAAAGAAAGTGACAGTACGAGATTTAATCATAAATTAAATTTAATTGATGTCTCTGAGTGCGGCAGCTAGTCTTACAATAATAACTAACATACAACAAAGCTTCCAATAAATTCATCGAAATGATATTAAACAAATATCGTCATGCATTCGTATCGTAATTCGTTATCGTATTTGGCCATTACGATGTATTCGTCATTTGTATTGGTATCGTAATAGCCGTATCGTTGCATCCCTAATAAAAATGCCAAAACGCACGCAAGGGGCATAAGAAATATATATTTTTATTATTATGCTAAGGATTTAAGAAATGACAGCATGTCGTAAACGGTGATAGAAACCGAAAAATCAAAGTTTCGTCGTTAGGCGAATAACAAACTGCCACGCGCCACGTGGCAGTGTGTTAATCGCCTTAATTTTAACTCTAATAAGTTTTAAATAATAAATTAATAATCGTATTGTGAAAATGTTGTCGTCAGCGCCTTAAGGGGCAGCCTCCGTCGGGTTATGTAAAAGAACGTGACTTGGACGCTAAGTCTCGTGTACTTGAGATACGGTGGCATATAGTTGCCACCTGTTTGAGCGAATGCCTTTGGAACTGTTGATCGTGTTTAGATATAAAACTTTGGCGAAACGTATCGTACAATAGATGATGGAAGTAAACTTTCACAAAATGCTACATGAAAGTTGTATGTAGCTTAATCAATGTTTTGCTCTTGTTTCATTCTCTGTCAATTAAGACTACATGAAGTATTGTTTGTACTTGTGTATTAATTATTCTAGTTTCTGTTGTGTGAACTCAAGCTATATTTTGTGAAACAACATTATTTAAAAGTTAACAATTTATGTTTCCATTTCTCATATTTCTCATAGTCAATACATCTGCATTAGTTACGGCAAAAAGTTTGTGAAGGAACATCTTTCTTTTCCCAGGTAACACCACGTGGCGTATTTTGGACGTGTAAAAAAAGCGACCTTTTTCAGGTAGATGCTGATACTAAAGTGTACAATAGGGATATTTCGGAGGAATAGGGAATCCCCAAGGTTTTTTATAGCAGATAAAACGTGCGTAGTAAAAAATCTTAGTTTGTAACAGCAGGTACCATGGTTAATAAATAAATTGATAGATACTCTATATTTCACATCAGACGAACATGATTTAGGAATTACAGTGAAATTACGATTCTCATATTATTTCTTAGTAGTACGATAATGTCGAACTTTTTAGATTTGCGTTTATATACTCGTATATTAAATTATTTTAAATGTGATAGTAGCTTTGGTTTTTAAAATGCATAAAAGTGGCAATGAACATAAAGATTAATTAGACAAATATATATTTGTGCTATAAAACACTTTTTTAACTGCTTCAAATTCTTTTAAAATAAGTTTATACTTATATAATGATTGAATTGTCGCGGACACAGGCATTGATATATTTTACACAAATGTTGCAGCAGTTAGGCGGCTGATAAGTGAACATTTTTTTAACAAGCCATAATCATTGGACTCAATAGGGCATATCAATAGTAATACTATTTATATTTTCTCTTTTTGGGTAGTATTTAATATTTAAATCAATTGCCTATGTATACCTACTTGCTTTTCAGTGCTCAGTTTGTGCTCGATACGTAGTCTTTTCTTTATCTCAAACAACTGTTATCTGTGAAGACCTATAAGTGGTTTAATTGTTTTTAGACTGTACTTTTATCATCCAAATGTAAACCCTGGTTTTCCTAAAATAAATAAATAATGTGAAGCAAGAAAAGTCCATGAGAACAAATCAAAACTAATGCCCCTGTATATCTATTTATTGAAAGTGACTTCACGCGGCAGTAAAGTTAACTGCTACAAGATTTATGGGTGGCACAATGACGCCTGCGCAGCGCACCTGACGTCAAACTATGGCCACCATTGTCCTGGACAAAGCGCCAATTTTATTTATGTCTTGGCTATGGGTGTAGGATGACCAGGGTTTGTAAGTAAAATGCAATACTCATTGTGTAAAAGATAGTAATAGCATTCTAGCTAAAACAAATAGTTTTAAATAATACATACATATTTTTAAGAAACTACTTATAAATATTGAATAAAAATTGTTCCTGTACTAGTACAAAAGTATCAACTCGTAGGTAGATATGAGTGTACCTATCGAAATAAATTACTGCATATAAAATCCACTTTCAATCGAAATTGTACCTCTGACTAAGACTATGGTTAAAAGAAGTCCCATTCAAAATTGAAGATATTTTAAAAGTAGGTACATGTATACGTACATATAAAATTAATTACTTTCATAATGTATCCAATACAACTTTACATTTAAAAGGAAAGTCTCTTAAACCACTCAACTTATACTCACTCTAATACCTCACAGATAACATACAGGTTACTTAGTCGTGAGTACCTGTCGCGATGTCTCCAGAACATGTTGAATTAACTTTTCTAAACTTTGTTTAAGTAAGTTATATCTCACACAGCTTTTGTGATAAGAGTACCCTTTAACTACGAGTAGATCTGCTTTGATGGTCAATGTACTGGAGAAACTAAATTCAGGCATTCAATATTGGTAGTTTCCAAATTGGTCGCATAACAATGAGATAAGGAAAATATATAAAATAATAAAACAGCTAAATAGCAGCCCGTAAATAACAGCTCGCGGAATGAGGGGACAATTTTAATATACTAATACTCCTATGCATAACACACTTTGTTTTTAATCCTCGAGTCAACTTTCCTATTCAATACAAGATATCTTTAATTACTAGCTAGCTCGCTCATTAGTAGAGATTATTGAAAGCTGATAGAGCTATTGAGCGGGACCGATCTAATAGCTCTCGCAGGGTTCGCACGTTATCACCTACTTTCCCTGGCTGCGGGCGTCAGAGCAAAATCATACGTCGTTACGTGCGGATTGCATATTAGGGCTGTTACCATGAATTAACTGGATTAGAAGACGGAATTAATAAAAGTAAGATATAATCTTAAATAAGATACGAGAACTGAAATATCAAAATCAAGGGTAGCCGACCAAAATTATCCAAATAATAAATATACGATCAAGAATAGGTTAACCGCTAATTATAATGGCATTTGAAATTAAAGTTGTTTCTATACAGTAGTTCAATTTCATAAGCAAGTAGAAGCAAAATGTTTCGCTATCACATACGCGTGAAATAAATCGAATATGTATTTATATTATAAGATAATATACGATTTGACGGAGTTGCGACAGAAAAACTTTTGATTAAAATATAATTACACTTGACAACCCTAATCAGCAACAGCGATGCACTAGGAATGCAGTTGCTTTCGCTCCATGAAAATTTATAAACACATGCCTATTGAGTGTGTTTCCACCGCGTACAAGTGTACACAAAATTATTGAATCACAATTATTATTATTGTTTATTTGTAATAAATATTTGTGGAGCTCACTCGATAAAGAAGCGTTAGAGATTGATCCTACAATCACATACCGGAAGAATAGTTAAGTAGATAATTAAGTAACTATGCAAAGAAGAAAAACTTAATTCTATAAATTCTAGAAAGTTCTCTCTGTTACAGTTATAGATATTCGATTTAAAATTTTCATGTCAAGATCGTTTAAGTGGTGTAAAGTAACCGTAACATTGCTTTATGACGTATTTCATGCTTATTAGTTAACAATATTTTGCTATAAGTAATAATTTAAATATTACACATCTGTGATAATTTTAATTGTCAAGTTCAGGCGTAGGAATTTTTGTTTCAAGGTTATAGAACAAACTTTGTAATATGTAACACTCCGGTAAATAAATAGAGTTCCAGCGAGGAATCTTAAGTCAGGAAAGTCTTAAATTATTTAATATGAATAAGACGTTATTTTAAACTTAATATTTTAATACATTACAAGACACTGGAACTGAGTCCCAACAACCCTCACTAAGACTAATTTTAAGATTTTTAAGTTCGTGCCGTTTTTTACAAACGAAAAGAACGTCCAACAAAACAGGTAGCGCTGACTCGCTGTTAGTTGCAAAGGAAATTATAGAATCCACAAACAATTTAGTAAGATTCGATTATGACTAAAATTAGACATAAACGCGCGATAACTTGGAAATTAACATAAGAAAAGAAAAACCTTATTTGACATTTCTGAATTATTGCAATCTGTCGCTTTTCGCACCACAGAATTAAGCCCATTGTGCATTTTGGCTGGCCCTTGACCACCTGTCAGCTCTGAAAATTTCCATTAGTCCTTCACAGTCATCAGCATGATCCTAGCGTTATCTCGGTTGTGCACTCCGCACGCGAGGGCGCAGGGTCCGCTGACCATTATCCAGGATTTGGCAGATCAGGTAATTACAGTGGAGCGACTGCCATCTGACCTCCGTGATCCTGTTAAGGGGAACCTGACCAGACAGTATCTAGACAAATTCATAATGTTATTCAATGTGTATTTAACGATTATTGCGTCTTCTCATATGAGTAAATGATCGTTGATTCCTCGTGTTGCATCAAGCCAAGACCGCTCTTACATCAAACGAATGCAATACTCTTACGCAGCCGTTACAGGTATTGCAAACATTCATGTAGGGCACAGTCAAAATTCAGACAAACAACTACAGATTTGAACCAATGATGATGATGATATGCAGGAAACAATTAAGTTTAAATTACTATATTGCACGTTATGTAGGTACAGACTCTACATTTTTGTTTGCTGTAATACCTTTGCAAATATTGTAGAAACTTAATAGAATTAACATAGTTTGGAAGAACATTGAAGATACTTAGTGAATGCATTTGTAGATAAATATATTAATCTTAGTAACATTACGTGCTTTACAAAGTATAATTTCAGCTTTTTACCATTCCTAAGATTTAAATCGCACGCAGGCAGACGCGAGCACCATTATTTAAAATTTTACATTTGCATTGCAACATAATTCATCTGAAATACTCGTACTTATTTGAAAGAGAGTCTTAAATATGTAAATAAACTTGGAAATACTTTACCAACACTGTGAAACTTGGTAATGCGTACAAGTAGAAACTTAACTTCACAATGAATCTAGCACAGAACCGTGCAAAACTCGCAGTGGTGAAATTAATTAAGTATTCCATACACGTATATTGATTAAACATACATACGTGACTCAGTGCGGTTTTTAAGTCACAATGCAGTTGATGATATTAAAAATAAAATTTACAACTTTTTTTACATGCAGCTTTAACCGCAACTCGTAAAATAATCCGCACGGCCAAAAAATCGATACCGACTATGTCGTATTTACCGTGAAAGTATAAGACGGCCAGCGACGTATGTCGAAACTGGGGCTGCAAAATGCACCTTGCAATAAACCTTCGTTGCAACACTAGCAATCAGCCAAAATAACAAATAGGCGAAAATTACCTTGGATTATTAGGTGATACCGCCGAAATGTATCCTTCACTATTCGTTCACTGATCTATCACAGTTCACTCACACGAATTGTTTTTCACCTCACTGTGTTGGGGAGCATTTTAAAATTTGAAAATCGAATGAGTGTTCAAAAGCGGTAAGTGCGCGGGCGCGGCGTTGGCGAGCGGCGTTCACTTTGGCGGCAGAACGCGTAATGCTGAGCTCCCACCCCACCACGATCTCTGTCGAAACCTGAGCGACCGCTTCCCGAGGCCCTAATCCTTTGAGATGACTCCGTAAAATGTCATATCGCTCCTTGTAGGAATGTAGGCGCGTTCCGTACTCCCATCGCCCATTTTAAAATAACTTGTTACGTGTAAGAAGCACGGATAATCGGGCCGTGTCGTAATTTATTTCTATTTGCTTTACTAACACCGCTACCAAGGCACTTATTGAGGCGTGACATAGAGCAACGAAAGTAATTGAATTCAGTAGTAGAACAGGACGTGCATGATATACAGTGAATATCGATCGATATTGAATTTATAGAGAAATCTTGTTACCATCATTTTCCGTATCAATCAAACGTAAATTGACTAGAAATAAAATAACACAATCCTCTTGATATGGTAACTCTACCAACATGCTTATAAACCTTTTTTATGAAAATGAAAATAAACCGAAGTAGGTCCGAGCGAGGCATATCAGATGCCTTTTATTAAGTCTGATGCAGGTTGCTAATTACCCACACGATATTAAGAAGAAAGTATTGAAATATGTTTAATGTAAGTACCTATTTGTTTTGTTTTTAATCCCGACGTGTCGGCCCAATTACTAGGACTAGGACCGTGATCACGGGCAGATTCGATGAAAATAAAATACCTTACAGTAAATTATACACTAAATATTTATAATTAAATAGCTACGTTGCATGAATTCCTGTATTATTATATAATGTTAGAAGATAGTAAAATTTTAAAAGAATGCAATTTTTATAAGTAATGGGCTAACTCTTGATCTTCATCTTAGCCAGAGAACAAAGATAAGGTCTACGATAGAGCGACCTTGCCCACCTTAGTTTCGCGTTATATGCACTCGGAAAGACAGACACAGGCAGGGCATTCCTCTCTTTGTCTGTGCGCAATGAAAATGAAAATGATAAGCGCTTGGTACGCGAGACGGGAATATCAACAAAAAATGTATGGTAACCTGAGTACGTCTGGTGTTCCGATGAAAGAATAAAGATGGCATTATGAGATTGTAGAGCTCGTGCGCACATTCCCCGAGGATCAGTCCGTAGAAGACCGCGAGACGACTAACTTGTCGGTTAGCCAATGTATGAAACAATTTTTTTACCAGCTTTTTGTCCTCGATTAGCTTCTTGGCTCTGCTTTCTACCGAGTCGATTGCAGCAAGTTGGTATTGTTAAGCTATAGGTAATTATATACTCGCTATCTACTTAGTTAAACAATTAACTCGAGCTACATGATATTATATTTGACTTATTTATTATCATCTCCTAGAACTTATTAGACGTGTTATAACAGAAAATTTAGACAGTGTTTAACTGTCGCACTTAAATTTGATCTTTAATTAACACGTCAATTAAGTTTGATCTATAATTAAGTCTTGAACTGTCACTTTCTTTGTCAATGAAATAGAAAAGGACGGCATGAGACTTAATGAGGAATTATCTTTAATTGATGTCTAGCAATTCTCGTCTATTTATAAGACTGCACACTTAAAAATGATGACACAAATTGAAATTATAAGGAATACATTAGCTTTCAACTATGTGTCTCATTTTAAATTGGCCATCTTAAACAGACAAGGCTTAAAACTGTCAATTTTTTTGTAATAACACCGTCGGCACTCTTTGCTAGAACACAAGTAAAAAGAAAACCAGTGCAAAGGAAACAAAAGACTGCGTTCCATCTTTTTGCTAGCTACCCAAGTATAAGTATAAGTAGGTATGTCACTTAAGAAGGTACGACTTTTCTCACTGGTCCGCGAATTATTACTGCAATCTCAAAATGCCGAAGGAAACAACTACTGGAAAAAGCTCCTGTCGAAGCTTAAAAGTGTGTAGTTTTGAGCTAATAGCTAAATATTTCGGTACTCTTTAATACATAACATGTTTTCTTCAGAAATGCCCATGTTACGTTATGAAACCGATACATTACTATTACCTATGCATTTTCTGCCAATATTAGAACATTTGTCACAAACTTCATGCTTATACTCGTGTATGAGTAAAATAACAAATAACGTACTAAATTCGCATGAAAAGTCTAGACTTTTGCATGCGGCTAGCCGCATTATTCATTGTTATTATAATTCTGTAAAACACTGTAACTTCAATAAATTAGACGGATAAATTGAAATGTTTGTCTGCACTATGTCATGTCACATTTATTGGAGTATTAAACAGTGCTATAATATTATGAATTGGACGGTATGTTTGAGTGAAAATGAGCTTTTTGTCACGCAGTATGCCGCTAGCAGTCCTAAAAGTAGGTTCTTTGTTAGTTGAAAAACACAATGCTTACTATAATCGAAAATTATATCAGAAAATCAGTCAGCGTCGACGCCCTATAAGGAAGAAAAAGTAAATAAGTATAATTTCCCGTTATTGTTGTTCCTTCCGGTCATTACTCTTTTCAAGTTGATGATGATGATGACAGGTTCGTAATTTATTAATCCGCAATAATTGCTAGCAATTTGTAGGTACGTATTTTCCTACAAAAATGTCAACGACCTTAGCTTTTTGTTGCTGCCTTTATTTTGATTTGTTATTATCGCCAGCTTCGAGTAAGTAGTTCGTGGTAGGAATACAATGTAAAAAATACACTTACACATAAAATATTTTAGGTAAGCTTACCTATAAGAGGCGCGCAACGTGATTTCAATATTATTGTTATAAGATAAGTTATGAATTTTACTGTCGTATATTAGATACTTTGTATCAGGTTTGGCTTTGATCAAGTTGGAGTAATTGAACAATACTTATTGGAGCATAAATCCTGATCGTAAAGAGTTGATGGTATAACCTTTTGACTGTTAGTGTGGTGCAATTAGGCCTTAACACAAAGTAAGGCCCTAGTTGCATATTCTGTATTTTTTTAAAATAGACTTGGTAACAAAAATGTGGGTCATTCTCATAATGACACTTAGAAACATTCGTCTGGACCTGTACTCAAGTAACACCGATTTCTCTTGTCACATCCATCAAAAGTATTTTTTTTATTTTGTAGTACCATCTGCGGCTATCCGAGATAGGAGTGGCATCGTAATTAAAGGAGCGAGACCGAGCGTGATCAAGGGCCTGTTTTGTAAAACGTGAGCCCTTTGTTCCGTTTCCTTTTTGTATGTACTTACATACAACGTGTGTGGCGTTTTGGAGTTAAATATGTATAAAAATATTTTATTGCAACAAAAATTGCAATTTAAAGTTTAATATTTCGTAAATGAAGCATTAAATTGAAAAATAGTATTAGAATCGGACGGACAAGACGAAACCATAATGGTCAAGTCTTCGGAACCCTATAGGTGAACCTTTTTACGTGCTGCTTATCCTGACTGAGCCTCTCTCTCTCATACATTTGCGAGGCATATTTCGCCTTAAAGGCATTACCAACATCCAATTACTCTTCCAATGCCACGGGCAAGTGCACTGAAGATTTTTATTGCAAACCCTAATAAATTTTGACCTTACCACTTGTGTTAACTGCTTAGAGACAAGATGGGTGGCGAGAGTTATCCACTAATGTGATGTGGCCAGCATTTATTAAGATGATTGCTTCCAAGATTCGGTGCGCGGTCGTCACACCCACGGACAATAATTCTATAAAACCCTGGACAGACGTATATAGGAAGTGTGATCGAATTAACTTCTAGTAAAAAAATAATAAACGTTTAATCGACGATATGATTCATCCAGAAAGATACTACTTACAAGACTTTAGGCTAAGCTGCATCAAAGAAATATAACAAGAATAAATGCATGGACTTTGCATTTATTCTCTTGATGATTTTTATGTAAATGTCATTGTGTGCAACGTACTCTTTTCTATCATATCTATCATAAAGAGTACGTTGCACACAATGGTGAAATTAGATAATCAATTGATTATTAGCAATTGAGAGTATGTCTTTAAGAAGTTATAGATCAAACTATCAATAGTATATCTATCAGTGAATAACGGTGGTGTGAAATATGTAAGCAAAAAAATCCCAAAATCAAAGTTGCTCAATGTCATCTAGTATTGGACTAGGATTTAACACCTCCTTCCGCAGTCAGGTAAAAAGAAGGATCAGATTGTAGGAATACAAATACTAGATTAGAATTTTCTAATCCTTGAGCACACAGCTTTAGCTACTATTATCTTAATTCTGTCTAGAGTTGGCGTGTCCATAAACTTGTGCTATCATCTGTAGAGACAAGCAACGGTTACACATTCCGGAGACTCTGGATACAAGCGGTTGTGTTCAATTCAATCTTTTTGCTGTTCATAAAAACTATGAGTAGGCCTTGACTTACTTTTTTGTTGGCAAAAAGAAGGTCTTTTAAGGTAGTTTGTGATAGAAATCTGCGGTCAAGTCGTGCCGTGTGTGCTACTTTGGTACTCGAACATCCGCATATTACACCATAAAACATCCTTATTGTAATACAGGTTCCGCTGTAATACAAGAAACAAATACAAACTTGTCGTTCCAGACTTTAGATTGGCCAAAACAATTAATTCATTTTTGGGAAATTGTATTAAATTTTTTAACAATATACCACACAATATTGTCGAACTATCTATTAATAGGTTTAAGTCGCATGTCAAAACTACCCTCATGTCTAAAGGGTATTATAAAATTCAAGACTATCTTGATGACGAGATTGTATGGACAGTCCAGCCTGCACCAAACTGATGTACCTACCTTTTTATTGTATTTTTTTCACTTTTTTATGGCAGCTAGTGGTGACTGAGTTTGTTCCGGTGCTTCTTTTCAGCACTTGCCTGATTGTCTGTGTTTTGTCTCGAAGCACTAGTAGGGCCCAAAAGATAAGGAGACATGTTCGGGCCACCTAAGGGCCAATATTATACTGATTTTTAATTTTTTGACGTTCATAAGTGGCATTTTCTGTCCTAAATTGAATAAATTATTTTTGACTTTGACTTTGACTTTGACTTTGGCTGAGCATATGAAAATAAAAAATAAAAAATATGCTGACAATTTAAAAAATTAAAGCAAACAAACAAGTTTTGATGAAATTGTTGCTAGCCGATAAAATAAAAATAGTGTTAGTCTTGGGTCTTCAAAAAGCTTATTCAAAGTGTGCTTTTTATGTTTACGTACGAGTACTCGTACTTACTTGTACGTAAAATAAACTTCATTTAGGAATATCGATAGTAGTATGAGATAGAGTTGCATAACTATCGATAGTTTACCTCGAAAACTAGTAACAATATTGATTTATCTATACTAGCGATAGCATAAATCAGCTAATAACTACCATTGATTGGAAGCATAAATTGCGATACTATTGGTGTAAACTTTATGTATACTAGTACTATTGCACTATATAGACAATCGATAGCACAAATTAACTAATAGTATTGATTTTAGATGTATATCAATAGTATTGCCCTGTATCCACCATCGTTAGTATCGATACTTTTGATATGACGTCAACTATCGATGGTTTAGCGGTAGTAGACTATCGATAGGCAACCCTATTGTATGATAGCTGAAACCTGCTGAAACCAAACTCATCACACCGAATCATAGTATAGGTAAGTATTTATCCGTAGGACGCTGTCTGTATACTGTGACTTCTTTAATTATTTTACGCTCAATAACCACGACCGCGAAAAATGCATGACTGTGTGTTTTAATAACAACACGACTATGTGGACTTAATAAATTATTTATGTGTGTGACTGGGAAAACTGGAGCGAGACTTGATTCCGTTGTGTTAAATTTCATAGAGTATTATCTTAGTCTATAGTATAAATGGAGCAAAAACTAAACCAATCTTTGGAACGGATCCGCTATGTAATTCGAGACTTTAATCAAAGTTGTACATACAAACTTTCTTAATTATACTAAGTAATACCTACTATATAAAGTACCTGTCTGCCATTTTACTATTTGAGTATGTAGAGTCTGTTTCTGTTCGTCGATGCCATTATGCAAACTAATCTTCTCAGTAGTTCAAAGCTGTCATCAAGCTCGTAAATAAATAATACTTTCTTTAAACCTTGAGCTAAAAAGCATGCATACATGCATATTCATTTTAAAAGCGTGTTATAATTAAATAAGCGACTCCACTAACATCATCAACTATATCCCAGTTTTAACTGTCAATTTCTAGTAAAAATGTATTTTTTTTAAATAGTAAACTTATTTATCTTGATGATTTTATAAATTATATTATTTTGTAGTTTTTGTGCATTTAGTATACTCGTTTATTCCTACATGAGAGTTTTTGTAAAGCGTTTGAAAGAATTTTAACAATAATTGTTAAAGTAAGATGTGGCAAGATGGTGCGACATAGCCTTATTCTTACAAACAAAATTAAAATACATTTTAACCTCCATCCAATTTCAACTGTTTCTCTGCCCGAAGGTTGCTTTTAGCAATAAGACCGCCTAAATTGTACGAGTTTTTTTTAAATATTTTTTTATTGTGTGTGGTGTGCAATAAAAAGATTTTATTTATCTAAAACCCATATAAATTCGGTGTCTATGTCTAGTAGAGTTGTCACACTAGTTCTTGCGGCCTCATCGACGGCTTATTATTTAGTTGTCGCTTATGGGCCCCTTCCGGACTGCTGCTACTCAGGGCTTATGTCATCGTTTGGTCCGTTCCTTGTCTTCCACATTCACACATGGTGACTTATCAATTTAAGTATGTATTATTGTCACAGTCACACATGGTGACTTATCAAATTATATTTTAATTTATTAAAAAATTGTCCTGTAATTGACTTGTTTGTTACCCAACTGCAGAGGAGGGTTATGTTTTAATTTCCAATATAAACACTCGTCAGGGCAAAACAATAAACAGAAAGCCCTGCCAAAGATTTAAAAAAATAATCTATACCAATAATATTAGGCACGAGTAATTTACTATACTATAATATAATCTATATATTTCAAACGATGATATGAATTATTGACGAAAGCTTAAACTGATGACTGTGTATTGTAATTTTATGACAGACAATAGAATTAAGAATTCCTTATCGTATTAGGTACCGTTTTTGTATGTTTAAACCAATAATAGTATAATAATAGCAAAACAAAAATGTTTGAGTTGGTTAACCTAATATTCTTGTAACTGTCATTATACATAAAATTATGTTTTAACAGTGTGTTAGTGTTATTATAAAATCAACGCATACCTATTGTGAAAATCTAATGGTGTCATTGTTGGTCAGTCTTTATGTAACGATGACGAAAAGCATTTGCTCGGTAGGCGTTCTAAGAGCTATATTTGCTTGCAAACCACAAGATATTATTAGTTTTTTTATGCCACTTCATCATGTCAGTTTTCATAATGTCGCCACCTCTGAGGTCCCGGGCTCGATCCCTGGTTGGGTCAGTAAAAAAAACATATTTAATAATTTCGCCACGTGTTTTAAAAGATATTTTCTATATTGCCTTTGGGTGTTTTCAACTTACTTTGGAGTCAGAGCAAATGTATAAGATGTTGTGCAATCTCTATTTATTTATTTAAAGTACTGATTACTAGTTACAAGTATCTATTTGCTGATTAGTACCTAATAAGCATACTGCAGCACGTAAATAAATAATCTTAATAAGTATATAAAATTGAATACTGACTTAATGACTGGCTGTCTGAAATATCAACGCACAGCCCAAACCGCTGGGTCTAGAGATAAAAAAAATGTTTTCCTTTATGAGGTCTAGAGGTGCACTAAGACAGGATTAGGAGCTAAATCTATAAAATAGGTATTTAGCTATTTGGTTAGAAATTAAGAATGACGTGTTTCAGGATTTTTGGAAACTCAACCTCTTGGGCTGTAAAAATTGGGGTGGACGTTTAAATGGGAAATTCGAGATTTTGTTTATAATTAGTGCTGCTGTGTCGTAAGAACGTACAGTTCTAAAAAAAAATGTAACTTGGCACGAAATGGGTATCCAACCACAATATGTGATTTTTTTGCTGTGTAAAAAACTAGTTTTTTGGAATTTGTCACTAGAATTTTTTTTTGCAGTGCTGATCTGTTAGTCATTCGTTATTATGAATTATTTACTTAACGAATAATTATTTTTATAACTTAAGAAAATATTTTGCAAGTTTTTTTACGAAATTAAGTGGATGACACAGTCGATATTTTTTTTTGTGTTTGCCGCTCACAAAAAAATTATCGACTGTGTCATCCAGTGGGACGGTCCTACCGGATGACACAGTCAATTAATTTTTGTGAGCGAAATTTGATTTAGTTACTTACCAAAGATACAATCCTACTTGTTTTTAAGTTTATGGGAAGGTACGTTATTTGTGCAATTGCTTGTAATTTAGCTTGATGTAAAAATTATTCGCTACACCTATCTAGAAAATGAAATGCAATAAACTACATGGAGTGGATTGGCTGGCTATATTAGTTAGAAAACTCACTATTGCGCTTACAAAGTTGCGTCCATTACGCTCCAATTTTCCTCAATGACCACACGCTATAATGTCGAGGTATAGATCTTGTAGAAATCGGATATTTGTAATTCGGTATTGTCGGCTATCTATGTAAGCATTTCGAGCCACTAAAGAACCTTGTAACTTATGACCTGCTGTATAAAAAATCTTGTTGTTTATGCATAGAGTCTCTTATGAGAATAAGTTTATCTAGTGTCTGATTACGAGTTTTTCACGCATTTACCTTCTGTACCGTTACCATGAGTTTACGGCGGTTTTACTCGTTAGCGACGACGTAAAAAATGTGTATGGAAAATTGCACAGCGCCTCTAGCGGTTACTTGGGGAACTAAAATTTTCAATACACTTTTTTTACGTCGTCGCTAGCGAGTGAAACCACCGTAAACTCATGGTAACGGTACTGTTGTGGGGTAAAGTTTTGGTCAGCGCCCCTAGCGGCACGTTAGCGAACCCGTTTTTTTAAAAACATTTTTGTCACTCGCTGCTAAGCTGTCAAATACAAAGTCGCACTAAGCCCTCACTAAATAAACTTAAAATAGTAAAGCTTTTTTCCAAGCAGCTTTGAAACTTTATGATTGGACTTATTCTCATAACTAACTAAAAACAATTAAGTTACAGTTCCAAATGTCAAAGGTAAGCAACTGTATTAGTAAAAGAACGTCAAAAAACTGCAATCGAATTCGAAATATCGATGATTGAGTAATATTAAATATGAGAATAGACCCACAGGTTCTTATAAAGCGCATAAGAAATGATACGTCATCCATCAGCATATCAGGCCGGATGCACCCCGTTCTCTGGTTGCCAATCCACGACCTCCATTCAAGAACTTGTTTTCTCCAATCGCAACAGTTGTCGAGAATATTGCAGAATCATTGCGCACAAAGTCGCGGAATAAAGTTTGAACTCGTCTAAGGAGTTCTGGGTGCGTTGGAGTGAAAGTGTTAAGGAAAATCCTGCAGATCGCAGATGGTAGCTTACTTAGTGACCGCGTTTTGTGCGGTGGGTTCAACGAGGACGTATATGTCCTCGTTGGGTGGGTTACAGTAATAGGGAAGGTTATAAAGCTTTATTTATGTAGTAAAATTTAAAACACTATTATGAAGTACTATTAATTGGACAACATCACATACAAAGCTATCTGATTCCGAAGTAAGTTTATAAAGCACTTGTGATTTGAAACAACGGTGTTACAACAAAACCTACACCCGAGACATTTAAAAAAAAAATTTTTTTTTTTCATTTTCATTTCATTTATTTTTCTACATACACCTACCCTTACAGAAAAAATCCAAATCGATAGATGCAGAATCACATAATAAATTAAAACATAAAATTAGAATTTATAATAACATAAGAGATACAATTAAACATTACATAAAATCATTAAATATAAAATTAAATATAAAGTAATTCATAAAACACAATCAGATAAAAAATTCCCTATTTACAGTCAAAATTAAATTTCTAAATATTTTTGTAACATATTAAATGTATATATGTTGATCCGACCGGGAATCGAACCCGGGACCTCAGAGATGGCCTTTCTCCTTCATCTTTTCTTTTATCAGAAAAATAAGGACAACACTATAAGTCAAGAGTGAGGCCGGTGGCGCAGTGGCTAGCGGGTTGCCTCTCACCAATGACTTTTTCTGAGTTAAGTACATTAGTTGTTTCATTAACCGATACTCTTACGGTGAGGGAAAACATCGTGAGGAAACCTGCACATTCAGGCAAATGCATGTATAACCATGATTCAAACTGGTCAGGTTCCCCTAGGAACAAGGTCACGGAGGTCAGATGGCAGTCGCTTCACTGTAATTACCTGATCTGCCATAACCATCCAGGTCATGGTCAGCGGAGCTTGGGCCTTCGCGTGCGAGACCTCAACCGGGATAACCCTAGGAGAATGATGACTATCTGCCAAGAGTAAGCTGTCGAATAATTCTAATATAATTATATTAGTGGTGCAGTTGCCTTTAGTGGTGGAAAATCAGGTTGATAGATTTTACTACGCATTTTGCAAGGAGCATTAAAACACGAATAATTATGCAAATACTTTATTAGGTATTAGTTATTAATAAGCAGCGATTAACATCTAGCTACTCGTATTTATCATCGAAGCATCGTTTTCATTCCGGAGCAAGATTTTTTTTGTTTGAAATGGGTTTGCTTTTGACTCTAGACTAAGCCAGACGTGGCGTAAACAGAGTCGACGGTGGAGGGAGCTCACCCAGAAGGTTCTGGTACTCCTATTCACCGACAGAACACAGCAAGCTGCTTAGCGCGCCGAGCTCCGGTGGGAGGGTGGTACCTGACTGAATGAATAATGGTAGGTACCAGGAGTCATCTAACGGAGCCTCCACCGCTGTTAGGATCATCCAACCGCTATCACAAACTGGAGTTTGTTATTTCGTTGCCCGGGGATGGACCACTAGGGGGAAGATCCTTCACCTCCCCAAAAGATGAGACAATGTAGGAACTCGTAACGAACGAACCACCTAATAACGAAGCTCAGAGCTTATAACATTATCAACTCGTAAAGTATTGCATGCTTATTAGTTTTAAGTAGGTTTATTTATGAACTTAAACATGATATGTTGACCCAATTGCACTAAGATATAAGTTACAAGCTCCGCTAATGAAGAGCAAGGCAAACGAGAATATCAACATGGAAAACTAGTAGTCAACAAATAAACGCTATTAGAACTGTTTGCGAGGTAAACAAAAAGCTAATAACACGATAATTAATTTACAGGCTCTTTGTCACATTTAGTACCTAAATAATAATTAACATAAAGATATAAACTATGATAGACAATCTTCATAAAGTTAAAGTGCTTTAAATATTAAGATCTGTTATTGACTGCAAACTACTTATGATTTACTCATAGTTAGGCCCCGAAGAGCCGTTAGCCGAGCGGAGAAAACTCCGTGAGGTCGTAAGTTCGATCTCCGCACTGAGTTTGTACAAAAACTTAAGTTATAGTCTTTTTCAAAGATATCGATGCCTAACGGTGAAGGGAAATACACACTAATGTGTGAAATGGAGAAGGCAATGGCAAACCACTTTATTAAACATTGCCAAGAAAGTCGTTGTGTATGTTTCATTCCACATAATGATTACAACCCTCAGTCATGAGGTATACGACAATGAAGAGGAGAGGGCAGGAATTATATCTAGCCTTAGGCCTTGGTAAGTTAGTAAACCTCACTATTTTCTAGCTCAAATTAATGACATTAAAAGGAAACTAAGTGCAAGATTTTTCGGTAGAAGAGAGTCATAAGGCTGGAGTCACATGGCATATCCCAGTGGGCGGTAAATATGCCTAACAACCATTGCTAACAAAAATTTTCTATTGGGTCGAGGTGGCCCGAGGGTTAACCCCCATGGCCCCCATGAAGATAAGAAGATATAGGTACGTTTTAGTAGTGATTGCGACACTTTTTTGGGTGCTTATGTTTCTTCATCAATGTAGGGCAGAAGGAAATCATTTCTTCTCGTTACTTTCTGGTTAAAACATTTGAGAAACGTGAGCGTCGGTTTTCCCACGGCGCGGCGCGCGATCTGGCTGGGTATTCAGTCCACATTATGTAAGTATAAATTATACAAGAACCAGTGATTTCTAGGTCTAGCTAGTAAGTAAATAGTAAAAAACTATTTGTAATATTTTTTACATTTAAATTAGATAATTTTTAAGATGTTACGTTTCAGTTACTACGCCCAAATCTAATCATGTTTTTATTCAAGTGGTAACTATTTAACAAAATTTCATCTTGCATGTAGCAAGTTGAAAAATTAAGGTGGCGTGTCAATGTCTTTGTTACTACCTGTATTGATGAATTCTCATATTTTTGAGTTGAATTAAATATTAAATTTTCTTGTTGCGTTAGATTAAGTCACCACGTAACCTACTTGCATGCCTTGGCTACTGGTCAAACTAATTTATTCATTATATTTCAGTAAGACTTAGGTACCTACTTACTGTCACTGCTATGCAAAATACGAATGACCGTATTTGATAAATTATTATTTTTAAGTGCTAAACCTTTACAATAATTCATGTCAAATAAGAGATGCGATTTCTTACAATATTTACAAGTTTTTGCGTGTTTTCGATTAACTTTAGTCGTCATCGAATGACATCCCTACTAAAATTTCTATGGACTTTCCAATTATCTTAGCAACGGACAGCTGCTTAGTCTGACGTTTCTAATTAATATAGTCTGTCTCTTTTCATTTGTTTGGCAGAGAAAGAGAAAGACTGAATCTAAATTTAATCTTAGACAGGGCGTACATCATTCGTATTGATCTCAATGCCTTCGTCAATAATAGTGATGAGAATTTGACCACAAAATACAGCTCTCGATAAGTACCTAGGTAGAAAAGATTCCACTAACAAGCCCTACACTCTTAATTAGATGATGTTGACGAGGTACCTGTCATCCTAATTTGTGTTTTGAGATACTTACATAAAGTTGCTTTACTTGGTGCTCACTCAGCCTTAAACACTGTACCAAGCCATTTTTTTGCAAAACAGCTTGTTATATGTGATGATATGGTATTTGTTCGCCATGCACTAACCCCAATTCCTGGTCGTGCGTATCGTTACATCAGAACGTTGGTAATCGATGGTTCTCAGAACTCAGTAACACGGTAACATCTTTAGAAATTGTATGAAGCTACAAACGCAATAGATCTCTTTAAGTTTGTTTATGACTATATACCAAGAAGAAGGCCATTATTTGAACCTCATTTTGAATATTAAAGGTTTTGCGGTAATTTTACTGTATTTACGTTACGCATAAAATATACTTTATTTGTTGGCATGAATTAATAATCCCGCACTTACGCGGCAACACTTAAATATCTACCAGGTCTGTGAATCTGCGTCTTCATAACATATTATAACTCGCTAATATCCCGACCTCTACAATAACTCGCTAATATCCCGACCTCTACAATCGACCCATTGTATAGTTACAGACAGCATAAAAATTGTGGTAATAGAAGAAGAATTATTGATTTTATTTCTTGAATCTGTGAATTTTATTAAAAAATTTAAGTTTGTTATTGAGCAGTTTGGTAACCTTATTGGTGATATAGGGTGTAGGTAGGGTAATATTTCCTTTGTTTTTGTGTCAATTTAGTTTTTGATTTCTCTGTCCGACTAAAAGTCACTATGACTTTCAGTAAAATGGCATTTGTGTAAAATAAGCTGTTTTAGAGTTGTTTGTTATAGTATGTAGTTGATGTTAGAATTTTTATTTTTAATCCTGAATTTATTTATGGGGCTTAGATGATATAGCATGATCCATATTGAGATAGTTACCTCTTACATGCTTACATATTCAATTGATTCATCTTTTGCATACAACTATCTAAATCAAAACCTGTTTTGATTGTGTTAGTAGCTGCGAAATTTGCCTGATCACTATCATTTTAATGTGTGTGCTATTGCAACCTTCGCTGCTAACCATACTTACTTGTCTGCTGTCCCCTGGCATTCAGTAGTACCTCAGGGCACCTAATCGCGTTGGAGTTCGTTCACAGTTCGTAGTAAACGCTTGATCGAGCTAGCGGACATGCCCAATTGTGCCCCCCTAGGACTGCGCATCGACTCCTGCGCACGTGGAATCGCAACTATGGTAGTGATGGGCGTTTTGGCTATCAATCTGTGATTTTAGTATAGATTTCGATTGAACTAATCGACCAAGGTTTAGGTAATTTGAGAGTTGGAGATCTAGCCTTGAAATTCCTGGTTCCCATTTCGTTTTCGAGGACAAGCCTTTCTCACCTCACCTTCACCTCTACGATAAGGTAGTTTCGAAAAGATTATTTAGTTTCTTTTCGTTTCTTGAGCTAAAAAAGAAAGATAGACAATCAGGGATCCTTTTCTGTGATAACTGGAACCTCCCTACAGCATCTGGGTAGTAAAATGATTCAGAAGTATTGTTAAATACTAAATATTTTAAGCATATATAGGTAGCTACACAGTTTAGTAAAACACATCACTAGAGACGAATATTCTAGCTTAGACTAGACGTAATAGTATATTCGCGAAGATTCGAGTGTAGGTACTGATAGACTGATTGTTAACTCATAGCGAGGATTTAAGTGTTGCGGTGCAGGTTTGAAAACTGAATTTATACAAGTACTATGAAGTAAATTATTAATCGAAATGTAAGTTGATACCTAAGGCAGAAAATAAAATACTTTACAACATTAGGTACACACATCAAGAACCAATAGAGTGTTCAAGAATGATACTAACATAAACCTATGACTACTTGTCAAACCAGTACAAATGGAAACGGTAGATCTTTATCCAAATAAAAAAAATATCCTGCATTAAACATAATATTATCAAGTAAAATGAAAAGAAATTCCCAAAATATCTACCATTCAAAATTCAAATTCCTTATTTGCGATATTTAGAATTACTTGCCTAACACCTGTTTCGTTAGCAGCAATTTGAAAATAGCAATTTGCACAAAATAGTGCGGTTTTGCACACCACAGCCAAATTTACAGTCGTCATAATTATATATCTACGAGTACTTTGCTTAATAGTATAATCTTGCAATGTGAGTACTTGGGATTATACAAGTAATTTAATTTATGGTAGTTATTTATAGTTATACTCCTCCGCTGACCTCAAATTGGTCAGTGGCTCAAAGGCGATGGCCGAATATCGCCCCATAGATAGTCGTTTTATGTTGGATTTGAGAAAACATCGAAAGACCTGACAACATAGCTGTGAAAAAAATAGTATTTAAATTATAATATGAAACTACTTACAAAACTAGTTTTTCTGTATCTAGCGTGGTATAAAAGTAAACAGAAAGGCGACGTTAGAATTAGTGACTACGACCGCAAAAAGTATTTACAACTTTAAAACCCCACTGGTTACAGCTACAATTTTTATATGTGTTTTCTTAAAGATGATTGAACCACTAACCTAGAAATTTCAGTTTAATTGTGACGCATGTACTTTTGGGGCAAATATACACAAGATTTGCCCCAAAAGTACATGCGTCACAATTAATGGAGTCGGCCATTTCCTTTGGTATATTTAAGTAGGTAGGTACAAAGTTACAAGTAGTATTTCAAATAAATGAAGACGCTGGTAATCAGTTTTTTATTCTCCCTACAACATGCACTGGGCGAACATGACCAACAGCACTCCTTTAAAAACAATTACTTTAGTGGATTCTTTGAATAATGTGAATCACAAAATAAAATGGAGCGCACATTTATGACTGCAAAATACGTTTAAGTACGAAAACAAAATGGTTATACACTTAACGACGCAAAACGGGATTTATTATTAACACACAACGACACAAAACGGGATACATTGATTTATTATATACTATATAGGTAATATATTTATCAAATCAATGAATGCAACTAAGTAATACTTTTTTCGTGCAACCGACCCGAAACGTCGGGAAGGTAAATACAAATTTGCCTTTTAAAAAGTATTAGTTGCATTAAATCCCGTTTTGTGTCGATAAGTGTATATTTAGAAATGCAACAACAAAGTTTGAAATCCTATACAAAATGGTGAGTTAAACTGAGAAGGCGTAACTAGGTTGTTGTTAGGATCATTCAATCTTATTCCTATTTCCTCGCAATTCCTTTCAAGACTGTCATATAAGACAAAATTATAGAAACAACATCAACAAATTCTTTTATATTAATGAGGTATTAATTAGTCACATATAGCCTAAGAGCTTCAAATTACCTACATACTTCCCAACTTTATTAACTTTGTTAACAATTATGTGTTCTAACTAACTAGCCCCTACCTCGTCTCCTCGGCGTCTGCCGCGTGCACGGCCCGGCCGGTCGTAGATATCGATGGTTTTAGCTAGTGAACGCATATGTTTTAGCCTACTATCTTAAGAAAATTAACAAAATCTATTTCGGTACGAAACAGATAGGTAGTGGCTTTAGACGACCAGTTCAATACATAAAAATATATCAAGGTTCAATACCTAGCTATGGTAGGTAGTTGGTATGGTCGGCTTAAAAATATCTACCAGTTTAATCAAAATGTCATGTTTAAGTAAAATAGCGATAGGGTTAAACTCACACATGGACTTATTACCTTTTTAAAAATGAAATAAATGCACATGACGTATTATTTTTTACATAGGAAAGTCAAACCTGTTGTTCAATGATTTGAAACCTTAGGGTGGTGGACCACTTTCTTGGCCAACCTTACCTAAGCAAAATCATTTAGTAGCAAATATAGTACTTAGCTATAGCAAAAGAATCTGGAACGGTTTGCCAGTGACTGGTTAAAGAAAAAACCGCATATACATGGTAACACATTCTGTCAAGCTTCCATATGTGTTGTTGACGCGTGTCCTAGTTTTTTGGTACATTGACCGATTGACAGTTAGATGTTAGGAGTGCTTTAACAATATTGACAAACATTGTAAGAGTGAATTCTACGGTCCATTTCGTTAACACTTTAATATAACATTGTAAAAAATATTGTGTTCTTTTTTTCTGAAATCGAAACCAATTAATGCCAGTAACATTTCAATCTAATCTGCCAATATCTGCAGGTACTTAATGACGATTTTTTAAGAGTGAAAAAATTCACAAAATATATTTAACGCACTTTTTATTCCGGTTCCGTCTGGCCTTTAAAGGTAAGGGCCCAGTAAGAAGTAACATTTTGGAAGTAAAACATTTTATTTAAGATTTCTCATCCGCATTTATCTTTGTGAATATACGGTAATTATTCGAGGTGACCTGCTATGCATGAGATGCAAAACGCTTCCGATCAGTTTACTACCTGTGTATTAATATCCGTATTTAGATGACTTGGTTCAATCTGATTCTAATATTAGAATCGTGTATAACTGTGTTTGAGTAGTGGCAGAGAAGCTTTGAATATGAGTTAATAACATGATGATGATGATGATGTCCTCCTAGCCGATTTCGACTACGGCGGCCTATCTCAACAGAGATTAGCCAACTGCGCAGGACATATTATAGTGCACAAGTGTGTGCGCAATACACAGGTGCACTCTCTGCTCCTTCACTCTCATAATTCGGTGAGACGGCAGTCCGACATGACCGTAGAGAGATCAGGCGCAGGACCAACGGCTTTACGTGCTTTCCGAGGCACGGGTGTTAACACCACCAACTTCCTGACTCCGGAGCTGTGTCTGAGTAATTTCAAGACAGAAAAATCCAAACACTCTCGGCACGACCCGGGATTCGAACCCGGGACCTCATGGATAGTACCCAGCGTGCTGACCACTAGACCGACGAGGCAGTCATAATAACATAGGGATATTATATCGCGAGCCATGTTTCAAAGGACAACGCTAACTTATTTATTAATACTTTTTGCACAACTAACTAGCTTTACAAATGGCGGACTTAAACATGTTCTACCTATTAACGACTGGACTAAAACAGAGAACATTCAGGCGGTGCTGACGAAGAAATAATAAATAATAAATTATTCCAACAATCGCATTTTTACCTAGCCCAAAACTAATCGTGTGCTAGTGCTATGGTTAGTACGATAACGGACAGAGGTATATTACACGCTTATAAACAAACATCCATGACTTAGGTATAAATCCTCGTGCTCATCACTTAAACATTTGACCCTTGCGGGTTTCGAACACGCAACCACAGAATACTAGTACTTCGTACAGAAGTAAGACTTAGCAATTGTATTCAAAGAAATGTCTACTCAATGTCGTCATCAATATGGCGTAATTTAGTTCGCCTCAGAGTCAAGCACGTTTTCGTGTAGACACCTACAAAAATCCATTGCAAGATAATTTCATACTTATTACTCTGCAATATGATTCATAATACACTTAATCTATTCAGTGACGTACTATCATGCGGCGCGCTAGGGTTGACTGCTATACGAAGCTAGTACCGCCATCTATCGCTCCTCACTAGAATTTACTCGTACTCGTCGCGGCACGTGCAGCCAACAGCTTAGCGCCGCGCAGTATAGGCTAAGAGCTAGCCACTAATCTTAAATGTTTGTAACTTTTTTATCGTGTTTATTAAGAAATAAAAATTCAATTTAGTATTTCAAACCCATTTTTATTTAATGAAAAAGTAACTTCAAACGCCTAAAAAAACTAAACTATAAGTGCTTAACTTTAACATATTTCTTAATTTCTTTCTTTGAGTCTTTAAAATGACGATTATTGAATTTTAATGTCGCGTATATACGCAGCCTGATAAAGGCTTACTTTGTTGCTTCAGTTTTAATGTAGGCGACACTGACTCGATATTTTTCTTCACGTCGATGTACTTAACATACTACATTTAAAAATGAGCACTTTTTAAAATGAGTAAATAAAAGCTACGGCTCCTAGACTAGCACACGTTCGTCCTTTTTTCTAGGGTAGATAAGTAGGTACTTCATATTTTGAAAATAATTAAGTAACAATAATATTTCATTTAACTAAACAGATCAGTTAACTTCATGTGTTTGGCTCTTGTCTAACTAAATACAACAAACAAAACTGTAAACTAAATAGCTATCAGAAAGTCTTTTAATTTAAATAAATATAAACTTTGATTTCAATAGAAATATTGAAATCAAAATTTCAAATCTGTAGGATGTTAGGTAAATAGGTACACATTTCTCTATTTTGGTAGGTACCTACTTTGCCAGAAAGGGCAAAAACAGTCAATCGTCAGTCTTAAACGTCAGATATCCCTTTAACTTTAATAAATTAATGAAATAATTATACTAGGTAAGGTAGTCAAGTAATTTTCTTAAACTTTGTTCATATTAATAGAATCAGGCGTTACTTTGCGGAAATCCATTATTAGATGGGAAAAAATAAAATACAATTATTTTGCTTTAAATTTCCGCTAAGAGACGCTAGCGCAGGCAACAAAACCACACAAACCGCAACCGCGTTGAGTACCAGTTCAGGCAAATGCAGATTGCACCGCCCTCCCTCCCTCAATACGCATGCACTACAGCTAATCATTAGCTGTACACACTAGCTGTAACTGTGATGCTGTAATCATTAGCTGTAACTACAGCTAATCATTAGCTGTAGTGCATGCGTATTGTGGGAGGGAGGGCGGTGCAATCTGCATTTGCCTGAACTGGTACTCAACGCGGTTGCGGTTTGTGTGGTTTTGTTGCCTGCGCTAGCGTCTCTTAGCGGAAATTTAAAGCAAAATAATTGTATTCAATTTTTTCCAATTTGTTCATATTATTAAACCATGCACCAATCACAATTTCATAATAAACCACTTTTAAAGTATCTAGGACCTTACCTCTCAGTGTCCGCAGGCAGCGTAAAAAAAAAATTGGATCCAAATCAACATTTAAACAATTAAGCACTGCACAGTATTTTCTTGCACGTTTTCTTTTTCTCTCAATTTCGGTAAAAATTGTGAAAACCGGGCGCGTACTTCACTTCTCGCTTGCGAAACGTAAACTGTTTTAGCCTCGCTGCCGGATAGCGACACCCAACTTGTTTAGTCCCTAACTCCCTACGTAGGTGCGCCCGCGCGTAGGTACGTTTTTGCTACTTACGCGGGAAGATACACAGGCCTGACGCAACCTCTTATTTTTAATTCGGTGCGCGAACCACTACTAAACCTAGATGGTCGAAAGAGAGCAGTTACTTCTTCCTTTTACTCCTTGCCTTCGGCTTACCTTATTTTGAGACACCAACACCACGATGTTCTATTAAGACCGTCCTCTTCGTTAAAAAAGTCAATTATTTATGCATACCACAGAAATCGGTTCAGTAAGAGTTTTCACGACATGTTTTCATATGATTTTATTTAATTATCAAGATTGATACAATCCCATAAGTACAACACCGTTGTTATTAGTAGGTAGTTATATGAAGTACTTCCGTGGTAGCCCAAGCCCAAATAAGATTCAGTGAAGTTTCCAGCACAAACTCAACACATAGTCCTTTATTGTGAGTACCGTTACTTGATGTTAAGTAATATATGTAGTTACAACAACATAGTTCTTCAAACTAATGAGTCAACTAAGTTTGAATTGAGGTGACTCCCAACCTGATGGTCGTTGTACTTAAAGTAGAGGAAGATATCAAAGCCAAGCACTTTTTAATTGCCTTTTACTTTAAACAGGCATCTAGGGCAAGGGTGACATCCGGTCATTGTTAGATAATAACCACTATTTTTGTTGCCTAACGGCCCGTTCACACATGGGAGTCCGTTTTACTGGTACGTTTTTAACGGATACGTCATAAATTTATGCTCTGTTCATACATAGGCACCGTATAACGTTTAACGGATCCGTCATTACTGGATCCGATGTGTGAACAGAAAACTCACAGTATACGCTTTTATATATAAATATATAAATGCGAGTCAAAACCTGTCGCATCACTCCCCCTCCTACACCCCGCACACACCGCCCGCCACGCACACAGTATCTATCCGTTAAAATTCTACGTATCCGTATATTTTTACTGTTCCGTCGTCCAGTATTCGATGACAAAACGGAATGTAATTTATTTCAGGAACGATATTTTTTACTGTATACAGAATACTTTGCCATGTGTGAAGTCGCTCATACAACTACAAACACCATCGACGAAAAGAAAACGTACACGATAAAACGGAACAGTAAGACGGAGACATGTGTGAACCGGCCGTTAGAGTGTGTACATATTGCTACCAACTTAATTACTATAGAGCCCCGTAGTGCCATATGACAAGTCAAAAGTTATTTTGAAATTTTGACAAATATTAATCGCTATAGTTATATTTTTCAAAAAATAATCTGTTAGGCGAATAGGGATCGAGGTAGATATTATACTGTCATAGCACTAAAATTGCAGATCAAAATAATTTGCAGTAATTTATTAAACTTACGGACAGTTTTTTGTATGGTGATAAAATGCAGTTTTTTTTTAATTTAATTTTCTACGTGATACACCGTAATTTTGGTTGCTAATACAGTGTGGAGACACCTTAACAATAACAAACTTATTTCGTGTGAATAATCCCGGTAACGATAGTAGGTATAATTGTTTGTTATTACTTCAGCACCCGTAGCTTTAATTGAGGATGATTAGTCCGTGTTGTCACATCACATTATAATATTATCATTTCAACACTATATTGTTAGATAAACAATACATTCTTCAAACCATTAATGGATTATTATAATTTACTTTAGATCTCAGGCAAAGTCTCAGGGGAAAGGAGTGTGAATGTTAAGGATTAATTATCATTGACGCTAGAATTACCAACTAAAACAATTCTGCAAGTTGGATTGCTCGTTCGTTTTTTGTTAAACGAAACAGAGCCCTTACTCCGGTTGACGACGTCCGTATTTTCGAATGTAGCCGTCCCTTTCACTCACGACAGAATGACAGCGCGACCGAGCGTGATGGCTACATTCGAAAATACGGATATCGTCAACAGGAGTAGGGCCTCAGAGGCCTTACTACGGTTGACGATGTCCGTATTTTCGAATGTAGCCGTCCCTTTCACTCACGCCAGAATGACAACGCGAACGAGCGTGATGGCTAGACTCGAAAATACGGACATTGTCAACAGGAGTAGGGCCTCAGGATCCAAATGTTGAATACATTTTAGTACTTAAGTAAAGTAAGGCACTTATTTTGGTGTGAACTATAAGATTGTGTTATGTTTCTATAATCAAATTATTTCAGTACGCCTATGTAAACCTGTGAGTTACTTATACTAAAAGCTTTAGCTTTAATCAAAACTGAAGACAAAAGGATATGCTGGTTCTTATAAAAAAATATATGACATTTTCATTAAGAAAAACCGTTCCTGAGGAAGAGGATCTTGACAGACAGCATACAACTAAGTGATCCTAAAAGGGCTCCTTTTTTTCCTTTTAAGGTGCGTAAGATAGAACTCAGAATTATGAACCTTCTTATCAACTCGTGACTGAACTCAGTGGCCTAATGTAGGAAATAATTAGAACACATAACACTCATAAAAATAATAATTGAATTTTTTTTCTTTGTTTTCTAATTAAAAAGACAAAGGCATTCTGGGTTTTTATTTCAGCAAAGGTATTTTCTTCAAGCTCTTCCTCGAAGCTTTCGAATAGTTTCGGCAATCTTTCGTCACTGAGCCGCTCCAAATTTGATAACCGGTGGAATTCGATTATATAACTTGAGGCAAACCGTTGAACTAGACCCCGAAACCCGTGAAACTAATGTTTAACAACACTTATGTTCTGTTTAAATAAATCAGCCAGGCCATTGCCAAGCTTTGTAACCGAACTAATGTAACCTAAATGGGAAAAATAAAAATAAAATTATTTTGCTTTAAATTTCCGCTAAGAGTTTTAATTATAATGTAACCTAGTTTAAAAGTTTGACATATAAGTAACTATAGTCATAGTAAGTCCACGAAACTATTGCCGATAAACTAATAATAAACTTTACTTTGGTTGTGGTACTTGTGGTCGATCCATATGAACCAATGAAGAAGTTTTGGGGAACCTTTTGTCTTAAAGTTGTTGTAACGCCTTAAGTAATTTAAACGCCTGAATGTTTACATTAAAATAAATTGGTAAGTACATATTATTAAGTGCTTTGTTTTCATTTTTTCGATTTGACTATGCGTTTCTGATCTCCCTTGCGTACGCATAAGGCCCGCTACACACATACGACACGTAACAATGGCGTTAGTTTTGACCTTTTTGCATTATGCAACTGGTATAGCAATTTAGTAAATTGAGTAAGTACATGTACGATATTCATTTGCGTGTGTTAATACAATGTAATTTATCTAGCGCAAAAGCAAAATATCTTTTTGTTCTTCGTTACGACATGAAATTGATTTAATGAATTTATAATAATTGTTTTAATTTGTTTTACTAAGCTTAAATATTGTATTTTTGTTTCAAAAGAACAGGTATCAAAAACTTCCTATAATTAATATTTTATACAAAAATGAAGGTTGTGTATACAAGCCTTAATTTTATTGTTTGTTGTCAATCGAAAGATAATGTACTGTACGTTTGATCAACAAACAACTTTATAAAATCTATCCAGCATTTTTTTAGGTGTCAATATTTGGCGTCAAATCAGACGTAGATACGTAAGTAAATTATAAATAACTAATATGGTTAGCTACGAAATAGGATAACTTACCTTTTTAAAGGTATAAAGTCTACTATCACGTGCAGCCTTGAAACCTTTATTATCTATGGAGTAATTAGCGGTCCCACGTACGACTCATCACGGCCCAAACGAGAATGCAAATCAAACATTGCAAAGGTCACATTATTATCTAACACTATTGTGGTCTACGCGCAGGGTTGGCACTTGGCATTTGGTAAACGCTTTTTATTGGATAGTCAAAATCAGAATGTTTGGTATGTACACACCTGGTTTTCACGAGTCTTCGATATTTCGGCATTGTTTCAGATGTTCATGGTCACTAGATGTTTTGTTTTCTCTTTTTTTCCTTAGGGAATGCTCTTACGCACACCCGGCAGCGGGGGCAGACGGGGGTTATGTGGTACTCCATGCTTAAGGACCGCCTACCCACTAAAAATTTACGGGTTTTTTCCGTGTCATTAGTGAGGCGAGAACCTTAGGCCCTAAGCATAAGCCCTGAGCATGAATACGAGTATACAGTTATTTTTATAACTTAAGCAATTTATAGGCAAGATTTTACGAAATTTAATTATGCATCTACAGCCTTCGTATTCTGGCAGTGGATCGCTTTTGCCGCGAGCGCCTACCCGGATTGTTGTTATACTTTCGCCAGCCCTGTGGCGACGTCTCCACCTGCTATTGCGCACGCGCCGATGCCCAGTGACACACTTCCGACGGTTTCCGCCAACTCGCGCGCCCCACCGACCGCCGGCCCTTACTTATGTAAACGTCAATAGCGATCAATCTGTTTTATTGAAACAATTTTGTTTTTGATTATTGCGTGGACAATATTGACATTTATCGTTAAAAAAAAGTTTCTAGCTTGTATTTTAAATATTTTTACATTTATATTTATAGATCCATCGGTGAAAAAACAGTCACGTTGGTCTAGTGGTCAGCTAGTATTTTTACTTTTACGTACTAGTTCAAATCTTTGGCGAGTTGAATTTGAATAGAAAAAGTAATGCCAACCACGTGATGCTTTGGATTTATCGTCCTACGATTTTGTTCTTGATCAACGTCCTTGATCATAGGTTGCCAAACATTTTAGCCTAAGACTTACTTCTCCATGAAGTCCCAAGGACCAGGGACCTAGCTGGCTCATTGTACCAACCAACATTCTATTAATTATGTGCTAATTTTCGGGTGCTTTGGAGCGGCCACAGGGGGGTTGACAAGTGGAGACCCATGCTGTAGATTAATGAGGAAAATGGAGTGATGACTAGAGATGGGCGATTATTATTAAATTAATCGGATGGTCTCTGTAATCGAATGTATTCGATAAGCAACCGCAGTCATTCGATTACGCGGCGAGCAATACCGGAGCGCGCGGTGTGCAGGCCGTACTACCATTGACGAAATATATTTTCGTCCATGATACTACTAACTACTAACGAATGAATCGTCATTCGTCGCGTCGATTAATCATTCGGTCGCTACCGCTACCTGTCATGTGCGCACAGACGTGGCAATTGGATCGAATGCATCGAACGGCCCAGTATAGATTATCATTCGATTGTCGATTATTATTCGATTATTTTTTTTCGAATTACTAAATCGACATTCGATTGTTCGAATGGTCGAATTGGTGGATCATTGAATCATTTGATTAATTTTTTTCGAACAATCGCCTATCGCAAGTGATGACTGGTACTTCGTAGTATTTTTTAGCTTTTACAAACTGTATCTTAATTATTCAAATAAAACCGTTCAACTGTTGCATTTTGTTACAATTTTTTAAATACATGGTAATTAACTTGGACGATTCCTTATTTAACAAGACGTCTCCGATTCTAACGAATACGGCTCATCGTCGCATGCGCCGGAGCAGCCTTGTAGTGTACATACCTACGCGTTGCGACAGGCTAAGCGTTTATGACATTCGTTGGACCAGAAAGGGCTGCGGTGTTTCGACACATGGACCCTATGATATTATTGCTAGGTCACCTATCATTAAAAAACAACATTCTTTAAATTATCAAACGTATTGAATGTAAGCAAGTACATGTATCATTATTAGCAGCCTGTCGGTCATGCTTACTAATATCATTTCGACTAAACACGCTGCTGTTTGTTTCTATGGTATGTTTGGGAGTCGTAATTCTCATTAATTAAAATAAAAATTGATTTACAGATTATACCCACGGATTCCATTCTAAATTATATTTATATGTTATTGTTACGGACACCCAATCGGTTATATTATGTTTATATTTGAATGTTGTAATTTAGTATAAGATATTTGTGGATTCAATAAAGTTTAATTTTCTCATAGGGCTTAGCGTAAGAAATAATGTAAATTAGCTCAGGGCTTGTTTTATTTGATAAAAATAGAAAACCGGTTATCTATAGGTGATTCCCACTTGCAATAAGTTAGGCAGGTAGGAACTAATAATAAAATATAAAGTAGGTAGTTTGGTACAGGGGCGAAGGAGACCCTATCTGGTCGTCCCACTCAGGCAGTGTGGGACCGGTAAGACCAATAGTCTGTCCCTGTCCCCCATCTCGCACATTCCGAGGGTAGGTAGGAAAACCCGCAGAGGTAAAATGTTGTGAGTGGGAATTGTTAGGCTATCGGTAGGTAGTATGAAATATTGTAGAAAGAGATAGGAGATACGCATCGGTTGCCTCCCTCAGTATTTCGATGTTTTGAGGGTGGCTGTTGAACGCGTTGGAAAGAGTAACGTAGGTGCTATCTTTATCCTTTCGCCAGTAAACACTAGGGTGCTTTAGTCACTAAGTAAGACCTATGTAATTAGTATAAGTATAGGGCCGTGAGCGCCGGAATTTGTTAGCTGCTCTCACGGTCATCGGTCTCCAATAAAGAAGAAAGAAACAAGAAGCGTTTTATTTGAAGAATACAGTCCATAACATCGGGGGAACGATCGTCTATATATTGGCTCGAGTGCGTAGCTAATAGTTAGAAAAAAAATTCGCACACGGGCAGAATTTGAACCCACGACCTTTGGCTAACCAGGCTAACGTTTTTACCATCTGAACTACCGTGCAGACTATCCATACTTATCCATAATTTCTTATTTAACATAAACCTAAAAATAAAATAATATGATAAATAGTGTTTAAAAAAATCTTAAAGTTACTAATATCATTAGTGATGCAATATTTTTGATATGTTACGCCAAGAAAGCGTTATCTGAATACGATATTCGATATTTTTTTCACCAATCACCACTCAGCCTCCATCACCTAATCTTGGATCATCTGATCTACATAAATTCGCAATTACGCAATGAAAGTTTCGGCTATTGTGCCATTCACTTCTGTCTCATTTTATTGTTGATATTTTAATCTTTTTTATTTATCAGATGGCTATGAGCAGCGAACTTGCATACGGATAGAGAGTGGAATTCATTGCCGGCTGAAGTTTTCCCTAAACAGAATGATTTGGATACTTCAAGAAAAAAGAGAAAAGGCTGTTTCATGTTAGACAGACTCATCCCGGCGGCACCGTCGTTAACAATGATATTGTGGACAAATGTCTGCCAACAAATAAATAAAAAAGAACTGCCACTGTGAAAGTCATTTTTACCCGACTGCAGCACCAGAAGGAGGGTTGTGTAAAAGTAAAAAGTAAAGTCAGCCTATATAGATCCCACTGCTGGAAAAAGGCCTCTACCTCAACTATGAGGAGGTACGAGCCATAGTCCACCACGCGGGCTCAGTGCGGATTGGTGGAGGGGTGTCTGTAAGGCAAGTGACAAACCTTACTGTCAGATGTTATCAAGCCGCCCTAGGGCCTGTGACTAGGCTTAACGACTAAAACTACAGAACAGATATTAGCCGGGACCAACTGCTTAACGTGCTTTCTGAAGCACGGAGATGCTTGTGATGGACGTCACTAAAAAATGGTCGTAATAATCACACATCCAATCACGACTGCGCCGTGGGTTGTTCAACTTTTGGTATTCCTACCAAAGCGCTGCCGCCACTACGCTACAAGCACCTTGATTCTACCAATAGGTATTTTAAAATAGAGTCTAAGCATGTAGAATTCATGGAAATACATCGAGTGTAACACTTTATATTGTAATTTAAAAAGTAGATGAATAGTTTTGAGTTCTAAGTACTTTTGCTGCTGATAAAAGCACGTAGCCATGGAAGCTAGTTAATTAAAATTACTTACAGAAGCTTCTTCTATAATTCCAGAGATTACGCTCAAGATTAGAACTGTGTCTGTGGTTAACGCCAACCCTATTACTCGAGACAATGTTGCAAGCTTGCGAGTACGAGCCTCTCACGTATTTAGTAGCAAGCACATCAGACTATTCTTTTTTTATTGAAAAATCGCTCCTATTACGAAGGCATAAAGTACCCCAGTGTTTACCTAGACGTGCTGGCGCCCGTACACGATGATGCATTGGTCTCCTAGTTCCTGGTTTTGTTCAACCGTTGCCAGACAAAGATACAAGATATGTCATGGGATAATGCTCTACCCGCACAGGGTACTCTACAGGGTAGAAAGGAGAGTATTGGCGAGATATCTACCAGCAATCGGCTCGATATTTAATAATAGTGTTGTCATAGTATCGAGCGGGTTATTATTATTATTTATGAATAAATATAAAAAATATGAATGAATATCATGATTGCAAAAAGAAAAAAATGTGTAGCTAATAAGACCAAAGAAACCAACCAACCAATGAATATGAAACGAAACCAAAACCAAAGAATAATAAGTCAGCCTATTAGATCCCACTGCTGGGAAAAGGCCTCACCTCAACTATGAGGAGGAACGAGCCACACTTCACCACGCGGGCTCAGTGCGGATTGGTGGAGGGGTGTATGTAAGGCAAGTGACAAACCTTACTGTCAGAAGTTATCAAGCCGCCCTAGGGCCTCTGACTAGGCTTAACGACTAATACCACAGATATTAGCCGGGACCAACTGCTTAACGTGCCTTCCGAAGCACGGAGATGCTTGTCATGGACGTCACTTAAATGGTCGGAATGGTCACCCATCCAATCACGACCGCGCCGTGGGTTGCTTAACTTTTGGTATCACTACCAAAGCGCTGCCGCCACTGCGCCACAAGCACCTCAGCCAAAGAATATCCATCTAGAATCTAAACAACGAACACAACCTTCCTATAGAAATCCATTTTGGTTCAAGGAAATAAAAAAAACAGTAAGTATATTAGTTTTTGATGATTTTATCGAAAAATAGGGTATGATTATTCAAAACTTACTTGTTCCTATATAAAAGAGAAAACCGCTTAAAGCTGTTATAATTTCTTAATTTTTGGTATTTAAAAAAAAATATCGACAACATTTCTAGCAGCACTAAGATGGACGTCAGATGTGTAACTACAGATACCTACGTCATTGGATAATGATCGTGCGGGTAGAGCAACCTTATAAGGTAAGGCTTGATTCAGGATTCGATAAAGGGAGGAAGTGAAAGCGCAGGCAGCTGAGGAAAGTGCTAACAGTCGGAACAGGGCCGCTACTGTGTAAGAATATACATACAGGGTGTCCCAAAAGAGCGTGTCAAACTAACACTGGAGGCTATAGGTTCACATTCAAATAGGGATTAACGCGACGGATAGTAGGTAAAACAAAATTTACCTTTAATTTTACCTACTATCCGTCGCGTTAATCCCCGTTTTAATGTGTTCTTATAATGAAACGCTAAAGTTTAAGAATGATTATTATTAGCTATAGGTTTTTTTAACCTTCGGATTAACTTACAAAAAAGTATTTTGGTTTGGGAGATAATGCTATTTTTTGTTCAAAAATGGCACGCCAAATTGACCCTCGAGATAGCTCAGCCATAGTTACCTTTAAATCAAATAACATGACTCTAGTCAGAAAATGGTCTTTTATTGTAATCTTCATACAAGAAAAATACAAAAAAAATGCATTATCTTCCAAGCCATGTGACTTTTATTAGAGCCAAGTCTATCGACTATGGCTAAGCTATCTCCAGTGTCAGAGTACGCTCTTTTATGTACTTATTTTTGACCATAGCTATCCCATCGGATACTCGTGGAGTTGCGGGTACATTTCCCAAATATTGATGAAATCGAACGCCGGCTCACTAGCGTAACAAGCACTTACAAAGATTACTAAAACAAGTAATAAACATAAGTGAGTGACTAACGACATCTTAAGCTCAATTGGGTTGAGCAAACTTCCGGATAGCGAGGGGCCGAGTCCCACGTGCAGAAGATAGTCATTGAATTTTTGTGTACAAATGTACTTTCGTAAAAACTTGCGAAGAAATTGCCATCCCTGAATGATACTGCGGGAAAGAATCCGGCGTTTTTTCATAGAGCACACAAAACTCGCTGAACTCAGTGAAGTGTGCGCGGATGGGTTAGGGTTTCCACACGGGTGGTATTTTCAGTCCTTAATTAAATATTTGTTTAGATTTTTAGTGCAAATGCTAAAACAAAAAATACGGAAAACGTCTTATAGAGTAGGGCCCTGGAGTCAAAATGTCGATGGCATTGAAGGAAACTTGCTAAAACTTGTCTTTAATTACTTGTGAGTGAAGTGTTAATTGGTACCTATTCCATACGTATTAAAAACACGCAATTTAAAATGAGGGGCGTGATTTGCACGAAATGGTAATAAATTAATCCAGAATTTTAGACAACAAAGAAAAAACGACTTATATGTAAAAAAAATATGGTCATATCGGTATCCATTTAGATTTGTACAGTTTTAGATAAATTCCGCGTTACTCTGGTAAGTAAAATATTAAATAAAATATTATTTATCAAATGGCATCGTCATCGCAGACGTATTAATGCGCTAAAATAATTTTAAAAATCGGGTAAATACTGTGATTAGTATTCCTAATTATTAGAGTGTGAATGAGATTGGTCCCTCTTTTTTAACCGACTTTAAAAAAGGGTGAGATTGAAATTTATATTATTTTTAACCGAGTGTTATTGCGATTGTCATTCTTAATAGCTTATTTTTACTCACTGACAAAATAATACATTTCATAACTCCTGTTCACGCACTAGCCTCGTGATACGTAACGTACGACACGCACTGGACGAGGACCTCCGAGCACCGGCGAAGAACACCGAACCGAGGGATGCTCGGCTCGCCGGCGAACACCGATGCCCGCTCAACCACTCCTCTCCATAGCACCTAAGTGAGCGGTCACTGTCTCTGCCTTATTGAAAAGTAGCCTAGGCGACTTGAATCAAAACTTTCATACAGTCCGCTTTTGATTTCCAACACCTCTACTATCGAAGACCATTTACACTCCTAACATTAGCGGTGTAAAAACTCGTCAAACCGGACAAAAACCGTCACGAATCGCTTTCATTCTAGATAGACCGAGCAATCATTACCATCACAAAAGGTATGTTGTAGAAGAAACCATTTTTTAATTTCAATTTTAGTTAACAAGTCCGGTTAAATACGCCTCAAAAAAAAGGTGTTTGTGAAAAGAAAACTGGTTTTGTCATTTTAATTCAAAATAACTTCGATTTATTTAGAAAAGGTCAAAAAGGATAATGTAAATTGTATTTAGGTAATAAAAAAAAGAAGCACCCATATACAATTGAGTTAGGGCACAGAATAAGTACTAGTACTCCGGTTAGGATAACTGCTGAAATTACAGGGCCTAAGTATGAAAATGACATTCAGCTTTTAAAAGGTAAAAGGTAGAAATTTAACGTTTAAATAATATACCTACGTGGCGGTAATCTTATGTAAATATTGTATATGTCCTTGCTGTAAAAAGATGAAAAACCACAGAACTGGAACAATAACAATGAAGTATTTTAGACCATTTACAAAAACCGATAATAGGAAACTATAAAATTATACGTTAGTATTCTATTGTTATTAAACATTTCCGTGCATGTAAATAATATGTATTGCAAATGCATCGCGTTCGTTCACGTGTAACAATACTATTATGGGCAGTAAATGGTCATGAAAAGCTTTATGAACTAGGTAAAGACCTTGGCGTAAATCCTTCTTCATTTGTTCTATTCAGGAAAAAAATAACTACATAGAGTTGATGATAAAAGTGGTAAGATGTTGAACTTTTAACAATAGAATACCATAGGTTCCAGTTGTTGCAGTAGAAAAATTGTTATGGCCGTTAAAAAGCAAGATGCTATAGCTGTAAGAGCTCTACTAGATTTGTAAACAGTAGGTATAGTGAGCCCTACATAAACCTTTCCTGAACAAATTTCCGCAGCCATATTTCAACCCTATGTTCATCAAACATAGAGTTCAATATCATTTGAAATATTTTGACAGTTTTTGGAAGGTTGATACGAGGCCCACTGTACCTACACAGACGCGTACTCGGTTCAGTAAAATTGCATTGTTCTTCACGTTTTATGCTTGATACATAATTGAACCTACTTCTTATTACTTGCTATCCAGCTAATTTATTGAAATTTATTGAAAATTTTCAGATGCTTGTTCCTTTCCTGGTGGCCATTTTATACGACGCCATCTGCTCCTGTCTTTCTCTCAAAATTTTTGAAACTACATTTTTTAGTATTGATCACAAGATTACATCGTAAGCAAGGCCAATTTCAGTCTGAAAAAAAAGAGTAAGTCGGATGCAATGCAGTCGTGACTGACCTTAATAAGATAATTTCTGCAAACGAAATCATGAGTGAAGTGGTCTAATTGAACAAGCACTTTGGGCAATAAGATAATGCCAATTTGATCTTCGGACTTTAGATTTAACTTGTTGTTCTGCGTTAAGCTTTCTTGCGTTCACCGATGAGTTTATAAGTTATTTATATTTATTTTCACAATAGGCGTTAGTATTTTTGGACAATTGTATCATATGTTTTATTTAATTAACATAGTTCTTAGGCTTGTTTAGACACTATGTTACGCTGAGCGTAAATAAACTGGTAGTTAGAGCTCTATAGGCCAGTTTATATATATATTAATAAATCTGCTTTGGATTGAAAGCAATGAAAATTTGATTCTCGTTCAGATCAGCCATCATTTAAGACAGCAACTGCAACAAAAATAAGACATAAGCAATTATTGTTCTTTTTTGAACTTGCTTTGCAAAAAGTTGTATAAAAAGGGGTCACAAAATTCATAAGACAAATTAATTAACGGTATTGACACGAAGGCTAATCGAAGAAGAAAGAAAACGTTACATAAGGCGCCGAGACGCGGCCCGTCTTGCGCCCGCGCCGCGCCGTTTGCGAAACGAACGCGCGTTACGTCATTGATGCAAACATACGGAACGTTATTTTGTTGGGACTCGGAAATTTGAATTTTATCGGTAATAAATAATATAATGTCCTCCTAGCTGAATTTCGACTAGGTATACTCGTAGTGGCCATCTCAACAGAGATGAGCCGACTGCGCGGGAGATATTATAGTGGACAAGTGTATGCGCTGTGTATTGCGCTCCCTGACTACAGGGTGCACTCCCTGCTCCTTCACTCTAATAATTCGGTGGTAATAAATAATGTAAAAATATAAAGACATATACTCCAAATCTTTTCAGCAACAATCAAGATACGAGTAGACAAGTTATTTCTTTTTCAAGTTTAAATGTGATTAACTAACAACGATAATAATCATCTGAGACTTCTAAGAAGGTTTGCCAGTTGCCATTACGGAGCTTCTATCCAATGTTCTCCTTCTCTTTTCTGCTGTTTCATCTTAATAGTACTGTTATTACAATAATTAAATTAAATAGACTTAGAAATCAATAATATAAGCTCCATGCATCTGATAGATCCAGTATGACAACGACACGACTACTAAAATATGCAGTCAGTTAATAGTATAATATTTATACTTTTTATAGAACAGTAAAAAGAAAAACGAGCGAAAAATACTGTTTTTAATAGTATGGTTTAGAACCCTATATCGTATGTCCATGTTCCTACTTAAAGTCTGTGTAAAAATATCTAGGCAAAAAATACTTACTACCTACTAGATTTAAATTTGTATGTATTAAATGATAAATTACCATAGTAGGTTGTTATTTTTGTGTCTATCTTTTTTTAAATAAACAATTTTTTTAAAAAAGAATGTCAAGATTGTTTACAATTTTCGCCAAGCAAAGAAAAATTGACTTTATATACAATTATTAAGGTGCCTTTTACTGCGATCGCTTTGCTTGAATAACACGCTGATATTGAAAATTAGTCGGTTTAAAATGAGATTGGCAACCGTATGTGTTGCTGGACTTGTGTACATGGAGTGGTTTTGCCCGCTTAACCCGTATTACTTCTTCCTCCTTGGTTGACTAATAAACACCCACTAAACAGATAATTCGAATTAGCTTGAGTGCAGATAAAGATCCCCACCAGGTGCTACACATCTTTTGAACTTTATTATATTCAATGTTTAAAGATATCGCTGCCTAACGGTAAAGGAAAACATCGCGAGGAAACCTATAGTACACTAGTTGTCTAATGTATGAAATGGAGTAGGCAATGACACACCACTCCATCAAATTACCAAAGTCGTGGTGTATGTGTTTGATTCCACATAATGATCAAGACTCTCAGTCATATGGTTCAGAAACATCTCGCCCCCCTTTCAATTTAATATATATTTATTTCACACAAAGTCAATAGTGTTAGTAACAATAATCATATGCTAATGTATGTAAGGGTTACAAGTAATAAAAAAGACTAAAATTAATTAAAAACACATGACTAACTTCAGGGCAAGCCCAATGAGAAATTGCGCACATGGACGCACAGTCCATCCTGTCCGCAATCATCACTGTTGGTGCTGGCCCGCACCCCGCGCACCAGGCATGCGTATCTTTTACGCGTTGTTGCATAGAAGCAGTCTATGCGTGCTTCTGCAAGCATCCCACTACAGAAGCGAGGCAGCCTCAACAGCACCCTGAGAGCGTTGTTGTATTGCACTCGTAGGGCGCAGATTGCTCGTTGGGTATAGGTGTTTTACAGGCTACATGTGTAGAAAGAGGTGCAATATTCTCTGAAGAATGTAAACTTAACTTTCCCCAAAAATAATATGTTGTTTAAGCGTCTAGCTTTTAAGTATTGCGTTTTAAAGATTACATCTATCTCTTTCCTGATTTCATTAAAATCTTTTTAGCGATTTAGATGTGAAAGAAAATGTTACAGGCAATTTTAAGGTTGCTTATAGGTACTCGTAGTATCTATCATTACTCGGAAAGTCATTCGGGCACCTACGTCTTTTTGTGGAAGTCGAAGTCAGTAATGTAGGTACAGTTGATAACCTTGCCATATCCGTTTACTGTTAAATAATTACTAGTATCTAGTTAAGTTGAGAAACCAGCTGACTAACTAACATTTAACTTCTAACCATGTACGTAATGTCTTAAAATGAAGTTGAGTACCTACTTAAACTTGCTGTTAGAATATGGAATGACTCAAAATTACAGTATAATTAGTCTTTTTGGCTTATCGATTTTATCGTAATGTTAATCATTGGCATTGGGCTTATATGTTGGCATTGATTCAAACAGATGAAATATTATGCCCTAGTTAAAGAATTTTTAAATAAAATTGAAGTATTTTTTTATTGTTCTACAGGGTTACAGGGAAAGTCGTACAGAAATTGGTCCCATAGTATGGTATTCAAAACCTAACCGCTATGGTGATATTGAATTTTAAAGATATTTCATAAAAATCTTTTTTCTTTTGGCTTTTCTATCGATTTTTTTCGATTGGAGCTACTAGGGCCCGGTTTTTTTATGTTTCCAATCAGAAGACATGTCAAATTATAAAAATGATCAATAAAAACTGAACCTATTACTAACAGCTTCATAAAACTGCTCGAAAACGGTTAAAATTAAAGAATTTTCACTAATTCTTTTTAACTTTGAAGACCTTTTATAAAAAAAAATGTACGGTACTTATCCTGCAAGTAATTAAAAAAATTCTACGTCTTTTTAGCTATTCAAAAGGACTTCAAAGTTGAAAACAATTAGTGAAAACAATTAATTTTAACCGTTTTCGGTTAGGTTTCGGATACCATACTATGGGACCAATTCGATCAGAAATGACCTGAATAATAACGTCCTTCAATATTCTGTACGACTTTCCCTGTAACCCTGGATAATCATCAACTTCATTCATTTGACTTTGTCATCGGTAAGTAATTCTGCAAATGTTTTCATACAAAATATTTTTCGCACAATACCTACGTATTTCTAAATTGTCAACAAGCACCTTGTAAAATAATGTTGCCAGTTAAACTGTAAAAGGCGACAATTTGCTCGGACAAAACAAACCGAGTACCAAATGACTGTTCTTTACTGAGAACAAATCACTTCCGATGCCATGAATGCCCATGAGTTTGCTTTTGTTTCGAAAAGAATGACAAAACGGTTCCTTATAACAGTTAGCAAACGTCCATATTCTTTTACAGCGTGTCCAGGTTTCGACTAGCGATAATTTAGGGATATTTACATTATCATATTTTAGAGAGATAATAAAAAAAATCTCGAGGAAAAATCAATTTAAAAAAACCATTAATTTATTACTTAATATTTTTCTCTATGAAAGTTAATAATTTTAAATTGAACATGGGGGTTTTTTGTCGATAACATTTGATTAAATTATGGCCCATAAATTATCGCCAATCAAAACCCGGGCACACTGTATATGTCGCAGGGATATTATAACATCCGTGATATTATAATTTCACTAGTGACATTATAATTACACTGATTTATTGTCAATCGTTTGCATTACTTACAATTTAACTGGCTAGTTTCAGTGCCATTATAATTTCACTAGCCCAATACAGTGACATTGTAAGGCAGTTATATTTTAACAATAACACTGGTTTAAGAAAGCCGTTAGATTATCAAAGCGATCGCTGATTGGTCTATTTTTTTACCAACTGAACTACAAGTATTGAACACTTCCAAATGCTCACGATCACTCATTTTGATAGATATTGACTAGAATGATCAACTAAATACCTCATAAAAACACCAAAAATATTTAATGAACTGATATTTAAAAAGGCACGCTCCAATGTTTATAAATGTGTATTGCGACTGACTCAATTGACCAATCAGACACGTGGGGCTCCCACCACAAACTCAACTTATAATAAACCTAGATTTATTATAATATCACTATTGCAGCCCAGTGAAATTACAATATCACTGAAAAGAGCCCGTTAAATTATACGAACTAGTCGTCATTGACAATAATCAGTGTAATTATAATTTAACTAGTGAAATTATAATATCACGTCTTTGACAAAATCCCTACGACATATATACCTACCTCGATAATGGTCAGCGGAGGGCCCTTAAAATACTTTTTTAACACGATCCAGTAATGACTTGTAGGTACACTAGATAAGTTTAAGTAATTACAAGTCATTAACGTTTGTTTTAGCGACATAAGTAACTTTATATTAGTAGTACTTATTCTGTGGTATTAGGGCCGTTTTACTAAAGTCACAGAATAAATAATAGTAAAGGCCACTAAAGCCAAGAAGAGTGGAGGGAGGATATGCTTTGCCTATAAGTTATACATAATTGAATGTAACCAGTTGAATTGTATTTTGATCAGACATTGTATTTGTCATTATTTTTTACTTTTCATCTCCGTGAAAGTATAAATAAAAACCCAAAGTCACTAATAGAGTTCCATATCGTTTGATATCTATATTTTGACAGTTTGAGTAAGTTTATGCGGGGCCAATTGTACTATTTTATTCTGCGTAGCCACTTACTTACTCAACTTTTTAAAACCTTATAAAGCCTAGTGCTAGCAAAATATTTCTACCAACTTTGATAAATTATTCGAACATTGCTTTTATACGTATTTTTTATAACCGACCTCCTTTATGATAGTTAATAAAAAAAGATTGACATCTAGAGACTGTTTTCAGTACTACAAGTTATCGACCACGACCGAAAGAGCGTCGCTACAAAGTTGGCAATATTCCGATAGATGACGCTGATTAACATTTAGTAAAGTTCCTACAGGAAAACACAGATGGCGTTAAGAATAATGTTATTTTCTTTCAAAAACTATTTGATTTTGTATTTTGAAAGTGTCTAAGGAGGACAATACATAAAAAATCAATAAAACTGCTTTTCATACGATTGGGTCAACGATTTTAACCGGTAAACCCAATTTTTTTAGTTTGTATGAACTTTTTCTATATAATTTACCAATAATATTTATTCAATTTAGTACAGAAAATGCCACTTATGAATGTTTATATTAATAAACAAACAATCATATTGGCCTGCATAGGGCCCGAAAATGTCTCCTTATTTTTTTAGGCGAAGCACTCTTCGAGATAAGATACAGACTTATATAACAAAACTAACCCAAAAATTATTACTTTTTAATTAAAAAAAGTGCGATCGCTGCATATGGGAATTATGTTGATTTTGTACCAAAAATGTGTCGAATTAGCTGGGCGGCCATTGTGCTTAAGTTCTAGGATGCCTCGATGACTAACAAACTATATTGACATAATGCATTATCGTTAGTTGTCCACACAAACAACCACGCCTAACGTAGACTCAGTGTTATACAAAATACGTACACAAAGAATAAAATATGTAATAGTGTGCGTTTTGCAGCCATTCTTCACCCCAGGGAGGCCGTTTAGGGGTGAAATAGAGGCATACTTTGGTGGTGTGAGGCGCCCGGTTCGCCTCAATGTCAGCGCGTTCGTTGGCCGCTCGTAGAGGTCGCTAGTATCGAGACTTCGAACACAGGCCCAGACGTACTTCTTCTAACCACTCCAATTCCAACCTTATTGTAAGGCTGGTAAAGCGCAATGCAAACGGATTAGAATAAATTTTGTTGAAATAATGGTCTGAAACCCTGAAGTGACAGGGCTGCGTTGTGATGTGGGTCCAATGTACAGTTCTATCGGCGGTGTCACTCTCTATTTTGTCTATGTCGTCTGGCACGGCGATTGATGGTTCTAAGATTTTATTTTTTAATGAGGTGCATTTTATTGTTTCATGAATTTTTAAGATTTTTAGCCTATATTAAATCAAAAAGGTTCAGTCTATACAGCATCGATTAAAAACTGGCTCCGATTTGGCAATAACATCAAAGCGAACAAACAATGAAGTTATGTGACTGGACCCACCTGAATCAGACCATTTATGAGACGCTTATGCCGTATCATTAATTTAATGTATTTATCGGGTTTACTCTATTGGCCGTCATTTGAAAAACCAATTATTTTATACTCTACTATTACTCTACTCTCGAAGCTAATTCTACTTACGGAAGCTAGTTCCCAATGGGCTAACTGTGTGATACAAATTGACATAATATTATCCTTAAAGGGTAAACGTAAACAATAAAAAAAGGCGAATGTTTTTATTTGCAGTAAGACTTCTGTATCCTGTGATATACTGTGAAAGAACTTTACCAATGTTTGTTTACTATTGAAAACATATTTACATATCGATGAAAATTTATAAGTAGGATAGCAACAAGGACCTATTGTAATGTGTAGCTCTATTCACAGAGGAATAAATAACTAAAGGCGTTCACCCAAAGGTACAAAACAAGCTATTGTTAGATTAGGTAGTAGAAGTTGCGGAATATACACAAAGTTTTCTCATTACAAACACCATATTGTGGGCCTCCCACAATATGGTTTCCATTAAGTACGAACCATATATCAACAATAAATGCTATTTAAATGCGAGTTTGTAATATTTAAAGTACAACCTTATTACATTTACGAGTAACGTTGGCTGTTTAATAGTATTCCGTTGCCTTATTTGCTTTTCAAAACTAAAATTACGCCAACGCCATCTTTGGGCTCTTACTATCCTCTTAGCCTCTGGACTCTGACAAGACAGAAGTAATTCAAAACGGTATACCTGCCTACTGATGATTTTTTTTAAATATAAGATTAATATATAAGATTTATATTTCATTCAAAACCTGAAATTTCGAACTCTTTACAGTGTCCGTGTTCACAAGGAGACTAGGTGCTATTTGTCATTACAACAAAGTTTTGAAAAATTTAACTTGTCACTCGTTCCTATTTTTGCAGAAAGAACTAAGCGTGTCTTGAGATCTTGCAATGCGAGGTGTTGCTTGGGTCTTTGCTAGAATAGGATTCCATGTCGGTGGAACTATTCAACCATCTTCACTATTAAGATTTGGGTGTTTTCTAATTTCAATGGCTTTACGTAGCATAATAGCTTAGGTTTGTCTAAGGCATGTTCACACACTGCAGATTTCGTGTTCAACCAAATAAAATAAAACCCTTTTATTTTATTTGGTTGAGCAGCCTTTTAACTTATCAAATAATTTCTGAATTTTCAATTCAAAATAATGTGTTTACAGTAGCTGTATCTTTGACTAATAGAGTGCAGATGGAAGAAATATCTCACCCCCCAGATCAATAGTCGAGATATGCTGATAAGTGAGCCTCGTTATTGGTACAAATAGCCGCTGTTTGTTAAGATGTTTTCGCATATTTTACCCTATCTTATGCAGCGAGGCTGTAAAGTAAGCGTTTGCAAGTTATCTACCAGTAAGTTACATTAAGTAAGTACTTAGTAAAGGCACACACGTTTTGTGTGTATTCCTACATTTTTTAATTACTAGTCTGTAGTTGTTTATATATAGCATACTGCTAGACAGGGTAGGTAATTGTCACAAAATGGCGTTGGTGATGGTGAATGCTGAAAAATAAGCAAAAGCTTCACTCGTTTTGTATTGCGTCCTTCACACGACTGCCGAAATACAACGACAAAGAAGTGTTATTCATTCTCAGCATATTGATTTTGGGTTTCGTTCGGTTACATTTTTCATCTTACCACCTTGAATATAAACCCATAAAACCTGCCTACACTAAAAAAAAGTATAAACATTGCACCAACAGAAAATCGACGCACAATGCTATCGAGATTTAAATATCGACCGCCCCCTCTTCCCCTTTGCCTCCTCTGTGTAATTCAGCGTTTCAGGCTTCAGACGACCCTCGTCAAGGTCGCAGACTACGCACACAGACGCAGGCACGCACACGCACGCCTCTTGCACCCTGTATGTGCGTACTTCGGTCGTTAAACTTTTAGGCATAGTATATTTACGCCTACTTGAGTGCTTTGGTTGGAAAGGTAGTAAATGCACATTTAACTTTAGCTTTTGTACTAAATATTCTACATTCTTGTAGAAGGTTCTCTTCTCTTATTCTAAAAGGTGGGCTTGACTATTGGGATTATTAAAGCTGTATAAGTATTGTGTAAGATGGGTAGTTAGTAGTAGTATTTACCACAATTTAACCCTTTAAGGTAAAATTTGATATTTTTTTAAATGTTCATTTTGCTAATTATGTGTGAACCTAAAATAAATACTGAACTCTATTATAACTCATTAGGCGTAGATATAGACTTCTTGTTAGTACATAACAAGCGAGATAATTTTTTAAACAACCTTTACAAGAAGTTCTTTTTATTTTTTCATTATTTTATCTAGTTGTAAATTTATTACACGCTCAATAAAAATAAATTATTATTATACTAAAATAAAGTTATATACACATAAATTTAAAAATAAAAACTAAACTATTTACATTACATTTACATTAAGTTACTTTGTATCTAGGCCTCTTTTTCCGTAAACACAAACGCAGTGATAGCCCAACAATATTTTATTTATTAAATATATCTTTGACGATACAAAATCACTTTTTTTATGTCACTTGCAGCATCAGCACCTGGCTTCAAACCCGTCGTTGGGACGCACGTTTACCCGTCTGGCTCACGTTATCTATCGGCGTTGACATAAACCGTTACATTACATTTATACGAACAGATACGTACATAAATGTATTGTATATAAATAAATACTATCGTATTTCAGGCTGTGCACTGCAGGTGGTGTTGGTATAAATCGCATCAAAAGATCAAAGGTTATTTAGAAACTAGAAATACATTTAGGAACATCTCGATGAAAAATGCCGTCGAACATGATAAATCAGGCTAAAAAAAATCACAAAAAGAAAACACAGTTATGAAAACAGATTACCCCTGGTGGGACTCGAACCCACAGTCCCCGGCTTAGGAGGCCGATGCCTTATCCATTAGGCCACAGGGGCGATGACAAAGGGTGGGAAAATAGCGTACCGGTTCTGTGTCTTATTTTAAGAACTTTTTCAGGAATACGATTGTTGGAAAAGTTCGACAAGGTTCGGTGAACATTTTTATTTACGAATTTCTGAAAGGTTTGTTACATATCCAATTGGATTATTGTAATTTGTATGTATTGCCTGCAGACTCTACGATGAATAAGTTTATTTATTGTTTCAAGTAGGGAGGGATATAAATATTATTTAACAGTCAATAAGATTCACACAAACAGATACAATAAATTGGCGACAACATAGCTAACTCACCAGACCAAATTCATGTGTAAATAATTTTGATGTTTGTGTTATTCACTAGCATATATGATATATTTATATAATATTTTATCTTAATTGTTAACTCACCTGAAACTAAGTAGCCTAGCCATTTTTCAAGGCAAAAAATATCACTTTCAAGTCAAGTCAGAAAAGCCTTAAAAGCTTGTAAGTAAACGTACAGTCCACACAACCTACCCTGATTTGTCAAATTTCTGCAATCATATTTCAACCTTATGTTTATCACACATAGAGTTCCATATATTTTGAGATATTTTGTCAGATTTCGGTAAGTTGATGCGGGGCCCACTGAACATGGACATCCTAGCAAAAGCTCTAAGGTTGCTAACGTCAGATGCATTCAACTTACTTGTACTGAAAGTAAGTAGAAAAAAAAAGTGTGGTCTCACCCGCCCTGATAAAAAAAGAAAAGCAAAGTTAGGTACCTCATAAAGCTCCAAGCCCAAGACCGCTGACGTCAGATGCAAGCTCGCGCCACTCAAGGGCGCTTTTGCCCGCTAGAGGGCACTTGCTGCATCCGCCACAAAGCACTATTCAGGTCAATCGATGAAGGGATTTTGAATTTTATCTTTATTGCTGTGTACGTAATTTAAGGTGAATATTGTGTGTGGGGCGGGGCATATTGAATTTTTTTAGTTATTCCTAGCGAAAATGTGGCTTTAGCTTAGAAGTTGTTGAAGATAAAAAGATAAACTTTTAGACGGAAAGTGAACAATGGGAACTCGTTAAAGGCGCAGAAAAAATTCGTTACAAGTTATACCTTTGTCAAGGTGTCTGCTGACATGCCCACGAAAGAAATGTAGGAAGGACTAAGAACGAACAGCGTTTGGATAATGTCGATTCGATGGAATAATAACTCTTACGAAGTTGACACAATTGGAGCATCAACACAGCCTAAACCAGTGGATCTAAAGCCTAAGATGTTTTTAAAGTTAAAATTTTGTAAAGCGAATGAATCAATCCACAATGACCTTTAGAGCATTTAAAAATAAATTGAAGAGCTGTATAGATACATCGCATCCGCTGTATTTATTACGAATTTAGGAAAAATCTTCTCAGCTGCGCGAGCTCAAATATCAAATCTGATTTGATAACTAAAAAGATAGGAAAGTTGGCGACAACAAACAGTTTGCTATTTGCGATGTAACTAGATCTCAGGGGTATAGTGTTAAATTACCGTCCATAAAGAGACATTTTTATCACTGGCGTATAGGGCTATCAGAGGCGAAGCTTTATTTCATGAGTAAACAATTAATTGTTTATTCAGTAATTAAATTGATTAGAGATAGTTTCTGGGATGAATTATGTCAAATGACAAAAAAGCTTTTGATCTTTTATTACAGTTAATATTAAGTTAAAAAATGTAACACATAGAATAGAAAAGATAATATATATAAATAATACAGCTTCAGATTGAAAAATTGAGTGTTGCTTGATTATTTATATTTTGGAGCTCATTTCAAGAGATACCAACAATTTGGATTCATCTTTATTTTATAGCTTATACATATAAGGATCCTAACGTATATGTAAGTATCCCATTACCATTAACTAAATGTAAGTAGCCCTAACTGTTGATAGTGTAAGTCACTGAGCATACAATGTATAGTTTTATGAACGTAGTAACTAAATATCTGCCACCTTGGTGTTGTGATACACCTCGGCTGGGTGATGACTAGAGTAGATAGTGCATGTATTTTATATTATGTCATGTTTTGTTTCCACACTAAAAACACGTACATTCATAAGACTTGGGACTATTGTATAACTGTGCACTAGCCTACAAAACGTTTTCAAGACAGTCGGTGATAGCAATAGTTGCTTTAGAATTTGGTAATAATAGGTCTTGATCGATGTCCTGCTTTGGAGTTTATTGCGTTACGAAGAACCCGGTTCGGCAAATTTTCATAAAAGGCAAAGCTGGGATAATTTTCGTGAAAATATTACGCTGAAGGCTTTCATTTTGATAAACAATGGAGGCTTTACAGTTTAAGTACACAGATTTATGATGGTCAGCTATACAAAATATAGGTAGATGAATTAATCGTACTATAAACTTGTGCACGGCTTACTCAATATTTATTGTCATTAGATTTGATGTAAGTAAAGCGACTGCTTAACTAAGCAGCAGTGGTATGGTGACTACTATACCACTGCTGCTCGACTACTGATCAGATTTCAGCACGTTTTGAAATATAGTTGTAAGAGCAAAATGGTTGGAAGAGTAAGTATCTGGCCCAAAATAATTAGTAGACTAGATAGTTTAACCTAATTAGTCATTTATTATTCGTCCACTATTAATTTCTGCTTCCAAAGGTATGACTGGTAGAGAGAGAGATTAACCTCATCAGTCTCCCACATTAATATTATTAATAGACGTCTATTGATAGTTCCAAGTTTTCCCGGTATTTTCCCAGTATTTACCCAAAATGGGTAAAAACGCGGGAAAATATAAATTTTGCCACTAATTCAATATTTTCCAGTCTACAACCCAATCAATAACGCTGTGCAATTGTATTAGGGCCGCACTTACATCAAAAATGAATTACATAGATTCTACTAGTAAAATACAAATTATTTAGATTTTTTTTTAATTTGGCGCCATTTTATGTGATAAGTCCCTAAAATTATTTTTATATATATATATTTAATTACATTGTGGCGACATCTTACCACTGTCGTCCATAGTAGCAATCAACTTCTAGCTAGATGGCGCTGTCAGCCCGCTCCATATAACACAAACCGCGATATGTAAGATTTAGCACGAGCTTGACTACATATAGATAAACCAAGACGGTGACCATTGGACCTTGGTCCCCGACCATAACAACCGGTCGGTAGGAAGCGCTTCCCTTTGCCTTCCTAATACTGTTGCGCCAAAACATTAACCTTTACGTAAACAAAAGGTTGCTGTAAACAACGACATTAGGGATAATAGATACCCGTTTTAAGTAATTGCTTTGAATTGACCATTACGCGATTATTATACGTCATACGAAGTTTTGTCTCCGAACTGTGCGCACGTGCTAATTCTGCTAACACTTTTGACCACCTGGATGGACTTTCAAGTGCTTTGTGATTTAATCGTCATACCCTTTGGATTGACGACTATTACTGTTGCTACGCCCACGGACTTTAATATTAACAAAACATTATTATTTACTAATGATTTCGCTTATTTCTGTTTGTTAAAGTTAGAGTAAACTTTGGAATCGAAACAAAATAATAGGTCTTTGGTCTATACCTATGAAATCGCCGTTTTGTTTGGAATAAGTGAAAGAACTTATGTTTTAAACTTTTTTATTTCTGTTATTCAAATTAACCACGCATCTTTGCCAACGCATTAACAATTTATTAATGCTCTTCTTGTGAAAATCAGCTCGACGACAAACTTTTCAAAGGCATTTTGTATTGCCTCTCGGGAATTTAATTTTTTACCCACTAAAAAGTTGTCAAAATTTTGGAAAGGTGCAAGGTCTGATGAGTATGGTGATGAGGGAGAGCTTCCAACCCCAGCTTGCAACTTAGAGACTGTCTGTTGTGCAGTATGGGGTCGCGCGTTGTCGTGAAGGAGCAGTGGGGACGACCGATTGACCAAAGCTGGTCGCCGATGTGCAAGCTTCTCCGTCATTGTCGCCAGTTCTTCACAGTACACTTCTGCAGTCATGCTCATGCCGGCTTTTACAAAGCTGTGGCGAATCACACCCGCACTTGACCACCAAAAAGTGACCATTACCTTTTTAGGGGTCATTTTTGGTTTAGGGCATTGCTTTGTGCTGAACCAGGATCTAACCAACTTGCTGAGCGCTTTCGATTGTCGAACAGAATCCATTTTTCCTAGCACGTATTAATCGGTTCAAAATTCCTTCATTTCTTTGCGTATTGAGCAGCGCAAGCCATGTCTCGACGCGTACATTGCACTAGCGATCGTTGAGTTCCTAGGGCACCCATCTATAAAGTTTTTTTACCTTGCCTATTTGTCGCTAACGGATCAAAATTTTTTTGATGCTAACATCAAAAGCTGCTGCTATCTCAGCTGTACATTGAGTTTTGTCAGCTTTCACAATCGCCTTTAATTTATTGTTAACCAAAGTCTCCGGACGACCACGAGCTTCATTAAGTCAACATTTCCAGTACGGAACCGGGAAAACCAATAACGGGTTGTGCGTTCATTTGTACAATGTAATGTTTTTAAAACAAAATTAATTTGAATTTAGAATACATACTTTTAATCCATTCTACACTTTTTTTTTCTATATGAAATTACCAGTACTGAACAACGGCAATTTCATAGGTAAAGACGTATTATTCCAAGAACCGCATACAAAACATAGATCGAAATATTTAAGAATTAATATTCAAAATAATATGAATAAAAATAAGGAAAAACTGACTTTACATACCTAACTTATTGTATTCATGATCAACATAATTCATGAATTTGAAAAACTATGATGAATTGTATCTTTAAAAACCGTACCTTTTCTCTTAATATGTTTAATAACCCCTTTGTTTTTTTTATTACAAAGTTATTTCCTGTGTAAGAGATTGTTTACGCGCCCATTCAATCTTTTTTCATTTATTTTCCAAGAAATTTGCAAACTGAGACTGTCTTATCTCTCGTTTTTGTCAGTGCGCTCAAACAATAGCAAGCGGCAGCTTTTGATGATATTATTACATGCCACCTAATGTTATCTACTTTAACTAGTTTTATTACTACATGATTGTATGCGTTGTAAGCTTTCTTAAATGAACTGTGTTTTCTCATATTTTTCAAAATACATTTATCATGCCGAGAAATAAAAAACATGATGTTTGGGATAATTATTTGCCTTCGTCAAACAATAAAAGCGTCCAATGCAAACACTGCGGAAAAGTGTACAAATTCACTAACGTGAACAAGATGAAGGTTCATTTGATTAAATGTTTTAAATGTCCTTCAGTAATAAAAGAAAAACTAACAACGGAGACCAGTCTTCATCACAATCTAAACTTTAGATTCTAAACTAACTAAAAATACCAAATCCCGGTCTGTAATCACCCCATATAAACAAATAATCGTTTTTACCCATGATTTGGGTATTTTCCCGGGTAAAAACATAAATCAGGTTTATTAAATGAAAGAAAAGAAAAACAAAGACATGCATGAAATAAAAATAAATAGACTTAAAAAAAAACCCTAAAAACCCTATATTTACCCAAAATGGGTATTTACCCGGTATTTTCCCCGTGGGTATTTTCCCGTCGCCCATCTCTACTTTGGACCGTGATCCAGGATATGGCAGATCAGGTAATTCAGGGCCAATACCAATATATTTACATTTATATGTACAGAAAATTTACAGTTACAGTTTTCCTAAGTATTTAACTACTCCTACTCCTTATTGACTTTGTTCCTAGACGCAAGACACCTTGGTGCTAATATACTCAGAGATCCGGGCTAAAGTAGCGCAGGAGTGATGAGAAAAATCTGCACATTTATATCAAGTGTTCTTATCCACCAATCGTGAGGTCTGTGTCATTAGTCATGGGCTCTAATGACGTGTATAGTGAGCCTATCCAATAAATTACATCATCAAAATGTGGTTTTTCAATATGACAATTTGCTTCGTATAACCACCAAGGAAAGCTAAAACTAAAGGTTGTGGTAAACGCCTTGAGAATATTAACCCATGTTGTTGACACTGTGAAAATCATTGTTACTCTTTTGCACATAGGCGTTAGCCTGCTGTAGCTTGGTTTTGTACCATAAATATTATACATTGTATTATTTACATAACTAATACAAGCCGGGTACCTAAATCATTATAATTCGTCTTTTCGACATTTGTCGCCTGAACCTTCATTCAGCCTTCAGTGTAATTTGGTTTTTTTGAACTAGTCTTAACAACCTTATAGAGCTGTGAACTAATTCAAACGGCTTTCAATTGTACGAAAAGAAATATGTAAACAATGATAAGTTTATTGTCAATACAATAAATATTTTTTCCTAAAAGATCAGTAACGTCATTAATTTAATAAGTGATACGCACTGTTTTCCAACGTGGCGGTTCAGTACATAAAACGGACGCATGTCGTGTGATACCTCGTTTCCAAACTCATAAATATCAATCAACAGTCATTAGCAGTGATGTACTTCGGTGCATACTAAATCCGCCCAGTATATTCAGAACTCTGAGACTCGTCGCTGCAACGCCGATGACGTCAGGTAATTTCAGGTCACAGGAGGAAGGGGAGGTCTTATAAAGATTGTTAAATCCTCATTTGCAACTTTGCTTGCGTTGGACAGTCTCCATATCCCGCTGTAAGCAATAAGTACCTACACCTTGCAAAGAATTTGTAATTTTGCTAATTATGTACGATATATATGAATAATAATAATAAATTGTATCAACAAACACACTCGCCCCAAACTAGGCGTGAGATGGTATGACGATTTTTTAATAAGCTGGTAAATTAAGATTGACGATTAATTTTAAACAAATCCCATACAAAATATTATATATGGGAACTCGACCCTAAGCAGTCCAACCCTTGAAGGGGGTATATTTACCCCCTTCAAGGGTTGGACTGCTGGCCATTAATATATTCAATTTATACTATGGGGTCATGATGATCAAAATAAAAAAAACAGTGCTTCATACAAGTAATTCTGCTGCTTCAATGAATGTATGGAAAGACATTTCTTTTTACAATTAGACTGTTTAAAATTACAACCTTTATTGTAATAATTGTTAGTACAACTTTGGTACATAACAATAAATTATTCATGTAGGGTCAAAGATCCTAGGCTATTGTAAATAGTACCTAAAACTTTTTTGTGGAGATACTTAACTAATTAAACTTCTCAATTAGGTACGTACTGTGAGTAATATTCAGACACCATCTATATCTACACTAATATTATAAAGAGGAAAGATTGATTGTTTGTTTGTTTTTGATATTGAATAGGCTCCCAAACTACTGGACCGATTCAAATACAATTTGGTACAGAGATAGGATTGGTACTGAGACCTTGGAAAGGACATAGGCTACTTTTTGTAGCTATATAACATCATCAGGAGGTGACATGGGGGATGAAAGTTTGTAAGGAAAATTCGGCTTTTACGCGGGCGAAGTCGCGGGGAACTGCTAGTATTAAATAAGAATCGTCTGTTGTAACTCCAAAATGTCAATTTACTAATTTTACAGCATTACTTGCATTTTTCACCTCGGACCTTGCAATTTGAGCGTCTGATTAACTTCCCGCCAAGATTGTAAGCTTAGCACGAAAAGGCCATTTAGTTGTCAAAAGGCAAAAAAACAAAATCTAAGGTTTAAGTGGAACCTAACCAGATTCAGAAAACAAAATTAAACCATCTGGAATTCTATACTCGAGCAACCTTAATGAGCATACATTTAAGACTTTGATGTATCCTCATTATAAAGTATTTTGCCAAAATTTAAATTAATTTCATACATATTATGTACTTAAACATATACAAAAGGCATGGAAATGATTGCTACTTTTAATTCATTTTCATTTCATGAAATGATGTTTTTTTTTCATATGAAATCACATGTGAAATTTCATTGGCAATTATTTTTTTTCGCAGTGTCATAATGTAACACTTTTTGCTATTTGCTACTTATAATGAAATATGAATTATTGTGAACGGTTGCTAATTTGCTACTAATATGAAATGTCATATTTAGGTTGTCATGAAAAATCATGGCAAACGAATCTAAACTTAATATTCATAAGTTTTAAGTTCTTAAAATGCCCACCCAGTATCGATCGTCACCTATGATCGCATAACAAGTGTGTTTGTCTTTTTTTTTAACACGCACCTAGGGCAAATCATTCCTACTCGGTCGCTCGCGACTCGCTCTGCTACAAGCAGTCATCAATGAATGAAATGATATGAGCATGATCTATGATTTCCCAGAGTGCGATTTGTAGCAGTCTATATGAAAAAAAATAGCAGGTGTGAACAATGAAATTCATTTCATATGATTTTTCATCTGCTATTCATGAAATCTTCCATGCCTAATATACAGTGTGTCCGGGTTTCGACTGGCGATAATTTATGGGCTATTAGATCATCAAATGTTATCGACAAAAAACCCCCATGTTGGGTACTAACTCCCCCCCTCTTGAAATGGCAGCCATTTTAATTATTTGTTTTAAATACCATTTCTATGGATCTGGAGGTCCTAAAAGTTATGAAAATGACAAATAAAGATCAATTCAAAATTATTAACCATCATAGAGGAAAAAAAGAAATATTGCTAAAAATTAAACAGTTAAACCTATTACAAAACTAAACCCAAAAATGAATTTTATTCGGAAATTTAAAAAAAAATGACAAAAAAATTGTTTCATTTGGCATTATGACTCTAAAATTTGATACATAAAATGCTAAATATTATAGCTATTCGAAACCCGGATACCTGTATATTTTTTGTATTGAATTTAATCGAGGTAATGCTTACAACAATTTAACTTCTCGTTGATGGAATCGTGGTAGGACAAACATTATATTTTTGTGCCTTGTGCGTTGCTAACTGTCGTCGTACTAACCATTAACACTAACCTACGATTTAGGTAACGTTAGTGTCGTTTTTCTAAATATAGTGATTTATTCTACCAAGTTAAATTATGCACTGACTTCACTCATATTTTAAAATGTAAATATGTTTGACTGAATTAGACTATAATAGTCACACGCAACACTTGGTTCTCAAGTGTAGATAGATATATAAATTGCATTAACAGTCACACCAATCACCTAGTAAATAAATTAAGCGTTATAGCTTGTGCTATCGTGACTATCCTGATAACGGATATATAATTTTATTTCTCATGCTCATCCATGACACATACATCTGGCCCTTAATTAAAAATACAAAAAAAATATGACTCATTTCACTTTCTAAGGGTTATCTTACAGCAGTAACGAAGAGGGAACATCATAAATATACGAACACGACGGTGACGTGTTCCCATCAGCCAGTCTTGGGCGCTAGTCAAATTGATTACTAAAGTTATTGCGATATTAATTGCAATTGAATTTATTACAATTAAATTAAACTATTATCTGCTGGTTGCAATTATATATTTTATTTATATTTTGAATCAAATGAGCTTGATGTTAAATCAATTAATTTTTATATTGTTATGACAAAATAATAATTATCAATTTATTAGTGGCGGGCAGTAACATTCCTACTTGTCACTGTGGTAAGCAAGCAATTAACAAACAACGACAGATAAAATGTTGAGGAATTCTACACATATATTTTATATGTATTTTATTTTGCAAGTTTTGAAATCCTTAAGTAGGTACCTAGATAATCTACGCCTTTGGATATACAGTGTGTTAGGTCACCGGTGTCCGAAACTTCATGTGGCGACTAAGAAGCAAAGTTGCAACCACTTTCATAATAGGATCTACTTTGAAATTCTAAATTATTTTTTAACTTCCCCATACTAATTAGTAAATCGGCTATGTAGCTTGCAAAACTTGCAAAATAATTGCTTAAGTTATAAAAATATAAAAGGTTAAGCTGATTTCATCTTAACTGATGGTTAAATATTTGTAAAAATATTTCCATTGGATACATGCATTGGTACATTCCCCAAGTATTGATGAAATCGAACTCCGGCTCACTGGCGTAGCAAGCACTTGCAAAAATTCGTCGACTGACTAACGTCCTCCGTAGCTTAGTTGGTAAGAGCACTCGCCCGGATAGCGAAGGGACGTGGGTTCGAGTCCCACCGGATGACACAGTCGATTAATTTTTGTAAGTGAAATTTGATTTAATTTCGGCTATGTAGATTTGTATGGAAAGGTGATAATTTTTGGTATGTTTTCGAGGTTCTTGTAATAGAGAAAAATGTTGCAGGGGAACTTATCTATTACCTCTTGAAGGCTCCAACATTGGTGACGAAACACACTGTATATTTATTCCCACATGGGTAGATTACCTTCCCACTATTAAACATTTTGATTAAAAATTAATTGTAAAAAAATTGATAAGTACTTACTACTTGTAACTACAAACATTGCTAATTTAAGACCCAAGTTCACCAATCTTTAAAAAGCCGGTAAACGTCGATGGCGGTTAATTTGGAAAGAATTCCGATACAAAATATGTCAAATAATTCTAAACCGGATAATTAAAAAATAAACATGACGTGTTGGTGAACTCAAAGGCTTAGTGGTCCCCGCAATTTAGTTCTACCCAGGACTTTTAGCAGGTACTTCTCAATGGAAGATACGCAGGCGCCGATGTTATCTATGGGCAATAAACAAGCTGTTTGTAGCCACTTACTGCAACTAAGGTTGGCTAGTTAAAGATAATGTTTTCTTATAGCCCTTTTCTCCAAAAAAACAAAAGTGTATTTGCAACAGAAGGTGTTTTTTTGTGACGTAACCACAAATTTAGAGATTCGGATTTTCCCGTAATTTGTGCTATAAGACCATTCTTCTCGCCTAATTTCATCATCGTAGGTCATCGGGAAGTACTAAGGTACTTACGTACGAAGGTTTTGACTCCTTTGCGAATAGAGCAAATTATACGGCGTAAACTTTCACCCCGTTATTCCAAAAACTTAGTACCGGGTTTAAGACAGGACTAAGCTATTAGCTAGCCAATTAGAAAAGCGCTTCTCTATTAGGTTATGTCACGAATGTGTCATTCATTCGTCTGTTGTCGGCTAATATTAAGACCCATTTTAAACCTGGTCTAATTTTTTTGTAATAACACCGTCATAGTTTTAGTACTTAATTCCGGAACTGAGCTTTGGATATTAATTTCGAATTGCCTCCACTCGTTCCCTAGAAAAAAGGGTTGACATACAGAAAGACGGACATACAGAGACGGACAGTCAACGAAGTGGTTCTGTAAAGGGTAAATTTATTCTTTTGAGGAACCCTAAAAACGAGGAAAGCTGTCAGTATTTTCGTCGGCAAAAACTAACACTAACTGCTGTATGTCGAAGCACGCACATACAGAATTTCTTACCTAAGCAGCGAATAAGCGATACGAGTTAGTTATTAAGTATAACTCACGAACAATAACAGAATTTGGTCAGTAAGGGGTTCCCTAACTGACCAAATTCTGTTATATAAAATATTTACTAATGTTATTGTTTTTAATGGGTCCTAAAAACTGGCCACAGACAATTTATTGGATGAAATTTCTACATGGACTGCGTTGTATTTATGTTGAGTATTTGTTTTTGCTGTTGATCTTGGCTTAGTTATTAAGATGGACTTTATAAAAAGTCGGTGTTCCTTTGTGTAATGAAACAATTTCGTCTCGCCAGTCTTAAAATACAGAACAAGAGGTAATTTCTTGCTCAGGACTTGAGCCAATTTCAAAATCTACCTGATTTAAGGGCTGATCCCTTGTCACAATGTAAGACCTAATAAACAAGGTACAAATCCCAGCAATATTGAAAACAGAGCAAATGTTTGTGTAAAACTAAGAGTACAAGAGCCACCCAACTAGTACCACCTGTTTACAAAAAAGGTAAAATAGGTTTAAATTAAAAAAAGTTACAATTTAATATCTGTCTAAAATCAACATCATGAAATAAAGGCTCCAACACTCACACACCCACACACACACACATACATACATTTCTTCCGACCATTTAAATAGTTTTCGTTTTATTATTGTTTGCATCATCTTATCTAAAGGACTTGTCCATTAATGGTTTTTTATTCGTCAATATTTATAACCAGAATGAACTAAATATTATATGAAAGAGTTTACAAAAACTAGCCTTTCTGCATAATTAATATATTTTTTAAGGCCTCCGATTTAGAGAAAAATTTAAATTATTTTTTCTCTTTGTCTGTACATAAACCGCACCTTCGCCTATATCAATTAACACATGAAAAAAAATTGCCAGCAAAATTGACATTCCATTGACAGTAGTACCTATTATATAATCTGTGGTAGTACCTAGTAGTATTTATCCACCAGTGGAAAGGCAATGGTACATAGCCATACAGCCAGGAAATACAAGTAAGTGATAAATGGATGATGTCTGTTACAAAACATATTTTTTCTTAAAAATGGAGGCGTTTAAAATTCTGATTTCTATGGTTACGTGTTTCGAATTTTTGTAGCTTAAAGATAAATATAGGTTATTGGTGGTTGGTGATATCTTGGAATAAAAAACCAGCCTCCATACAAAAAGAGGACAAGTCCTTTGTACTGTAATCGGACGGAAGAGACTGATCCCACAACACAGGGAATCCTAGTGTGGGAATCAGTGCCTACCTATGTTTGTTTGTAACTCTTTTGGTGAAATAAAATTTATTATTCATTATCAATTAGGACTACTTAGCCTGGAGTTCACCAACACGTTTTTAATTAGCCGGCTAACCATTAATTGACAAATTCCGTACGGGAATCTGTCAAATTAATCGTCAATTGCGGTTTACCGGCTTTTAAAAAAATTGTGAATTCGGGAATAAACAGGTTTAAACTAGAATGACACATCGGTGACATGACCTTAGAGAAAAGCTTTTAAAATTGGTCAGCTTTATACTTAGTCCTGGTTAAACCTGGTATTAAGTTTTTGTAATAAGCGGGTTAGTGCCTCAAAATGCAACAAATAAGCTTATTACGAATTTGTTTAATTTCAACAAGTAACCTCAAAAGATTAAAAATCTTGTCTGGAAAAAAATGCTCATAGCATTAAGACTGTCTAAATTTTCCAACTAAAATTTTAAATTACCAGGGACTATGTGTGGTATGCAATTTAAAGTATCGACCGAAGCAGTTACACATAAAGATTGTCAAAACATCACCAAAAAACTTTTTAATTGCACTGCGAAGTATCGCGAAGTGGAGCACTGAAAGCGACTTTTTACCGCTTGCCCTTATCCACAAGGTAGAATTCGATCAACCCTAAGGCTACTGCGCACTACGTGATCCGTTTTAGGGTAGGAAGGGGGGTAGGAGAGCAGAATGCAACGTTTCAAGGTCAGCCAGGTTCACCCAGACCCAGACACTGCGCAGTATCCACCAAGTACTTCCAAGTACGAATTGCGTCGTTTCCTGCTGTGCAGCTGATGTTTTCCTATAAACTGCGTCACAAGACCTTTTCCCAGTGAAAATAAGTAGATTGTACTAAAACTTATTTATTGAAAATTTGTTATACCAAGAAATAAGTACAATAGGTGGACTAAAATGAAAAGGACAAGTCTTTTCTACCAATCAATCACGTGGGAATGCAGAAAGGTAATCAGTGGCGGAAAAAGTGTCACATAATAAAAACAATAAAAATCACAGTTTTTAATACTTGACCCTTAAACTTAATGAAATGAATAACATTACTTACCTATTTCTAACACTTACATATACCTACGTCAAGTTTAAAAAAAAGTTACTACTTATTAAATGATATGTTCGCGTCACTTAAACATAAGGATTCAAACAATCGTATATTTTTTATTTTATTAGTAACTACCTACACAAAGCAAAAGTATCCATAACCTAAAGTACCTATACCTATCTAGTAAATAATCTTAGACAATTCCTATGTATTCATACCCTGACAAAGATATTTTGCTGTCAGCTGAGATCATTAGTAACAATATTCCATATTTTTAGTCACTAAAAACCCTACTTTACTGCACTAGGCATTACATTACTCAAGTTGCTAAGCTATTTTTAACCGATTTCGGAGAACAAAAGGGTGGCACGGAGTTAGTTCATCATTACAACGCGCATCTCCTCGAAAATTAATGGTTCAAACAAACCTGGGTAATTTGCAACGTGGGGCAGCTTGGGGCATTTGACTGGTTACAGAAAGCATGCACGAAGATGACTCATTTTCCGTTTAAATGTGGTTGTAACTTTTAGCTTTGATCAAGTACCGTAGGCATACGAAACACAGTGTATGCTGCAAGTGACAGTCTGTTTTATTCATTACTGGTTTAAAGAAATTAAAATTTCTAAGGTTTTAGAAATAAAATACGCGTTATTGATTGCGATGTCAATTAAATGTGGATTTAAAGGACTTAGAAATATGCCGTGCAGTTTGATGCATCCATTAATTAAGCTCTGGAGACTCAGATACAGTTCGCAGATCCTCACTATAGATGTTTGTCATAAAGGTTGATAAAATGTCCAAGGTAATTTTGTTCAATGTAAGAGATTTGAACAGAACTAATGCTACTAATAGCAATAAGCTAGATGTCAATAACATTTGTACCAAAGTCATGGATGTTTATAAAAACGTATTAAGTTTGTCTATCCTAGTATCCATGCAAAAGCTAACGCTTAGTTTGGGGCTAGGTTGATGAAGCAATTTATTTATCTATTTATTTAATAACATATGATCAAAACTAAACCCATTTATAATTACAATCTTTGATAATTTAATTGTTTGCTTCAGCCAATTTATAATTTTAGAGCAAAAACAAGCATCTTCATAGGCACATTCTCCTATTACAATTCGAGTCACGCGCCGGGAGATTAGTTCATACAGCTATGAATATTCACACGAGTCATTGACGTCTTGTTGATCCTGTAACCCAACAACCCTAAGACTAACAATCGGCTACATTGGAAGATTTTTTTATTATACAACCCATAAATGAAACACAAAAATGTTAAAAATACATATGTCCCATAAAGTATGGTAAAGCGGAAGTCCGGAGAAAAGTATCCCTTGGGATACCCGAATAACCCCCCATGTATGTTCCACGATTCTTCGCAGTTTTCGATTTATGACTTTTTTTCCGGATTTTTCGAAAATTTTCGACCTGATCAATTAAAAAAGTTTTTTTATAAAAAATGTTGAAGATTATTAATTTTGAGGTTTCTTTTTTGCAGCTAAATCTTGAGTTGCTCTTGTATGCCAAAAATAATCAGACTCGTAACTTTGACGAAAATTTTAGTCCGAAGTGTAAAATTCACGTTAGGGAAATTATGGCATAAAATTTCAACTTTAAATTAAAAATCGAAAAGGTGACTTATGGTTTTAAAGTAGATTCCAAAAAAGTTTTAATAATCATTTTAAAAAAGTACCTCTGAATAGGCTACTTTTGGCTAAAATCGGCCTTCAATGACATCGAGGTGTAAAATGTGTTCCCATAGTTTTCGTCTTTGTGTAGTCAGTAACAGAATAAAAGAAAATATTTCGAAATTTTAGCACCAGCAAATATATTAAACATGCTAACAATGAAAAAAATAATTGTTTTAATCGTGTTTCGAGGTCCATAATTATCCTAACGATGTCCTGAAGTTTCTGGTAAAATAGGGTTGAACTCTCATCGATCTGAGATTTAAGGAATCGAATTCTGAGGGATTACTGAGCTTTTCGTACATTTGCAAGGCATCGAGCACATTTCGGCATTGATGGGCTGTTTTTAAAAGACTGGCAAAGAAGGTTGCATAATAATGCAACCTTCAATTACGCAACGGACTTAAATGAATACAATAGCTACCAGACGAAATGTACGAGTATGTAGTTATCCCTGCGAGTGGTTCAAAAATAAACAAGCTGACATTATTGTAAATTGTGACTGCAATTTAAATCAAGTGGACATAAATCTGCTGCCAACAAAACAAACGAGCCTAAAATGTGTAGTAATGGCCGCATTATCATCCGCATGGTTGTTAATACGGAATTATTTTATCTAAGTGCTCATTATCTAATATCCGATAGTGAGTTCAAGGTTGGTCGCGTGAATCGCTGAAGATCGCGCGACGCGTCGCGAGCAAGGCTGAGGTGCGTCCCTGCGCTTTTATCAATACGCGACACCCAGCGCCGCCTGGTGGCCACCGCCAGTACTGCCCCGGCCTCCAGTGCGCACGCTCCATGTCCAACGTTACCGCATTTGCAATAACTCAATTCCCAAAACAATCCCACAAATACACAAATCACAAATAATATCGTCACCAAACGCGACGCGAAACCGAAAACAACCGAGTCCGCAACTCGGGTTCCCCGCGTATTGTTTGTTATGAAACCCAAATTTTAACCAAAAGTGCTGAAACCGTGTGGAGCTTTCAAACGGTAAGTGAACCGTGTACAGTTTAAATGATGTTATTGTAAAATCAGAGTTTGTTTATAATGACGCGGGATGTCTGGCGTACATTAACTAGGCGGTGCGAGTGGTTACTTTCGCTGTTACCGCGCTCAGGAATGAGGTTACTCTCTAAAATAAACTAAGATTTTTCGGTGCTTCAGCTGTTACTTTCTGACTATGCCATTGGATGCGGAATGTTGACGTGCCTTGGTGAACTGCATTGACACCGCGCTATTGTTTTGGTGTCTAATTACAATACGACCTGCATTCGTCTGCTTCGTTGTTTGTATGCTAAACATACGTAACATAAAATTAGTAAAGCTAGTTGCATATTCGTTTCGTATACGTACGTGTTAGTTTGTAGTTTGTACGATTGTTTCGTGCACATCGGTGCCCGGGGCACTCTTGTTGTCGTCTCTTTTTGGTTCGTACTCGGAAGCAAGCCGTCCCTTTCTCGTGACACACTCGTAGATGCAAATTAATCAAAACACCCCTCCTATTTATAAATTGCAGTGCACATTGACTGCGATTTTTATAGGCAAGTGCTTTCTCGTTATAAATACTTGAGTGTGTCGAGTCTGTGTAGCATTTCTGAACATGTTTATTTTGATTTAGTTCTAACGTTGTTTTTATAGTTTACAAAATATTTTTTGGTAACATGACGTTTAAATACTCTTAAAATGATGCGCTTGTGAATCCCTTATACGACGTATCAAAATCCAATATAATATGAGCCTATCATATCATGAAACTAAATCAAAGATCAGAAAAATAAATACAATCATGAAATAACTATTATCTGTACAACTAGCAGTTCCCTGCGCCTTTGCCCGCGCCAAAAGTTGGAGTTTTCCATACAACCTTTCAACCCCCATTTCACTCCCATGATGATTTTATATCGCGAAAAAAAGTAGTCTATGTCGGGATCCCAATGTCCTCGATGACTTAGGATGAATGCGCGATGGCCACACGATGAGTCGGGATGTACATGCGTGATGTCCACAGTGAGTCGGGATGAGGATGTGTGATGTCCACGATGCGTGCGGATGAGCTCGAAGTCCATAGAGAGTCGGGATGATGAGCTGGGTGAGGCTGATGAGGAACCAGGTAGAACCGGTGTGGTCTGCGGTGGTGTCCATAGGGATGGTGAGCTGGCTTGCAGGAGACTGCTGGCTGGATGCTGCTGGCTGGGTGCTGTTGGCAAGGGAGAAGGCGACGCTGATGATGACGACGGTGAGGCTCCGTGCTCCAGTGTAAATCACGCCGGGGTCACCACTTTGGCGCAACTGGTTTAGGAAGGCAAAGGGGAGCGCTTCCTACCGACCTGTTGTTATGGTCTGACCCCAAGATCCAATGGTCACCGTCTTGGCTTAGCTATATGTAGTCAAGCTCGTGCTAAATCTTACATATCGCGGTTTGTGTTGGATGGAGCGGGCTAACAGCGCCATCTAGCCCGTAGGAGCTGAGTCACGGCATCGCGTCTGGAAGTTGCTTGCTAGTGTGGGCGCAATGATAAGAAGTCGCCACAATGATTATGAAAATCAAGATGAATGTAACTCGATTCAAGTTAATACGCCTGATGAATCCCAACCTAAATCTAATATGAGCCCGAGTGATGATTATAGTAATTGAAGATGTCTATATTGTATTATTTGATTTTTTACGTGATATACACCAAAAAAATATAAATTAAGAGTACGATGACTAAGTCTCGTCAATATTGAGATATATTTACGAGACTAAAAACTGTAGTTTTATAATTACTTAAGATTCAAAGAATTCGAATAATCAATTGTTATTTAACAAAACTGTGATTATTTTACGACTGTTTATATTAATTTGAATGTTTTTTCTAAAAAAAATGACACTATGTTTTATTTTAAGGTAATATTCCGCTAAAACAAAGTTATTGGTTTTCTGCCCAGTGATCGGGCATTTATTTGGGCGTAAACTCGTTTATGCCCAATATGCCAAGTTTATGCCCATTTTGTCCATATTTGTTTTTGCCCTAGACCCATCACTAGGCCAGACTGAAACACGGCCGGCCAATATTAACATGGAAGGACTCACACGACCTGAGCTACTACAGCAAAACACGTGAAGAATGGCATCAACTCGCGGTGGATAAAAACACTCTTAAAAAGGAAGCTCAAGAAATATTCAACAGAAGCGAAACGGACAGCGGATCTGAATCGGAGGACGATCAACACCAGCTACACAGAAAACACAAGACCCAACCGCAGGACACCAACTACTAAAGCTAGACAGCCCACCCCATCATCTCATCAACGCTCATCCTGTACAAACAATACCCATCTAATCCAATACTCCTAGACTGGGCTAGGTTGCATAACCGCTTGGTTGTGGTCGGGCGGCTGCGGCTGCGGCTTCCCGATCTTCCTCTCCCATCTCCTTAACAAATCGTGCACCTCGGTATGCCGGTTTTACCGGAGCTGAGCCCTTGAGCCTGGCCGAGCGATGCACTATCGAATCGAATCGAATCGAAAAAAAGTAGTCTATGTCCTTTTCAGGGTCTTAAACTATCTCTGTACCAAATTTCATTTGAATCGATCCAGTAGTTTCGGTACCTATTAAATACAATCTTTCCTCTTTAAAATATTAGGTTTAAATCTACAAAACTTATCAATAAAGCAATTTCTTAGTTTCAAAAACCTTCTTTAAAGATCAAATATTCAAATGCGGGTCTGTCTGTTTTGTTTATTTATTATAAATAAATTTAAAGGACCAAACTTGCTTGGATTACGTGATCTCGTTATTCAAAAATCACCACACAGAAATTGTTTAGGCCTGTGTTCACCTTTTCTAAATAACTGCTAATTGAAAGGTTAACATTTTTAATTTTACGTGACAACGTGTGTCGATCAATCAAGTATGTAATTTTACCTGAACTTACCTGAAATATGTAAATGAACTTGACTTTATTATTTAAATCGTCTGAGAGCGAATTTTCTCACTACGAGTGTATGTATTGCGGGATTTTCCTAGTGTCAAAAATCAGTACTTTAAAATCTACTAGATGGCGTTGAACAACATAAGTTAGGAAGATTTTTTTAAGAAAAAGCTTAAATCGTGTTATAATGTTAATATTTAGCATGTTTTAGATTTACGCATAATAACAGATATTTTTTTAACGGTTTCGTAACCATCAAGACGTTTTTTCAATTTAATTTAATTTTAACTGCAATTTGAAACTCGCAAATTTTTGACATAAGTACTTTCACTACATATTTGTACACGTAATATTACAATAGGTACCTATTTTGTTTTTGTTTTAAGCTCAATGATTACCTACGATACAGCATTTATGTAACTTAGATAAACAGTGCCATCTAGAGACATAAAATAAAACTAAAATTTTGTGCTGTCAAAAAATCCCTCCAGAAAACTTGCTCAAGAATAAGCTCTATTTGTGGTCTTGAATAGCCAAACGCCATGTGCATTTCTACAAGTAGGTATATGAGCTTTCCATTCATTTTCTGTATGCCTCGTTTTGTAACCCACGTTTGATTGAGCCCTGTATGCATGTTGCACATGCACACATCGAAGGTCGCCGAAATGCGTTTACGCCAACAATGCATCCTTTGTGTCCCAATAATACGTAGTTCCTGCATTCCTTTGTCCCGTCCCGTTTTCATAACGTGAGAATGTGGGCCAAGTTCAAGTTTATTCACTCATTGTGGGCAATAAGCGTGCACTTTTTATTTCCGTCATGAAATCGGGGGTTGGTAACCGGTTCGGGCGAGATGAACCGCAAATTTCACCGGCTTTGCAGCCACAGTGAAAGTCCGATGCAGTAAAGTGCCTCCTGTGATGGACGTCTCATGAATGACGGACACTTAGTACATAGATCAGAGAAAGAAGAGATATGAAATGGGGGCGTGACCCGTGCGAAAGTGACATGGGCAAAAGGAACTATGGATCTACGCGGTGGATTGGCCACTTTTTACTGGCATTTGGGTGCGTGCACTATGCGCCAATGAGCGTTGTGAATTGAATCACCCACTGTATTCCATATGCTTACAAGAGTTTTGTAGTAGTTTTTACGCACACAAATTTTTCCGACACAGGGCCCTTAGACAAGATGCAATCTATTCTCTAACGAACTTCGCTATCGCCAACAAAATGTCAAAATATGTATGCAAAAGTCACGAACCGTGTCGATGGCTTATATCAGTTTCATAGGTTTTTGTATTAATAGATGGCGCTGTGTCAAAGGTAGATCGCGATGTGTACTTATTTTTCTGAACACATTAAAGCAAATGACTTACAAAGAATAAACGATCCAATCCAAATAAGCTACCAGTACTGTGGTTTCATTTCAAAAACCCTTTATCAGATCCAGATTTCAATAGGGCAAACTTACTTAGGTCATTAACAAGATCCTTCGAGCCGGATTTTTGAACGTTTTTCGCGTGCTTGTGGTGGACGCATCCATCGCCGAGTACAGTGCGACGCAGCAGTGTATGTTGTTGGAGCACCATCGAGCCTTGCAGTCAGCTGGCCGAGCAGGGGAACGGCGAGGGACGGAAACACAAAGGAGCTATCGCCGTGACGTCACTTCTGAGAGGAGCGTCACCAGCTCAATCTTCAGTACGAGTGTGTGAGTGTGGTGAAGTGAAATCGTAAATACCTACAATTTGAACCTTATTTCAATGAGCAAGAAAAAATAGTAGGTAGTTTCAACGTAGCAGTGTACATTTCAAGCAATTTTGAACCTTATTTGTATGAAGACTATTACTTAGAAGATTTTCAATATTACCTGGACTTTAACTTTATTTGATAAAATTGTAGACTTGTAAAATTTTAGAGTAATTTTAGGACTTAGAATATTTTAAGCAAAAACGAAGGAACGGGGAACCTATGTCCGATTTTGCTCAGATTACAAGTAGGAAAACACTTGGAAAATTTTCAGAATTTGTTTACTAACAAAGTTTAAAAGATTTAAGTCAATTTGTTATATTTTGTAAACCGTACTACGAGTAATTTCGCTTAATTGTAAGTATTCAACATGAAAGGCATTCTAAATATTCAAAAAGAGCTACAAAGTTCAATTTATAAAGCACTTACAAATTTAAAAAAAAGTCCAAAAGATAGGAAAACTCTTGAATATGTAGAAACTAAGTTAGAAAACTTAGAAAAAGATTGGCAATCATTTTACAAAAATCATAGTACATTATATCAAACATGTAAACTTGAGGAAATACAAACTAGTTGGTATGTGACTGAGGAAGCTTACGATAAAACCGAAGATGTTTACATTACATGTAAATCAACAATGAAAGCAGAGCTGAACCGTATACACTGAAAAGCAAAAAGTTAGTCAGATAGTTCTAAGAATGTTGATGTCTGTGAATGCAACAATTCATTTGTTAAATTACCGAAAATCTCAATTCCTGTATTTTCTGGGAATTATTTCGAGTGGCCGACATTCAGAAACTTGTTCATTTCTCTAGTAGACAAAAATAAGTCACTAGACAATGTCCAAAAATTACATTACCTTAAAGGACAATTATCAGGAGAGGCTGAACAGCTTATTCGTCATACTCCTATTACCGGTGATAACTACACCCAGTGTTGGGATCTTTTAGAAAAAAGGTACAACAATAAGCGTTACCTTGCAAATTGTATCCTTAAAAAGTTATTTTGTCAAAGCGTTTAAATTGTGAATCGGCCTCTGGAATAAAAGAATTGTTGGATAACACCTCAGACTGTTTAAGTGCTTTAAATAATTTAGGCGTAAGGGTGAGTACTTGGGATATCATAGTAATTCATATAGTAGCTTACAAATTAGATATGGAAACCCGTAAACAATGGGAACTGCACATTTCCAATGCAGATTCAAACATATTGCCAACTTTCGATCAGCTCAAAGAGTTCCTGGAGAGTCGGTTCCGTGTACTTGAGTTCATAGATACAAAATAATGTGTCTAACCTTCGATGTGAGTACTGTTCAGAAGTTCACAAGTTGTGCTTTTGTAAAGAGTTTGCAAAACAGGATTATCATGAGCGACGTAATTTTGTTGTCAAAAACAGGATGTGCTTCAACTGTTTAGGCGGGAACCATTCTGTATACGACTGTAAGAACCCTAATACCTGCAAAATCTGCAAAAGACGACATCACTCCTTGCTTCATAACAACGAGCCGATTAGTGACCCATCACCAGTTTCTGAAAAGTCTGAGAAAAACAGTTCGTCACAAACTGACTCCGATATTATCGCATGCTTATTTACTGGTGCTCTCGAGAAACCTAAACAAGTTTTGCTACCTACCGCGTTAGTTAATGCTAAGTCCACATCAGGTGATGTCAAAGTCATACGAGCGCTAGTTGATCAAGGCTCGCAGGCGTGCTTCGTCACAGAAGCCACTGTGCAGTTGCTAAAATTAAAGAAAAACACAGTTCATGGGGTTATTTCAGGACTAGGCGAGAACAAATCTGTAACTACTGAGGGCGAAGTCAACTTTACATTGCAATCTAGGATTGATCCAACGATCAAAAAACCAATCAAAGCCTATGTTTTGAGTAATATAACTTCTTTTCTTCCTGAAAAATACATAGGACCAATCGAATATATAGATCTAAGACATCTGCAGTTTGCGGACCCAAAGTTCTACTTAACAAATAAAATAGATATGCTAATTGGTGCAGAGGTCTAAAGTCACATCTTAAAGGAAGGTATCAAAAGAAGTCCATCAGGATCAATGACAGCGCAGAACACCTCATTAGGCTGGATCATATCTGGTGCAGTTGACACTGCAAAAGAAAAAGACTATAAAGAAAGAGTGAACGTTACCGCCATGCACGTTCGAGTTAAAAAAGAGAAATTCATAAAAGAAATCAAAGAACAAATGCCTAATATCAAGAACACTCTTACGGAAGGTGAACAAACTCGTAAAGAACTTTTCAAGAACACCACGACGAGAACCCCCACGAGTCGATACTTACCTTTTCATGGAGATCAGCCGCAGTGCAGAAATCATAGATCAAGGGAGAAAGGTGAAACAAGATTCAAATCATTACAAAAAAGATTCACTAAAGACCTGAAACAAAAATACACAGAAGTTGTAAAGGAATACCTAAACTTAGATGACATGATAGTTAAAGAAAGTACAAAAGAAACAGAAAGAACATACTTACCGTATCACACTGTAAGACGCAAGTACCGGAACGACAGAACTACCACTAAAGTTCGTGTGGTGTTCAATGCTTCTGAAAATAATAAAAAGGAATTTTCGTTAAATGATACTCTCATGATTGATCCAAAAATTCAAGCTAATTCTCGTCACGGTGTAGAGCTGAGATGCAGTGGCATGACGAACCTGAAAAAGAAACAAATGAGCATTAATTAGAAACAGTTACTTTCAGTACAGCATACGCTCTAGTGTCTTGATCGGTTTTCAAATGGTAGTATGGTCAACGAAAGTAGAACTTCATAAATAAGCAGATATAGAAAGGGAAATGACAAATGAAATGGAAAACATGGAACAAATGAAAAGTAGAACATAGTACAAAATAATAATGAGAACACAGAACAAAGGAAGAATGAGAACACAGAACAAAAGAAAATGAGAACAAAAGGACAATACAAGAAAAAAAAAAGATCAAGAACAACAGTACAAAAAGGACATAACAGATGAAGAAATCAAATGACAGCACAACTTAAATACCTATTAGGACTTACCTGAAATCCCGGCGACGGCGACACTCTTTTCTTACCTAATATATTGAGCAACCCTTCATCCAGCTTCAGCATCTGTAATAAAAAGAACAAAATAAAAAAGGTTGAGTGAAGGATAAGCTATTATCTCAAATAATAAATGTACGAATAAAGTAGATACTTACCATCAAACATTGCAGTCTGTACTTACCTACAGCAGAATATCACGATGGTTTAGCACCATTTCAGATGACTTGATGAGCTCTACTCTTCAGTGAGCTCTTCGAGTAATTATTGTTTTAAGTGATAAGCATTCACTATGCAATCCAAATATATCAATCGCCCGGTATGCGAGGAACGCGGGTTCGATTCCCGCCTCTGGTGGTCGTTTTTTTCAAATGCAATGATATATTTGGATTGCATAGTGAATGCTTATCACTTAAAACAATAATTATCTTATTTGCAAGCTTCATCTTTCGATTGTTAAATACTTGCAATAGTATTTCTTTCGAGTGTTGAGGGTATAATCCCAATAACATTGATGAAAGCAACGCGGCATTACAGCGTTAAGAAGCACTTGAAAATTTCGACAGGCTCTGCCAACGCCAGGGTGGCCGAGAGGTTAGGCAATCGCCCGGTATGCGAGGAACGCGGGTTCGATTCCCGCCTCTGGTGGTCGTTTTTTTTTTTTTTCAAATGCAATGATATAGCTCTTCGAGTAGGTCGCAGTTTGGGCAAACTTTTGGAGACATAGGTCCTAAGAGTTTGTTGAGCTTTTATGGTCATAGGACACAATAGTTTCGGTGATAGAGAACGGTTTGCATCCTTGTAGATAGTTATTGGTACGAGTTTCATGAAACCATTCGGTTTCGAACAAAATAACCCGTTTAGTCACCCTACGTACTCAATCTGTTATTTTAAACTATCTAAAACTGTATTTTACCAATAGCAAAATGCGTATATTAAGTTCATATTGTTTTTAACATTAAGTCGTAGCATAGTTCACGCAAACTGTATTTATTTATGTTTTTGTCTAGGACATTTCCTCAATAAATGTCCTACGGGGTCGGTATGTCTACGACCTATATTCGTAGATATATGTATAGTTCAATTTTGTATTAATAGATGGCGCTGTGCCAAAGGTAGATCGCGATATGTACTTATTTTTCTGAACACATTAAAGCAAATGACTTACAAAGAATAAACGATCCAATCCAAATAAGCTACCAATACTGTGGTTACATTTCAAAAACCCTTTATCAGATCCAGAGTTCAATAGGGCAAACTTACTTAGGTCATTAACATTTAGCGATAGCTAATTTTGCTTTAGAATAGATTGCATCTTGCCTAAGGGCCCAGGTTTGAGTAGGATTAGCGAGTTATTATTACATACTTTTCCTTTCTATGGTCTGAGCTTTGCTACAACTTTGTGGGGATGCGATTGCTGCACTCTTATTTTTGATTTACACTTTGTATAAGTACATTAATAACGTGGGAGCTTGTGCCATTTTCAGGAGTAAATACTCCTACCTCCTTACTTTTGATCTGATTTGGACCTATCAGTAATAGGGTCATTGTCATTGCAAGTATCTATTTGTCTTATGAGTACCTTTTTAAATATTTTATGTTATTTTAATATAAAAATCAGCAAAAAAATTTAATGCTCTGGCACTACACAAATCAGTCACTTCTATTTAGTTTGTCTATTAAATAAACGATTGAAATGATCTAGTCCTACTGATTTTTATTTGACTGTGGAAATTTCATCGAATAGTAAAAGAGATCTAGTTTACGATTGAGCAATGCGAAACTAGTTTTTAAACTAGTTTAGTAGTCGGAAAGTAGTCTTCATTGCTAGTCTGGGAATGGTTTTGTCATTTTAGTGTTACAAGGGATATTGTGTATTATGGATACCCCCATTAAACTGGTTAGTTAAATAGTGATTGTCATTTAACAATCTTTTTGCTATTGTAAACACCCTGTTAATTGAATATTTAAAGCGCTGATCTAACTCAAGGAAGATACCAGTCAATTGCAAAATACATAAAAATATTAGGTAATTAAACGAACTCACCTGTAAGTGAAGTTTGATTATATTTATATGAGCATTTTATTCTTATAATCAACTTTATTCTAAGTACCTCTTATTTAATTTTTCTAAATGACATTTCCACGTTACTCCTAAATTCTATTAACTTATTCATATTCCCAGGCAACCTATTAAGTTCACAGTGATAAAAATACCTTGATGTACTTTAACCTAAAGCTGTAAGAATAGGACTAGTATAAAATTAATACCTTACGCATTACCATAAATTGTGCATAGGCTTGCGGTAAAATATGTTCTATTTGGGCGGTAAAACGTGTGATATGTGGTCGCCTCCCAGAAGAGAAATTAAATAGTAGGGTTGCCTCTTCCTGGTTATTTTTGCAACCTTGATATACCATGAAGACGGCACCTGTAACAAATAAAACACTTGAAGATTTTAATAGGCTAATAAAAACTGTTTGCAACAGCTGAGTTTAATGAGCATGGCGTGCAGTGTTGTTTTTTTATTGAAGAACTTAATTTGCACTGTTTGTGTTAATGTTTTTCTTACACGTTTTGGGGTCGATCGAAGCTGGCGCCTTCATAAAAATGTTTTGTATGAATAAATAAAGAATTTGAGTAAATAAAAAATATATCATATATCAATGTAACTAGGAAACCTTCTAAATCAGAGTAAAATCTTATACCTTTAAACGAGAAATTCTTGTATACATATATATTTTTTAATTAATATATTTGTGATCTCGGAAACGGCTCTAAAGATCTCGCTAAAATTTAGTACGTGGGGGAAGGGCAAAGGGAAAGGTAGCTTGCCCTTTTCTTTTATTTTTAGTGATTTTGTCCGATTTAAACCGAAAAACAAATTATGTTAAAAAAATTAGCTACAAGTAGCTATGTGTTATACCTTATTTTAATTTTTGTTAAACAGGCATACTTTCTTGATACAGGGCCCCTTTCCAGTAATAACTTTTTTTGACAGTACGGCTTTAAAGTTTGAATTATATTTCTGTCAAAACTCAGACCAATAAACCAAAAAATAATTAAGGATTATAACATTTAAATTAATTTATTTTGACGATGTTATACTAAAAAGGTTTTTTATGAAAATACAAAAAAAACGTAACTTTTTTTAGAGTCAGTTTGAAGTCATACACGGATTTTTTGTCGGGAATAACCCCTTCTATCTCCCTGTTTCGTTTGATCAACGATTTACAGGGCCACCCTGTATATATAAAACCATTACAATTCCTGTTATTTTAGCCTGTTGATCAACCTTGATCTCCAAATAAATAGAATCAACATAACAATAGCTTTGAGCAGGAATTTGCCTGAATGGGAAACCAATGAAATTATTGTTGCCATACACGCGATTCCTTGATTGGAGGTGCCAATAAACTTCAAAGGAAAGTAAAATAACTAAAGTTCAAGGATAACGGTTAACCAATTGTGGTTCAATTATTGTCGTTTTGGCAAAATGTTAGTTTGTTTCTCTTGGTTTGCTTGTTGGTTATCAAGATATGAATAATCTGGTAAATCACTTATGACATTTGCTGTAGTCTGCGGTCTTTATATCCTGGTATTTATTGCATTATTCATATTATTTATAATTTATTTGGTGATGTATACCGTGTCGTTTAAACTTTCTTCGTTTCCTAGACAGGCTTCGTGGTCTGCATTGACCCTTCTGGTTTTCTCTGTAGCAACGCTTACATAGGGTAGGCTTTATATCTTGTCGTTCCATGAACATAAAATTGTATGAATGAAAATTTATTACCACCTAGTCCGAACACAAGGCTGCTCGCAACGTCGCAATAACTATCCCCAAACAATGTAAGAGTCATAAATTTGGGCACAGCCTGATTAAATCCGGTGACAAGCACCGCCAATAATGCCAGTGCCATCAATCTCCCTCGAATAACTTGATTGGATGTTGTCGCCAGGTGCTGTCAAGGTCAGAGAAAAAACAACGTCGGTACAGTTACCTGCAAAACTGTTAAACGATCCTGACTATACGACTACAAAAGAAACTTATATTTTCTCAGATGTCTGTACAAAGAGGTGTAACTTGTTTCATGATCAAATATTTCCTTGATAACGAAGGTTTCCGAAGGTCGTAGTACTGGCAAAGAAAATGTCGTCGGGTTTCAGTCTTTTGTGTGTATTTACCGAAACAGGCAAATAATATAACTCAGAATTAAGGACCTACTTGTAACTGTTTGAAGCGGAGGTAACAATACTCAATTTCTCAATAGAGTATTGTTGCCTAACTTCTAGAGTGTAGATAAAGTTAGTAAAGGAAAGTTTTGTTCGTGAATAAGTATCAAACTTTAGTAGAACAAAAAGACTTCTTAGCTTTTCTAACGTTCAAATACGGAAACCTCTTTGCGCGTGGCGTCACTCACTAGGCTGGTTTTAATAAGTCACACTTACTTACTTCGCTGGCCTCTCTTGGCCTCCGACACCAGAAGACGCCTCTCTTTCAAATCCTGTGCAATCTCTTTAATTTTTTTTAAGGTCATTCAGACTTTTGTTACTACAATGACAGTTTATAAAGTTAAAATGAGGTTATTAATAAAATAAAAGGATAATACGAATAAAAGTAACAACATGTCGTAGAAACAGGTTCCAGTTTCAATGCAATAGGGTTTATGTGTAAAAAAATAAGTAAGAATGCCCTCTCGAATTGCTTCTTAATTTATTTTTTTGAAACCAAAGTGCAATCTTATTTCGGCGCGTACATTACCAAATGTAACAGCAACATCTGTATTTGCTTAAACTGGCCTCAAAGAGCTCAGAGGAGCCATCGACCGCTGTTAATATATTCCTTTCAAATCCAGCGCCATTGTGAGACAATATGTATCGATGCAAAAAGTCAACATCACAGTCTGAATAGAACAGCTGATCATCTAGATCTTATACGCTTTCAAAAATATTCACAACCTTACAGCCTTATTACTAATATAATAGGGTAACTTTTCAGTACAACAGTATAAAGAAAAGAATTTGTCACAATTATTTTAAACATCGTATTTTTAATATTTTCGGATATTTTATATCTGAAAATAAAATAAATACAGAGAACGCAACTTTCGCGCGTCATAAAGACAAATTTTTCAAATGAGCAAAATTATCAACGCGTGCGATTTTTTTTTACAGCGGATAAGAATAGTTAAATTTAAAATAATATTTTTTTCTTCGCAAACATCGATTTACTATTTTTGAGTCGCTCCTAAAAAAATTGGCAACTCTTTGCAGTAACCCATATAATTAATTCGAATTTGTGATTTGTTTGATTTACATCTTCATAAAGGCTTAGAAACAGAGTGACAAAGCTGTATGTATAATGTAGTCCTGAAATGTTTGGTCAGCAAACTTGCTATTTCTTATCCAAAGAGTGTTGTCCAAATCCAAACATGTGTTCAACACCATAAGAATACCAACCTTTTTGACTCAGGTGTACTTTGATGGACAGGCTTAAGTCAACGAGCTGTTACTTCACTATGACCAAAAAAATAATTTGCGATGTCCTCTGAGCGTTTTCAAGGTTAAATTCCGTATTATTGATACCTACCTAAGACAATGTTGCTAGCGTCACACACACTAAGCTGTTTTTTTGTTTCGAAGCAATTCAGTCTTTTGCTGTCCTGGATAAATTTTGTATTACAGTACAGTAATTACATATACTTCTTATTAGTTCTTTTTTGATGATACGTCATAAGTATTATTAATATCAAAACTGAACTGAAAAACGATGTATCGGATAAATTATGATAAAGTAGGTACATCCCAAAAGAACGATTGTGAGAATATTTTGGAATATTATGTCATCGCAATGGAAAATCAATCAGCAATAAGCTTAAACTAATAAAATATATACAACAAACGTATTTTTCCTAAAGCTGGATTCTCCTAAAAGGTGACATAGCCTATCAGATTTTAAAGTAAAGTTTCTTAAAGTAAAAAGTAATAACGATCCCACTGCTGAGCAAAAGCCTTACCTCAACTATGAAGAGGTACGAGCCATACTGTTCTGTACCACGCGAGCACAGTGCGGATTGGTGGAGGAATCTGTAAGGCAAGTGACCAATCTTACTGTCAGATGTTATCAAGCCGCCCTAAGGCCTCTGACTAGGCTTAACGTCTAATATCAACAGATATTAGCCGGGACCAACTGCTTAACGTGCCTTCCGAAGCACGGAGATGCTGGTCATGGACGACACTTAAATCGTCGGAAACCCATCCAATTGAGACCGCGCGGTGGGTTGCTTAACTTTGGTGTCACTACCAAAGCGCTGCCGACACTGCGCCACAAGCACCTCCTATCAGGTTTTATAGAATGGAAAATGACCATTATAACATTGCTTTGCTCGCACTGAAAGTGAACATTCCTTAGTGCCTTTCTTTGAAGAATGTTATAACTCGCGTAGATTGTTTCCGAGTTTTGTCTTTAGCGCAGAATTTAAATGGCGGACAATTACACAATTTCCTTTGAGCAATTACTTCACGCTAGCTCAGCAATGATGATGACATCATTAGCTTGTAGATGACTTTGAATTGCAGTTATGTTGCATTTTATGATACATTCGGACGCTTTACGTAATTAGATAATACTACATTTAACGAATGCAGATGCCACCGCGATAATTATTGCAATTTCAAAGTAATAACTTTTAAAAAAGCAGATAGTAGCACATTTGGTAATGGAAAATCTTTTTTGAGCAGGTGCAAAATTCAAAATATTAAAAATTTCTTAATATCTTAATAAGATTTACATAAACTATCAGAACGACGGAGCCTTCTTTTAGGTTATGCAGTCTATTTAAATTGAATGTATAATTGCTTTGCAGACCTAAGTTTAATTGCTTTATTAAAAACTAAAACTTATAAGCAATTAAGTAAGGCTTCATTTAAAGAAAAAAATTGTCGGCTAAATCATTAAACCGATTCCAAAGCACTAAATGCATCCTAATTTTGTTTAAATAAATCCGGTGCAAATTCCATTGTTCGCTGTGAAGTGTGCAATTTGTCGAAAATTCTAACGCGAAATTCGGCTTCGTCCGACTGTAAATGCCAAAGGTTTTGCCTGGCCCAATAACAAATATCTTGATTCGAACACGCAAGAGACCGTTTTCACTTGTTTATTAAGCTGATGTATAAATGCCTGAGTTTCATTGATGACGCATCAATTGGTGTTTGTTGTAATTAAGTTTTTTTGATTAGATTAATTTATTATATTGCATCAGAGCACACATTATATTTTTGGACTTGATTGACATAAATAATCTGCACGTAAATTATTTCTCTCTGCAGTTTAAAGGAATCGTCTGTACCCAAATATTTTTCATAATCTTGAAAGAAATATAATTATTATTCTTTATATTTTGAGTTGGCAGATCCACTAGACTGTCCCTAGTTCTACAAACAAGATTTTTTTAGTTCTATGCCAAATGGCAAAATCAAGCTTTCCAATTTGTAATTAATTAATTAATTTATTTAAACTTTATTGCACCAAAAACGAAAGTACAACTGGCGGACTTAATGCCTTAGGCATTCTCTACCAGTCAACCGCGTGGGAATGCAGAAAGATAATCAGTGGCGGGACATTCAGTATTGATACACTTTTAAGGAAAAATTAACAAAATACTTTAAAAATTACATTACTAATAATTAATTTACTAGGGTAATTAGGGCCCTGGTTGGTCTGTGGTATGGCTAGCAAAAATCGGCGCACAAGTGGAAACGGGCTCTTAAGCCAGACTCGTGTGACCCAGCAAAAATCGGATGGGCTATTTTAAAAATGGGATTTATTGGTCGTAAAGAATTCGCGGCGTAATTTACTGCCGTTTCTTTTCATTGAGCAGCTGGCTTTTTAATGAGGTTACAAGGTCTGAGAGAGATCGACACTAAACCAAATTCGTGGATGCAAACAAGCTGATGTGTATTTTACGAGACGAACTAAGTAGACATTTAAATTTAATTTGTTTGCACAGGTCTAGGGTTCACAAAAAATAAGAAAATGTCTAAAAGTTTTAAAAGGTTTTTGAGAAAACATTGTTTTAAATTGTATAAAAGAAAGTAAACTCTCTTTATGTACTTTACAAAAGTCTTTGCAAGCGTTACCTTCCTGCCCACTGATAGAAAAAGACGATCAATAATATACAAACATACTCATACTATATGTATCAAACAAAAACAATTGCTTTTAAGTAAACTTAAAACAACATGCAACAAATGATAACTTTATTGACAGCCCTACTTCCCGGGCGTAGCGTTCATCAGTCATCGGCTCGACTTCCGGCTGCGTCTCGTAGTTCAATGGCTCGCTAGTTTCGCGCACGACCTTCAGGCAGTAGTTGCTAATATACAAATGGGGAAAGGGCAGTAGGAAGACTCAGGTAGGACAGAAATAAGACACACGTTGTGCACGGACCATTTTTTTAAACGTCAGGGAAATGCTTTTACGCATAATTACCTACCAGGCGCGAGGGCGGCTGGGATGTGGGACTCCAGGCCACACTGTGTGAGGCCCGACTACCAACTAAAAACCTGACGGTGTCCCTTCGGGGCCATTAACTTGCTAAGTGCTGCAGTGCCTGGGTTTGATAGCGGTTACAAAGAACCTTCTGTATTGACTTCTATTATAAATGTGGATCATTTGTCCCGTGCTGACTTAGTTTAATGTTGATAGTATCAACTGTTGGTTAAAATGCAAATGATGTTAAATCCGACTAAACAGCTTGCATCGCAATTAGTACCAATTGTTTCTCTGATGTTTCTTTCTTTTTTACTAAATTCTTTACCTCTGCAATTTTAAATAATGTTATTAAAAAGAACAAAGTTTTGATTCACCATTTTTTTTTTATTATTTCTGGGAGCTTTATTAACATACAAATAAAAAAGGGAATACGGACTTAGGTTTCTGATGCCTCCTTCTGGACTAAACTATCAAACAAGCACGCGCCAGTTTTTTATTTTTACATAAACCAAACCAATCAATTGATAACCTGCTGCTATTGCTGATTGATTAATCAGCTTTTTTGTATATTTAACAATTACATGTTTAGTCGTTATTGTGGTTCAGTTGACTATTTGAAACACAAACTGTGCTAATAGGTAGATAGATCAATATAGCTCCCGCTGCAACCTTCACAGCTGGAAGCTAAGGTCACTACGACGGCACGGTTCTATTAACTAGACTACAGCCCACGACTTCACCAGTACAGTAGATTTTCACAGATGACAAATTTGTGAAGCTGAACAATAGTTTTGTCTGTGTGACCAATGAGTACTGAGATCGTAATAAAACGGCAATGCAATGCATTATTGCAATTTTTTTCAGTCTCGTACAAAATATGATTTGACATTTTGACTTAGCATTAAGAGAGCTACTATGTACTTGGATAGGTATAAAAAAAACTACTTTGTAACCATCGAAAGGATATATCGATTAAAAAAACATTGTATTCAAAAGCTATACCTACTCTAAAACATGTAGGTAGGTGTGGTGATGAATCCTTTAAAACAGTTGGCCTTAAATAATAAAAAAAAAACAGTTTTAATGAATCAACTCTTCGTTAGGAACAATAAAACCTAATCTTTACTTTATGCGCTCCTATCGCCATAAAACCTTATCCAAACGAAAACAAAACTGGCGAGAATAACGACCATTGCACTGAAATACTAGGAGCAGTCGTGACCCGAATTCTTAAATTGGTTTATCTTGATGGTTTATTCTATCTACTTATATGCAAATCGACAGTTCTAGGTATAGTTTCAACTTAGCTCATACGTATTAATTTTTTACTGTACTCGTTTCTATGAAATTTATCACGAAATAGTGTTTGTGAGAATTCATTATCACCCAATTAAGGGCTAAGCTCTTGTCGGCGAAGTCTTTTCCATATTTCTCTTCTCCTCGGTCTTCTTTTGACCTCCTCATACGACTAGACATTTATCTTACCCTTAATTTGATGCATGTAACGTATTTTTAGTCTGGTCTTCCTCACTCACCTCTATTATATTATTGATGAAATCGTCGTGTCGAATCAAGTGTCCCAATATTAATCCTCTGCTACACTTTTATAATTTAAATAATTTCTTCGGAAGTTGAACGACACAGTCGATCGATTTCTGTGGGAAAAACTTTTCTTTCGTTTTACCTAAATAATTAAACTTTATTAAAATATCACACTTTTAGGTATTCTGTGACTTTGATATGACGTAATTGATACACATATGTAGTATTTAACAGTCTTCAGAAATAACCTACTCAGAGCAAAGATTACTATCATGTGATTCATTTTTTGATGTCCTCAAATAGTGGGTACCTTTAAATCATAGGACTTTAGCGAACGTGATTTTAAACAAAATGATTTTTATGTGGGTTCCAGCATAATGTTTGTTTTCGGGCCTATTTATGACGTTTTTATATGTTTTAGGGTAAACAGACGGACTTTGGAATAAGACAGACGTCTTATTCCATCCCACCTAACTACGCCCTTATGCCAATGAAAACTTTAGTGTATTTTATCGTCTTTCTGAAATGTTTTATTTACACCGCCATAAACAATCGATACAAAATCCCACCAATAAACTTCAGCAACCAAAATGAGGAATTTTAGACGACACGCAAAGGAATGGTTTCTGAAAGGTTTCGTGATAGTGGTGAATGCCAAGATTACACGACCCCTGGGTCTTGGGATTTTGGACGTTGTACTTATACCTGCCCCGAGCTTAAACCATAAAAGCTCTGCAGTAAGCTTCAGGAAATCGCACATCAAAATAACACTGAACTTTACTATTTCAAATCCTATCTTTTTAGTACCAAATTCAAAGTCAAAAATAATTTATTCAATTTAGGACACAAAATGCAACTTATGAACGTCAAAAATTTTAAAATCTGTATAATATTGGCCCTTAGGGGGCCCGAACATGTCTCCTTATCTTTTGGGCCCTACTAGTGCTTCGAGACAAAACACAGACAATCAGGCAAGTGCTGAGAAGAAGCACCGGAACAAACTCAGTCACAACTAGCTGCCATAAAAAAGTGAAAAAAAAATACAATAAAAAGGTAGGTACATCAGTTTGGTGCAGGCTGGACTGTCCATACATTCTCGTCATCAAGATAGTCTTGAATTTTATAATACCCTTTAGACATGAGGGTAGTTTTGACATGCGACTTAAACCTATTAATAGGTAGTTCGACAATATTGTGTGGTATATTGTTAAAAAATTTAATACAATTTCCCAAAAATGAATTAATTGTTTTGGCCAATCTAAAGTCTGGAACGACAAGTTTGTTTTTGTTTCTTGTATTATAATAATGAATATCACTTTTTTTCGTGAAAAGATCTAAATTTTTGCGTATCTTGTTTAGTTTAGTAATTAATCTAGCTACATTTATGTACCTAGATTAATTATGTAAAGGTATTAATTCGTATGTTAAGGTTTGGATTTACAAACCTTATCATAAATGAAAAGGTTAATTTTGCAATTCCCACTATGGTCACAAATTTATCAATTTGCGCCATCATCTTATTTACTCAGACACTAATAAATTATTGTTTTATTGGTCCGCTGCAGCTCTCGTTGCCGAATATTGGTTTGACATTCAGACAGCCTAGCCGACTCACTGCATCGCCGTGTTTCACTGAGGGACTTTGACGCTAATGTCAATGTCCTCAAGTCTCATTTTTCGTTGGACTTTCGTATTGAATGAATGCAGTCGTAACCCAAGACGCAGTTCGCAATGACCGTGCATTTTGCGTTCAAGGGCAAGGGTACAAATAAAGCTCTTATCACATTGCGGACACGAACCAGCGAATGCATCTGATGTATAAAGAAACTAGAGGTTGCCTGCGACTTTGCGGCAAATGTCGGATTTCCCATACAAACTTCCATCCCACTTTTGATAAATCTTGAAATACGTCATTTTTTATTTCTAACTAATACCAATTTTTATCAACACTGACTTAGTTTCGTAAAAACTAACCCCCCTTTTTAATTCCTTAGTAGTGAATTTTCAAAAATCCTTTCGGGACCTACGTCTACGCAGCGTGCTGAAAATCATGCCTAATTGCACCCCCTGAATAAACCTTATACCTTTAAACGAGCAATTCATATACATATTTGTACGGTATTGTAACGGCTCTAAAGATTTTGCTGAAATTTAGTATGTGGAGGTTATCTGGGGTGAAAAATCGATCTAGATTAGTCTTATGATTGGGAAAGCGCGTGTTTTCATGCGTTTTTTTCGCATTGTTCGACGCAGAATACGGTCGCTAATTTCGCACCGTTCAACATGAGTTTCGTGGCGCAGTGCGTAAGACGTGTCAGTGAAACTCATTACGCACAGTCCCATGGGACTGAAGAGATCTAAAAGACGTAGGTTCGAATCTTACTCGATGACTAAAATTTTTTCCTTTTTTTTGTGTATTTACTCAAGTTTATAGGTTTTTTGTTTTTTAAACAAGACTTGCGAACTATCGCTCAGGTATTCGTATAGGTGTAATAGATGGAAAAGGCCAATAATGATGACGATTTAAAAGGAAACAAGGTGCAAAATTTCACGCTTTTTATCCCAGTAGTTTGGGCTTTGCGTTGATATTTCAATCGGGACATAACTTAACAGAGAAACGCTTTTCTGATTGGTCGGCTAATACTAAGTTATGGTTTGAATTGAACCTGGTACTAAGTTTTTAATACTGTCTTTTAAGTGGGGCAACGTTGATTTAAATTTCTGTATTCAGACGCGTGTCTTCAGTGTGCATAAGCTTTAAGAAATGATTCACTCGCTCGCATTAGTTTGGCTTTGAAACGCACGTTTATATAACCGCACGTATTGTTTCCCATCATCGGATACATTGGGTCTCGAAATAGCAATCGGCTTGATCGAAAGGAACCGCAGAACTCTCCGAATAATACACGAGTTAATTGTGAGAACTACGTCGGCATTGTTTGAGCTTAGCAACCTGTGAAGCTTTATATGAATTTTGTGATCGAAATTATTGCGTTTATTTTATTAAAAGCCTTATTCTGATCAACCAACGCGATCGTCGAGGTAATCGAGCGTTGGTCTCGCCCAATAAAAAGGTAAGTGTTTTGAGGTAGATAAAAAATATTATGCAACTTGCAACAATAATTATAATCCAAAAACTTGGACTACCTACCTACTTACTAAAGTAATAGCCAATTAAGTGGTTAGATCAAAGTGCATATAAATATAAGGCTGTTTTTTTAATTTGGAAAAAATGTTAGAGAACAAACGTTATGCAAAGTTATTTTCGCTAGGTAGACAACGTTGCTCATTCTCCAGTCGATAGCGAAGACATCTAGATACCAATATTATAAGCGCGAAAGGTTTCTTTAGGAGTAAACTTGATTTGTTAGTATTAATTTCTCGCTAGAAGTGTAAATCGAATTTTAATAAATCGGCAATCAATTTTAATTTAGTACACTTATGCGTAAACTGTCGTGATACATACGGGACATGTGTACTATCTACGGCTTAGCCGTGGGAAAATCCATATATCCATAATATAATCCATATCATATAGTTTACAAAAGTATAAAAAGATATAAAAAAGAAGCAGCAATGAATATTTTAAAACCGACGTCATTTTATCAAAATACCTAATCGTCCCTGTCAATAAGTGTTTTGACGATGACTTCGTGTTTCAAGACTCCAAACAAAACCAAAAAAGTAATATCGATTAATTTTTAAATCGAGTGTGAGACGTAGGTTGTGAGAGAAACATCGACATAATCTTGATCAAAGTTATTAAACCTTTTGTTCGATATTGAAATGTATTCTTTTGTTGCAGGTCTAAAGTCATCGAGGAGCCTGAAAGAATTGAAATGCATCGATATATGTAACGTATATAAATGTTCTGAGCTGATTTCGATAATTAGTGCTTTGTCGCAAGTGGTTGTGTGCAGTGGTAAAAGTGGAGAATATCGCGGCAAAGAAGAATGCCGGGTTTACCCCGGTGACAGACAGGTATATATCTTATTACGTAAAACAGAAGGATTTTACTTATTTGTCCTTATCTCCTGACATGAGTGCTGTATGATTTTCAATTCATATTCACGCATTATTAATTTATTAAAGGTGAGGTCTACAGACCGACAGTCGTATCCTATCTATAAAAGATGTATTAATTATCTTAGATGGAGGGCAATTAGTTAAGATCTAGGTATACACGGCGTGATTTTATGAATATAACTTAGGTACAAATAGGTAGAAAAATTAGTTTTAGAATATGATATAAAATTTACATCTAACGACGTAAGTTACACCTAACGAAGTAATTTAATTCATTTTGTTAATGTACCTTAGCATGCTTAAAAATTGATTTAACTGATGTCATGGCAAAGAAATATTTATTTTATTGTATTTGGACTACAAATTCTAATTTTCATCTATCAATACACGTAATTTTTATCGCAACAGCTGTGCTGAGATTTTTTAAGAGGTTTCAAGGACAATACCAAAACTTTACTCATGTATCACACAACCAAAGTCTTAGTGAAGAAAAACACGAGAGCCGGGAAACGTTTTAAGATATTGCCAGACTTAATATTTCACTGCCATCTCCCGTACAACTTTTCCCGACTACTCGTACTTATTCGTATGCTCGTACACATTAGCAAATTAGTGCTGGCAAAGCTTTAGAACACCACTTTAATTAAACAGTACAGTCAGAGACACAATTGTTGTCGTATTAAAATAGACAGAAGTTGAGTGCATCCTTTCTCACTTATGTTAGATGAAGATGATTATTATAGATATAGAGTTGAATGTCTGTTTTTGTCTACCAAGTTTTAGGAATACCTATTCATAGGGAAAACATACTAAGCTTTTAAGAATTTTCCGAGCGAACCTATTCCATTTTAGATCAAGTCATAACCCGTTATCTATTCAAACGTTTTCACTGTTAATAATAAACTTAAGCTTAGAAGTTTGTCGCATACGTGCTTCTCAACGATATTTATGCTGAACGCAAAGATGTGGAACTCACTAGCGTCACTGTTTCCAACGGAATACTACCCAAAATCTTTTACAATCCTTCCTCTTATTACAAAAAAAAATAAACCAGGACTAATCTTTAGCCAACAAATTAGAAAAGCGTTTCTCTTTTAGATAATGTCACGAATGTGTCAATTACTAAGAAAATTGTTGTTTTAAAGTCTATTCGTTACAAAGCTACAAAAATACAAATGTGTCAATCATTTCTAATTTGTCTGCTAATTTAGTACTGGTTCAAACCTGGTACCAAGTTTTTTCGTAATATGGCCGTCAAAGTCAGAGTGAACAGGTTTCTTCTGGGTGACCTCGCTCCACCGTTGACTCTGTGACACTTCTGGATTAGTCTAGAGTCAAGAGAAACCTATTTTGTATAAAAAACCTAAGTAAATATTTAAGAAAATTATAGTTTTCGTGGGTGTTACAACCAGGTTTCACAGGTTATTGACATTGCATATTTTTTTCTTTATTTCGCACACACATACTTTTTTCACGTTTATCCTATATCGATCGTCTTGGAATCCCCAAGTGATTAATTGGCCGCAGGTTCGTACTATCTGCGTTCATTATCTATTCAGAGTTGTGCGATTTGGTAGATTTACTGTGGTATGGCCATTTGCATAGTTCAACTGCCTTACGTGTCTTCCAAAACAAATGAATCTTTTTTATACGATGAATAGGTAGAGATATCGGAAAAGGTATTGATGGAATAAAGGGACAGAGTTTAATCCAGAAAACAAAGTAAAGTTAAAACCTTTTTCTTAATACTTTAGAGATCATGTTTCCAGACACAATATAAAATCATTTGTTATGAGACCGGCGGTCTTTCGATCCTCAAAAGGCTGAATATTCTGGCTAAATTAAAAACCTTTCATCAAAAACAATAAATTATTTAAATCTAGCAAAAAATCACAGTCAAACAAATCCAAATGAATTCAAACAATCCATTATGCATGAGCCACACCAACTGTCAGTTTCGTTACATTGAACGTGTCACAGTAACAATAGGAAATATGGTAATGAGAGCTTTGGCAAATAAACTAAAAGAAATAAGTCATAAAACACCTGGAACCCACAATGTAAGTTGGATTCAGCACAATCACGGCCAATCCTAAAGATCGATGGGGATTTATCATAGTATTATTCACGCATGATAATGGGATTGTCGATTGTAAATATTTATGTACCTAGTTTAAAAGCTGTGACAATAGTGACTGTTTCTGTGCTGCTTCTTCTCAGCACTAGCCCACAATTGTCCCGAAGCAGTTTTAGGGTTCTATTTTATGTTGGGACGTGTATAAGTGCTCATTGCAAGCCTGTGTACAGAAATAAATAATTTTATTTTTAAGAATTGTTTTTAAAGGCATCAATATGTTTTTTTTAATGTATATTAATGCTTTTTTATTAGCTTAGGTGCGTACCTAAGCTAATAAAAAGCATTAATAAACAAGCAACATGGCTATTTAATTGTATGTAATGGGTATTACATACAATTAAATAGCCACTAATATGTTGCTTTTCATAAGTTGTAAGCTTACTATCTTTATTACATCTGTTTTAACAAAACTACCTCATAATCGAAGTAAAAAAACTCTGTTTAATTTTTATGCAGCTTTTTTGAAAATCGTTTTAGCATCATGAGAACTCAAAACTTCTGAAATTTAATAGCTTTAATTTCGGAGACAGATTTACTAACATCTGCATTATTCTGCCTAAAGAAAGCTATATTAAGTAATAAGACGAAATATAGGACAAGAGTAATCATTAAGTAGCTAAAACAACCTGAAATAACACTAAAAGATTTGTCTTTAGCACAAATAATTTTCCGAGAGGAGAATGTAATGGGTGTGTTTCCGAGAATTAATTGTATTTGTCTGTCTGTCACAAATACTGCACTTTAAGATGACACTGACTGTTTATAACTCTGAATAGCGTAATATGTGACACTCAATTGGCTCGTAGCCATTCACTGCCAAATATTTCTTCATTTACCTTTCACTGAAAATTGTGTCGTGGGCGCACAAACAGACCATCTCCTTATCACACGGACTATTTTAGTCTTGAAATATTTTTTGACATGGCTAATTTACACCAACTCTTCGAAAACATGATGTTTATTTTTTGAAATCAGGACCTAACCTTTCTGATATTATCACAAGTTTATGTGTAGGAACACTTAAGTGTAAGTCATGCCACTGATAATGATGGCGGCGCACAAAGAATCAACATAACGTAATAAATATTTTATCCACCTCAACCAAAGATCTACCACCATGACATCGACACCTACAGACCTACAGCTTGGTGCTTTCATTAAAATTTTTGACCCTTCATCTGAGGCTGAGAAATAGCAGACATGATTTTGAACCCTTAAATTTCCACCGCCTGCGCAACTATGCGTGTTTTCTGTGTGTATTCTGTATGTAGGTATATTAAGGTACGATGTGGCTGGCATGTGATGTAAAAAATAAAGAAAAAAAAAACAGACCTACAGGGTCGTTTTTCACCATATTATTTTTTTTGTGATAAAATCCTCTTACTTCCTAGCGAATAAACGAGCCATGAAACGTATGTATCCGCAGAATTGTTCTGCATATCAAAAGAATGTCAGTATAATTTCGTCGCGACCAACTTTAATGAATCTTTCATGCTATAAAATCAGTGTTTTCAAAAGATACGAGCCAAGGTCCTCTCGACCTTCCAGGCGATCGAGACATAAAAGTGGAGAACCATGTCGAGGTCAGCTCAACGAAATGCTTAATGCTGTACACGAGAGTGTATTATAATTAACGATGACATTGAACCGTGAAAGAACTTCCTGCAACCACATGTAAACGCCGAACGTTAGGTATGTTCTGACTTGGGCGGATTCTTGGAAATGATGCCACTTGAACTCTTATTTTGTTGATGATCTTTTAGGCGATAGTTTTTAATAATTTTTAACACTTGCAGTGTTCTTATTTATTTAAGTTTAAATAAGAAACCGAAAATTCGCACACGGGGAGGATTTTTGGCTAAAGGTCGGTTTCAATCCTGCCCTTGTGCGAATCGTTGGTTTCTTATTTAAACTTATATCTTTTAAGAGGTTTTAAAGGAGGTGCCGTACGCCTATAGCTTAACTTTAAATATATTTCTATTACGATTGCAATTCCAAAGTGTTTCGTTAACTATTTTGAATACTATCATTGCTTCCTTATTATTCCTTTCCTCGTTTGAGAGCTATTACCTATAGTTTCTTGAAAGATACAACTATTGCAATTTGAAATCAATCGAGCGGAACGCTTGCACGTTTTCATGAAATCTTTTTAATTGATATTCCTTTTTTACTGTACAAAAATATACAACAAAACGGAAATTAATAGAAAAATCTGAAGCACGTTCCTAATCAACAACTCTTAAGTACTTTGCATCTCAGCAATTGTTATGTATCTTGTCTCATACGTTTCTTATCAACTAACAACTCTAATAAGTCACTCTATTAAGGAGACTCGTAAAGGCAATCAGTGCGATTGTAATTTTATGAGTGCAAGTGATACCGTGGAAGGGGTAACCATGCATATACTTATTATTTAAGGAGTTGACAATCACGAAAATGAATGATTTTTTATTACTTCCATCAGCTCAGTGAAAGCTTTATAATTGTCATCAATATAATAATAATAAATTGTTTCAACAAACACACCAATTACCTAGCCCCAAACTAAGCGTGAGCTTGTGCTATGGTGACTAGGATAACGGATAGACATACTTATATACATTTATAAACATCCATGACTTAGATACAAATGCTCGTGCTTATCACACAAAGATTTGCCCCCTGCGGAATTCGAACACGCAACCACCTGGTTTAGAAGTCCGTAGCGCGAACCACTACACCAAGACAACCGTCTTGGTGTATTAGTATTATTAAATACCTTAGGTGCTATATTTACAACAATTGGTAGAGATCATTTGATTGACTATACTCGTTATAATTCTTGATTGTGAGACAGCTAATAAAGTTTCGCGAGAGAATCGCTTTTATCGCTTCGAGTTGATTAGGTCATTCCTTTCACTCCGCCAATCACCGCAGAGTGTAGATCGATTCGAATAGCACATCGACTTTCGGAGTGATTCGGATCACACGTTGCGTGTTATGAGATTGCATAACGGCCGTGTAGTGTGCATTGCATCGGCCAGCCTTGCCAACGTTATCACGCTTCCCGGGCCGATGTCTGCGTGACCTTTGCTGCTCGGAACTAGGTCGTCGGCTTCTGACCTTTTTGTTTGTGTTGCAGCGGATTGAAAAAGATGACGATCTAGCCCGAGTACCGCCGGAGATGCACGAAAGTTATTTTCGGTGCGCGCGAATGCAAGCGATTTGTCACTTGTTGACGGATGTGTGTCAGTTAGCTGCGTGAGCGGTGTTCCTGTCCATTACAAGTTCTTAATTAAATGAAGTAGAATAGCTAAATATGTAAAAGTGTACAAGCTACTTAATGTAGGTAGTTTGGGAACAGAACAAGTAATCCAAATAATATTGGGACTTATTTACTTCGGAGATCATGTGTCCAGACGCAATAGAAAATCAATTGTTATGAGACCGCCGGCGGTCTTCCGATCCTCAAGTGGTGAAAAGGTTGAGCTCTAAAGAGCAGTGGTAGAAAAAGTTATGCCTTGGTTTTATATAATAGACATTCTAAGCTTCGAAAGCAGAGATGCGTGTGAAATGTATGGAAGCACTGCACATCTCTCTGCTTTGGTTGGAAAACTAGGTGCTTATGCCTGGGTAATTTTGTCAGTCGGCGGGCAAATTTTAGCAAATGATCTATCTCTTATTTATTAGGTGTAAAAATTGTTGTAATGCTGTAAGACTGGATTGACTTCTTCTAGAAGTCTTTATGACTTTAGGAAATCTTTTCAAACACAACATTGGACGTCCCCTTCAAAGTCTTACCCATGGTGTCGTGACACAAGACAACAAAACAGCCAGTGATTAAGGCGGCTCTTTAGAGCGATTAAGTTGACCTCATGGCTTATCGCTTGATTGACTCGATCAACGACGGTTTGACTGCCCTTCAATTGCTGTGACGGGCAACGAAGTACAATCTCACGGGACTAAGCGTGGTTAACGACTAATACTAACTTTAGCACTCCGTGGTTTATTGTTTTGCGACTAAATATTTATTCCGTGGGTCGTGAACTTAAGTACTAGCAAAAACACACTCACATAATTTACTTTAGATGCCCTGTAGAATTAAATTTACTGGAATTGGAATAAAATAATTTCTTTATTACCTAGTTAGTATAAGTTACTAACTAGATAGGTAGGTAGTACATACATTTTAAGTAAAGTTGCATAGTTTACGTACCTACATAGTTAATAGCTAGAAGTCAAAAATTATTTTCGCAAACTCCGGACTATTCTTCAAATATAGGTAAATACATAATTAATTTTATAAAAATTTCAGCAGCAAATATGTTATTTGCAAAAAACGTCGCCATGACTATCGGGAATTAAAAAAGTAGGTACCTACTGATTATTTTAATTAAAAGAAAAACAATCATTTTCATTTATTTATTTAATTTATCAAAGTAAAAAACTCTTCTGTATTTCTGAGCTATTTCTTTTGTTTGTCTGCAGCTCAGCAATAATAAACCATGGGATCGGTGCTTTAACCAACTAAGTTACCTTCCTAACATTGATATTTATTGAAATACTTATTCTAGAAAACCAGGTTATTTAATTTTAATTAAACATTGTCGTGTGCTGTCGTGATGTCGGTTTGTATTCTGACTTCGTAAATCTACACACATACACAATCCATGATGGTGGTTGCATTAAAAATCAAACACATGTTTGCGAGAAGAGCGATTTGTGTTTTCAATGGCAAGTGTTAGCAATTCCTGGAACATTCTAGATCGGAATGGAAGAGCGTTTTGCTTTGACCTGATTACCCGCCTGGTAGGTCGCTCGTCATAGCCTGCATTAGATTTGAGGAAATTATCAAAAGCGATTGAATAAATTCACCTATTTGAGAATCTGTTCTATTTGAGAAATCAACTCTTTTAAAAGAATATACAGCATAAATTCTTTACTCATACATCTATATATATAGTTTTACTCATACATCTTTAACAAATGATGAAATATAGACCTTATACTTAAGCCACCATATTAAAAAGAACAAAGGTAAATAGCAGCAAATCTTTACCGTATAAAATATTTTCAGACGTTTCTGCAAAATAAAGTTCATCTAAGTAAAGCAACAGGTTTTTCCAAGAAAACGACTTTGTCGAATGGGAGAAAGAATTTCTCAGCATATTCGGTTGAACTGGTTAGCTAATGAAAAAAATAGATGAAAATCAACAGATTATTTTACAGTGTTGTATTCTGCTTAAACCTACTTACTATTGATTCAGCTTTTCCAAACCGAGAAAAGCTATCAATCTAAAATCTAAATAAATTATTTTCTAAATAAACATTAATAAAAGGGACTCAACAATTTTCTTTATTGTGATTGCCGTAGGCTGTGCCATAGGCCTAGTCTTTACCAATATAAATTTAAGTGGACCGTATAGAGACTGAACCTACGTCGCGTAGAGAAAAATGATTATTACCAAAACAAAAAAAATACGTGTCATGATGATAATTATTATGTGATGGTGCTGTTGGATGAATATTACAGCAACAATAAAAACAATTCACATAATAATATCTTTCCAAAAGCACTAAAAGTAACTATTAACTAAAAGTTTAGCTCCTTCAATGACTTAAATATCTGGGCCCTGATTCTCGTAGGGTACCTAAAACAGTTTTTTTAATTCTTTTCGCCCACTCTGGGTACGCAAAGTATAGTCTATACAGCCAAGTCCCTCAGTAAATATATTTTTTTCTTTTTTTACGTAATTTAATTATGTATGTAAACATCTACATAACACTAAACTACAAACTAACGCAACCCATAACCTACATAACTTACTGAAATGCGAGGATGGATCACATTTCAATGCTCAAAGGAGTTTTGAACGGGAACATCGATCCGGATCAGATTGAAGCGCTTTACTCAATTTTTCAATCTATCAATATTAATTCTGCCAGACAATCATAATAATAGCCACGAAAAACTAATGTAGAAGATTGAAATAAAGCCCATGTTCTCCTCTTCACGCTTCCCGCGCAAAATCCCATAAAAGAGTCAAAGTACAGTATCAAATGTCGTATGTCAAAAATATTGATGAAATGATTCTCTCTGATTCTTTTGTCTTTCCTGGCCCACAGTTTGTTGTATATGTATATATTTTCTGAGTGCCTCGTTGGTCTAGTGGTCAGCACGCTGGGTACTATCAATCCACGAGGTTCCGGGTTCGAATCCCGGGTCGGGCCGAGAGTGTTGGGTTTTCCTGTCTTGAAATAACATAAACACAGCTCCGGAGGTCAGGAAGTTGGTGGTGTAGACACTGCCGTGCCTTAAAAAGGACGTTAAGCCATTGGTCCTGCGCCTGATCTCTCTACGGTCATGTCGGACTGCCGCCTCACCGTGTTATGAGAGTGAAAGAAGTGCACCTGTTTGGTCTAGTGGTCAGCACGCTGGGTACTATCAATCCACGAGGTTCCGGGTTCGAATCCCGGGTCGGGCCGAGAGTGTTGGGTTTTCCTGTCTTGAAATAACATAAACACAGCTCCGGAGGTCAGGAAGTTGGTGGTGTAGACACTGCCGTGCCTTAAAAAGGACGTTAAGTCATTGGTCCTCCGTCTGATCTCTCTACGGTCATGTCGGACTGCCGCCTCACCGTGTTATGAGAGTGAAAGAACAGAAAGTGCACCTGTGTAAAAATATCTCCCGCGCATTTGGCTAATCTCTGTTGAGATATGCCGCTGTAGTCGAAATTCGGCTAGGAGGTTATTATTATTATATGTTTTTCTTTTTAAGTAATAGTATTTTCATCTGTTATATTTTTTTCTGTCTTGTGCTAATTAAAAGTTTCTCTGTAATATAAATAATAATGTCTCTCGCGTTAACAAAATGACAGAAGTCACCCCTGATAAATTCACGTATCACTATGATATCGATGCTCGATCCGGGCTCACATGAGTGGCGCTGGGTGACCTACATCCCTGACCTGGTCTCTCGCAGGCTTCGGCACCTGCAATTAGGTCCTTACCGATGATACCGATATTACAACGTTTAACTTGTAATTACGGCTAAATACTAAAAAATTTTTGGACAACTATAAAACGTTGGAGGTTTTAGTTTCATACGCGAAGTTTGTCGAACGAAACTAAAAACTAGCTTTTTAGATAGTTTTCTAGTAAAGCTAACAAAAAAGAAGCAAGCTGTACACTATACACCAGACTGAAATTGACAGCTGTGTCATAAACTTGTGAATCAAAGGACTAATATTTAGCGATGGGCGATTATTACTAAATCAATCGAATTATTCGAATGGTCTCTGTTATCGAATGTATTTGATAAGCAACCGCAGTCACTCGATTATTCTTCGATTATGCAGCGAGCAATACCGGAGTGCGCGGTGCTGAAGCCGTTCTACTAACGAATGAATCGTCATTCTATTAATTATTCGGTCGCTGCTTGTCCTGTGCGCACAGTCGCGGAAATACTATCGAATGCATCGAAGGGCCCAGTATAGATTATCATTCGATTGTCGATTATTATTCGATTAATCTGTTTTTCGAATTACTAAATCGACATTCGATAGTTCGAATGGTCGATTATCGATTCATTCGATTATTTTTTTTTTCGAACAATTGCCCATTGCTATAATATTGGCTTGTTGTTAAAATCTTATTTCTAGTATGTACGAGAACCAATATTCAATATTTTTTTACGAGTAATTAGTTAATGTCAGTCGTTAAGAGTTACTTACCGACTTATTTGATGTACATAAAATTGGCGCATTTCCTGAGTACCTATCATAATATCAAACACGACTGAAAACATAATTATATGTAGAAAAAGCTACGCAATTTTTTCACAGTTTCACGTAAAAGTTATCGCTGCGGAAAGTGTCTGCCAATAGTTGGTACCTATGTGTATGTGAAATAAGGTTTTATTGGGTACCTACCATCTACTGAACTTCAGTAAGACCTTGTTTTTATTTATACAACAAAGAGGGTGCGAAAAAAACAAAGACGTCGTTGTTGCAGTCAATCTAGCCGACATAAAATCTGTTGGCAGCAGACGTTGGGCGTCTGCGAAGATTGCTGTGTAGCGTAGCTCTTGTGTGCAAGTTGCGTTTTTGCAAAGAACTATAATGCAGACATCAATTGAGTGGCACCTATAATTAGAACCCCTCACCTCACCCCTTAATTAAAAATACCAAAAATGTCCAACATCTGAGAAGAATCAACATTTTAAGAAACATTAAGGCCCACTTGCGCACGTACTGGATTAGCTATTCCGGACTTTTCAAGGCCTATTATCTGAGTTATAAGCCCATTTGGACAAATCAGATTAGCTAATCCGGGAGTTCCACTTGCGCCAGTCCCGATTAGCTAATCCGGACTGGCGCAAGTGGGCCTAAAAGCTGTAACAAATCAACAAAACATTGGACGTTGTTACTCTAAATCAAAGAAATTTTACTTTGACATAATACTACATAAAATTATTAAAAACCAAGGCAGTGAACCATCAAATAATCACTCGCCTTAAAAATCACTAAAAATCAGTTTCTAGCCGGTCAACAAGCAATATAAGAGATACTATGGCAAGTGATAGCTTTGCGAGAATGAAGCATACTTGAAGTCGGAACTGGCTTTTGAAAGCACGCCATCTGACTCGCTTATTATTTTCTCTTATTTTATTCACTGAGTAAGTTTTGTTCCATCGTTTTGCATAAGAACACTTACGTTTTATCTAGCGAGGGTCTCTTTTGCTTTATTTAATGTAATTCAATTTACCTCGCGGTTTTAAATGTGCATTTTAACGTTGAGTTAATTTCGGTAAGCAATACATATTTCATGAACAATGTTTTCATGTTCGTTGAAAATGGTAGGTAGAAAGCACATTGTTGAATACATTATATTTTTCTAAAATTATAATTATACTAGAATTCAAGCAATATACTTACCTAAGTATTTTAGTCAGGTTTAGCCCGTGACCACGGTCGGGCAACCCGATCGAAACGCCAGGCAAATGAAAGGTAAATAATGGTAAAAACCCACTTCTCGTCGTGATAATTCTCGTTTTAATGTGTTTTAATAATGCAACGTGAACGTTTAAAAGTGGAGATCAAAATACTTAGATATCTACTACGTTTCACAGATTCTTATATTATTATAGTGATATAATAAACAATGAAACAAAATAGTTTAAAAAGTAACATTAAGTAAGGTTACAATGAAAAAACAAATATAAAATTATATCACAGAAACTATTAATTACGTAGTTGCTCGCTAGTTTACAGTACAACAAGGTCCAGAGGAAAAAGGAATATAGGGGATAGGAATTATAGAAAGTAGGCTTTGCTAATAAACAAGCAAGAAAACAAACTCTAGAAGTGAGCGGTGGGCAAAAAAGATTTAGAACCTAACCTATTACAGTAGCAGAGCGGTGGCAATAAAACGCCTAGAACCTAGACAATTACAGAAACGAGATCAAGTTCCTGTATAGATGCACAATAATAATAATAATGTCCTCCTAGCCGATTTCGACTACGGCGGCCTATCTCAACAGAGATTAGCCAACTGCGCAGGACACAAGTGTGTGCGCAATACACAGGTGCACTCTATGTTCCTTCACTCTCATAATTCGGTGAGACGGCAGTCCGACATGACCGTAGAGAGATCAGGCGCAGGACCAACGGCTTAACGTGCTTTCCGAGGCACGGGGGTGTTAACACCACCAACTTCCTGACTCCGGAGCTGTGTCTGAGTAATTTCAAGACAGAAAAACCCAAACACTCTCGGCCCGACCCGGGATTCGAACCCGGGACCTCGTGGATAGTACCCAGCGTGCTGACTACTAGACCAACGAGGCAGTCAAAGATGCACAAGCTGTGTACGTAGCTCTTTATCAGATTAGTCTTGTTCGTTTCAAAGTTTTTTGCCTTAATTATCCGGTCCACGAGTTGTTTTTGCTAATTATTTACCTCACTCGACTGCATGATTTATAGCGCTTATACTGTTTTCGTTTAATTCAATGGGCTGATTTGAAGTTCATTGTTCGATGTTATACTTTTGTTTTTACTACCCTTTGTTTGCATTATTTGTTATTTTACAAAATGCATTTAAAATTTAAACTCAGGGTTAACTAGTGTTAGTGTTAGTATTGTCTATAATATTCAAATTTTGCTAAAGTTGTAACAGTAATACGAGTAATAATCTGTAAGTGCTGTTAAGAGTGAACTAAAAAACTAGTGAAAAAGTCACATAAAAAGAAACATCAAATATATTCGATCAATTGGTATTCGAGATAGCGGTGGCAACCCGTTAAGCCCGACTTGCATAAACACAGGTTAATCCCTAACCCGAGAATAGTTCATACAAAAATGACAGGGTTAACGGGTTAAACCGGGGTTAGCGACATGGCGCAAGTGGGCCTAAGAGTGCATTTGTTTACAAATGTGTCGTAATAACATGTGATTTGATCTCTATTATATAAACTTTTTTAATGACTGTGAAATAAACAATAGTTACAATAAAAAAATATCTTTCGTACATCCACTTCTCATTTGTTTACACCACATGACGCCAAAGGGCGATCGCAGGAAGTCCTGCGCGCGCGCCGACCGATACGATCTGCGCCAGAGTTGAACGCGTGCGAAACACGATACGTGAACAACTCTTTGATGCCACACTTTGTACCTACGCATGCCCAACTGGCTTACGCGTTGCGGGTGCAATATGGACGCAAGCGGGAGCGGTTGGTGGAAGGAATATTATAGCAAGGGATCGTGCAACTTGTGCTAACTCCTCCCATAGGCCTACGATTCATTTGGAGTCAATGAAGAGCTTTCTACCTTACTTTGGGTATAGTCTGCCAACTAAAGGATGTATGCCCAATGGGCTCGATTCCAATGTGCCCTGTATAAGACTAATTTTAGGTTCAATTTATTTCGTTCGGTGCTAAACAAAAAGAGGCAGACTTACACAATTTGGAAACGTCAGATTAAAAAGCTGTCAAATGCTAAGGAAATTACGGAATCCATAGACCATTTAGTTGGGATGCCTTTCGATGACGACTAAAGTTAGTAGTCTGTGTCTTTTCGTTTGTTTAGCACAGAAAGAAATAGAATGAACTTGAAATTAGTCTTAGCCAACGCTCATTGGAATCGAGTCTAATGACAGAACGATGTGTTAACTGAAACCGTACAAAAAGTAAACTGTAATTTATTGGATTGAATATTTTCTAGTATTGTTACAGTTATAAGCAGACTTGTTAGAGGAACAGGTCAAGGGCTAAAAAGTTACCAAAACTGAACCAAAACTGAGCAACTTTTTATAGCGGAAAACAAAGTAGGTAGATGTTAAAAATAAATGTAACTGATAACTTCTTAATGACTGCGTTTAAGGTAGACCATTAGATGGGGTTAATAAAGCCCAGGAAGAGCAAGAGTGGGTACAATAGTATCCATTTGACTGCAGGTATTAGTTCCGTCTCACTCAGTCACGCGAGCCCAGTCACTATTTATTTATTTATTTGTTTGTAAAAGTACACAAACAGAATGCTGTCTTAACATACTAATACTTAGTTTTCTAAATTCAAAACTAAACGGCAATCCAATAATAGTGTACCTAACGTGCTTACATTTTCGAAGCGTAGTGCAACTTAATAAAATTTAAGTAACTATTATTATTTAATAAAACTTAAAAAAGTAGAAATGAAAACGAAAGTAAAATAAGAAAAAGTTAAACCAACTAAGCATGTACGTTTAACCAACCGTCGAGGGTGGTTGAGAATACTTGGCTTTTATTGTATACTAATAACACTAACACAACTAACATGTGATATTGGTATCACTATAGTACCAATAACTAAACAGGAAAAAGACGCGTGAGCGTACTGATTCTTCAACAGCATTTCCCGCGCTTTTAAAATTCATCCTACGCAGGTACATCGGCAAGCCATATCAGTTGGGTATTACTGTGATATTCTGTAAAAAATATCTCTTTCTCTTATTTACATGTTACAGCCCTTTTGTCTGATATTCACCCAAAGTCGTTCATAAACAAGGGTCTGTTCGGTTCGGCCTATTTTCGGCCGCAACATGAGACTTTCGGCTTATTAATGAGCTGTTACATTTTGTAATTGATTTTTACCGACATCACATTACAGTCATTTGAATCGAAGAGGATTAATGAGGCTTATTTTAGCGATGATGCGATGAAGGCTCCACAGATGCCAGATGTCGAAATGATTCAATTAAACTCCTTTAATCGATAAACACAGACGTTAACAAGCTGTAGGTTAGTTAGTATTGGGATAAATGTATATTTGTAAATAATTACAATAAAACTGCTGTAAAATAAGCACAAATATACACATCCATTGCAAAATTTTGCATATGGAAACTGCTTTAGATTCCACAGTGGTTGGCTTAATGTCCGTACATCAGTCGTGCCTTTAATATTTTATGTGTGAATTTTCAATTTCTCAAAAATGACAGTTGGTATGAGGACAAGTGCATTAGGAAATGGGCATTCGCGTGCCAACCGCACAGCGGCGGCTGTCTATAAAGGCAAAATATTAAATTCCGCTGGCAAATGAGTCATTGCACTGGACTATAGAATTCAATAAATTACTCAGGCACTGAAAATTTTTCAACTCGTACAGTCGTGCTCACACATTCATACTTTTTCTGTAATGACGCGTCTTTACTGAGAGCTTATGTTTTATTATTCTTATTATTATTCACAAAGTTGAGAAATGGCTTTTCATTTAGTCGTAAGTTAATTCGGTACTATCCACGAGGTCCCGGGTTCGATTCCCTGGACGGGCCGAAAGTGTTTGGGTTCTTCTGTCTTGTCTTGAAATAGTTCAGACGCATCTCCGGAGTCAGGAAGTTGGTTATGTTGTAACCTAGCTTGCCTAGTCACTCGACCACCCAGCCGTTGACTTACTTACTACTGAAATTTCTTACTTATTTTGCTGGGCCAGCAGCAGAGCTGATATTGTATTGCCCACCGACAACAAAAGACGCCTTCTACTCTTTCCGATCCTCTGTAATCTCGTGCCAATCAGCTAGGCATGTAACGACATCCAACTCTTAAAATCAGTAGTTTATTTCTCGTTGAATTACTCCTGGCAGGACTGCAACTTTATGATGTCTGAAATAAATATAATTATGATCTCGACAGTACTTTGAATTAAAGACATCAATCATTGTTGGGTTTGTGGGCACAAAGAATAATAAATGCCTTGCGATCGTAAAAGTAAATTGGACTCGCTGAAGCCGATGCAAAAGTGTAGTTGGGCTAAAATAAGACTTTCCTCGGGCAAGATTGTGGCGCATAACCACACAAACCAAGTTTAATAAATTTTTCATTGAAAAAATACTGAGTTTTACTTCTAATAAATAAGAAATCGCTGGGCAACGTACCTACAAAGCACATACTAATTACTTTGAAGGCAATATAGTCAAAAGCAATATGCTCAACCCTTCAAAATAATGATCCAAGAAAATCTATCCTAAAAATTCACATAAAACCTTACTTTAAACTTTCTAAGCTTCTTTATAAAATTGCTCCACTATTTTTTACTTATCGTTTTTCGTAGTTCCCGCCCAGCACAATTCCAGGGTAGCTTCGAGCGATCTTCTTATCCTACACTATCCCCCTCTCACCCCTCTTTCCATAGTAAAGATAAAAGCAAGTCTTCAGATTGCTTAAGGCGGACTTGTTCATTTCAAACAAGGCTACAGAACTACTGAAAAGTAATCGAGCTAGAAGGTCCTTTGAAAGGAACTTTAGTTTGATATTAGTGTGGACCCCTGACTTAATATGAATTGTTTCCAGTTTATGGAACTTTCCAATGTCCCATACCTTCCACAAAGCAATTATATTTTGACGTTTCTTTAAATATATTTTTTTTTAAATTAAAGTTATAAACATCTTTCCCTGCTGTAATTTTTTAGGACGTAACATACTTCTCTCAAAATTTGTGGAAATATTTCAAACGGAGAAAAGGCTGAAATACAGATAATTCCTAGAATTTTTAATTTAATTTTATGACTGAAGAAGGATAGATTCTTTTTGTTAAATTAGATCAACTATACGGTTTTTAATCCAAAAAGGGCGCTTATATGCATATATAAGTACGTTTCTATGGAAATTGCTTATTTACAATATTTATTTGGCCTGAATATTTGTTCATAGATAGTACAAAACCGTTGAACAGTACTTCTACTTTTGCTAACGGAGTTTCGTTTTTATCAACTTTTTAATATCAGCTAATTGAAGTGAGTTTACCTACAACTTAAAATAGCAACAATTTCAAAAATATAAACTTTTTGATAGCTCAGAGCTCGGTATTCGAAGAAAACCTTTCTTAATTATATTTCCGAGACTTAGCAACTGCTATTTTAGAAATACGAAACGAAACCACGAAATCGTGAGGCGTGGCTCACCTAACGATGTTTTTCGCAATCGCATGTCAATGGTCTTAAGGTTGACCTTCGGAGCGCCTACAATTATTTAGTTCTCGCTAGGGAAATTAGAAGGTATTCGCTTATCTCATCTCATTATGGCATCCTTGCCTGTAAGGGTATTGAGTGTAGCCAATAGTACAACAGCCACCACAGATGCTGATTGGTTTTTCACGTCACTTCAAAATGGGTCCACAATTGATAGAGAAATCGGTGAACTCACAGTCGAACGTAGAACCTCTCGACTTGGTGACAATGGGAAGGTCCCTTGTCACCAAGTCAAGTAGTACTCCTGTCACCACTTGGTCAGAATCTGATGATAAGATCCTAGACAAGTCGAGGGAAATCTTCGTCTAAAGTAGTACACACTCTTAATAAGCTCCGGCTTCCTTCCACGTTTCTTTAGTTTGGCGATAAGAAAATATTTCCAACTTTTGTAATCGTGCGCTGTGATACATCCGAATCCAATAGATTTCAGTGAGTTGAACGTAGTACTCTTGAAGTAACGTCCAGTACGTTACTAGTGGAAGAAAAGCGTTTTAAACAGTCTTGGATGGAAAAAAATATAAAAGTAGTTCTTTACCTCATACTTGATCATAATGAGAAAGTTAAGATGTGTGATCATATTATGTTAAGAGATCTTTTATCTTGAGGACAGCGCCTGATCTCTCTCCAGTCATGTTAGCCGTCCCATCGGATATAGTCAGCGAAGGTACTGCATACAAACAGTGCTTCCGTGTATTCCTCACACACACGCAATTATAAAACTTACAAAAATTGCTAATATTTTCATTGTATTCCATTGTTCTCGAGTCAGTTGAGTAAACAATCGCCCGGATAGCGAAGGATTGTGGGTTCGAGTCCTACCAGATGACGACTGATGAATATTTGTGTGTAAAATTTACTTTCGTAATCTCCTGCTTACAGAAGCTAATCCCTGTTGAGATCGGATCGGAATCGGGTCGAACTTCTGTAGAAGCATATTGATTGAGACTTAGCTATAGTTTTATGTACTTGGGAAACGTAGTCATTGGCTTATCAGATGTGTTTCCAATTCTATTTGTGCTACGGCAAGGGCACCGAATCCAAAACCCAAGGGAGATTAACCCATCGGGCAACTATTGGAACAGTTCAAGGAATTTTGGGGCCGACCAATATCACTCAGAGCAAGATCTTGCGAAGTTAAACGAGGTATTCCTACTTCATTTCCAATCTATCTAAAGTAATATTTCAGTTGTTTCGAACTGAACACTTAATTTAATTTCAGAGAAAAACGGACGAAGGAAGTTTCTGCGAAACTTTATCTTCAGCAGCTAGGTAATTATGACTTTAATAGAATTAGAACAGCCCTAAGGATAAATATCAATTGTTACGATATTTACCAGACAAGGTCCGTCGTTTTCTCTTCTAATCGTTACTCGTTGCACAGTAAAATCCGAAATAAGATTAAAGTTTTTTTTACTCTATCGGTCTCTGTGTTTTAATTTTGCAGGATTTAGTTTCGACGAAAAAAAAGTAAAAAACTCATCCATCCAATTCAATTACCAAAGAAAATACCAGTGGCGCAGTGAAAGTTCTACTTTCGTATTCAAATAACCCTTTGCAGGGCGGGGAACAAAGGCGGAATCCGCTGCAACTTGTGCAGTAACTGGGCCACAGTACAAATAAATCAGACCTGGAAAATAGAAACTTGCAGATTCTGCCGCCCTCTGTAAAGCGTAAACCTATGGTATGTCTGGTATGCTTTCGTCACACATCATGACAGAGATAAGCTTCCGTCCTGCAAAATCAAATATGCCAACTATCCATTATTGATGATTTTTATTAGACCGGGCCGTGCTCGGGGCGTGGCCGTTTACGTAGCCCAGATGTGGCATAGTATATATTACACCGTGTCCACAACATGTAAGTAACGTTTCAAATCCGTGGCCCGTCCTGGCCACGTCCATTAAATGTTTACCACATTTAAAGAAAGTGCACGAAATGATATGACAATATTAAGTGATGCCCTTTTCACCCGCTATATTTGATCTGGCTGTTTTCATTTCTCAGAATCTCAAGGCAATAATACCTACGAAATACAGTTCTGTAGACGAATTACTAAACTACGGTTGAGTGAAGTAATTACTTGCTAGACTGAAACATTTCACGAATAGAATATACAAAAATGCTAGCGTTTAAAAGAGAGCAATCTTTTATGTCGGGAAAATTCACTTGAAGTTTTTGAGCTAGCGCATTTAATTTAATTTTTTGTCTTAGGTACGAGTAATGTACTACAATTTTCATAAACCAATTTAAGTATCAAATTAAGTTGGAACACCTCTCCAACAGTACTTGGCCAATTAAAATCAATTTTTTTCTTTTACTAAATTTCTTCGATGGCAGAACCTGCTTCGCAAAGTCAAAGTAGGCACTATGAAGCCGAGCATTACCTTAATAAAGAAATTTAGGTGCGATTGTGAACTGAAATTAACGGTTGTCGGTACGGCTCAGGCAATTTGGCTTAATAGATTGATTTAGATCCAATATTGGCACGTGATGATTGCACGTGTAGCAGGACAACACCACGCTCGATACATGTGCTAACCGCTAAATTACAACTGTATTAAGTAGTTGGTGAACCCTAATTTCACGTGCAGGGGTAAATGACTCTTAAGGACTCACGAGGATAACCATATACTACCTACTACAAATTATTGTAGCATCACGATAAAAAAATAGTTTTTGTGTGTGGCTGGCTAACAGTAATTTTGACTTCAACCTCTGAACATTCTGTGCCATGAAGTGTGTGTGGGCTCCATTTTCTACAACAAACGTGTGTGATATGTGCTTTAAACAATTTTTCAGTTCAAAAATTCAGTCTTTTAATACCATCCAACCAACTTTATTCTATTCTTTGTACACACCTTGCAGACTTCTACCAAACAACACCATCCGGTATTAAACAACCACAAAACTGTCAACTTGCTTGCACGTGGAATAATTTACTTGTACGGACTGTACGTCAAGGTAAACACTATGGCATCTTAAGCAGTTGAAACAAGGGTTATTTTGCAATTAATAAGTAAAGCCTGATGTGCTGGCTACTGTAACATTGGGTAAGTCCTGCGCCAGTTCTGTCCGATTCCGAACTAAACAGTTAGGTCACCTTGTAACTTGTGGGAAGTGCAATACGGGAATTGCAATGCAGTTTCGTCTCGAGCAACGTAAATAAAGGCTAAATGGAACTTGTTTCGTAGTCTATGTTACAGAAAATCAGACGATTCAATAGTATTAAAGCGTAGTACTCTACTGCCTGCAGCCATCGCATCAATATATTTTTTTAATCTTTATGTATTTACTTATTAAACAGAAATAAAATGCTTATAAAAATAGCATGTTAACTACTGTCCGGTCACAGCTAGGCGGTTTACTCTTCTATCACGACCTTGGTAAACTAAAAATCAAAATAATTTATAAAACTCGCTATCAACTGATTACTTCATCTCCATCGCGTGAAGTAATGATATCAAACTATACCACTTTGCCATTCCTAACTCCGTATCTTAAGCACACGAGTTATGAAACTGAGCTTTTCCTCTCGTCTGGGAGACCATGAGCTCTGGAAATGTTAAATTAAGATCGAATTGAACTTCGTTTGCCGGGAAACTTGGGAGAGCGATATGAAGCAAATTAGTGGTTACAACTTCAGCTATTCTGGAAAACGGTTAGCTTGACTCTTATGAGAAAATCTTGGGTTTATGGATTATTCTTGTATTTGAAAATATATACGAGATACTTTTTTTAAATCATGCTTCTTAACCAGCTTCACGTTAAATCGAGATTAATAGAATGATCCTAGAATTCGCCAACATATGTACGAGGGTCAAACTGAAAGTTCTTAGAAAATCAAAAACTGATTACATTAGCCAGTTATTAGTTTTATTATATCTTTTCAAAATATTGTCCATTGACGTCAATACACCGCTGCATGCGATGGAACCACTGGGAAAAGCACTTTGCCCACTCGTCCTTAGGGGTCTCTTCAATGGCATCGCGATACGCAGCCACCGCTTCTTCAGCATTCATAAACCGCTTTCCTTTAAGTTTTTCTTTAATTTTTGGAAATAAATAAAAATCACAAGGCGCGAGGTCGGGGCTATACGGCGGGTGACCCAGTAATTCAACGTTTGATGTCGCCAAATAGTCGATCGTTCGCTTGGCGGTGTGCGACGAGGCGTTGTCGTGGTGAAGGAGGATCCTACTGCGAGGTCGTTTCTCTCGAACTTTTTCCAAGACAAGTGGCAAACAATTGGTAGTGTACCATTCTGCAGAAACTGTTTTTTGATCCTCTAACACAATTGTTGCGAAATGACCTATCCTTCCAAAGAACGAGGCCACCATTTTTTTTCCCGCACTTCGATCTCTCTTCACTTTAGTTGGCAACTCCTCGAAAGGAAACACCCACTGAGCAGATTGTCTTTTGGTTTCAGGATCATAACAGTAAATCCAGCTTTCGTCACCTGTTAGTATGTCGAACACAGCATTTGAGTCACCTCCGTTAAATCTTTCAATCATTTTACGGCACCAATCCACACGATGGAGTTTTTGAGCCTTAGTCAAATTATGAGGTATCCACCGGGCGCAAAGCTTCCTGACCGCTAAATGTTCGTGGAGGATTTTGTGCACTTGACTCATACCGATGCCTAAGCTTGTCCGAATCTGCTGATAGGTCACTCTTTTGTCAGTCTCTATCATACGCCGCACAACACAGATGTTATTTTCAGTCGTCGCCGTAGAAGGCCGTCCCTCACGTACATCATCAGTGAGATTAGTGCGACCACGTTTAAACTCATTAAACCAGTTGTAAACAGTCGCACGAGATGGGGCTTCATCGTGAAAGGCCAATCGTAGTCTATCATAACTTTCTTGTTGACTTAAATGACATCGAAAATCATAAAAAATCATTGCACGAAAATTTTCTCGTGTTAAATTCATTTTGACGTGACACAGACAATTTTCAATTTGCCGCCAAGTCGTAAAACAAATGACAAATGAATGAAATATATACTCAGTAATATTGGCAAAGAGTTCTATTTTCAAATTTTAGAATATTTTTTTTATTATATTGTTTATAAGTGGCCAGTTCTAAGAACTTTCAGTTTGACCCTCGTATCATTTTTTAATCAGCCGGTTTAACATTATTTAACACATTTTTTATGGGCATTCTGATGGATTCACCGTCAATCGAGGTTTACCGACTGCGTAAAAATTGGTAATTTTTTTTAAATAAATGTACAGATTTTGACTTCTAAGTCATATGTTTATTTAAAAAAAGTACTCCCCAAATCTTAATTTGGGTCAGTTGAGTACAAAAATGTACGTTATTTTAAATTTTGTCTGTATGAATGTGTTACCTATGAACTTGAAATGGGCTGAAATAATATAAATACGCAAACCATAGTTCATGTATAGTCCAGTGCAAAATCTAGGCTTTTTTCATTTCAATAGGATAAGATCATCCTGAGATACCGGGTGACCTTTCTTTACTATACGACATAGTAAAAATAAGAGGTCATGATTACTGGACGTTGATGGGAATATGAGTCATTGTATCATCGAGTCTACGCAGACAAAGTCATGGGCAAGAGCTAGTAACAATGAAAACGTGGACATTTTTGCATACCAAAAAGTACCTTTTATTTCTATTTCTTTAATCAAACAACAAATATTAGGAGGAACACTTTGGACGGAGATGTTTTTTCGGGTAAAAATAAATATTTCAATTAGGTGCTCAACCAACCGACCTGAAGTGCTTTATGTTTGTCAACGTGGAAGGGTTTGCAAAAAAAGGTTTCAATTGGCAGCTAATGTGTGTAGAGGCAAATTTAAATATTATCGTGAACATTAAACTGAACCTCATTTGCGTTTTCTTTCTTTTTCTCAGACGTTTTGAATATTTCATAAATATATAATAAACTAAATAATTCTTGGCAAGAATTAGATTTTCCATATAAACTTTTATCCCCCATTTCACCCCCTTAATGTTTTTTATATCGTGACAAAATGTAGCCTATGTCCTTTCCAGGGTCTTGAATTGTCTCCATACCAAATTTCATCTCAATCGGTTCAGTGGTTTAAGCGTCAAGAGGTAAGAGACAGACAGACACACTTTCGTATTTATAATATTAGTATAGATATTGGACAACATCACATACATCGTTCTGATCCCAAAGTAAGTAGCTAATTATGCACTTGTGTTATGAAATCTGAAACAAAGTTGTTATTTAACACCCAAACCCGAGACACTATAGTAAATATGAATTTTATATTGACTCGACCGGGTATCGAACCCGGGACCTCAGAGATGGCTTGGCAACATCTTGAAAACCGGTGCGTCCATGGAGGTCTTGAAATTTTAAAAAATTGTGACGTTACACGAGCTAAGCTATGGTGCTAAGTGCCTAGATGTAATGTAGAAAATATGTAAGTTGAAACGAAAGTTGTAATAAGTAACGAGCGTCTCTGTAGTTTAGTCAAAATCTTAATAAAATTGTAGCTAAATGCAAAATCCCAGTAACTTCGAAGTTCATAAAAGAAAATGAAGTTTTATCTTACTTTCTCATATCAATCTTAGTTGAGTCTGCATAACACTGTATTTATATTAATGAAGACATCAAAACTTGGCAAAAGCGATTAGCAAGAAGAAACTACTAATGGCTTAATAACAAAAGTGAGATCTGTAGTCAAATGAAGTCACGTATAATCCAGAAGGAAACACCGCTTGCAGAGCATTCGGATTATAGGGTTGACACATTTGCAAAAAAAATATTAATATCTAATGGTTTTTATTTATGACAGATTTTTTGATAAGAAGAAAATTAATAAATAGGTTAGGTTTGTTTTATTTGATGACTAAAAACAAATTTTACATGTGAGAAATGTATTTTACAGTAAACAAAAACTGGAAATATAAAAATCTACCCGGACCAAACAGTAATTCAACGAAAATACCTACGAGACCTTAAAGGAGAACTAGAAACCCGCATTTCAAAAGGAGAATCCAACCTTCGCATTAAATATAAAAAAGGCATCCCCAGAATCACTGCTGATATCGACAGTTCTTCAAAAAAGGACCCTTCAAATTTTTTAGACAGGACAAAATCTCTCCAAAAGAGCACGTAACATACCAACTGGCTGAAACATATTCGGATATAAAGAAAACCAAAAACTCGCTCAAATGTATAATTTATGCAAATAATAATAATTTATGCAAATGTTCGCAGTATTGTAAAAAAAAGGAAAACTCGATGAACTAAAATGTGTTTCTCAAAATCTTTTAATGAAACAATATCCATCATAGTTTTATCAGAAACGTGGATAAAGAACGAAAATAAAGCTAAATTGTTAGAAATACCTTCATACACACATTACTATAACCTCAGGCGAAACAAAAGAGGAGGCGGAGTCTCAATCTTTGTCCACAATAACTTGAAACATAGCCTAGTTGAAGAAAAATGTGAAGATGATAACCACTTTCTTTGGATCCATGTCAGTAAGTTCTCATTAAATATTGGTGCCGTATATAAACCCGAAAGGACTAATCTACAAAATTTTCTACAAAATGCATCAGATTACTCCGGCAACTACTGATGAAATTGCTAAGATCATAGATAGTCTGGATCCTAATACTGCCTATGGCGTTGATGGTATTAGACAAAGGCAGTAAAATGCGTAAAGAGCTTAATCGTTAATGAACTTACTACCTGTATCAATTATTGTTTCAAACAAGGAACCTTTCCTGATAGCTTAAAAGTTGCCAAAGTAAGCCCAATATATAAATCTGGCACTAAAACTGATCCATCTAACTATCGACCGATATCCGTTCTTCCAACACTACCAAAAATTTTTGAAAAAATACTACACTCTCGTCTAGAAACATTTCTGAATTTAATTAATTTCTTTTACAAAAAACAGTATGGCTTTCGCCGAAAATCAAACACACTAGCCGCGATAATTGATCTTGTTACAAGAGTAAAAAATAAATTAGATCAAAAACAAATAGCCCTTGGTGTGTTCATCGATTTAAAAAAGGCATTTGATACCGTCAGTCACCGAATACTCATGGAAAAACTTTTTGCCATCGGTATTAAAGGAAAAGCTTATAAAATCTTAGATTCCTATTTACTAAATCGACAGCAGATGGTTAAGATCGGTGAAAACCAAAGCAGCCCTAAATTCATTACTTGTGGAGTCCCACAAGGCTCGATCTTAGGACCACTCTTATTTCTAATTTACATAAATGATATCTACCAGATCGGGCTACAAGGGGACATCACACTGTACGCTGACGACACAAGTGTTTTTTACTTTGGTCATTCAGTACAAGCTATCTTGCCTCAAGTTCAAAGTGATCTGGACATGTTGGGGGTTTGGTTCAAATACAATCTCCTTACTCTCAATACAAATAAAACCAACTACATAGTTTTTCACACTAAAAACAAAAAGATTAAAGATATTTTTCAACTTAAAATAAACGATCAGATAATCAAAAGAAATTTCAAGGAAAAGTACTTAGGAATCATTTTGGACCATCAACTTAACTGGAAGCCTCATATTGAAAAAATACATTAGAAATTAATATTATTGACTGGGGCACTTCATAGTTTCAATAAATGCTTACCAAGACCAGTGCGATATCTTATATATAACTCTTTAATAAAACCACATTTAGACTATTTAATTGAAATTTGGGGTACTGCATCTAAAAGCCATCTAAAATTAATACAAACCGCGCAAAACAAATTAATCAAAATTTTATTTAACTATCAATAACGTACACCTTCCAAAAAGATATGTAAAGAAACCGGCATAATGAATATAAGACAAACCTACGTTTATAACACATGCATACTCATAAATAAAATACTTAAAAATGACATAAATACGAACATCAATTTTATAAGAAAAAACAAAGTACAAAAAATGCGACTACGTAACGCAAATAATCTAGTTATCCGAAAATACAGAACTAATTACGGAAAAAGAAACATCGAACATGAAGGTGTTAAATTATACAACAAAATACCAAATAATATATGGCAAACTTCAAACGTCAACTGAAATTTTTCGTCTTAAACCAAAAAAAAATATTTGAATTGTTGTAATAAATTTCAAAGTATTTTCAATAATATTTATATTTTATATTTAAAATAAATAAACAGTATCAAACTCAAAATAATATTTAATAATAAATTCTATTTTATTTACAAGTAATAATAAATACAATTACTTTAAGACATATACATCAAATAAATATTAAATTAACTTAAAACCTACTTATCCAAAAACTTATTAATAAATATAATAAACTTTTAAATAGGCTATTTAATTAAATCACTGTTATTGAATTAATTTGTAGACAAAAAAAAATGGTACAACATTATTGGTAAAATTTTGTTCACTATTGATTAAAAATATAAATAAAATATAAACACAATTACAACAGATCTGACATCTGAATGCTAACAATGCCACATCCAGTATTACGCATCCTTGATACAAACTTATCGCTCGCAGCTTAGCAGTTACTGGTGATCCGACTGTTTAGATTTTAAAACTACCGTCCTATTATTTTAGAAGCTTACGTCGCTCAGACGATTTAATGTTTTTTATGTTTAAATTATTTAAGTTTCTCAGTAAGTGAAATGTATTTTCTAATGAGAAATAAAGTGTCTTTAACCATACAAAAAACAGTTGCGGCTGGAGGCATGAACAAGCATTAAAAAAAAAGGCTAGCAATTATTTACTTTGGTTTCTAAAGCTTGTCCGTATTTCCTATTTTCAGTTCCAATAAATTAAGTATCTTTCTTTTTTTTTTACTTTTTCAGCTTTTTATTCTGAGGTGGCAACCCTATTCCAAGGACATTAGCATTCCCGGTCGCGCTTCCATAATTACAACCCGGGAACTTTCGCTTGCAACACTAGTTGAGTTGTCGAAGTGTGCTGGCAGATTTTGCGATAGAGAAAATTGGTGCAGACCGTTACGATCCATAACTTGTGCAGGGAGGGACGTAAAGTTTTCTTATCCACCGGTCTGAATTGGTCAGTTTCTTACACTAACTTTAGTACTTTCTATACTGTTTACTAGGTATTGTTTAGACGGTTACAATTTGTATAATGAGTAATTTTAATGGTAAATTCTGTAAACGCATTTTGTTTTAGCTAATGGTTAGCCACTTATACAATTAAAAAATTGACACGATTTAAAACTTGACAATTTAAAAATTGACTAAAACTAGCCAAAACAAAAAAAAACATCCATACGAATAAAAGAGAAAAGGTTTGTATTTTTTTTTTATTTTAAAGAATAAACTCACAACTTCTCACCCGATCTAAAAATATATCTTGCTGTTAGAATGCTACATTATCTATATTTATTTTTAAATTGCACCCATGCAAAGCCCGGAACGGGTCGCTAGAATATGATGACATAAAGCATCCATGAAATCTAAAACGTTAGTGTTTTTTAACTACCATAGTTCGTCCGGACTGGCCATTGTTTTCACTGTTTTCCTGTGTATGTATGACGAAAGAAAATACGGGTAACAAACGCCAACTAATAGAGCCCTTATTTATTTACTTCTAACGCGTAACGGCACATTGTTCGTTGTAAGGTTTCACTGATAGGGATTATCGGCAGTCGGTGCTCTGCAATAGCACTCTGTTATAAATAAATAAAAATAGAGACAATTTTCTAACTTCGACGTTATACGTTACGTTTGGAGGCAAAATTTAAAAGTGATACAGAAATTTTGACAACCTCCATAGCCAAGTGGCGCGCACACCGGTTTTCAAGGTGTCGCCATCTCTGAGGTCCCGGGTCCGATTGCCGGTCGGGTCAATGTAGAAATTCTCATTTTCTATATTGTCTCGGGTCTTGGTGTTATGGTACCACCGTCACGGTATATAGTCTGCCTATTGTGCCACCGTTGTTTGGTATTTCCATAATAAAAGTGCTAAGGCTACTTATTTTGGGATCTGAGCAATGTGTGTGATGTGGTCTAATATTTATTTATTTAGGGATTAGTGTAAATAATATAGGCAGTAGAAAGGAATGCTGAATTAAGGAGGCTGATAATTAACGATCAGCTTTGTCTCATATGTACCATTGTTGGTAATTATCTCCCAATATCAATAAGCTACTCCGAAGTCACATTAATTCAAAGATACATTACATTTTACTTTTGTGTTTGTGTCATAGAGAAAGCCTCTTATTCCGTGTACTATGCTCTTTTGTTTCTGGGACAGAGATAAAGGTCCACTTTTACGCAACATCTTAAAAACAATTAGCGCTAAACATATTTAAAACACCATTCTGTCTTTATCAGTTATTCGACGTTGGCAGAAATGAGACGATAATTTTAATAAATTCAAATTCATACATTTATTTGGCACGCGAATAAAAAACAATCGTAGGTACAGTACATATCATTAGACTAAGTGTGTGCCAAAAAGGTCCCTGCTCAGCATTAGTCGAGACTGCGCGAAGCATGTCACGATGCTGATTTTCAGCAGGGGCATATATAGCATTATGGGGCACTGTGTACGTACACACATACAAAGATATTATTAAACATGTTTAGCGTTAATCTTATTTAACGAGTTTCGTAAAAGTGGGCCTAAATCATACATCGCTCTTCTCGTCTATAGTCTACACCCATAATGTGTGAGATCGCGGCTTTATCAAAAACGCAAACTCGTTTTTCTGTTCTGTGCTGCAACTGACCGATCGTAAAAAAATCGTTGGTAAACTGGACGATCCTACACGAAAAAAAATATTGGCGCAAGCGCATAAAACCCTGCGCATTAGCGTACGAGCAAGATCACCCGGTCAACGCCCTCCGCTTAGTTGCTATGCGTCATTCAATGCAGTTTTGAATTTATTCTTAGAAAATTAAGAAATAGACGCGTGACTCACACGACTTTAGCCAAGGACTCCCATTCTACGTGCGCGTGAGACGGACACACACGCTATTTTTGATACGACATAGAAACACGCTAATTTGTGTTACGACAGGCATAATGAGCGGGACGGATTATTTATTGAAAACTTTTCTAAATTAGATTCCTTTTTATTATCCAATTATTAGGCCATGCTAGATAATAATAATCATATATTTTTGAACTTTGTGCCACAATCTCATCAATATTTAATGCCTTTATTGACGTTCATAAGTGACATTTTCTGTTTTAAATTGAATAAATATTTTTTGAATTTAACTTTGAAAACATTTTTGTTGTCATTTTGAACCTTAAGGTGTTTTTTTATTATTCAATAATTAAATACCTACATATTGTGTATCCCACAGCTATGCCACATTGATGGAAAGTATTTATATATAAGATAATTTTACTGAAAGGAGACTTCAATTCGATTTAAAAAAAAAACAATTTTAACTGCAATCAATATTTTTTTTAATAATTCCCTGTGTCTGCACTGAGAAAAATTTGACAAACATTAACGAAACCCAGTCATAAGACATTGCATTGCATTAAAGGTTGTCTGGAAGAGATCGCTTATAGCGATAAGACCGCCTATATTGTACATCTCTTTGTGTAAATAGCTGTACTTACTGTATTTTTCTGTTATGGTGTGCAATAAAGAGTTATCTATCTATCTAATGCAGGGAAAAATATAAAAATTACTGTGTACATATTATATTGGATCCTAATAGTGCTTTAACACATTACAGAGAGCTTAAGGCCCTACAAGAAATGCATCCAAGTAATGATGATGCTAGCCGATAGTACAGTCGCTCTCATAAAAAGGTTTCCGTGTGACACTGCGCATCCGTGGACAATCGGTAATGATGAGTGGGAGCAATTTTTTACTCCGGTAACGGGCGACGCACATTAAAGTAGGTATAGTGTACGAGTAAATCCAATGGGAAAGGTACAGGACAGAAGGTGACGAAGCTGAAGAAATCACAACGCGAAGAACTAGGTATTTTCTTGTGTTATTTGCCAATTTAAAACACCACTTCATCGTTATCAAAACATATGGGAGTACTGTCAGTTTGTATGCCTACTAAAGATAAAATACATTATAAAATTATATTTTTGAAAACCTTTATATACTACTCGATGCAAAGGGCAGTTAAAATTAATGCGTGTTACATCTGAATTTTGCCAAGCCAGTAATAACCCCAAAACTTAGTTGGCAATGCTTACAGAAATAGTGAGTTCACTATGACATTTGGCAAGAGCGGTTTTAAGGCCTAATGTTTCCATTACCATGGCTTTATTTTTAGGAAGCGAGTATCCAAGCAATGCACATCAAGCAAGAAAACTTACACAGCTAGTTATATATAATAATAATAATACATTATATAATAAATAATAAATTGTTTCAACAATTACCCAGCCCCAAACTAAGCGTGAGCTTGTGCTATGGTGACTAGGATAACGGATAGAAATACTTAAATACATATAAACATCCATGACTTAGGTACAAATGCTCGTGCTCATCACACAAACATTTGCCCCTTGCGGGATTCGAACCCGCAACTGTAACGCGTATATAAAAATATTGTGTGAAAACTTTTTTAAGTAACGTAAAAAAAAACTACGAGTATTTAATTTTTCTATGAAATGCGGGTATTAAACAAGATTCTGAGCAATTACAAGCTTGTTTTTTGTAATGTTAATTCACTTTTCAGACTATAAAAAAACCGAATTAAAAAATATTAAATTTTTGGAATGGGCTTTTTATTAGCTTTCATTTGATACTACACTTTGGGCTTTTTATTACTATTAAACGAGTACATTCCATAACGTTTAATATGTTAGGATATCTTATAGTCTTGATTTATACTTGTATGAGGTGTATTTTTATTAATCAGAAGACTAATGTGCTAGATATATGAAGAGTTTAAAACTGTCAATTGTCGTTGAATGGATTACCATTAAAATATTTCACATTCGTAACCTTTGAGGAATCGAATTAAATTGTTCTAAACTTCAATGAAAAGGCGATTGGACTTGACATTCGGTAGACCGTGCGAGTGCGGTGCGGATATTGGAACCCAAACGCGGCGGTGCGTAAGCGATCGCCTGTGGATGTCACATCGTAAAGACACCGAGTGACAGCTCAGAGCTGTGTACATCAAACAGGGCTGGCAGTTCGGCAAAATATTTAGGTTTATTTTTGTTTTGAAGAATTCTAACCCAAAGGATCCTGAAATCCTAGCACGCAATCTTGCAATGTGAAAGAAATGGACAAAAATGTCAGACCCCAAATAATTGGGAAAGAAGCCTAGAAAGATATTGAATCCTAGCCCCTAAAGCATCTTGTTATGACACAAGTCATTACCAAAATAACATGTGTCTGTGATCTTTATAAAAAACATTTCTTTTCACACACCTGCAAAAATATATTTTGCGGCTTCACCCTGACGCCGAAATATAAATAGTGCAAAAAAATATTATCTACAAAGGTGTATTACATTTAGTGACAACCTTGGGCCCAAAAAGCCTTCTGGATATTTTTTATCCTTATCTGCTCAACTGAAAGGTTCGATAGGGGGTTGTATGGACGTATATTTACACTTCCACTTCAGAAACTTCAAGCTACGTCTAGAAATAAATATCCCATATCCATGACGATACAGTCAACAGCGAATATCGACTTACTTTCTGTGTTAAATTCAGTTAAGGTAGTTTTCATCATCATCCGAATTTAAAAGTAAATCTTCTTGTCGGTGGAGTGTTTTCCATCTTTCCCTACCATTAGCCATTCTTATTAGGACTTGCCATACTTTAAGCAAACACGAGCACAATAGATGTTGTATAATATGACACCATATTTATTTTTTACTCGTATCTACTAAATAAATGACAAAAAACTAAGTTTTTTTAGTCATAGCTGCTATAAAATCCGTTATTTCCATTTACCGAAGTTTTTGGATTCGATAGAATTAATTCTATGGAATCCAAAAAGTGAAATTAGTGTCTAGTAGTAGTAAAATCTTTAATGAGTGTCTTTTTAATTGTAACACGTTTGAAACGCGAGGAAATTATCATATTCGCTATTCGGTTTGTTCTTATTACGTGGAGTTTTCGAAATATCTCATTCAGCCAGTGAGCTTAAATTAACATGAAAAGCTAGTAAACAAAATGAAAGTCACCGAAATTTCCATATCGTTGAAGTGGAAAATTGCGACAGATGATACCCAGTCATAAGAAGCAGAGTTAATCGAGTTACACGTGTAGAACAGGGCTGGATTGAGGTAGAGCGGAATAATACGAGGTCAAATAATCAAATTCCAATTTATATTAGATTTCGTAAAGGTTCTATCCTCAATGAAATGGTCAAAACAGGAAAACGGACTGATAATTACAAATTATCTATTTTAAAGTTGATGTCTCGAATACATTTTTTCTGAATTATTGATTTTGTTAAGTGATTAGCATTCACTTGGAAATCCAAATATTAGTATTGCACTTGAAAATAATGAGAGTCTAAGGCGGAAACTGAATCCTTGCACATATCGGGCGATTGCCTAACCACTCGGCCGTAAAACAATAATGTATCGCATTTGCAATATTTTTTTTAAGTCTACTTACTTTCTAAAAACTAGAGAAAGGTGAATTGATAAGTATGTGTTCTTTAGCCTTAGAATGAGTACCTTCATAATTTAGAGATATGAAGTGTATTTAAAAAAAATTACGCTTTGGTTATCTTATGCTTTGGTCATGGGTTTTCAAAATCGTTTCAAAACAAGCGTTCGCCATAAACCGACTCAAACTCACGACTCTCCACTCCTAATTATCACAAGTAGTTACTCGCCTTGATACATAACATAGTTGAAATGAGAATTGAAAACGGACAGCGACATATAATAGCTGGGTGCTGATTCATATGATATAGTTGTAATAGGCAACATTTAAGGAGTTATTAGACTATGCGGTATTCAGAGAGTCTTACTGAGACAGTCTATCTCCCATCTCGCTCTTTCATACTGTGAAAGAGCGAGATGGGGGATAATAGTTACCCTGTAAGTCTGTCTACTTACAGGGTAACTATTATTACACTACGATACTCTAATAGTTGATTTATTTATAATAATCTTTTAGCATTTTGGTATTTCTAATAATTGATTGATTATTAATAAATACGAGTCTAAAATAAGAAAGAAATGAGCACCGTTTTCATAATTTGCTTTACTACGTACGGCTACGAAATATACTACGAACGCTACGAAAACATTCTCTTCAATTAAAATTATAGTAAGTAGATAATATTAGTTGAAAGTACTTAGTAAGACTGTCTGAATACCGCGTAGACTAAAAACTCCCTTAGTGTAATGTATTGTCGACTTTACGACGGAGGTCTTGCTTCTAGCTAGTCGAATCCGGCTCTGTGCTCAAACATGTCATGTTCACTTTCCATCACGTACTCACGTGACTCGGAGTGTGTGCCTACACCAAAAGCCTTCCGATACTTTGAAGTTATAATGTCCTCCAACCAAGCGTGAGAATCAAGGGCCCTACAGTGTAAACCGATTTTTGTATTCTAATTAATGTCTTCTTCACTCACTTTTAGATTTTAGCTAGGAAGGGGGACGTAAGAGCCGTTATAGGGATGATCGTGCATGAAATATGATGAGCTTCTCATAAAATATGATAGCAAACCCATTGTCCAATGTCAATGTTAATACTACGTCATATCTAACATCAATAATCAATGAATATTAAACTTTATCAAACTTGGTTTTAAACGGTTGGCACTTTGATCAAAAAAAATACGGCGGCGAAAATACAGAATATGTTTTTTGTTTGAGTTTCTCCCTGAGTCAAGTTTGATGGCAAATTCGTGATAATTTCCCGGACTGGTAAGCTATCACGGAATCAACGTATATTGTCGTTTCAAATTGCGAGTAATACTTTCACGGAATTGGGAATCACGTACGTAATTACCATAACAAGTGGCATGAGCTCGTTTGGTTAATACGTGCGATCTGGATGGGATTAGATTAGGAAATGAAACAACATGGTTCAAAGTGCTCAGGCTCACATAAATTGAGGTTAATTAACTTAGAGAAATGTTAGGGATTTAGGAATTTCATTTTTGTATATGATTTGAAAGTGTACTTCAATGTCTACAACAGTCAATGTTCTTACACACTTTTCGCGTACTTTTTTATTACAATAGTGACTCCTGCATCATTTTAAAAAAACCTTGTTTCTTGCTAAATTTTACTTTTCCAGGCCTATGGTTACTAGCCTTGTTTTGATTCCCCTCCGAAATGTTACGAAATAAAGTTCGAATTGCGCTATCTTTGAATTAGAAGCTCGTTTTTTTTACAGCTTCAAGGCACCGAAGACATGAGTATTTAATATTCATTTCAATTTGACACCCTCACGCGTCCCTAAGAAAAAGGGTACGATTCCTGAGGTACCTATGTATAATACATGTCTGTATAGCTATATCGATTGTTCAAGGTTAGATTTAATTGAAGTCGCAAAAAATACGAAATGCTAGTTGGACGGCCATTAAACAAAAATCGATATCTTCCATAGTTACGAGTAACCTTTATACTTTTCATAGTTTAATACCATTTTTTCTGTTTTTTACAGATACAGTGTTATCCTGACTATATCCACAAACGCCTCGGACGGGTTTGCTTTAATAAACGGTAAGTTTATTGTATTTTATGAACCAGCCTTTGCTTATGTAGTACCTACCTACACTATGTGCACCTGTGTATTGCGCACACACTTTGTGCACTATAATATGTCCCGCGCAGTCGGCTCATCTCTATTGAGATTGGCCACTGTAGTCAAATTCGGCTAGGAGGACATTATTACATTACCTACCTATGTATTTGAAAAGACTTCAAAGAACTTTTATGAATTTTTCGTCATATGAAAATAATATTAATATAAGGTACTAAATACTTACTCTAAACTAAATTATAAAACAAAAATTTGAAACTTGTCGTTACAGTCTGGGCAAGCAGACAGTAGATAATGAACTTTTCAGTATTGATCTAGTGACTTTTTAAAAGGGCTGTAAAAAGTTTCGGTACTTAGATAAAATAGGCTTTGGCTCTTATAAAGCCTCGGTCACATTGTGTGTTAAATTAAAATAAAATCAAATATAAAATTATTAAAAAATACAACTTTCTTTTTTTGTTTTATTGTAATGGCTTATAACCCTAATGATTTTTAAAGTACCTACTTAGTATTCTAAATTATTTTTTTTATTGAAATCACTACCCTTACCCTTAAGGGTACATTGTGACATTGGTAACATTGTATTTTCTTTGTTTTTGTGAAGAAACGTTTTTACTTTCAGCAACAATAATTTTGATTTAAGCTAGTAAGTAACTAGAAAGCTAGTAGTTGCAAGTAAGTATACTCCTTTCTTCGCTTTCTTGCGCTATACGAAAGACCAACTAAGATTATCCAAGATTTAATATCACAAAAAAGGAGGGGTGAGAAATTCAGTTTTATTTTCTTTACATTTTAATCCTAGACTATTTTGATTAAACAGATTTATTATTAGAAAATGAGATTGCATATTTTTGCCAATAAAATTAGATGCAATCCAAGCATCATTTCTGGACGTGGCATCACAAAAAAACTGTCACAAAATTGTTACACGCAACATCCACTGTGGACGTAACCTTAGGCCGGGCGCACACAGCGGGCGCGGGCGGCCAAGGGCGCGGAATGTCAGACAGTGTGTTCACCCCCGATGTCCGCTAAACTAATTGCACTAAACAATACTTGGATTTTGGTTATACGCTAATGAGATTACCGGTGTATTTAACTTTCAATACTTGTAGTTTGTAGATGTTGGTAGAATTAGTGAGAATATTTTTTTTTGTAAAAAGTATTTTAATGTTCGAAAAATTCGTATAATTAGTGGGAATTTTTTGTGAAAAGTATGATTGGTAAATGTTTGTTAATTCTTAAAAAAACAATGCTTTTAAATGGCAAGAATCGCAATTAGTTCAGATTTGAACGTAATAATATCAGATTTTTTTACGAAACGGGGTCGTCAAATGGCCCTCTTCAATGCCATAATAGCCATTGAAGTTTGTCTACTAAATTATATAATGAGCAGTATTTACAATACTAAAAGTCTAACTATTTCAATACCCAACATATCTGACACATACTTACTAAGCTTGGTCCTCAAACACAGATTGAAAAGATTACTGTAAGTTTTATTAGCGTTGACTTTACGTTAATATTAACTTTTACTTAATTTTAAGGTTACCTCAGCCAGGACAAAGCGCAAAACAAAAATATTTCTAAAGGCTTCACTTCAATATGAGTTTATAATATAGCACTGCACTTCTTTGCATTCAAAAAAGAGACTAGTACGTTGTGTAACCTTGCTTCTTGCATGTCTCAGTCATGTTTGTGATGTTAAGTTATGCAGTATTCGAAAATAGAACAAACAACAAATAGGTATTCTAAATTCACATTTTCAGGATATTTTTAAACAGTGCTGCATCACTATTCGTGACAAATGTCACGTGCCTATGAACCATTATTGAAGGACACGCAACTTTTTTTTATCAAAATGATTTACCTACTATAGACATCATTTAAGTTAATTCATTACTCATAACCGTTGTAAATAAAATTGTCGGAAAACAATCAAGTCCGTTTTTTCATTAATTGCTAACATAATGGCTGTTTTGGGGTTTATTCGGTATGATTGAAAATTTTCTGATGTCACTTTAACTTTCCATTAACAAAACAATTCGTTCCACGTGTGAATTAAAATAAGAGCATCAGTTCGTTTTTATTAGCAACTGAGATAGGTTTTAAGATAAAGCTCAGATTCCAAAACTTTATCAAAAATTTACAATTAACTGAAGACTTCAGAATAATATAATTTCTGTTTATTGACGCGATAGAAATAAAACTTCTTAAACGCGTCATTTTCACATACACATCCGTCAACGTCAAACTTTTTTCCTTTTAATTTTTATTTCTTTCCCCAATTGCTTCGTCCTTTATAAGAACAAGTGAATTCGCGTTTCGTAAATTGAAAATTCTCGCCAACTGTGTTATCGAAAATTGAAAACTACTTAATGTTATCTGCAAAAAATTAAAATGGCGTTATTAGGGCTGCGGTAACTTGTTCTTGAAATTGCATGATTTATTCGCGTAACTAATTTAATAAGCACTGAAAAAATTAAAGACAATTCTGACAACCATGAATTGTTCTAGTTCTCGAAATCCAATAAACTAATAAGTTTGTCGTCTAAAGTAACGAGAATTTTTATATCTAGAGCTAACATATGTGAAAATATTTATATTCACAAATTACAACTCTTTCGTTTTCTTTTCTGTCTGCATCTACACGCATTGTCCTCATTTTTTATTGTTCAAACTTTGGTCGTGATCTCAACCCTGAACCTACACCCGCTCTTTGAGCGTAAAAATACTCGTCCAAGCTAATTTACAAAGAAACACGCATTGATGCGCGTTTACACAGCACGACTTTTAAGTCACTATCTGAAAAAGTAGTTACACATAGTTTACTAACACAAAATGTTTTTTTTTTAAGTTGGCATATATCCTGTAAATACAATAAAAAAACAATTATTAATATTTCACAATTTACAAATCATCATAATTATTGTTTTTTAAGTGATAAGCATTCACTATGCAATCTAAATATATATTATTGCACTTGAAAAAAAAACGACCACCAGAGGCGGGAAACCAGACCCGCCTCTGGTGGTCGTTTTTTTTTAAGTGCAATAATATATATTTACAAATCATCATCATGGTCTGCCATCTTCAAATTGAAGTTTGGAGGTCAGCATTTACAAATCCTATTCTTTAAGTAACTGGCCAGAAAGAAAAAGGTTTACTCATTTATCTTAAGTTCAAATCTAAAATGTCATAATATTTTCACAGTCGCGTCTCTGAAAAGCCGCCCCGTGTAAACGCCCGGAGCGATATTTTTCACGCGTGCACCGAGGGGGGCGGGGGACGCGGACGCTTCAAGGTCATCGGTGACGTCACGCGCGGGCGCGTTGACCCCCAAAACAGATCGCGGATCTCGATGACACTTGTCGAATCGAGTCAACCACGCCGAATCGAGTCAAATCGGAATTAGGAAATATGGATTGTGGAAATCGATTTAAATTCATGGATAACGCTTGTGACGTCGATTCCACTTTCATAGTCTTATTTTTAGTAACGTAAATCATACATAGCTTGTGCTGCTGAAATGATTGGTTTTCCGTTACATTACAAAAATAACCAAAAACTATATTTAACTACAGTAACTTTGAGATTATTATTAGGTAAGATTGAACGTTTGTAGGCGTTACTCAAGTCAGAGACCATAGCTAAACAAGGAAAAGCGGGGTCCAAATATTAAGTACTTACCTCTAAACTGTAAATTCAGCTTATGCCTAGAAATGGGTATACATCAATTTTTTTTTAATTTATGTTAGTAATTTTAGGTGATATTTACATTCGAAGTTTGACTAAACAATGATGCTTGGATTATGGTACTCGTACATATCAGTAAAAATCCAAAAATAAAATGTAAATGTATTTAAAAAAAATATATTAATAAAACATATAAAATATCGTAATATAATAAAAACAAGGCATTGTAAACGTACAGCGAACAGCAAAGGAAACTTCCACTCCACGGTTGCCGGGAGCCTATAAAATAACTTTGTCCATTCACATGAGTTTATTATTCGAGTCTCACCTGTCCGTGTGTACAATAATTGCTTAGGGTTTTCACTGTCGTTTTACAACATTTTTAGTGAACAATTTTGCACACATAAAAACCATTCAAACCTTTGTGAAAATCAAAAGATAGTTAATCCTCATCATATTTTATTTAAGAAGGCAATAGGCATTCCAATAGCAATAGCACAGAATAAGTACTTGTCAATAGTTCAAGTTTGTTTTCATGGTCTATCTAATTTATTGATTCTTAGTATTGATAACACGAACCAAGTATAATTGAACTTTCCACTGTAAATCATATCTTTTTATAAATAAAAAATAGGTTTGACTGAAGACGTATCTACATTTCCACATTCAATCATTATACAACACACACAATTTTGGTAACTGCAACAAAATCTTTATGGTCATGAAAATAGGTTATTGTTCTTGTTGCTAATTATTCTAAATCCAAAAGTTTTACGAACATATTTAAATAAAATATTAAACAATTTACAGTTGTATAATAGTGGTCCGAAGGTGTCGCCCTGAGGCAGCCCGCTCGGTATGGCTGTCACGTCAAGCTTGCCCGGTTAATCTGACAGTAGCTGTCGCGAATATTGATGCCTCATCCATCACGTGGCAGTCACCCACTATCGCTCACTGTGACGCAAGCTTTTTGTGGACATAGCTCTGTGACATATAGCTAAACGGTTACACCGGCCTGTGAAGGATTACTCTCGACTCAAAACTATTTTAACATCCTTACGTTAGATTCATTTAACAACGTGAAACCGGTAGGTCGCACTTGTATTATATTTTTTTCAGTACAAACAAAAAAATAGTGAGATGCAGGTACAGTCGTTAGCACGTACGTCAGCTTACCTATTTGAACTACGAAAATAGCGTTTATAACGTAGAAAATAGTGGCGCTCTCAAGCTGTGACGTGCGGCTGCGTGTACCTTCTTGTCTATACAGACTAATTTAGGACAGTTACACATTGATTGAATTTAATTAAAGTCCTAAACTGAGTCGAGCGTCGGTGGCGCAGTGGCTAACAGGTTGCCTCTTATGCGGGAGGTACCGGTTCGATCCCACGTTCCGCCATGTACCAATGCTCTTTCTGAGTTATGTACATTAGTTGCTTCACTAACCGATGATCTTACGGTGTGGGAAAACATCGTGAGGAAAGCTGAACATTCAGGCAACTGAATGTGTAACTATGTTCCAAACCTGGTCAGGTTCCCATGTTAACAGTGTCACGGAGGTCAGATGGCAGTCGCTCTACTGTAATTTTCTGATCTGCTACAATCTGGATCATGTTCAGCGGACCCTGGGCACTCTCGTGTAAGTGCACAACCGGGATAACGCTAGGAAGATGATGATGAAAGTACTAAACCGAATAATTTATTCCCGAAAATCATACATACCTTCGCAGAACTACCGACCTAATTATTGTTATGTGACAATCCGATGATGTCATACTTCCATTCAGCTATTTATGTACCTATGCTCATTGTTTTATATTTATAGCCATCGCTGTACTAGTAATATTTTACTGGTGCTAACTTTATGGCCACTTCACGTTGTTTTTATGGTTTATTCTTAAAACGTTTTGTTTGTCCGTCAAATTGGTGTCAATGTTCTAACAGGCGGTGACTTATTTATCAAACATCAATATCAAATACTTCAATTTCGCTCGCAATCAACGTGGGTGGCTATAGGCGGTTACCGACGACATTGTTAAGGTTTTAATTAAGTTATCTATTGTTCTTTATATGAAAAACAACATCAAAGTTTAATTTGGAAATTAATAACTTTTTCCTTGGGCCAATCTCAAAGAGGAATAAATAATATATAGCTCTATTCATCCAACAGTGCAAGTAGTTTAAGTTAAATAATTTATTCTCTATCCTCGAAATGGCTTTCAATATGAATACCATTTAAATTGACAAAATCTCGTGAAGCGATTTGCATTCATCTTTTTCTGCATCATCAAATATATTTAAGTACTTCTTGGTCCATATTTTATTGATATAGTTTCCGTCCGTGTCGGTTTCCTTTCTGTAGAATTTCACGATTGTAAAAAATCCTTGAACTCTTTCTTAAATAAATATTCAGTGAGATTTAGTAAGGTAAGAATATCATTTGAATTATTTATTTTATTTTAGTTTCTTACATTACGCTTAAATAAAATACTTTTAGAAAAATGAAAAGTCGTTTTGGTTCAAATCTTTGGTTCAAATGGCCATTACCTTTGTCTGTTAAACACAACACCAGGTAGGTATAGCATAATGGATATCGTTAGGATGTTAACGCCCTTCCAAGCACCAATTTTCATTAGAGTAATATCTGTAAAACGTAGAAGGTTAGCTTCTGTGGCGGCCAAGAATTTATCGGCTCATTTCTTGCCGCAGCCTGCCACTAATTGATTACTTTGTTTACTTTGGATTGGTTTGAACCAACAATTTGTGAACCAACTTGAGCCATTAGACGCCGTAATCGAGATTTACTTACGAAATACAAGTGGTCTAGGCTCTAGGTTACTCTCAATAACGCTATAATCTAAAATGACTTCACTCTCTTTCTATATTCTTGGGTATATTGCGATATGTCCAAGTAATTACTATATACAATATTTGATTCTAGATTAGATTGATTCTCAACAAGCATCATAACTATTTGGCAAGCGGCACCATTTTCAAACCATACATAAATTGCACCGTGCTTCGAAACAGTATCTAAGCGATTTAAGAGCTCCCCTAAAAGGCAAACGAGTTAAATTCATTACATCAATAGTTTGGACAGGCTAGTTAAGCCATAAATTACAACAGCAGTAGCTAACACGGAATTTGAGGTCGAAACAATGAGTCGTCAACAATGGATTTGCCCTCTTTCATAATTTAACATGTTACTAACACTTTGTATCTTGTGTTGCTTGGTGTTCAAAGTGTGATGCTTTAATGCCAAAGACTTTGAACTACAAAAGCTAAGTTACATAGCAAATTGTAGGGTTTAAAAAATCATTTTCGCTTTGATCCCGACTGTGAAGTGTGAACTTATAACGAGCTCGTTATACAACTTTAAATACATTTTTCTCTTGCCTTTTTTTCAGTTACTATAACATTTCATAATCTGGAGCCTTATTCCTGAACTGTATCTTCATATAATTTCTGATATTGTCATTAAAGATTTATCAATTTTTAAAATTAACAAATAACGAAACTGTTAGATAATCTAAAGTTACTTCGCTGATTTTGCTTCTAATGGCGTTTTATGTTCTGCTTACAGTTATTGTTCACAATCTGCGGTCCAAAGCTTTTCAACAGCACGTACACTTTAGTGATTTAGTCACGCAGACATTTGAATTTAAATAATAAATGCATGTAGCGTCCCCGATGACCGATAAAGGGGTCGTCGGCAAAGTATGAGGTAATGCCTCAATGTCGCGTCCGACACTATCAATAACGTGTTCTACCTCGTTCATAATACAGCGGTAGATAGAGGTGCCTGCTGCTGAAAACAGCCACTTCAGTTTGCGAGTATCTTGAAAGACTTTACCAGTGTCTGCATCACTGTTAACTTAAATTGTGTGTTTTTTATCAGATACAAGAGTTATTGCACGAACAAAAATGCGTCTACTTTCTGACAGTGTACCATCTACTCGTACATACCACCAACATCAAAGTTTACCACAGAAACGAATTAGGTATCTATCCTCAGTCTAGTCTTCCCAATGAATCAATCGACAAATACTTACTAAGTCCAGTGACAATGAGTTCATCAATGTAACGACAATAAAGTGAACTCATTGTCAATAAACATATGGAACCAAGGATAAGGTCTGGTAATGTAATTTCCTGATGGTACTTTAATGTAACTCGTAACTGTGCTATCTCCGAAGTGTTATTCCTCGTTCCTTTAATATATTTTCCAGCCCTAGGGCAAACTTAGTGTATCTACATTCATGAAAGGTGCTAGCTGTTGTGTTTGTCCTTCATTCAGGAGGCCGATGTGGGTCTAATGATAGCGCATGAGGTCAGGTTAATGACCGGCCTTGCGTCATTTTTTTCCAAAATAATGCTCCTCTTAATTGCCACCGAAATGATGGTGTGCGGTCACGCATCGCTTCTCGCATTATACACACGCTTAATTGGTATTTGCACGATAAGAGAGTAGAGCACACCTAATGCTTTTGGAACTGGCGTTTTGAATCTCGAAGTTCACTGCAACATTATTTTTGTTCAAATATTTGAACTGCAGAATGGTGTCTGAAGAAAAAAAAATCTTGCGCATGGCACTAGTGGTCATTTTAGTTTTCACGATATTCTGAGTGGCTTACGGAAGAACGATGCATGTAGAGCGTTTGTTAAGGTAATAAATAATTTGTGTGCAAGAGCCCTAATGAATGGTTCTGGTCAAAGTCCTTGCGATGTAAATGACACTGGCTAGATGATTCATACAATTTGGGATTTATGGCGAAATTAAATATTAATGGAGAGCATTTTCCAGTTTATCCAGTAGTCATTATTATGAAATATAGCTCATTGAAAAAATGCGGTTTTTAAATTAAAATTGAAACTATTATCAAAATTCTGAATGATAATGATATTAAGTCTTTACCATTAATAATGTTATTGACATGCTGTGAAAGGAAATATACTAAGGGGATTTCCAAATTAATTCAATGCATTTCTAGGTATACCTAATATGTATAAAGGGATTTAGAGATTTGCGTAAACTAGTCGCGACCAGTCTTCTTCAAACTTTGATTTATCCATCCTTCCAATTAAAGACAGTGTTTTGTTATGGACCATCACACTACAAGCCTTCTCAAGTCTACAGAATAAAGTAACACAACCAGGGTCAAACATCGTGCTCTTGTAACTTTACTGCTAAATGGTCACTCCTACACGCTATTCCCGATGAGGTCATAGTTGCATGTGTCCCTGGGTGCAGCGCAGGCGCATCAATTGGCAGCGCAGACGGCGCGTCGGCCGGCAATTGTCTCGGCTTGTATGTGCCAATGTGACAGTACGAACGAACTATTATCCAATTTGATATTTGGAAAGGTGCTCATGTCTGGCCAGTGGGGAACCAACTTGAATGTTAATCATTCTCTCATAGCAACACAGGTTTACTTTGATGCTGATGACATTTTGGTTTTTAAAATTGATTGTTTAGCTGTAGAAGAAGTTATTTTCAATGGTAATTGACAAAACATGCAATCCAGATTAAATAATCAACACGTAATCTAAAATCGATTGACATTAAATAATTGTGTCAAATAGAAAAACCAAGTAATTTAGGAGCCTAACGGGGCCGAGACCTTAGTGTATCATTAAACAGGCATAGGTCAAATAGATTCAAAGCCCACACATAGATCGATACTAATGTGTGAAGGGTGTTCACCCTTAGTAGCCTCAGTTGACAACTACGACCTTTCAAATCTTAATAATATATTCGATGAACTTGCTCATAGTGTCAAAGGTAGCCCAAGGTGCAATCACCTGTTTAGGGTGTATGAATTAAAGTACACAGATGCGGCTTAGACTAGTCTAGCCACAATCAATGGACATGGAAATTGAAACGAATAATTCAACCAATATTAACATCAATTTGAACACTGCTGAGTCTAGTGTGCTCAACCGCGTTGAATAAAACCATCAATTTTTACAATGCGATATCAGCGAATCAGCACCTACGCCCACAGTAATTAGCTTTGTATTGTGTAATATTGCAAAAACGCCACTGGGCCAGTTCCGCCTGCAAATTACGCTTCGTTGACGTAAAAAATAGTTGATAACGACGGCGCACATCACTTGAATAGTTCGCATGGCATGGCTTACTAGGATTCTGCAAACGCTGGATTGCGGTTTCACTGCGAACGCCATTTTGACAGTAACTTGAAGTTCTTGTAACGCCAAAAATTCTACGCAACTACTCGTAGGTACCTGAGGTACCGTGATCTGTATGATTTTTGAGAACCTAATACGTATTCTTTTTTATTGAATTAACTATGAAATATCTCTAAAGGTTTGTGCGATCTGTATGGTTTTGATCTTTGCCAAGATCATCAAAATTACAAAAAGCGTTAATTAATAAGTGGTTTGATAATGATTTAATAGAGTTGTAGTTAAGTTGCCAAAGCCCAAGGTGGTAAACTTATGTTCGCTTGCCACAAATAAGAACAAGAAGTACCTATTTTAGGTTATCCGATTTCCAATTTCCTTCCAGTTGCATACCCAACTGGACTGGAAACATGCAGCGATTCTAACATCTTCGCATTATACTTACTATACTCGTACTATCCTGTCGCACAAGTTTAACTACTGGTCCTGTCTATAAATAGTGACTTTTACCATCTGAAAAAGAGCTTATATCCCAAAATCTCTCAATGGAATATACACCTAATGTAAAAGATGTAAAAGTTGATTTTCCATTATTATTTAGTGCTTTTAAAGTCTTTTAACAAAAACACGACGCACAGTGGCCCAGTCGCAACCGACGACCGGTGGGAATGAATTTCGTAGACAGCTTGCACTTTCAATACGAGTATAAGTCGGTTTATGATTAGACTCAGTACAAGATCCTTGTATAATTTTTATAGTGCAATAACTGGTTGATGTTCATTTCGCTTTTGGCAAAGACAGATTCTTGGAAAGATGGGAGAAAATCGTATTTAACTCGCAAGATGATTTGCCGACTGGTTTACACTGGACCTAGTCTCTTATTTTCAATTTTATTCATCCGTCGCGTTTTTGGTCATATTCTGATGAGAATTCTGTCAAATTAACCGTCAATCGAGGTTTACCGGCTGTTTAAAACATTGGTGCAGGTCTTATTAGTATTAACAATAGTGGGAACTTGTGTATAACTTTATATGCAGTATTTACTAAGATATAGTATTAAAAATTAGTCTATAACTAATCTTCATATTTTTTTGATATCTGAAAATCAGGTCAATTTGATTCAAACCTTTCTATAATTTCGGATACTACTTAAAGTAAAGATAAATAGGTAAGTACGTAGTTTACTGAGACAGATTCTTCCCTTTGGCCAAAATTACATCGTTTAGAGAACTTGGGTCGATATGAAAGTAGTTATATCTACATGAACAGTTTCAAGTAAAATGGCTGCCAACAATTTTGCTTCGTAAGCGGAATTTCAATATTGTGTTTCGTGTTTGACAGATCTATAATTATTTCTTGCAAAAACTGGTTCGAAAGAGTAATTTTAAACACATTTTAATGACTACCTAGAATATTTGTATTTGCAGAAGTTATTTAATTTCATTCTTAATGAACGGCGGCCAAAGTTTGTTAATATTGCGAAACACGGTAATGAATGTGTCAATATTTATAAAAATAGGTATTCTGTCGAATCGTTTTGAAAACGCTCCCTGCTTTTCCGAAAAGTTCAAGTTTTCAGTCCAATATTCTAAATATATAATGGTAATTACCCACCAACATATTAAGAACGAGTTTGAATTAAATTTCGTAAAAACTTGCAAAATAGTTGCAAAACAAATAAAAACGGCATAAACCAAAAAAGGCATACCAACTATTTTACAAAACTGACGACTCTAAATGAAACGATAAGTGTAGAGATAGATCGATGGGTAGTTTAATATAAAATGTAAATAAATCGCGAAGTAATCCGTAAAATTGTGTTTTAATGAGTAGAGATAGTCGTTTAAATGATAAGCAGTTTAAAAAAGATGCTTATTAATTTAAGCAAACCGCTTAAAATAATAAGCAATATTCTTTTACGTGGTTCACTGAAAATCACTTTTAAATATAATAGAACAAACCTTTAGCTCTTGTCTAAGGGTCACTAAGGGTCTTGTCATAGCATGTCTTCCTATTAATTAAGAGTTGGCAGTGTTGTGGCATAAATTATTATACACAAGTCCGTCCCGAGCATCGCGGCATCGGTCCCTTTGCCGGTCCATAATGCAACTTCATAATGCATCAACCTCTTAAAATAATTGTGATGTGATATTATTGTGAATTAAATAAGCGCATTGACGCTTGACAAAATACCTTGGACATGATTTTATTTTAAATCTAACTAAAAAGCGTAATTTGTTTGCGTTTTTTACTAGTAAGTATCTTAGTTTAGTTGCAAACAAATTTGAAGTTTAAAAGATAAGAAATTAAAAATTCTGGACTCTCGTGCACCCTGGGCCCTCGCGTGCGAGTGCACAACCGGGTTAACGCTACGATGATAATAATGAGAAATTAAAAACAATAATACCTAATAGTATAGTATTTAATGGTAATAAAATGTTTTTTTTTTTCCATTTTTTTAATATTGTGTAGACTAGAAGACGTTAAAGATGTTGCGTTAAAAATAGCTTCAGAGTGGTATGCACACAAACGAATTGTTCTTACTTAATGCCCATAGAAATAGGTTAAGAAGAATATGCTGCATTTAAGCAGGCCTGTGTATCTCCCCGCGGAGGTAGCAAAAACGTACCTTACCTAAACGCCAGAGCCACGCTCGCGCGTTTTATTCACCGGCGGCCGCGCGGCTACGTTCCTGGCTGGACGAGAATAAATAAAGTACTAGAAAGAGGCGCTAGATGGCGTTAAAAGCTTCTCGTAGCAGTCAACCCTATCGCGTCGCGTGATATTACGTCACTGTATGGGTTTAGTGTATTATGAATCGTATTCCAGAGCAATAAGTATGAAATTATCTTGCAATGGATTTTTGTAGGTGTCTACACGAAAATGTGCTTGACTCTGAGGCGAACTAAATTACGCCATATTGTTGACGACATTGAGTAGACATTTCTTTGAATACAATTGCTAAGTCATACTTCTGTACGAAGTACTAGTATTCTGTGATTTAAGGAAGACATCACGCCAAGGCAAATAATAATAAATTGTTTCAACAATCACAATAATTACCTACCCCAAACTAAGCGTGAGCTTCTGCTATGGTGACTAGGATCACGTAAAAAAACGGCCAAGTGCGAGTCGGACTCGAGCACGAAGGGTTCCGTACCATTAACTTACAACATTAGACAGTATAGGCAAAAAAAACTTTTTAAGTTTCTATTGTTCTTTTGGAAAAAAGTATATATATTTTTATTTTATTTATAATTTCAAAAGTATTCATCACAGGATATCCGAAACCATTTTAAATAAGAGTTTCGGTGCCTGTTTCTTTACGTGAGTGATCCAAGACTTTAGAAATTACAGGGGGGGGGGGGACACACACACCGTGTAAACGACTTTGGCGGGCTATAGTAAATCTGTTAAAAAAGTGTTGTATGGAAACCCTACCTTATTTTCATAATCCTATACAACAATACCCTACACAAGGGGGTGCACTTAAAATAATAATTCACCCCCCCCCCCCCTTTACATGTATGGAGAGGTACCCTTAAAAAGGGGTAATTTAAATTTTTCGTATTTTTAAAAATGAGATCTATATGTGAAGTATCCTCGAACCAAGTTACATGCAAATCAGTCCATAAACGTAGAAGATATTCTGCTGTGACAGACTAGGACGGACGGAACGGACGGACTGAACGATCTTATAAGGGTTCCTTATCGGACTACGGAACCCTAAAAATACAGCGGCATCATAAGCTGCAGTAATAGGGGCGATTTTGCAAAAAAGTGTAGGTATTAGTGTGCTGTGCTAGCCACTGCACTTTAACCATTCGCATTCTAAACGTATATTTTCGTCAGAGAGAATGTATACTTGTGTTATTTTTATTTTTTTATTTCGATATAGTTTTCGTCTTTTTGTACTCAGGAATAAAAAAAGAGAGGGCTCCGAAATTTTAGCACCAGCAAATATAATAAAACCATATTAAACATGCCACACAGGCTATGTTAGACCAAACTTCAGGGGAATTTTCTATCGTACCAAATTACTCTAATCGTGTTCTTGTATCTTAACGATGTCCTGAAGTTACTGATAAAATATGTTTAAAAATCTCACGATCGAATTTTTATGATAAAAATGCACTTTTTCAACGCGCTCTTTCCTGTCTGAGCTTCTCATACATTTGCAAGGTATCGAGCATATTTCGCTTTAAAGGTCAGGTATTGAAAAATAAACACAATACTGGTTTCTGAGGATACCTTGATCTAAATAAACAAGCCAATGTAAATGCTTTGTTCTATTATCCACATCTATTAAGGTTTTGGCATATCGCCCGAGCTATTTAGTCGTATGTCAATTTAACTACTAAACTTGCATTGTTGCACTTATCTTTGTTAGTAATTGATCCTTGATGTCAAGAAGTTTGTGTCGTAGGCGATAAATAACTACCGCTATACTATCTATACAGATGTGATTTCAAAAATATTATTGATTGACATAAATAATCGTGTAAAAATGTAATATTTTATGTTGGCCTTTTGGCCATTACATGGCCAACAGGCCAATCCCTTATTATTGCAAATCGGGATGGGAAAACTATCTATTTTAAATCTGAGAACCTTATAGCAATGGGGCCCGAACATTAATTAGTGTGACGTCTTTTAAAAATTGTTCAAGGCAATTTCGATTAAAAGTGAAAAAACAGACATGGTCATTTTACTCTTAATCTTCTGGTTTTTACAAACCTACAAGTGCCTACAAGATAGTACATACCTAATATATAAACGTAGACAATAGTGTAAAACTGACGACCTCCAATAATTGACGTTATCCTATGTTTCATTCGAATTTGTAGAAAATCACTGTTTCCCATCCGCCTAGCAACTATTTTGGTTAAATTGTTGTTCAGTGTATTGTATTGCTAATGTATGTACGGAAATGAATGATCCGTGTTTTGTTACTTACCTACTTAGGTACTAGCTTGTCGAAATCCATTAAAACTAGCATTGTTCGTTACTTAAGTGGAAATGTTAATAGTGTGGAAAAAGCAATAGTGATTTTTATTTTGTTTGACTAAAATAATATTTAGAATCTCGAAGACAAAATTAAGTTGTTTTCCATTTGAATATCAAGCCAACCAAGAGCAACTATTACAAATCCAGAATTCTTGAAGGATATACCCACCCACCCACTTCAGCAATGTGCATACAAAGCGACAGGTAAAGAGGAGTGTTTTTAAGACAATTCTGACTTTCGAAACGCGATTTCACCTGCGCGAAGTTTCCGTACAGATTTTGACGTTAAATTTTGAATACGAGGGTCAAACTGAAAGTTCTTAGAAAATCAAAAACTGATTACATTAGCCAGTTATTAGTTTTATTATATCTTTTCAAAATATTGTCCATTGACGTCAATACACCGCTGCATGCGATGGAACCACTGGGAAAAGCACTTTGCCCACTCGTCCTTAGGGGTCTCTTCAATGGCATCGCGATACGCAGCCACCGCTTCTTCAGCATTCATAAACCGCTTTCCTTTAAGTTTTTCTTTAATTTTTGGAAATAAATAAAAATCACAAGGCGCGAGGTCGGGGCTATACGGCGGGTGACCCAGTAATTCAACGTTTGATGTCGCTAAATAGTCGATCGTTCGCTTGGCGGTGTGCGACGAGGCGTTGTCGTGGTGAAGGAGGATCCTACTGCGAGGTCGTTTCTCTCGAACTTTTTCCAAGACAAGTGGCAAACAATTGGTAGTGTACCATTCTGCAGAAACTGTTTTTTGATCCTCTAACACAATTGTTGCGAAATGACCTATCCTTCCAAAGAACGAGGCCACCATTTTTTTTCCCGCACTTCGATCTCTCTTCACTTTAGTTGGCAACTCCTCGAAAGGAAACACCCACTGAGCAGATTGTCTTTTGGTTTCAGGATCATAACAGTAAATCCAGCTTTCGTCACCTGTTAGTATGTCGAACACAGCATTTGAGTCACCTCCGTTAAATCTTTCAATCATTTTACGGCACCAATCCACACGATGGAGTTTTTGAGCCTTAGTCAAATTATGAGGTATCCACCGGGCGCAAAGCTTCCTGACCGCTAAATGTTCGTGGAGGATTTTGTGCACTTGACTCATACCGATGCCTAAGCTTGTCCGAATCTGCTGATAGGTCACTCTTTTGTCAGTCTCTATCATACGCCGCACAACACAGATGTTATTTTCAGTCGTCGCCGTAGAAGGCCGTCCCTCACGTACATCATCAGTGAGATTAGTGCGACCACGTTTAAACTCATTAAACCAGTTGTAAACAGTCGCACGAGATGGGGCTTCATCGTGAAAGGCCAATCGTAGTCTATCATAACTTTCTTGTTGACTTAAATGACATCGAAAGTCATAAAAAATCATTGCACGAAAATTTTCTCGTGTTAAATTCATTTTGACGTGACACAGACAATTTTCAATTTGCCGCCAAGTCGTAAAACAAATGACAAATGAATGAAATATATACTCAGTAATATTGGCAAAGAGTTCTATTTTCAAATTTTAGAATATTTTTTTTATTATATTGTTTATAAGTGGCCAGTTCTAAGAACTTTCAGTTTGACCCTCGTAATACTGAAAGACGTCATTCTAATCGAATCGCTAAATACATATTTTTATCGATTTATAAGTTTCAAAATTGACAGAATTACATACACACTTTTCCCCTGCGAATTTCCAAACACCCTTTCTCAACACTGAAAAAGGAAGCACAGTACAAATTTCCAGTTTTCTATCCTAGTAGTTTCGGCTTCAGGTAAATCAGGTATTAGGTCGGTTTTCCTTTTTACATATTTAGATATCGCTTTTCGTCTCGGCTTTATTGGTGTCCCAACTTTCACTAAGAACTCCTGCGAAAACTTGAATCTTAGAGAGAACCTAATATGCTCTTAACTAAAAACAAAAACAGTTAAAATAATGTTAAAAATGATATTCCATCTCGATGATAAAATAAAGTCACAACGAAAGCGTCAAAATTGCAATAATATCCAAAGTCGACTGAAAAACAAATGGAATAAGTAAAAGCGCTAATTGTTTTCCTATTCATACAACACATCTAATACAATTCCAAATTCTTTCTAAATATAAGTATTAGGTACACGTCTATACATCTGAGTAGTTATAATTTTAATGGCAGCAGTTGTAAACGCGTTAGTCGCGTATCTATCGGTGCACGCGCAAGTAGGATTTCCTTTTTAGACGATGCCCGTACATCATTGGGTCAGTGTGCGAGCGCGATTGGAGAGATGCGATAGCCGAGGATGCTGAGTTATTCATCAAGTTTTCCTTTCTAGCTTGTTGGAAAGTAAACGTGTTGTTTGATAAATGTATAGAAATGTAACGTGAGACAGCATTACGCGACACTTTTAGGCGACACTGCACTACCAATTATTTAGGTTATAAAAGTAATTTCCAATATCATTTATACAATCTGTTAGGGAACCGACCCGCCAAACTTTAAGGGTGTCTTCTACAATTAATTTAATCTTAAAATAACCTCCATAGGTGGGGTGAAAACTAAACTCAAGATTTTTGAAATAAATTAGAGGAAAATTTCTTTCTGTATTTTTGCGTAAAAAAAATACTTACGTTTTATTTTACAATGTAATTTTTCCGATACGTTGAGTTTTCATCCCACATAATATGGGTTAATTCAGAAGACGCCCGTGAAGTTTGTCAGGTCGGTTCCCTAACAATTTTTTTATAAGGTACTCCTTTTTAGTAGACACTTTCGAAAAAAAATATTGAATAGGATCATTAAAGTTTAATGATCCTATTCAATAATTTGCGATGAGTTTAATGACATTAAGCTCATCGCATTACCATTTTTTTTTACGAAAACACCTGAATTCATTCTGTATTTTAATCAATAGATAGAAAGTTTACCTACTTCCGCATATCGATGTGTACAATTCTAATTAGATTTATAGCAAGAAATCCGATAGAGAGAAGCACGTGGGTGTGTTTTATAAGTTGTTTACTATTTTAAATATACTGTAACGGACAACGAGCGCGGAAAGTCAGTAGTGTAGTGCAACAAAAGAAAAGGACAGACATATTGTGCCGTCGTATAAATATACTGTGACATGATTGGTTGAATGTATAGTGTGCATTCGTCACTAGGCTAAGTTAAATCGATGTAAATATAAGCAGGCATGATTCTCGAATAAAGGTCAGTACGATTCGAACCAGTATTGAAGTTTCACTAACCCTATGGAGATCATACAGTCCACCACATATACCTTACCAACTGTGCATGGGTAGTAAGAAAAGTTTTGAACTTTTACCCCTCTTTTACGCACTCACTGTCTCTGTAATGGATTGCTGATTTTTACATCACTTGACTGTACAAACAAACACATATAATGTTATGGCTCCACTTTGATATTGTAACTTTGCTACGGCAATAAATACTTAGTCAGGACATAATACTGTACAGGAACTATAAATCACCAAGTTTCCGGCAAGTTCTATGTAAGTAAGTACTAAGTATATATCATTATATGAAACTCCCGATAAAACAAATTAAACACAACAAACTCCTATAGAAGCTGACAAATCTAATTTATTTGTAGATACAATACATTATTATAAAGCAGCATAATAAAGTGAGATTCAAGATATGTATCATGTAATATTCTACCTAGACCGTAATTAATAGTAATTTAAAGTCGTCATTTCCGTACGCTGAAGAAAAGTCATAAAAGTTACTTGCTGCCTTTATTACTTACTTACTTCGCTGGCTCAAAGTGGATCTTGGCCTCCGACGCCAGAAGACACTTTCTGATCCTGCGCAAAATGCACAGGAATTGATTGGAAAGAGAGTTTATTGGTCCACTTGAATTTCACGTAAGTCCTTCTCTGTTTCATCTATCCAGCGACATCTAGGACCGGGCATTTCCCACTTGCTTGCTTCTTTGAATTAAAAATTTCATGTTACCAGGCACCTGAAAACAGCTTTTATAAAATTGTAGAACTATTATACATAAAACTGTTTAGCTGCAATAAACACATAATATGACGACCGCCTTGGTGTAGTGGTTCGTGCCCCGGACTTCTAAACCAGGCGGTTGCGGATTTGGAGCCCGCAAGGGGCAAATGTTTGTGTGATGAGCACGAGCATTGTACCTAAAACATGGATGTTTATAAATATATATAAGTATGTCTATCCGTTATCCTAGTCACCATAGCACAAGCTCACGCTTAGTTTAGGGCTAGGTAATTGGTGTGTTTGTTGAAACAATTATTTTTTTTATTATTATTTACATAACCTACCGTAACACGTCAATTTAGTAACTGTGTCATTTCAATCGATTCTAAAAAGCATGAGTAAGACAGCGAAAATTCGAACGCCCGCGACCTAGAGAGGTGAACAAACGGCCGATATTCCAGTTCAACCCAAATTTTTGACCTGATTCGACGTAAAAACGCGGCGCCGCGGCGTGTCGGGCGAACGACCGCGTGACGTCACGACGGATAGACGAAACGAACCACGGAATGCAGTTTTGAGCCCACTTCTTGGCCCATCTAACGGGTATAGGCCCGGGGTCGATACACTTGTCAGGCAACCATGACCCACGGAAATCGGTGTCCTAGTTTGGGCATTAGATAACCGGGGTCGTTGCCCTTAATTTATGCATTGTGTAATTTAAATAAAGTAGTCAACATTTGCTGGAGACGATTGGCAACTTACAGAACGCACGCTTGGTGCTAAGTCTACTTTTTACTTATTTCAAAGGAAGGCGACAAACTTTATCTACCATTATTATGAACGCTTCAGAAATCATCTAATTAATGGATTGTAAATATTTAAAAGCAAGCGAGATGCTGTAGAAGGTAAGTAATACTGAAACTTGTTACTATTTATTTATTTTAAAAGCGGCATCTAAGCCTTGTGTAGTTGTGATGCAATAAATACTCACTAGTTACTTAATTAATTCTCACATAGCAAACAATGAGGTCACATGCATACGCAATTGTTTGGTATCTACTAATTTATATTAGTTTCGTAATTTAATCAAGACAGTTTTCCTTTGATTTTGAATACCAAGTTTTTTAAAGAAGTATTTTTTATGCCAAACTAACCATCCCTAAAAATTCAATAAAACTACATCTATAACTAATATTTGACTAGCACTTTCTATTTCATTTCCATAGCAATGTATAACAATGTTTATTAGAACTTTCATAAGGGTAACGCATGTCTGTCTTCATATCTTCGCGTGCAACGATTTAATTTCAAATATCTCTAAGCCAGAATATTTTTAGACAGCCAAAAACATTAAATATACTTTGAGGTGGCCTATCACTTATTAATTAGGTAACGTTCTTTCTTCAATATTTGTATAAACTTGCCAATCAGCTTGCTGTGTTCCGTCGGTGAGTGGGAGTGCCAGAACCTTCTGGGTGTGCTTGCTCCACCGTCGACTCTGTCTGCGCCACGTCTGGCTTAGTCTAGAGTTCCCAAACCCATTCAAATAAACAAATAAATGTAAAACTTGGTAGGATAAGTAAACCTTACTTGAGTACCTTTTGTAATTTATTACTTACCTCCATAATATAAGAAAGTTTATGTAACACTTAACGGTTTCCCGCGACTTCATGCACAAATGTCGAATTACCCATTTCAAAATTCCATGCCCCTTTTCACCCCCATAGAGGTTGAATTTTCAAAAATCCAAAGTTACTTAATTCCTAATTGCTAACTAAGTAAATACTATTTTTTATCGATTTTGCTTTAAAACTGACGGAGTTTATTCCAAAATTCCGTCAGTTTTAAAGCTAAGCGAATTTCCAAAACTCCTTTTTCAGTGGTTGCTTATCATGTGAGTAGAAATTCAGTATCCTAGGTAGGCAAGAGTTTGAGCTTCGCGTTGATGAGTCAACTCCTTTTTTTATTATATTTATAAAGATAGATATGGTGCAATAGGCAACAACGTGTTTCGAGATTATCCATTGGATATTCATAACATGATCCGTTATGCTTACAATGCATGTTTGAAATGTCGGTCGGAAATGAGTTTTTGTTGGAAACCTTAGTACTTATATGTAGGTATGTATTTTAAAATATTTTTTTGTTTGGCAATACAATGGGGTTGTATCTCACTTCTCACATAAAATATCGTAAACCAGTCAAACTTATCGGTGGACCGGTATCGAAGACTAATGTATTAATCTGAAACCAAAAACCGGTACCAAATTAAAAGGTTTGCGTTACCACCCGACGTCCAAGATGTATCATTGTATAAATCAAACACCCTCATAAATACAACATTATTAAATGTGTTAATACGCTGCGTTACAAAATGAAAAAAAAAAGTTATTTTCAACAAACTGTAATATACAAAGACTATAATAAATAAAAAACAACAGACATTCATAAAACAAAATATGATTATCTCAGTCAGAAAAAAGGATGGGAATTCAATCGTGAGAGTTTTAATTAAACCTATATTATCCAGAAACTTTAGGACATGGTTAAGATAATTATGAAGTTTGGCCTAACCTTGCTCTTTTGCACGTTAAATATTATGTTTGCTGATGCTCAAATTTCGAAGCCTTCTATTTCATTCTGTTCTACAAGTCGGCCGAAGCAAGGAGAACCTGCACCAATAGGGCTACGCTGTGGACAACGAATGTATGTGTGGTGTCTCTCCCCAGACAATGGCACACCTACTGTCATGCCCTACGTGCCCCTACACCTGCACACGTGAGGACCTGTACAACGCTACTGATAATGGTTTGTTAGTCGTCGAGTCATATCAGCTTATTGCAGTCCATTGCTGGACATAGGCTTCTCAGAGACAGCGCCAACTTTCACGGTCCTCCGCTTTCCGCATCCATCTAGCAGGGGGGCGTCCAACACTACGTTTCCCGAGACGTGGTCTCCATTCGAGAACCTAGTCCTAGTCCAACGCCCGTCGGTTCTGCGACAGACATGACCAGCCCACTGCCACTCCAGCTTACTGCACCTCTGAACGATATCTATGACCTTCGCCTTTTGGCGGATGATATCGTTTAGTTACCGAGTATTGGTCCTCAAAAATATAACGCCAGTGTCAACTCGACAAGAAGAAGAAGAAGATTCTGTTCTACAGTACACAAAGACGAAAACCAATAATTTTTGATTTGCATAAATTTTTATTCATGAAATTGCTAAAAACCCATTTTCATGTGCAAAATCTGTGCAGCATGGGACAGTTGAACCTTAACTTGGATACTTCGTCTGATATTAAAAGCAAGCTCTACACATTTATCATATCGACACGAAAACAAAAAACAATCTACAGCATCGATATTCATCTCCGATAACACATCCTGCATCTCTAATAGCTATTATTAATCGTGTGGGTATGGATTCGTGTATTGATTTATCTAAACTCAACAATTGAGTTCTGCTGCGCGTGGGCAGTGCGTGGGCGCAGGCGCCGAGGGTGCTCGTTAGCAGCGACCTCTGCAGGTGATGATCTGCAAACCTCGAATTAGCCTACCGTTTTTACAAACGAGGCGTCTCGTAAAAATAATATTACCTGACTGAATTTCCCAGGTAGTTGCACATTTATCTTAGGCATCAAGAGTAGCTGAGCATTTTAGTAACTTTGTTTATGTAAGAATTTTAAGCGCCCCGATGTGAATTATTTCACACTACTATATTATTACACTTTACACTTTACTATATTACACTTTCAGATATAAATTAATTGTGACAGAATACTAAAATGTTCAGCGACTTTTGATGCTGGCCGTACCTACCTAATACTAAGGTAGGTACTACTACCTATTCACAATATGCCAAAAAAAATATACGAAATACGAGTACGTACTTAAACTTTCTTAAAATAACCTTACTTATTTGAAGGATATCAGTGTTTTTTTAAATAAATGCACCTATCTATCTAAACCTTAACCAATTATTTATGCTGATAGTGTCTTAGCTTCTTTTATGTGATTTCAGAAGTGACAGTTCAACACAAATTAAAAACCACTTGTAAAAGGCATCAGTGTGTCTATTATCTTTAAAAAATAAACTTAGTAGGTATATTTGGCTCATCATAATAAACTTTACAAAATATAATCGGGTGCCTAAAACATGACATGTGTATTAATTATATCGTTACGGCATTTAGCGAGCCAGTTTCGAATCAAAACATGAGTCAAACCCTCGGGTCAGGCCCAAAAAACTGGCTAATGATCACATTTATGAAATGTCAAAATTATACGACAACCGTGGGGTCGATGGCCGGAGGGTTTTTTGTTGGATCAACATCCCAATCCTAAATTGGAGAACAGGCAATCTTACAAGAATGAACGATCGACAAATCGAAATCTCTTGTAAAATATCGGAGATAAAAACTATAATTAGTATAATGATTTTTACCCGACTACCGAAGCCTTTTTTGGTACAATTACTTTTGAAATTATCTGCTTATATGATAGGTAGAATATTGATTAAGATTGAATCGTATAAAACATCAATCGTATAAAACATTACTTCAAGATGAGATAGTATATCTAGTAGCCTAGATGACCTATTTTCGCTATTGCTACTATCACTTTTCACTATCAATAATTAAAACTCCCGAACCCAGAGAATATAGAATAATAATATTAAAAAAACAGAATACACTTTAACGGTGTTATTACAAAAAAAATTGACCAGGTTTAAAATGGGTCTAAATATAAGCCGAGAACAGAGGAATGAATGACACATTCGTGACATAACCTAATAGAGAAGCGTCTTAAACCCGGTACTAAGTTTTTGGAATGACGGGGTAAGACTTTAAGTTTCAGACAAAATAAATAACTTCAGACTATTCTGTAAGTAAAAGCTAAGATGAAAGAACAATTTACTTTAAACTAAGTACGGTGGAGCATAATGAGCTATTCTGCGCTACAATCCATTATTAAACTTTATTTTACCTGTAACGACTTTTGTCACCATTTATTTTAAACTCTATTCCTAATGTATTAGTAATAATCTCACTTTTAAAACTGTATTGAAAGTTTGACGTTAATGCGCATGTATCTGGGAAAATACAAAGAGTTAGTTTTCACACCTTTTACCTTTCAGTAATATACATGTCAATATATGGCCATATGTAATATATGACTGCCTCGTTGGTCTAGTGGTCATTACACTGGGTACTATCCACGAGGTCCCGGGTTCGAATCCTGGGTCAGGCCGAGAGTGTTTGGGTTTTTCTGTCTTGAAATTACTCAGACAGAGCTCCGGAGTCAGGAAGTTGGTGGTGTTAACACCCCCGTGCCTCGGAAAGCACGTTAAGTCTTTGCTCCTGTGCCTGATCTCTCTACGGTCATGTCGGACTGCCGTCTTACCGAATTATGAGAGTGAAAGAACAGAGAGTGCACCTGTGTATTGCGCACACACTTGTGCACCATAATATGTCCCGCGCTGGTCCCGGGCAGTTGGCTAATCTCTGTTGAGATAGGCCGCCGTAGTCGAAATTCGGCTAGCAGGACATTAGTAATATATATCAAACTTTGCACACATTTTATAGAAGATCCTAAAGCAATAAAACTACCAACTATCACCTTCTCAAAACGTGATAAAATTTTCGCAGAGCTAAGGTACGAGTACATGTAGGTGTGCAATAGTACATCTATCGGTTATTGTACACAACGTTCTAGTACCAGCTTCCCCATTTGTGCTTGTTACGACTGTTTGTTGCGTTCGCGCAGACTATTCCCATCGGCAGAAATATGTAAACTTTTATGTGCTATTGTCAAGCACGAGCCAATCGGGCCCTGAAGCCCTTACTCTGTAAGATGCCGTACGTATTTTCGCTCCAGCCTTCCTGCCTTCTCACTCGAGCCGGATCCACCGTGAGAGAGCAAGAGACTTCATACAGACAAATGCCGAATACCAACTGGATGCATTAGACTTCATGGAAAAAGTGGCAATACGAATTTATTGAAGATACTGAACTCTGTGAAATTAAGACGCAAATCTTCAAACATAGGCGTAAAGTAAAGTGGCGTGACTTTCAGTGTTCTACACTGGGAATGTTTCGGGAAGTGTGCGAAGAAATTGCACGAATTAAATCCACCAGTCTCTTTTTACTATCAGGACACAAGACGTAGGCGGGTCTCTACTTTTACGTAGTTGACATAATACCACCAAACACTCACCAAACGTTTTGTATCTATGTTTATTTTGCCTACGGCTAGAAAGTGTCATTCGTTGAAGTGTTCTCTTAACACTGTGATCTGGATACTTTTACGAAATGAATATTACTATTACAAGTCACACATGATCCATCCTCGGCCGCATCGTCGCTTACCATCAGGTGAGATTGCGGTCAAATGTCTGTCTTTAAATAAAAAACAACTCCTTACATAGTAGGGCCTTAGAAAAGTCGGCTCTCTCACAAAGACGGCCACTTCTATAAACTAGTATAAACTGTCACTGTGCCCGCGCACAGAATGACGCGACCCAAACTCGTTACTCGGCCTATGTGTGGCCATGCGGTCGCACCGCGTATATAAATCGCGATATTTCGCTAAGCGGACGCTATTACCCATGATTTATTGGTGTCGCAAGTTTAAGAGATTCATAACAAATGTGGGAAAATAGACATTATCAAAAAAATTCACCTGTTTTTACTTAAACAATTTTTTTAAACCTTTTTAGACTGTCCTCTGCCCGTAAGTTGTCTAGAAGAAATTGCTATGTGCAAAAAGACTCGCCTAAATTGTACGACTATGATAACTTTGTAAACGTCACAGATATTATAAAACATGTAAACGTCCACTTTGTGTGGTGTGCATTAAATAGTACTTTTACCTCCTCACTAAGAAATAATGAATTTCAGACTGCTTTAATAACATTTGTTTAAATATGAGACGGCTAGTTTGGAATTAATGACTGATAGGTTACATGAGTTATTGGAGACAAACATTTCAAATTAGCTGTCTCATAGACATAATGTATAATCAAGCAAGTGTTATAGCAATGTCCAAATCATTTTTAGTAAGTGGGTCAATCTATAAGTATTTCGACAATATCAAAACAGTGCAGCGCGAATTTACCCAAAAAAAGACAATTACAAATCCTGTGTCACCCTCCCGTCACTCGAAAGAAAAATATCATTACCCATGTCCAAAACTTGAAGCATAATCAGAGCAGGAATTTCGTGCGCCGACCCGCGGGGAAAATTACTGAAAAATGCGCAGCGCTTCTGACATTTTATTCTTGTTTGTTTAATCACCTTGGCACGGAAACTCTTTGGTGTTGGTAGTGAATATGAATGCACGATTTGTCATATTCGTCGCTGAGAATGGCCCTTTAATGGTTCGGCTTTCTTGAGTTCAGTTAACAAAATTGACAATTACAGTCGGATATCAAACGTTTTGCGTCCGTGCGGCGTAAATTATAAAAGTTAATGAGGTATCCCAAGTGTTTTCTTGCTGTGGAAGCTCGCCTTTTCACTAAGTGTTTTTGGCAATGATCCGGGCGCCGGCGGATGTCGAGATTGGCACCCGGGGCGACCACCTCCCTTCGCTAGGGTTGCTAGCACAACCATTTACCCTAGATATGGTGATTCATTTACATAGTACAAGAGGCAATAGAGGCAACTGCTGAAAATACTTCAGCTGTTTCAACTATAAGCGGATGATAGTACTTTACTGATACCACCACAATTAAGCAGGAGCGAAATGAAAGAAGACTCGCGATTTAGAGTTACTTGCAAGTCCATAAATTAAATGTGTCTGTAAAGCTCCAATTTGCATTTCATAATATTTTATAAATTGGATCATTACGTTTACCTTCATTTGCAACATATTTATTAAACTCGTAACTTACGTTTAATTTAGTTTTTTTTTTCTAATTAGAAATGAGTCAGCAGGAAAATACAAACTATATTATCTAATTTATTAATTAGTGATAAGTCATAGTAATTTAAGAATGACCTTAACAGACAAATTATAAGGTTAATTAATGTTACATTAGTTTGGATGGATCTTATAACTACAAACAATCTTTACAGTCAAATATTATTGTTTTATTATGTAAATGACGGTAAAGTCTAAATGAATTTACTAGAGAAGGCTCGCTTGCTAGATGCATAATGCATATCGTTAGATAATATCAAAAATCGAGGGGTACGAGTAACAGTGGTCCGCATAATATTTGTTACAAAATCATTTCTATTACAACTGTATAAGCTATGCAGTGATTAACTTGACGTGCTCTGTCGATCCATACAAGTACATAATTTGCTTAAATGCTTGTACTTGCATGACATAGTTGATGGACTTTTAAAAAACCAGCCAGTCAAGAGCGAGTCAGACTCGCGCAGTGAGGGTTCGGTACAATCACAGGATTGTTTACTACGATGTAACCACAAACTAGCGACTTTTCGGACTTTTTCCTTGACTTGTGCTGTAAGACCTTTCTTTTTGGCAAATATGATTAAAACAAAATTACTGCATCCCTTCTCCAATCTGATTAGTTTTGTATTTGATAAATATAGGGTGCTATTACTTCCTTCTACATTACTATCAGCGATAAAAAAAAAACTTAATAGCGTGTTTTAAAGGGCAACCCCCTTTATATTTTTATTTTTGTTGTTTTGTTTGTTGTTTTTAAGTGCCTACAAAATCTAAAAATTTTCCTCGATTTCTCCAGGATTTTACTATCAGATCGTGACTTGGTGACAGTGGGACTATCTTAGGAGTTACCTTTCTAAAATGAATTATCAAAATATACGTCTGTTTAAAAGTTGGAGCTTCTCTGTCTTCACCTGCTGTGTCAGTTGAAGGTGGGCGTGCTGAATGAAAAATGTTGACTAAATAGTTCTGTGATTTATGCTATGCTTCAAAGAAATAAATTGCGATTGCGATCTCGATAACTCTTCATTTAAATCCACGAAACGTGGTCTAGTTTCATTTACATAAGTTGTTGCTAATGTCTCGCGATTTGTTCCAAGCGTTGACTAAGATACATCGCTAGCTTTAGATTTAATATTTAAATATGCAATTTCAGCATTACAACGAAAGTCTTTAAATACATTTGGCAATATATTAATGATTTCTACAGCAAATACTTGAATACATGTATTAAGATAAAATTACTTAATTCAGAATCCGAAAAAAATATCGATGGACGAAAAATATTCCTCTTACTTACTTTCTTTACAGCTCCATAACATAATTATCATCATCATAAAAAACCAGGCTCCAGACGGTGGAGTAACCGCTAGTCCTCATGATTCCTTATTTAACATAAATTCTAACCATCAGTTTTTTTTAATTTATAAAGACACGAAATAATGTTATTTACTTGAAAAATCATTTTCAACAATGTGAATTGATCATGATTGTATTGAATGGCTAATTTTAATCATTATTTGGATCGTCATTGGTTCACTGGCAAAATTAATCTGTTGTGATCTGCATCCATAATATACTAACTAATTGTCACTAACAATGTTGTTGTCGGTAAAGCGATTATTGCCAATTATAGTAATATTGAAAACAAATAAGCGTCTTCAAAAGTGCTTGCTGCTAGCTAGCTAGGGACTGCTGTGTTTTTTTTTTTGGGAAATCGCACATTACAATGTACATGCAGATCCAGTGAATATCAATGGTCCCGTTCTTTCATCCAACTGAAAGGAATTTATTTTAATATCACATCAAGTACATTTCCACATGACCATATTCAGGAAGTTTGTAAAAGCATGGTAGATATTTTTTAACGTAATGCGAAATTTTAGAACTAACATTTCAAGTCCCAAACTATTTGTTGTCGTTGATGATCCGTGAATGACTGTGACTAATGAGCGGCTTTTTACCTCATCTAATTTTTCAATGTCAGTTTTAATTGCGTCGGTATCAAAACAGAAGTCACGTGGTCTCAAATGAATAGTATAATCATTAACGAGATGTACAGCCGAAGAGTATCAAAATTAATCTCCAAAAAGACCTTGGATTGTTTGACTTGCCTTGTTCCGCCTAGAATTTCGATCGGCATTAAATATATAATTTACAACCTAAGACGAACAAGTTTAGAGTATTTTTACAGTAGAATGACTGAACACGAATCATTAATTCTTAGTATTTTACAAACTTTAAATAGTACATAAAATTTTGGGATTTTAAAACATAATATAAAAGTCGAGCAAGGCAACAACAAATATTACGTTACTCAATCTGTTGCCTTAGAAACAAAGATTGTCGGTGAAATTTCATTGTTATACACGCCAGTGGTACACGATTTTCTTAATAGATATTCTCATTTAAACTAAGTATTGGTAAGTATGCCGCGTGTTCAACCTTGAGAGCGTTTTGAGCGACGCCGACCGGCATGCTATTCTGTTCTGCAACGCCCGCGCCCTCACTACGCCCGCTATTATTAAACGAGTTCATTGGAACATCTATTTGCGCAATTTATAGCATCGCTGCTAAATCATCACGATGACCTTACTCTGCCTCCACGCTGCGCTAACTTTGCAGCGCGATTCGTTACTGTTTGTAGGCACACCTTCATTTATTTGCTTTGTAGCTACAACTAGTTAAATATCTTCCTTCTTTTCAGTAACTTTTTGAATAGCTAACAAAAGATCCAATCTTCGGTCTACTTCAGCCTGATTCCCAGACTCAACAGTTTCAATTCGGATTCTTCAGTAAGTTGCAAAGACTTATTTTTCAATTCGCCCGACTCATTTTGGACAGCCTAAGCCTCGCTCACCACAGACACATGTCTACGTCAAAATTTTAAGTTTGAGGCACCTCGGGGGAGTGTGCGTGGCGCATGCGCTCTCGGCGTCTTTACACGCGCTGCTCATTCACTGCGCAACTAATGCGTCCAGTGAGACACCGCAGTATTATTTAGGTAAATATTCAGCTCGGGCTCGAGTCGCTTCGACGGGCTCGATGAGATTTTAAAGTCAAATTGGGTATGAAACTTTAAAATATCGGCGGATCTCCGCGTCCGGCGAGGCGCGGAGTGTCGGTGTAGCGTTGCGGTGGTGTGAGGCGTGAGGCAAGTACGCGGGCGAGGCGGCTGCGGGCGTGTGCGCGAGTGCGCGTGTGATGGTGCGGCCGAGCCTCGTCGCGGCGCGCCCCGTCAGTCGGCGGCGGCGAGTCACGCGCGTCGTCTTGTACACTTTCCGTGCTGCCCTCTTTCGGCCCACCTGCCACCAGGCTTTGGCAGTCTCACGCTCCGAGCGTGGAGGTCGCGACGGCCTAGTATACTCTCGGTACTCTTACGCGTCTGTGCTGGTGACTCTCGGCCGGTCGGCCGACGCGTGCTGTGACAGTGAAATCGTGAGGCCGTATCGTGCGGATGTGCAGTGATGGATAAGTAGACAGGCGGTGTATGTGCGCAGGCCACGGTGGTGTCGACTATTTTCTGTTGGAGTGTGAAAGAGGGCCGTCAAAATTGAGTCCAAACTGTATCTAGGTGGGTATTTAGATGCAGATGCCGTGGAGAGGTATATTGGAGAGACCTAGTTGATTATTTATAGCACCAGTTAGAAAGTATCAGCTGTCAACAAGGAGAACAGAGAACAGCGATGCCGCCCACCGGCCGCCACAGCTGATTTGTTGGGTCACCAAGATATCTCACAGTTCGATTGAGTATATTGCGGTCATTCATTTGTTGATATTTTGATTGTGTGATTCATAATCTTCATGCACGTGCAACTTTGTTTCGTAATAATGACGCGTGTAAAGAACGACCGATAAATGACACGATACAGAAAATAAGTAGGTGAGGTATCCATGCCACTGGTGTTAGGTCTCAGCGTATTGTATCTGCAAGCTTACCTATTGCAAATGCAGTGAAAAGTTGTATACTTAATGTGCTGCCAAGATCTTTACAAATTACTCAACTATAAATGCAAAGGGTTATCCAATACATACTTTAGGTCAACAGCATGCAACGTCTGATCGTAAACCGCTTAGCCTTACTTAGCAAATTGAATTAAGTACCTAAGCGTATCATCCTTGAGTATGACTAGAAAGAGAAACGCGTTAAATTACGGCAAATAACAAAGCCACCAGATACTACCTCAATTCATCTTGTTAACAAGCAGGCAATATTAGTAAGCTTGTCATTTCTAAGTTTCACGAGTTTAATCATTCGTCATTTCCTGTAGGTACTAAATCACCGGTTATTTATGGTTGAATGAACTTCCTGATTATATTGCCTGTTGAAGCTCAAAGTTACAAAACAACATAACGGTCCGTGGTGAGATTTCTATCATGAATCTTATAGGAAAGATTCCCATTCATTTTGAATTCGTTAAATTGTTTGTTTCTAAGACAATCTGAAACATTTGATTTTAATGATAATAATTTTATGCTACTTTATTGTCTGATGATTCAGTAAAACTTAACACTCATATTTTAAAAAAAGTTAATGATGTAACTAAAATTTAGCATGACACAAAATCCAATAACCCAGGACTAACTGAATCAGACATAATAATAGGCTTGGTCTGTAATTTATCAGCAACGCTCTTACTTCGGACTGAATAACCAGTTTTATCAATTTCATTTTCTGTGACTTATTCAAAACCTTACAATCTAGCCAACTAGAATCTGCAAAATCAGAAATCTTAACAAACTTCATGCAACAGTCAAAAAAGAGCAGTTACGAGAAAAAAGTTGTTCCAAAAGTTACTCGTTTATTTGTCGCAAATCGATCTTGACATTTCAACATTATTGAATGAATTGCAAACGAAGATGTGCATTTTAAAGCATGCCTCTAATGAGAGATAAAACACTGGTGTCTAGTTCCGTGAACTGTGATATTTACATTAATTGATCTTGAAGACAGATAGTTTATCAACTGCAAATCAGATTGTATCACAAGTTTTAAATAGCCTTCTGATATTCCTCAATGCAGAATTCGTCTGCAAAATTTACAATAAGAAACTAATGGATGGAAAATGGTATGGTATTAGATAGTCTCACCTATGATAGTCATGACATGTTGAAGTCATTTCATTCAGATCATGTACATACAAGAAAAAGCCAATCCTACAACTTTTGGAAAACATGCAAGAAGATACTAACAAAATCGGCAGCCGACCGCGGTATCAGCTACTTCTTGTCATAGTTTCTCGGTGCCAATGACTCCAAAGGGTTGGTCTATCAATCAAACAGACTTCGGTTTGGCCGTGTTTCAAGCAAGAGATAAAATGTGCCAATCTTCAGAAGCGGGGCAAGGCCGCGGCCCCGATTCCTGCGGTGCTGAAGTTCGCGTTATAAAACTGCGATTGTGGTAACCCGATATAAGTTTTGGAAATACCTGCCTCCCTACGTACCTAAGTTTCCAAACTATGGCATCTACCTTTTAAGAAAATGAGGTTCAAAACCAAATAGTTCCATATAAGCTTAATTATTTGAGAAGTTTATGATAAATGGCGTTGAACGTTGAGTATGACATTTTTGCATCTGACCAAAATGATAAAAAATCGAATCTTAGCAACAAAGCAATTCGTTAACCAGGATTAATGTGGCTGTGATGCAGTTTTCATATTTCAAATATCCGAAAACGATTATAAGAAATACGATCAACGTATAAGAGTACCAAAGGTGCTCCTTTTAGATGAAAATTATATTGTTTGAATCTGAACCTAAAATATCGGCTTTAATTTCAGGTGGAATATTTGTCGGTTTGCGAAAGCTTCAAATCTCAAGTACATTGCACTGACACTCATTATCACTTGAGTACGTCACACAGTGGTTGTGTCAACACGGCCGATTGCAGGTACGCGGTCGTTCAACCCTCAAATGATATTTGGGTACACTAAACCATAGCTGAGGAAGAAGAGTAAATCAAAAACCTGATGATGATGCTCCCGAAAAGAGGGCGACATAAAAAAATACTAAAGACCAGAAATCTGTTTAGCATTTACATTTTATTATTGCAGTTGGTATGTCAAATAAAATCATCCATTAACTAGGAGATAAAATGATACAGAAATGTGATATCATTCCCATCATGAAAATCCTAGAAAGTAAGAATATAACAAGAAATAAATAATTGACAGTAGAAAAAAACATTTCAATGTAAATTATACAACAGATTTCGATTCATCACTAGGTCATTGCTCAGTTTTATTAAGCGTTCTGGACGTCAATGATAATCTCAAGGACAAAAACTGTTCTATTTTTACTACGATCATACCATACGATAACGGGTCTGACAGACCGACAGACGACAGACACGTGTATGGGTTCTAGCCTACGCGTTTGGGATAATAATGGAAATGGAATGACGTCATGCTTATCAAATTTACAAATCTGCGCCTGCGCTCCTGTTTGGCTCATGTTTAGTATTAATATAGAGAAAATAAATATCATGCGTGTGGTAATACTGTTTTACACCATTTATAAACTTAACAACAAAACAATGTAACTAGAATAAAATATTTGTAATGATGATAAATGACGACTTAAAGATACAAGCTCAGAATTTCGTCAAAAAACCTGCATTTGTTTAGAATATTTACGAATCAACTATGAAATATTCAAGAAATAACAAAAATGTATAAACCCACAGACAAAATACGAGAAGCAGTGAAAATGCGGGATCTCAAACAAAGACAAACAAAAACACTGTTGCTTAAACCTAATAAGCACTTTAGATAAAAGTCGACTACTAATTAAAAATCTGTCACAACGAGGTCTTGCGGTTAGTCCAAAATATAAAATCTTGTAAAAAGACTTTTAAATGTTTACTGCACTATGAACTTTGTTTATAACATAACAACTAAAAAAGAAGTAACACAAAATTATCACAATCATGGGTTTACAAATAATAGTAAAAAATAAAATAATAAATAAAATGAAGTCCTTTCTTGATATACTCCGTCAATAAGTACAAAAACCTTGATTTTCTGGAAAGTTAGAGACAGATGGAACGTCATATATTTCGATCAACCATCAGAATGGAATCAAAAATCATATCGGTGAATTTCTGACAACCTATCCCAGTGTATCGCACGGATCAGCCGGGGGAGGGGACAGAAGTGGGACAGTGCGCTGGTTATTTCGGGACTTGAATTGGGACGGCCCGTTAAACATCGGGGTTTCCAAGCCGGTCGTGGGGACGATGAAAACAAATAGTTTGTTATGCCACACCTGAGTGGGCGGTGCGATGGTAGGGTTACCGCGAGGTCTGTGCTGATTCTGTTATCAGAATTCAGGATGCTGAGAGATTTTCGAAATGGTCAGTAAGATTCAGGAAAATTAAAAAAAAAAAGGAAAAGTTGATTGTCAACTGATTCTGCAAACGTTTCAAATGGTCAGGATATACAGTTGTCTGTCGGCTAAAACATTTGTAAATACTAGGTTTAGTAAGTTTAAGCCTATAAATTGACTGATGAATTTATATTAGGTAATCTGTGATCTTTCTATTTTTAAACTTTCGAAAGCAGTCGTGGATTTCAAACACTGTCTATATTTGTGTAAGATCCGACTTTTATGACAAGTAAGGAAATCAGATTTTTTATTCAGATTCGGCATTCGAAAACTGGGTAACCCTATTTAACGAAGTAACGGATAGTGGACTCTGGGGCTGTGGGCGTAGGTCCGAGACAGCACAACGACGGTCCATCGACGTTGATAAAATGTTTGGAATTGCAAAGGTGGTCCGAGGATTCGATAATGATCTGTTTTTCTATTTTCTGACACGGTCGCGGTTGAGATTGGTGCAAAAACTGAAGACTTCTGATATCTTCATCTAGATTAGTTGACTTAGAATTACGAAAAATAGATGTGACAAATCCATACAGCAATACTGATGCTAAAAAAACTACCTTAACTGTTGTAATAATAAGGCTTGTTTCCTTAGATACATAATAATAATTCTTGTTTTCTTATCATATCAATAATGCAACATCAAGGAAATGGTATATTCAAGAAAGACATATTATTATGGGTTCCTGGTTGACTTTCGAGGTCAACCAGGAACCCATAATATTTTCACATGTCCGCCAATATATGTCTGTCTGTCCATCCATCCGTCCATCTGCATGGACCCTTCATCTTTAGTAATGGAAAGCAGAAATTTTTTGGGTGCCTCTCCTATTTTACCTCGACATCGACACGCACTTGGAAAATTTTAATGACACAAGACGTGGTTGCTCCACATATTATGTCATAAAATTTTAATAAAAAAATAAGAACAAATTATTTTGTGTAAATCCATTCTGTTTTTCCATCGTATGTAATCGTCTACGATGGCGTGAGTTTGTGGAAAGTGTGATCATTTATTTTGTCTTCGTCGTCGTGCCTGACACGGCCATTTAGAAATTGGGGCGGCACAGCATTTTCTAAAACCAAACAATTTAGTGAGACCCCAATCGGTCAGCTTTACTCGACAAATTAGTGCCATTTTAAAGACGCTTCAGAGGTCTTCTTATAGTAGACACCTACGTTCAAATATTTCACACTGGTGAAGCAAACTGAATATTTGGCCCATAAATCAGTTTCAAGTATTGAACTAGAGTGATAGTCTGTGCCATCATAAACTGTTAATAGAGTTTTGGGTTCATTGTTATAGTAGGTTACACCTGCGTTTAACTATTCCCATAATACCTTTAAACTAATTTAATATTCATTCAAGATCTAACTAAACATTCTTATCTCTCATCTATTGGATTATCTCTTTTATTATTTTAAGTATCATTGGCATTAAAACATACTTTTTTTATTGTTGCTTGTAGAAAAGATAAAAGTGGGTCTGCTTATCACCTATGTGTTGTTAGGATGGATATTTCATTAGATAGATAAATTGTGTTCATACCTTGTAAAGTCCGTTAGATAACGTAAGTAATTGTATTTACGAGTATTACATTTATGTAAAGCAAGGGTTCAATGAGCTGCCTTAGAATTCTAATAGGATGACTATACAACGATAGCCACGAAGAACCTAACATCGTAACTATGCCAACAATGATATGCAAACAAATCTTATTACGAGTAGTTATCAGTAAGTTAATAGTAAAAATACCTTTAGTCCATTCAGTTAGATTCAATTACGGTCAGTATTAATGAAGCCTCTTACAATAGAAGGCTTCAATAATATTTTATAGACTATATACAGATACTGATGCCTGAACATAAGTCAAGCGAAACAAGCCGTTTTTATTAATGATTCATTGTTTAGTCAAACCTTATAAATAATATGTTAACAACAGGTAACCTATTTTACAAAATGATTTTTTTACTTTGAATTTCATTAACTTTTTTTAAGGTACACTAGGAGCGCGAAACAGTGTTTATGCATAAAATATGATAATTTAATTACCTACCAACAGTAATGATGTAAAGCCGACCCATTATAAAAGATTACAGTATATGATTACAGGCAATTTTAGATTGCCAAACAACTGCCCGCTTGAAATTGAATGGGTTAAAAAAACAGCCCACGCTGAATAACTAGCATTTAGCATCGAAGTATTATACTCTTACTATCAGGATGTTGGAAGAAATTATAGTCGATTGAGAATATCAATCGATTTGGCGTGGAAATATTCGTGAAGTCGATAGCCGCTTGTACACTTTCAAATCACGCTGTCTCAGTCCGTCCGCGCATTCCTCGACTCGCTCACCCACAGCCGACCGGTCCTCGAGCATTGTACCAAACGATACAACCCGACCAACTCGAGTGGAATCCAAGCCGGTTTGCGGCGAGAACCAGCTTGCAACATTCCCATTTCCTCCGCTTATACGAAGCAAGGTGCGGTCTCAAGGTGAATTGCCCGGTCAACACACGCTGGCCGATCGAATGCCTAGACCAAATATTACAGCGTGACCTAACTACAAATACATTGCATGTTATACCAAATTTCGGTAGCGGCTTCTTAAATTGTTTAAAAAATTTTGGTACAAGGTGACTACACCTTTAAACTAGTGTGGCGCATTTTCCAAAATAAACGTCCTCGTCTGTCAAACCGCGATTTCAGTAGAGAATAATAATAAAAAATGACGTAAGTAAATTGAGTTAATGATTTCCGGATGGCGGAGGTATAGTAATTTTTCGTCATTACTAAAACGAATGGACTTAAATAACACAATAAATAAAACAAGTAGAAAGAGGGATTTGGAGTAAAAGAATAAGAATCCAGCACATCAGACTATGCATTATAATAATTGTTGCAAAATAATCCCTATTACAATCGCATAACATACCACAGTGTTAACTTGACGTGATGTCGTCCGTGCTACAAAATTGTTGACTAACCTCCGTCCCTCTACTAACTTCAGGATCCACGCTCATAAAAAAAGTCTATTTTTTTGTTAATCGGCTGCCGAAACTTATCAGATTAAACGCAAATGCTCCGATCCGTATAAAAAGCCTTGAAGAACAAGAACGGCAAGCGTAGGTTTGGAAATCTGCACGGTCATAAGAATAATTTTACAGTTTGCGTTAAAATAACAATAAAATCGAGCGTTGTACAGTTGCTGCTTACTGCCATTGATGAGAAACAAGTTTTTGTCGATGTTAGAACGAGACTGCTTTGTCGCTATTTATGGGATCGTATTTTAGATTCGCACGTGCGCGTATTAGCATAATAGAAGAAGGTTTGTGCCTAGTCGGCAACGGGCGAGTTCTTTTTGTGTTTTGCCATAAAGAGCTATTTAAATCTAACCCTAAATTGATGTCAATGGAACGCGCGTTGGAACCGGCGTTCGGCCGTTGACCGAAATAAAAAATAAACAAGAGAAGCCGGTCGCTAAGGAATTGAAACTAGAACGTGATTCATAGTATGTATGAAAATCGTAATAGCTTATTTACGCTTTGAGTTTAATGGACGCGAATGGGATCGTTCATCTTTTATAATACATGTACTAGTAATAAGTATAATAGTTACGTATGCTAATCTTGGACGAAGGCCAACGTTTTTGCGAATTCCGATTCAAGACATAATCTAAATGGAGTCTTTTTATTGAAGAGACACAAGCTTTTAGATTAGGTGATGATAAAGACGTGGAGCTTCTTAGCTATCCCGATAATCTTACTTACAATGACGAAATTACTGATTTTAATATCAAAAGCTTGTTCGATTCTGGATTTATTACATTTACTAATTGGTTGGAAATAGCTTTGCCCCAATTTCACTGACTGTGCTTTAAAAAATTCTGATACCTATATCAAATATAAAACTAACCAATATTGCACATAGGTATCGACCGAGAAATAATAGTCTATTGAATTGAATGTTTTTCGCCTTTCATATGATATTCGATATGAATTCTAAAACATTTCATTGTTTTATTAAACTATGTGTGTGTAGGCACTACGTATTTCTGTCAGCCTTTTATCAAGGATTATATTTATATTACTAGCAGTTCCCCGCGACTTCACCCGCGCCAAAAGTCGGATTTTCCGTACAAACTTTAATCCCCCATATGTCTCCTGATGATTTTATATCGCAACAAAAAGCCTATGTCCTTCCCAGGGTCTCAAACTATCTCTGTTCCAATTTTTTTTTAGTCGGTCCAGTACCTAGTTTTGGAGCCTATTCAATACAAACAAACTAACAATCAAATCTTTTCACATTATAATTTATATTATTAAGAAAGCAAACAACATTAAATGAGGTCATTATCCTAATTTAGAGACATATTTACATTATAAGCAACGAATAAAATTCTTCGTAAGTAATAATAATGAAAAAAAATGAAAAATATAACAAAGTAAAAAAAATAAAATTAATAACTGAGTAAACTTCTATGAGTTTTATAAATTCATTAATTTCCACGTCTTATAAACGCCAATAGCTTGCTTTCAGCAACCACTTTATTCTGTGTTACATAGTTTTTCTGTGCTATTTTTTTCAGTGCATCGAATAAACATACATCACTATGAAACTGGGTCTCGAACAAAGATTGATTTTACTGCCAAACGGGTACAGTTAACGTCCAAAAAACATGTCAACTCTAGATTTTTACCATTTCGGTAATTTTTAAAAAATTTTAAGAGTACTTTTGTTGCTGGGTGTATTAAACAACAAGTAATAATTAATGTATTAAAAAAACATCTGCAAAAAAATTTAATATTTCCACCATGGTGTTTTCATTAGCCATCATTTGATCCCTATATTGCTATGGTAAGAAATCCCTCCTTCCCTTTTATTTTTCCCAATATTTCAAAACATAAATAGCCTATGTCACTACCACTGACGATTACAACGACACCTCATATGACCACCTTTAGCATCATTGTCGACCACCAACTGTCTAGCCTTTTGGGCTGTAGGGTGTGCCAAAGGTATGGATGTCAATTCCTTTGGTTCCTTTGGTATTTACCTATCTTTCTCTGTGAACATGATTGGTGCAACCCGATCGAAACGTCAGGCACTAATTATAACGCGACGGGCGTTATTCCCTGTTTTATAATGTGTTTTATTCATTCAACGCGAATGTTTAAGAGTAAAAAGCGATCAAACTGTGATCTGACGCCTTCCACAAAACAATGATGGCCGAGAACTATGCTTGCGTCTGCGCAATAGGTTTGACAATGGACAGCGCGGCCTAGTTGCGCACCGGACCGACAACTGGCAGATGTGAAAACCGGTCAAGGTGATTTTAGGTTACGACTCTCAGTCGGATATATTTTCTATAGGTTTCCTGGCAGGAACACTCTGCTCTAGTTGTTGTCTTGGGAACAGTCAAAGATTGCGCACGCGCTGTTCTGCTGCATATCGAATTGACGGCTCTTCTATTAAGCACTATGAATTTTCGCTTGGCTATCAATAACTTTAACTATTTTTATTTTACGAGAGGTATTTACTACTAGATTACCACTGGATCACTTTATTTGATTTTCAAATCTGGCTGCTGTTGTAATTTTATCTGAATATGCAGTTTTGCAAGAATATAAAAAGTGCACCTCTATTGTGATAAACTAAAACAATACACAATAGTGTATTCTATAGTATTTTCAGAAAATACTTGCTTATCTGATAAAAATAAAAAAAGGTGACTCTTCAAATAGATCACATAGTATCTTTGTTCTTTTTATAATCGTATAATCTCTCCAATTAAAGCAATAAAGAGATTATTTCGCTAAGCCACAGAGTTTCTATTCTGATTTACAGATTATTCGGATCCGTTACAGTTCAAATCTCAATTCTACCTCTATAAGATGTCTTACATTAAGTAAGTAAGATATTTTTCACTGACTCTACAGTTTTATTAGCGACTTGAATACTTGCTAAAACATACTTACAAAGTTCACGTCTTTATAATATTAGTATAGTTTTAGGTTAGATCTGCACTCAAACCTGTAAGTATAACTAATCGGTTTTGCCTTGAATCAAAAACAAAATGGTTGGACTTAGTAGTTAACAATTATTATAAGATATGGTATCACTTGATCCCTAAAAACTTTTCATTTTATCCTGTAATTATGAAAAAAAGAATGTCATACAAATTCCTACAAGTGTAAGTATTTAATCATTTTTAATTTTACGATTTCTATAAACCGATCATTTAGAAACTTGTGTCTAATGTGTAGTTAGTTATTTAATGAGTACCTTTCAATCTGTATATTTTTTGTAAATGTCATGAACGCAAGACAAAATATTTTTGCATCCTGACGTTAACTTTCATATTATGTAAACATATTTTTGTTCACTGGCTGACATTCTAATGATTTATTTACCCTAAAATAAAACCTTTGGTAATATTCTATACTAAAAAGGGATGCATTTTTGTAGTTTTTAGTACTTCTTCTTTTAAAAAACAAATTAGGTATATTTTAACAAGGATTAAAAATAAAAATAAAGAATTAACTCAAAAGAGAAATATACTGCAGTATATTAAATTCAGGTCAGCTAGTTACTTATCGACCGCTCACCTGAGTACGGATTAATACATAACAACCGTGCGGTTGTTGTGATGCATAACGTAAATACACATTACACACAATACATTACTTAAAAAAGTAATATTTAAACGACGCGTTTAAAATAACGTAAAACCTTATAGAGATTGATTTTGGTGCTCAAATACAAGAACTTTGTGTATAAAAGCCACAGAAATAAAAAAAAAACATTATATACTAAGTGACCAATTAGCTGTTCGATTTGTAAGAAAGATGCGATTTATGATTTATTGATGCTGATAAACTTTAAAGTGACTATTTTAAAATTAAAAAAAACATTATTAAAAAATTAGGTAAGTATCTATTCGAATTGCCCGTATTGTATTTTATTCGACGGTCTTATAGTCCAAAAAATTTTAATTTCACTGCCCCGGCGACACGGGGGTCTATTTTTTCCTATAACACTTAAGAATATTGTAGTTTTCTACTTCTACAAGTAAAAGAGTTTTTATAACCTGTTTCGAATACATGATTGTTTACAAAATTCAAAATTATAAAAAGGGTCCTTGATGATATTTTTTTGACTACTAAAGAGCCAGCCCAAGCCCAAAGTGTAATAGCTGATACTGGGCAGTAGCGGCTAGTAGTAGTTACCTATTTGGTATTGATCGGTCAAATACGGACTGAACACTTGGCAACCAAGCACACGAATGACGATGCATAAAATCAAACACTTCAAAGAATCGCAAATAGTCTTTGTAAGGTTATACCTTTTATTTTATACAGGGAGTTTTTTTTATCAGCGCCGCGCCCCCCGACTAAGGGATGGTGGCATAAGTTATGCTAAATCTAAAAAAAAAATTCTTCAAATAATATTAAAGTTTTTTAAACTGAAATATATATAGGTATGTAAATTGTATTTTGGCTTTAGGCGGTCCATTTCTTTAAAAGGGAATCTGCACTTACAATGACAATATATTGTGATGAGGTAAACTCAAATCATGTTGTAGGAAATATATAATCTCTGGAACTACTGCACCGTTTTAAAAAAAACACATCTTGTACTAGGAGTAGCTACATTTTTCCTGAGTGACTAAGGTTTTGTCACATTTTTTAAATTTATTTTGTAATCTTAATTCACCCAAATGAAATCGAAGTGTGTCGCTACAGTCGCTAGTATCAAAATAATGCTGCACTATCGCCGAGCGACAGGAAGATGTAAATATTGTACAGTTTTCTTCTCGCTACGTCCATCATAGCAACTTCGTTTATATAACCTAATTTATTGTAATTTTTTGTATTGTAATAAAAATACATACTTTTTCAATAAAGATACCTATAATAATACCGGTATTTTCAGCCCTATGCGCAAGTATGCCAAGTTCGCGTGACTACGTTTTGCCTCATGGCTCGTTCTACCTCGGAAACGGATATCTTTCTTTTTTAAAAGATATTTAAGTGTTCGTGAGAAAATAATCCGATTTAAAACTCGATTGTTTAGCATACCGGCGAGAAATGTAAGAAAAAGTGTAGCTATAAAATGACTCAATTTTTTTGCAACTATATTTTTCGGTTAAGGACTCGTATGCTTAGCTTTTACAAAGAGACGAACAGGAAAACTGGGTTTTCTCAGTAAAAGTTTAAAAAAAACAGTTTATTAAAATCGTATTTTCTTCGTCAGTTCGCAGCTCTTCAGTATCATTCATTTATAAAAACACAAGGGCGTTAAATTCTACTGTCACTCGTTTTATTCATAGTTGTGAAAACAGCCCAAAAGGCTCAGCTTGTTACATAAGCGCACCCACACAAACTCCTTCGGGGTGTTACTACGACGTCGTTCACACGGCAAGCCTTCAAGACACGCAATTTAAAATATTGTTTTGCACGTTTTAGGCGAAATGACATAACTCACACAATAGCCGTTTGGGAAACCTTTATCCAGAAACAAAATGGAACAGGCCACATAAAAAAACTTTCGGATGGTTATAATTCTTATTGGTTGTAACCATTGACCTTTATACTAAAAGTACGCTGGACTGCATATTGTCAAGCTAAAAATGGAGCCATTTGACTATCGCCATTTTAGCGCTGACGGCTAAAGTGTGCGTGTGGTGACCGTCCAAGGAACTAATGAGAGTTGACACAATAAACATATGCATATTCTATGTTAGTTCCCTGGACACTCGGTGGGGGCGCTTTGATTCGGCACAAAAAATATCTGTCATTTTTTAAAGAATGTTTAGTCCAGCGTACTTGTAGTATAGAGGTTGTAACACATACTGAATAGAAATGGATTTAATTGAAGTGGTTTGAATTATACCTTTAGCTTAACACAGGGATGTACCAGGTGAGAAAAAAAACACATTCTAAAATATAAACACAATAAAAGTGTCGGTCTGTCTTTCTGGCATTAAATTTAATAGGAACAATAGTAGATTTCAACAACAAAAACTGTACTTGCTTCTCATTTGAGACCTATTAGAAGACAAAGCCCTTGTAGAAACCAATTAAATAAAAAAAAACATTGTTAACAACCACAACTACCGTTACTAACAAGACAGCATGTCAAAGTGGGCGCTCTGTTCGCTATTGATTAGGGGGTAACTTTTGGGGGTGAAAGTGGGTGAAAAGGGGCTTGCCGTTTTGGGCGGTGCGTGCCGCGTGCGTTCAGGGTTCAAGGGCAAGCGCCCATTCAGGCCCGGAACACGTGTCCAAAGTAAATATAGTACTCGTTCGGTTACGCTGCTCGTTACGGGAGTGATACCCGTAATCGCACTTCGCCGGTTACGCGGTTGCGAACCAATGAGGTTTCCTGTACGAATTTTAAGCTTCTAGATGGCGCTGGGTACATTTTGGCGAGTTCACTTTGTCAAAAGTTTTTTTTAATAAGGCATCGTCATAAATACGGTCTAGTTACTGCGAAACTTTAGACAAATAAGAATGTATAAATCTACTTAACAAAACCTTAATTCAGTCATCATCATGGGGTGCCATCTTCAAATTGAAGTTAAGTTGGCACCCCTTAATTCAATACGAGCTTTTAATTTTATTTTTTTCTAAATTCACATTAACGAATGTTTTTTGATTGTTTAATAGTTTTCCGTTAACTCATTTTAACATAAAATAGGTTGTCTGGTAGAGAATGCCTTAAGACGTTAAGTCCGTCAATTGTAGTTTCGTTTGATGCAATAAGTTTTAAATAAATAAATGAATATTCCAAAATTTGCCATCGCATCCCTTAACTCTTGCCGTTAACGCCGTGACAATACCTACCTATCTTTATGAAACCTAGTTTTTGTCATCGCGATTCGCGTTGACAGCTCGCGACGGCGATACAAAAGCGATCGTCTTTTGAATTGTATTGATCGAGGCGATATTCATTTGTTTCGCATTCACCGTCGAAGAAGCCATTTCGTTATTACGCCCGCGATTGTCTTTTATTTATTTTTTATGAGACTCCATTGACGTTAGCGATTCTTATATTTCGTTTTGTGACATACATATTTGATTGGTTATTTGAAGAGATATTGCGTTACCAAATTTACAACCTATACTCTCTCGCTATATTACAGTTACAGGCCTGATAATTGAAATTATAATAATATGGACTTTTTTTAATGAAGAATATTTATTATATAAAATTACTTAGCCATGACTTTATGTTAGACACAATCATTGTTTAGCAAATGCCACCTGTAGTTCCTAAATTAGGCTGGAAATTGCCTTGACCTTCCAATATTGCGTTGGGGGAAGAATAACGCATTGGCACGACCCCTAATGTAGAGCTTGAGGTCAATAGTCTGGATTAAAGGACGCGAAAAAAAGAAAATGTGGGGAACAGATGGCTTTGACAGATGGTAAGTAGTACCTTCTGCTATTTTTTGTAAACAACAACATAATTTCACGATTAGAAGGTACCTGAACCTATTTTACTCCGTCTTAAAGGCGTGTAGTCGTAGTATTTAATCATTTCTAAGGATCGATAGTTTATATATGACTAACAATATGTAAAGGATACTAAATACGGTCAAGATATCTAATAGTTTAGCAATAAATCATCTTATCTGTGACCTAAAGTACTTTCCACTTATGTATTTGCGGCTATCTCTACGAGTAACTATCGCCCTATATTTACTGGTGATTCACTCTCTACGTCAAGTGTTTCTCTTGAAAAGGAAACATTTGCAATTATTTAAAATTATAGGTAGGTAACTAACGTTCTAAGCTGCTTGGTAGAGTTTTCAGCACCATAATATTATTGTTATGAATTAGGTAATATTGGCACATTTGAACCGTCGAGCGCTTTTCACAATGAAGTTATGTTAGGTCGTTAAAATAGTATCGTAAAATGTTATCACGAATTTATCAGCCGTACTCAAAGGTCAGCGCAATAAAATTTACATTACCGCACGCAACACATCCTAGCCGCTGCCAGCCATGCAGAATACATAGGCATCAGAATAAAAACAAAAAACAGTCGCGGAATTTATAACTACGCAGCAACCGCTGTTCAAAGCACCCCGATACGGGCGACAGCACAAGCTCAAAATAGCGTAATCTTATGCAGTTGTAAAACGGACGATATTGCTACGAAAATGTGCAGTCTCATGTGCTAGCCGGTGTACGTGAGTTTGTATAAACATAAACATGGAAAACGCATAAAAGCCTCTCGGGCGTCGCGTCGCGTCGCTGTCAGATAGAGTTGTAGCGTTTCTTTTGCTAGACGCCGGCTTAGGCGCGGGTGTGAGCAGGACGGACGACCACGCCGATCGTTAGCCCTGATCTTCAGCACGCCACAAACACACAGCCCGACCGAGAGCGAAATTGCAGCGAAAATGCACCTAGCTGTGTTATTATCGCGGCGCTGCATTGCGAAAGAGCCTTCTTCCGCCGGCCGGCCGATCGAAAACCGTTCCAATCTGAAACTGAATAAGGTTTTTAATACGCGGTGGGGTTGTGGAAACCGGTTATTTTCTCCGGACAAGCGATTGTGGACGTTTTCGTTGCGACATAAGTTTCGTTCGGCGTGGTGCAACGCAGGAACGCAGCGGGCGCTGTATATTTAGCCCGCATGCATCGTAGTGGTGTATTAGGTCGCCCTCACGCACTGCTGAACTAGTCGGAGGGCTTCCTACTATCGATTTATGTTATTGTGTTGGCGGTGCGATGTGGCTGCGCGTTCTTTACACGTTTTTATGCGACTTTTTCTCCGATTCCCGCTGAGTAACTCGGTTTCTCCTTCTCAGAAAAGTTGCGGAGAAACTTGTTGGAAAATATGCTTTCACTGTATTGTTCCACTTATCTTATTAAGCAATTGCTTTTTATACGTAGAGAACTGAGAATGTTCCTTTAATGTGACTTATTTTGCCTGTATTAAAACTGGTATCTGGTTTAGGTTGGTGCTTGATTATAAATCATTAACAGTCCTGTTTCGAAGTTGACGGCATGAAATATGGCCAGCCATTAAGTTTTTGTATTAGTATTTTACTGATATTAATCTTATAAAAATAATTTATTAAATAAATCATTTCCAAGTTATTCATCTACTGAAGGCTACATGAGAACTAATTATGACAAGAACATAGCTAATATTCATCTATAAAATATTAAAAAAGGCACTTCCCTAAACTATTCTTAACTGTGGAAAGATCGTAACCTCAATCACTTTTTCCATTAAAATCCCCGCGTGAATTCCTAGGCGGGTAAGTTACCTACCTTACTTAGCTACATTGTCGTGACTTTAATACATGGTGGCGATTACTCCACAGGTTTCTCAGAAGGTTGCATGAAACTGGGGAGGGGAGATGAAGGGGGGGGGGGGGGGGGGAAGGGTCAATGGTTACGCCCACGTGTGACCACAGCCTACGATAACGTGCATGCCACTCAACAAAATTTACGGCTAAAACTTCGAAACATTGTAAGAAAGTTGGGAATTAAGGCGAACACCAAATTAAAGGTCTTTATCGGGAAACTGATCTCTATAATTTACTGCTTTAAAATTACTTAGCCGTGAATTTTAATAGTTGGCACACTTACTTAGTGAGTGCAAAGGACCAACATTAACATTTTTTTTAATCATGTGCGTAACATTATGCAGCTAAGAATGAAAAAAAAAACATAATTATACTGTCCACATATACAGTTTAACCAGACACTTGACTGCCTCGTTGGTATAGTGGTCAGTACTACTATCCACGAGATCCCGGGTTCGAATCCCGGGTCGGGCCGAAAGTGTTTGGGTTTTTCTGTCTTGAAATTACTTAGGCACAGCTCCGGAGTCAGGAAGTTGGTAGTGTTAACACCCCCGTGCCTCGGAAAGCACGTTAAGCCGTTGGTCCTGCGCCTGATCTCTCTACGGTCATGTCGGACTGCCGTCTCACCGAATTATGAGAGTGAAGGAACAGAGAGAGTGTATTGCGCACACACTTCTGCACTATAATATGTCCCGCGCACTTGGCTAATCTCTGTTGAGATAGGCCGCCGTAGTCGAAATTCGGCTAAGAGGACATTATTATTAACCAGTCAAATATTCCATCAGCATTTTCTAGTGGCGTCGTTCAATTCAAAACTATTTTCAAGTTCCCATTTTCCTTAATCAATGAATACCCAACTGCGAAGACAGAAAACAGGCGTATTATTATAAAGGCTATTGCTGAATAGCCGCATAAGACCACCGTGTCACGACTTTACCCTATGAATGTTCCAAGAAATATAATCACATAAGCTTCTACAGTTTATTTCTCAAAGGAAATGGGCGTTGGTTCTCACAGTTCAATGTCACTGCTTTAACAATGTTGTATTCTTGACAGCTAGTAATTAGGGATGTCACTTTTGAAGATGACAAACTTCTATGGTTGGCAAAGGAAAACTTAACATCCCATTTTGTTACTGGAATGGGTACAGGCCTTACCACAGCTATGAGCTAGTGTGCGCTAAAAGCTTGCTAATCATAAAAAATATAAAGACAGATTGATTGCTTTATAATTTTATTATACAATTGTGGTCCTAAATTAGATCAATTTATTAATTGAAATACAAATCTATACACATACATTAAAAAATAAAAACTTAAAACTAAACTATTTACACACTAGTAGTCAGGTATTTTATTAATAGGAAAAAACCTATAGATAAAATACCTGACTTAGGTCGCTGTCCCAAAGACAGATTAAAAAACAAAAATATCAAAAATTTAATTATAAAACAAAAATGTCAAAAATGTAATCACCTTCAAAAAGTCCATTGAACAGTCTTCAATGAAGAAATGCTCACTTTAATTGATTAATAGTTTTTAATATTTTTAACACTCACAGTGTTATTTCTTATTTATATTTACGTTTTTTAAGAAACCAAAAAATCGCACACAGGTAGGATTTGAACCCACGTTCTTTGGCTAACCGGGTTTGCCGGGTTCTTTGGCCCGGTTTTTGTTTCTTATAAAACTTCTAAACTTATATAATTGATTAATGTTGCCAATACGAGGATGGATTCTCATTCTTAATAGTATGTTGCAAATCTGCTGATGTTATCCACCACTCTTTGATTTAAATGCAAGTACAAGTTTTTTTGTAAAGTACAGATTGTGTCTAGGAATGCCAAACCCTACAATTCCAACGTGCTATTTGTCTACCTTTCCATCGATACCGAGCACAAAGGACCCTCATTCCTCACTGTAATCAAAACGACACAAAAGGATCGCTGAGCCAAGAAATAGCTGTGCTGTGCTTTTTATGTTTTTAAAAGCTCAATTCTAGTTTATTTGTTACGGTCGCAGAGTTTGTGTAACATAAAAAACACGTCTCACCTATTTATTATGAAAATGGTGTGTTCTTCTATGCTTGGGCAGTAATTTAGCAGATGCAACTCGTTATCGCTGTTTATTTTCAAAATATTTGCAATTTCCCAGCAGCAGTCTGGTCACGTATCCTGTGTTTATTAACTGAAATACACGGAACAAAAAAACATGATGTTCATATCGTTATAATCATAAGTTACATCAATATTTGCAAGACTTGTTGGTCACGTCGTACCTGAACCATTACAGCGCTCCGGGAGGAGCATTTCAGAAATAATACCCCTCGTTTGCTGTTTGCATATGTGCATATCATAATCACGGGTTATCTAGAGCCAAACACACAGAAATTGCAATTCTAATCCCCCTAAAGTGGGGATAATATCCAAAGTTGGAACGTGCGTTCGCTCAATAAACATCACGTACGTTCAAATGCATTGCTAAATATAGGCCGCTGGTGCAGCGGCACTGTGTTGTACGTGGTCAGGACTTGCTCCCCCTCCCCTCTGTCCCCCTAGTGCGTCTAGGGCTGCCTAAAGCTGCGTCCTGCCTGGCAGGATCTGGGGGACTAAAGCAAAGCTTTTATTTTGTGCATGTGTTGTATTAAAATGTTCGCTTGTTACTTTTAAAACCTAGCCACCTGTAAACTAAACGAGAATTTCTGTCAATCTTGGGTTTCAAAATTAGGTCAAATTTCTACTCTGTGAAAAAAGCCTGGACCTACGCCTAAGCCCTCGCCTTCGACATAAATAGACCCGGTCGTAAAATACGTGCGGCAATTTGTGGTCCTTTGCCAATAACTTGCTGCAAATACTCACAGTAAGGACACAGCTTTGCACATAAGCCGTCCCTTTCCCTTCGTATCTAGGGCTACTCACCGCTTTAGCATAACCAGTCCTATGTTTTCTTATACGCAAATTGAGGTGATGTCACTCGAAGGAAAGTGATAACATTCTACTTGCATAATCTTTACTCTCACTTGTGTGAATGCCAGACGATGCATATTTAGATAATTTAGAAAACGCGTAGAGTTCAATGACTCAAGATCAATGAGGTCATTGTCTTGCATGTTTTGTTGGTTTGTTTTTTAACAAAGCATATTCAAATACTCGTACCACAAGGTGGAGCCGGTTTAAACTTTTAATTCTTTGTTTCACAGAATCAGGTATTATTAATTGTTAAAAAAGTAAAGTACAAATTCACGGCCGCACGTAAAAGACTAGCCTACCTTGAGACCACCTCTATAACCTACATAATAAAAGCTATTTTCGTAGTTTACATGGTAACCTGACGTGCTGCCGAATGTACGTAATAGCTTCTTTTAATAATTTATATTACTGGTCGTAAAAAGCTGAACTAAGAAGCTTTAGAAAACTTTCATATCATATCTAACTATAGACATTTTCTCATCACCTCTTTCTCGTTTTCGATGTTACCAACGTAAAAATACATTGTACCAGAAGTAGGTAGCCCTATATCCCAGCCAGGATACCTAGCGCCCAAGGGCACCTGTATCGCTGCGCACTTTCCAGAATAGGGTTGAGGTAGGTTCACCGATCGATACGATCCTGTCGGCTCGCCAATTTACATTTCTAGAGCAAAGGACTCTTTTGAAATAAATTGCGTTGTATGTATCAGTGTATCTACATTGATTAACATAGAAAAGTAGACTTACGTTAGTGTTATACATATTAATAAGACATGAAAGACATTGATGTTATAGGCGACATGTTAATTTACCCTGAGGTCTAAGTTCTCAGTTCAACTTTTTAACAGAAATCACTAAGCAAAAAATTTTTTTACAGGATTTTTATGAATTCAAATGTCATATTTTTTATGTCTAACCAATTTTGAAGACACTAATCACCGTTTACATATATTGTTTATAACAATCTGAAAAATATTACGTACCGGTTATTGTATATCGTAACAATTCATATAACCGTTTTTCTTAACCGCTTATTAAAGCACAAGCGTGACCAAGCAAAAGTAATACTTAGAGTAAACCTTTTCATAACGTGACGCACCTCCCTTTAATATACGTGCAACGTTTTCAGTCTACGTTAATCTAGATTTCAGTCCAAAGCCTTGTACATAAGGGGAGGCGTACATAAGGGTGCGTAGTGCGTTCATGCAGTTGCACGCTACACATGCGCACTTGAAAGATGGATGGATATTTCGTTAGCGTAGGTCAGGATCATTGCAACGAGATGAGTCTGATTTCGAAAGATCATAAGAGCCAACTGTATTGGCTTTAGTTAATCAATTTTGGTTAAAAACAGTTAGTGCCCTAGTCATTTGTGGACACGCAGTGTAACTAAGAACAAAGTCTTTTAGTAATTTACTTACTATTCTACATTCAACCGGTTATAAGAACATAAATACCCAGTCCTGTATTTTTACTGCATTTATGCTGCTTCTTTGTTATTCTACTTTGGTTGCTTATGCAATACCAGTATTATATACTGGTATCACAACTTTAAAGCCTCCATCCATAAGCTTAGGTACTGCGTGATAAAGTGAATTTAATGGATCCCAAATAAATAAACGTCTAAAATCACAATTTGACAATTTGAGAAAAATGGAACGTTTGAAAAACGTTTTGGAAACATAAAGAAGTTCTAATTTATGTTTCCAAAACGTTCAAAGTACTTCGAAGGCATAATGAACGGGCATTTTCAGCCGCAGAACTCTAAAAATATGTTGACAAGTCTTACAACGAATCGTTCATTACTGCACAACTGCGGAGTGCACGCAACCTTGGTCAGAGTCGCCTTTGTCTGTGGTCATAATAAAATTTTATTTTCGCGTAAATAGCTGACTTTAGTTGGGACGTCGCCTCGTTATATGACCGACAATTGCACACCCATTACACCAAACCTCCTCGCTTTTATGAAAATGAATACTCACAACAATTACGATAATTCTAGAGGAGTTCCCGAAATAAAACAGTCAACGCCAAGAAAAACACCTCCATTTTCTATCGCAGAGTTTTTTCTTTGTCTATGTTTTATCTATCATTTATTGACGAACTAAACGCGAGGCTTCAAAATCATTAAGATTTTCTGGAAAAAAAAAACTACTATGAGTACCTACCATATTCATAGACACAGGCTTTAGTCTAACGCAAAAGTATACAATGAATGGACGACATACGAAAGCTAAACCTAAACCTTATAGAAGGCTACATTTCGACCTAACTTACACCCTTTTTAAGGTGACAGAACTGGACTATTGTAGGCAGTCACCTTGCCATTTCTTTATTGTCCGACCGAACTGACATTTACTAGTTTTACACGTAAAAAGATCGCGTCCTGAACAGTGACAGGTTTCAGATTTAACGTCGTTTTATTTTGAACTTCAAAAATAAAGTTTCACATCGGAGATTAAAGAGTGTCTGCTAGCGACTTAAATCTTTCTGACAGAATTCACGGTCAAAGAGATTAAAGATATTTTTCAAACTAAAAAGAAATAAAAACTTAATCAAGGACCAAAGGTTAATCCTACATCGGTATTTCAAAAATAAAATAGGTACCTTACTTCGTTTAAGGATAAATAAATATCATAATATTTATCTTGTCTGATCCTTTTGATCTTGTTCGTTCATATCTGTCCTGTTACTTATAATCATGAGTTTCAGTTTATTATTATTATTACAATATTCTTCACCTAAAATTTCGAATTATTTGCGTCTTTATAAAAACAATCGTAACTTAAGAAAACTTATCACAAAAACAAGCATTTGTCATTTTAATTGCACACACGTAATTAAGTTCTTATCTCAACAAGAGAGCAATGCCCAACGGCAATAACATTTAATTTTATTTTTCGTAGTAATCCTAAAGAGATTTCTCTACAACTGTTACGCAAGAATGATGTTAATTAGTGGATTTGCTGTCAATGAACTGAGTATCATTTGGTGCTACCGTTTTTTGTAAATTATCCACATTGAAAGATTACTTTGGCGTATAAAGTTTGAAAATAGAGGCCTCTTGCTGATAGAATAGGTAGGCTATGCCTGTGTGAGTTTGATGATGAATGTATAGTATAGACCGAGACGGAAGATTTCACATATGTGTGAGTGTGAATCGACGACCGCTATGCTTGTGTGCGCCTCACACAAGTATTTGCATGTCCGATGTAGGCAGCGCGGCTGACGGGGAGAGCCACTGAATACTCGATCAGTATGTCACTTTGATTCTATGTAAAGTTTGAAACGGCCAGCTTCTGCTTTAATATGTAGATCCGATGTTATAGTTTTCGAAAATGGCTGACGTAAATTAGCAGATACGAGCACGGAATGAAATTTAATGAACTTTCAGTTCAGATGTTGACGTGGAGTAGATGTAATAAATATTTCAATTATTAAAATTTCAAGTAGGTATATACTTATTATAGATACCTACTTTGGTATAGTGGTAGTGACTGCCTCGTTGGTCTAGTGGTCAGCACGCTGGGTATTATCCACGAAGTCCCGGGTTTGAATCCCGGGTCGGGCCGAGAGTGTTTGGGTTTTTCTGTCTTAAAATTACTCAGACACAGCTCCGGAGTCAGGAAGTTGGTGGTGTTAACACCCCCGTGCCTCGGAAAGCACGTTAAGCCGTTGGTCCTGCGCCCTGATCGTTCTACGGTCATGTCGAACTGCCGTCTCACCGAATTACGAGAGTGAAGGAACAGAGAGTGCACCTGTGTATTGCGCACACACTTGTGCACTATAATATGTCCTGCGCAGTTGGCTAATCTCTGTTGAGATAGGCCGCCGTAGTCGAAATCGGCTAGGAGGACGTTATTATTACCTACTTTATCTATTAATTCGAACATGAATGTCACCTATACATACAGGTGTGGATTGATTATAGGTTAGTCGTGTAGCATAAAAATTGTATTTACTGAGAATATCTTAACACATCGTCTTGCTGGTCGTACAATTTTATCTCATTGCCAAAATGTCACTCGTCCATCCAAAGGTCGACACCTTCGTTAAATGTTTCTTGGATATTTTTAGCGCGATGCAACAAGATTTCTTTTGTTAAACAACACTGACAGATGATTGATGTGACAGCTTTCTTACATGTGACAATCATCTGTGGGTCATCGACCCCGCTAATTCCAGTACCTCCCTGAAATAAAATTTCGGAGTAGATATTATTATCGAAATAGAGACAAAAGAAGAACATTGACATGGAACACAGAAACAGGCTACTAAGAAAGAAAATGTTTATTTACTAATTGCAACTCTTTTAAATAAAGAAAACAAAAAGTTAAACTGTTATAATATACACAATAAAAAATACAAATGGCAATCGTAAATTTTTAGCTATGACATCTTCGTGTTTTGAGAGAAACTTAAATACCAAATTCCATAAGTAATATTTACAGGTTTTTCGCATTTTTAAACAGAACAAAAATTATTTGTACCAACAGTATTCTGTGGTATTACTGCGAATATTTGAGAGACAACTTGACATTTTAAAGATCTTACGGTTATCTTCACAGATCGTATTAATTTCAAGTGTAGAACCTACTTTGATTACTCAAAAAATAATAATGGACAACATCATCACATATAAAAGTATTTAAGTATGTCTATCCGTTATCCTAGTCACCATAGCACAAGCTCACGCTTAGTATGAGGCAAGGTAATTGGTGTGTTTGTTGGAACAATTTATTATTATTATTATTATACATTGCGTTGATCCCAAAGTACGAGTAATATACTAATCAGACTATTCTAGAAAATCAGCTCATACGCATACTTAGGTGATAGTCATTTGTCGCAATCAAAGCTAGGTCGTCCACACTCTAAATAGCATTTTATATTTCATAAGTTAGTATAAAATGTCCAAGATAAAACATTCTTGAAATTTTGCCATGAAAAAGTCTAAATATTTAAAACATACCCGTCTTCGTTAGTTTAAAAGTTAGCTTGGATTTGCGTCTTCTAAAAATACACTCGCTTCATTATAGTGGGTCGTATAAACCATACGACCCACTATAATGGATCAAAAAATATCTCTTTACGTCGTATTTGAATTTTTGGTAAACATGAAATTACAATTCCTGACGATAGATGCAAATTTTTTGGTTTTTACAATCATTGATTAGAGTGATTAATTTAAATATATTAATAAAACATTGCATAAAAATCATGTAATGTTGACTATAAACATTTTATTGTTTCGAGAGTGTTTAGAAATATTTGTTCAGTGTATTTATTGATTTACATAAAATAAAACTGACAAAGTAGAAAAATTATCTACTTGCTTTTATTGTTTTTATCTTACAATTTTTGCAGCAAATTATGGCAAACATTAAGAATTTTTAAATGTTTCTAAGTAGATAAAATCCACATTTTGGAACTCAAAACACAAAAATTAATTAGTTCTTATATGCAATTATGGCAAAAAATTAAGACTTCTTTTCCGGTACGTGGCTTCTGCCAGTAGAATTGATTTCGATTGGTTGTGATGAATGTAAGACTTGAACAGGGAAGGAATTTGTAGTTTTTGAGAAGTTCTATGGTGAATTCATCTTTTGACAAGTATCCCAACTTCATTATTACTAAAAGTAACCATTTGTGGAAATAATTAAAGTTTGGATGCTTTTAAAAAGAAATTCAGAAGAGAGCATCTCAAAAACTTACAAATTTCTTTCTTGAGTACACTGTGGCTCGTTTTCTTTGTTTAAAAGTCTTAAATTCATCACATTTAGTCAAAATCGGTGGGCATTTAAGTCCTGGCTTAAAAAAATATGGTCTTTACATCTTTACAAAAATAACAAAAACAACCGTTACGGCTTTACACTATTTTTATGGAATTTGTTTAACTTTACGGCAATACTTTTTTGGGGTGTATAAACATTTTTTTAGCGAATTTCAACATTTCGGATATACAGATCGACAGAGAAAAAAATTCTGATCAAAATGGTATATTTAACTCGATTTGGCCAAAATTGTTTATACGCCAATTGAACCTGAAGGTATCGATATATATTTTTGAAGTATCGTAAAAAACCAAATAACATATAAAATCGCCCATTAGAACAACAACATCGGAAAACAATTTTCGACGAACGACGAACTTTTTAACGAATTTACTGTTATGGGATATGTAGCTTGACTTTTCATAAGTTTTGCACGAGTTATTGCGATTTTGGTTTATTTTTACATTTTTCACTTTACTAAATAAATAACAGATTGCTTCTGTCTGATGTGATTATAAGTCGGAGTCGAACATTTTCCTCTTTTTCTATAATTTTCTTTTTGAAAGGGATATGACATAAAGCCGAGCTACCTCCCATACCAGTTTGATTCACCTTACCTACACTGTGATACTCTGTTAAAACTGTATTCTATTGGAAAGTCTCCTGTTTGCTTTCCAAATGGTGATCAGCGAAACTTTGGGGTTCCGCGTTTTGTCCGAGAGTTGAATGAAATATCCGTCATAGAAAAATACATTCTGATATAGGATTTTAAACTTTGTTGTAACATTTTTTAAATATACCTAAAAATTTAAATTAAGTACAATCTTACCAATATCTTTCAAAAGCAAACATAAAATATTAAAACTACAAGGTAATATAATCACTTATGATAAACAAATAATTTACTTTTTGATTAATTAGGGTTTCTTAGCCAATAAAAACAGGTCTATAAATGCTACATACTCATTAACCTACTTACGTAAGGTTTTTTAAAACAATAAATAGATTTTCACGAGAAAATCTCCTTCTTCATATAATCGAACGTAAGTTAGAATTTTTAATTAAATTAGAATTTTCTTTCTTTGTGTCACAACATGAGAATTTACATTTATGAAGGTACCAGGAACAAATATCAGCAAAAACACAGATTATGTCAAGCAAATTGGCGGGTACTAGACGCCATTATCATGCGTCATCGGTCGTTCAAGTTGACCTCTCAGCCGGTGCGGCAATAATAGCGATAGCGTGTCAGCTTACGCTGGTGTTTGTCTAGCGTGTTGCGTAAACGCGAGTGTCGTTTACCCCGCGGCCTTCGCACTCGTAATGCTTCCCGCTTGACGGAACGCTGCTAGTAGGGATGTGTAAAACATTTTGCATTTGCTTTCAGACGTTTGACGTAAAAAAAACTTTTAGCGACGATTTAAGATAAGCTTGGCTGTATGGCGAAAGCCTTTGCCTTATCCAAATGGAAAGGATCAAAAAATCTTCAGAAACAAGGTGCAATAAAAGCGTGAAAATTGCTAGTTTAATTTGTCAATGCGCAAGCACGCGGGACGTTGAGAACTTTACTAAGATACGAGTTCGGTAATAAGTAAAATGATAAGTAAGTCGATTTATCAATTTGATTTGTTTAGACACAATTGAAGGAGCGTGAAATATATAGATAGCGTATTAGATGAATATTGTAGGACTTATCAATGCATCAAACAAGACTTCTAAATCCTATTCTCCGTAAAACACATAAACAAGCTTATTTTTTTTCTTATATAACTACATACATTTTAGCAATATCTAGAAATCTGCTACCAGACTATTCCAATCATAAATCATCATTTCCTTCCCGCTGTCACATCCCTAACAAGTAATGCCATCCGTTCTAGTTTAGACGCGTTCCATGCAATCTTGAACTCTATGAGCTTACATAGAAGGCTTGACGAAACTGTAACTAAACCATATAGAAGCTATCGCACAATTTCTGCAATATACGCGACATGTGCCAGTAATCCGTTCTATTTGTGTCTAATTTGTAAATATTTACATAGAGAAAATATGGTACCACGTAACTACAAGCAAGGCAGAGTAAGAAACGTGTAACTATTTTCAAAATGTGACATAATAATATCTTAGCGAATGAAAAGTGATACCTACTTGGAAGTCAGGAGAAACTGCTATTAAGAAGTGACATTTGAAGAATAGGTACTTGAATAAAATGCTGCTGTCTCGATGCAATCTCTGGCGGCCGCCCAACAAGGGTAAAATTTACTTTGTAAAAAATGCCCTTTGCCACTATCCAGTGGAAGGAAACAGGACTACGTTTGTATGGAGAAATGGTGCCCAGTCATACCTCTAAAGACATTTTAGTTACCCCCTAGTGCATCTGTTTGTTTTATGTAGAGCGTATAATGTTAGAAAATACTATGAGAAGTAGTGTTTGAAGTACTTAGGTGCCTTCCTTAATAATTAGTTTTAAGCCTTAAAAAGTCGACGAGAAGGCACGAAATTGACAAGTGTACTTAAATTTAAACTGTTTTTTTTTCTAAACTGATGAAAATGAATACACAAGTTGACAAGTTTACTGCTTGTTATCAATAAGCAGCATCAAATTAAAATTCATTATTTCCACGGTTATTACCACTTAATTAAAGGTAGCAACTAAATTAAAATGTATAAATAAAGCGGCATATATAAATTTCAACTCGTTCGTTTCAGATTACAACGCCGCCCCGCTGTTCGCCTCGGAAAACGCCTCCAGTGGTAAGAGAATGCCTTTGAATATTAATGAATTATTAATGAATGGCGTCAATATTCGTTATACATTAACAATATGAACTTATGTGAATGAAGGTTGAAAGGGCACAGTCAATAACAAATAATTTTCAACAACTCCTGCGTATTGAAAACAATAATTCTCACTAGACAAATAGAGCGAGATTACATTTTGAAACGTTAAATGGATGTTCATATGGCTGCACGTCAGACTACCCCACTTTTACCTTAAGACCGCCTATATTCCCTAGGTAATAAAAGCTGTTTTCATAATTGCAAAAAAATCCTATGGCTGAGTAAGACATAATCATATGCCAATCACTTATAAGATTGCTGTTGTTGTAAGCTGAGCTGAACAAACCTGTATGTATCAAAAATACTTACTTAACACTCATGAATGAATCATCAACACTAAAAGTATAGTTATATTTAGTAATCTTATAACCTTGTGGTTAGCGGTCATTGCCCAGCAACTTATAATGTTGTACCGTTCGAATGTACCATGAAAAATTCTCACTGAATTTACAAATTAGTTAATAGATGATTAAAAGGGTGGTTGAAGGCACAGAATTTCTCAAGCACATAATTATGGGGAAGCCAACGATCCGCACTTAAAACAGATTGTTGTAGATAAAATCAGTAATTACAAGGTTTTTTGCTTTGGAAATACCGAAAAGTAAAGCACCTTTTTGTTTAGTTCTTTGGTAGGGATAAATGCGTGTTAATTAATACCAGCAAGGTGATCTTTGTAGTCTGTGAAGTCCAATTTTGATTAAGAGGTTGCTTATAACGTAGCCCACATGCATGCACAGAATAACAGCCTATATCTACTTTGAAAATTTGTCTTAATTCCAGACAGACATAGAAGCTTTTAACTGCCAATAGATTTTGGGTAAACAAGACAAAAGTCTTTTGTTTCCGAGCGGCAAATGTTGCTAATCGCTCCAGTAAATTTTAGGCGGGCCTTTGGTTCTGCCAGTACATATTCAGTTTTGGCATATTGCCAGTATAGCAGAGAAATTGTAAATAATATCTCTTTTATTTATCAAGTTAAAATGAGGTTCCCGTAAAAAAAATTGTCGAAAAACTTATTTGGATGAAGCTTGCATTTACGAAATCAATATTCAATGCCACACCCGGAATGAATGGTGATTTTCAGTTTTGTTTGAAAAGTAAAAGAAACATTAATTTGATCTGGTGGAGAATGGGCGTTAATAACTGCAACACAGTCATCGGATACCGTAGTTGCTATCGCACATATCATAATAACATATGTAATCTTGTTATAGTTCCAAATAAATATACCTATATCATTCATTTTATAGGTCATTTCATTTCACCTTATCATAGAGGAAGTCACATAAAGTAAACTAAAGAAAGTTTTTTTTACACAAGAGCAAATAAAATAAGAAATGTCGTCAAGGTGGTGTTCAAATAAGCGGTCAAAAGGTTCACTCTTTCGTCAGCAATGCGTTGCGTTTGATACTATCTGATTCTAACCATTTAAATCAAAATTGTGAGACGTTGACGTTAAAGCCTGCCTTTTCTTTCTTACTTACCGACGACGTTAAACTCCGTATACGGAGCCTCTCAGTCTCCCTAATATCTGAGGATCGTGGTCAGCATCGAGGTTGCAGCATTTCGTGCTGATGATTTGCCTCCACCAGTTTCTGCCCAGCGCGTATTTTACAACCTCGTAGAATCTGGAGGAGGAAGTTTCTTTTACTTTATCGGTCCATCTTGTCGGTGACCGACCGCGCCTTCTTTTGCCTTCCCTATTTGGACGCTGCAAACAAAACGATAAAACAGCGGCTTCTTTGATACGCTCAGCAATTAATAGGCCCTATAGAGAAGATCCCCGATTAAATTTATAGTAACACGACCGATTGATCTCCGTAATCTTGAATTACCCCAAGCTATCGTATTTTATTACGACGGGCATACCACGCCCTACATCTACAATACTTATACTTCGCCTTAACAAGTTCAAATGCACATTTTGACAGCTGATATCAGCGAAATATTGCAAGTTATCAGGGTTGTCAGGTGAACTTAAAACTATTTAATATCTTTATCGATTGTGTTGTGACCATTGATTGTGCTTGCACATCACTATACTGTAATTAATCAAAAAAATAAAGTCAATGGAATTTAAATATCTTCAATATTTATTGTATTTCTGTTATGTCAGTAGGTAGATAGTACATTATCGTAAGACACATTTTTCACTGACGTAGATTGAGTAAGAGCTCACAACCTTATTTACCTAGTAGTTTCAGTAGAGCATTGTATTCACCGATTTACTTCTAATTTAGCGAAAATATAGTCAGCTTATACTGCAACTCCTGAGGCGTTCTGCAATTGCCAAGTTATGGAATAAGCAATCTGAACTGATGTATTGCTGTAAGCTGTATATTGGTAATAATAATTCATCAAACTGTACAAAACGTTAAAGCAGATATTGAAGTCGTGTGTATGAAAATATTGCTACGTGAGAATGCTGGGTGAAATACGGCATACGTGTTACAGTCAGGGTATGAAGAATTATGCTATTAATATTGGTTGTAAATCGTTAGGATTCAAAAGCGAGATCTTTGTTATTGAGTATCTAAGGGGTGTTTTCGTCATGTTATTCCATTTCTTACGCCGCAATACGTGCGTACGTATTAATTTACTATAGAAAATAATTAAAATGTTATTTGGTGGAATCCCGGCTTCTAAGGGCTGTTACAGGGAATCTGAGAATAATAGCCTGTCGGACGAACCCGCTACTTCGTCAACTAAGACCATTTTAAGTAACTTAGCCTTAAAAACTTTTGCATTTATCGGTTCGGATCTTACACGAATAAGGCTCAGATGAATAAATTATTTCAATAATTACCCAATCGATAAACCTTCTTCAGAAATGTCATGTCCCAATTCGATTAATTAACAATTATGATTTTAATCCAATTAATGATCGTTTCTTTATTTACGGCGGCGATGCAATCTTGATTGCGCGCTGTCACGCGAGAGACATTTTTTTTTCGGTTTGCGTGGGACCGGACTATTTTTTGGTGTCGTAGTGAACAGTGATTAAATTCGATGCATGTATGTTTTGAGTGAGTTGAGAATCAGAAGAGATTCATATTAAAGCATATTGACTGACTTGGCCAGCTTGAAAAGAGGATGATTCTGGTGAATGAACTTAATTCTTAAAGGTGATAAATAGCTTTCAGGCAAGCGATAATGATCTCCAAACCATGGTCAGGAAAGTAATCCATATGTCGTTGCTTAGTGAGAGAGCTGTCTGTTTATGATAAAACATAGTAAGCGATGTTATACGAAATAAAAGTAAACATCTTTCACATTAACGTATTCAATGATTCAGTTAGCGTAAAGCATAAACTCATTAGTATCTTAAGGGCCAATATTACTGATTTTTAAATTTTAATGTTCATAAGTGTCATTTTCGGTGCGAAACGGAATAAATTATTTTTGACTTTGAATATCAAAACAGAAATATTGTATTAGGTGCACGTATTTATACTAATGACCAATCCTACAAATGGGCTCAATTTCAAGATCAACACCATCAAAGGATTGTCAAAAAACATTGCCCCAAATTAAATTCGTAGCTCACTGTAGTCGTCGTAGTCATTAAGTCGTAGCTGCCTGCTACGAAAAATCTTCAAAATGTACCTTCCAATTAATAGTTCGTAGCGAACATAACAACAAAACATCTTGAACGCTCCTTCGAAAATACGAGCCGACGCGATAAGCGCAGTGATTCGACTGATACTGCCAATGCGCCGATAGGTTGTTAACCTAGAAAGATAAGGTATCGCGCCGGCCGGCCTACATACTTCCACGCCAGTCTGTGTTGCACTATGGTTTGCATGATTTCAGTTAGGATTTAAGAAATCTTTTTGAAAGCAACAAAGTTGATTGCTAAGCGCAGACAATATAACGATGGTTTAAAATATCTGATAGTTTTTGGCGTGGTGATTGACAGATAATTCTTCGTAAAAACACATTATGATAACTATTAGGTATATCTAATCAGCAAACATGGGTCTTATGTATGTATTCGTTCAAAATCAAAAAAAAAGAGGAAATGTGTTTATGTGAATAAGCCAACTTTATTCATTTGGCCAAGCTTGCCGTTAGCTGCAGACCTAAATTCGTATGGAAAAAAAGCCTTTTCATCCGACTGTGATGAAAGAAGGGTAATGTTTTTGAACTAACGTCTCGAATGCAATGATAGTTTTCTGATAGCCGACGTCAGTTTGTAAACCATTTGGCGGTTGATCTGCTGAATATATTATAAATAAATACATTGTTTCAACAAACACACCAATTACCTAGCGCCAAACTAAGCAAGAGCTTGTGCTATAGTGACTAGGATAACGGATAGAAATACTTAAATACATATAAATATCCATGACTTAACATCAAACACTTAAACATTAAACATCACACAAACATTTGCCCCTTGCGGGATTCGATCCCGCAACCGCCTAGTTTAGAAGTCCGGTGCGCGAACGACTACACCAAGACGGTCGTCGAATACAGCTCACATAGGCATGTGGCATTAGGTTATTAGTATCATCATGAAAAAAAAAACATTATAATTAATAGTTAACATTGAAAATTCCAATAGAAAGATCACAAAGGTTATCACACGCAGACGAGGCAAACGAGATTGCCGTAGTATAATTTATCTTCGAATAAACAACATTACATACTGTACATCCAATTACGAAGAATTTCACCTACCAATTTAAGGAGTGAACAATGCTGGATTACCGGGCCGATTTCTCCAGTGGAATGGCTTGGGGAGATAATAATTTTTCCACGGCACGTAGTCGGCTTTTTCCTTTTGTATACAGGGTAGCGTTTTGTTACCGAGTAAGACAAAAAAGGGGTTTATGTATGTTTTATCTGCAACGATATATTTGCTCTGCTAAACTATTTGTCATATTTTATCCATGATGCAATTCTTTGAAGCGCTAACTTTTAAACCTACTGCGGAAAAACAAAGTTTATCGATTGTTTTTGTGCCTACACACTGGCCTAGCCAGCACATCAGCCTTTAATTTTAGTTTTAGATACATTTTTATTGCAATATCGCCGCTAATTCAACAGCATGCGATATTGCAGTGTTCACTACAGGTTTATATTGTGGTGACTGCCTCGTTGGTCTAGTGGTCAGCACGCTGGGTACTATCCACGAGGTCCCGGGTTCGAATCCCGGGTCGGGCCGAGAGTGTTTGGGTTTTTCTGTCTTGAAATTACTCAGACACAGCTCCGGAGTCAGGAAGTTGGTGGTGATAACACCCGTGCCTCGGAAAGCACGTTGAGCCGTTCGTCCTGCGCCTGATCTCTCTACGGTCATGTCGGACTGCCGTCTCACCGAATTATGAGAGTGACGGAACAGAGAGTGCACCTGTGTATTGCGCACACACTTGTGCACTGTAATATGTCCTGCGCAGTTGGCTAATCTCTGTTGAGATAGGCCGCCGTAGTCGAAATCGGCTAGGAGGACATCATCATCATCATCATCATATTGTGGTTTATAATGAGTTCTTAATTAAGGGTTTGTATATTTGTGCTGATTTTAAAGTCCTAAAAACTTTTTATGTGTATGAATAGCATCTGACACAATTCAGATTGCTTTAAAAGCTATTATCTCCACATTAGGGTTATCTTGTAACAGGTTGCATTCCCAGCAACCGCGGCGTATCGACCGGGTGCGCGAGCGCATAGATCGGAGAAAATGGTCGGAATGCATTTGTTTCGACGCTTAAGCATGCGTGGTGTGACCACAATTTTTATTTATGAAAAAAAATGTTTTTGTAAATTTTGACACAGTCATAATGATATGAATGTAATCGAGTGAATTACTTTATTCGTTAATATAAGCCTTATTGTTTTACATTGTAATATGTAATTATTAGTCAGCAGTATAATCTACTAATTGGGTAATGAAAATTGTATGAACTTCTTTTTCTAATCAAATGATCCTAATTAAATACCTAATTTAAATTAAGTTATTTTATTCGGACAACATGATCCAGAGTTAGTATTCGTTACGAAATAGATAAAACAATGTGCCTTGATTTACTTTTTCTCACTGTACTGACACTGTGGTTTTGTTTCAATAGATTTTCTATAAAAGTTCAGTATTCCTCAAGATTCGTGGCCACCTCAATGGCAAGGCAGAGAAATCAGCAACTGGTTTGCGCGAGCGCAGCCTCATTAGCGGCGCGTTTAACATCCACGGAGCTGCCAGGTTATTAAACGAAAGTGGAGGCGACTAGCTTTATTGTCTGTATTTACTTTCTAGAGACCTGAATACTATGCTTCTTCTTTATAGTTGTATACCTACCTCATGACTGAGGGTCGTTATCATTATGTGGAATGAAACACACACAACGACTTTCTTGGCAATTTTTAATGGAGTGGTTTGCCATCGCCTTCTTCATTTCACTCACTAGCCAACTAGTTTGCAGGTTTCCTCACGATGTTTCCTTCACCGTTAGGCAGCGATATCTTTTTGAAAAAGATTGTACTTAAGTTGTTATACAAACTCAGTGGTACAGGTGGGGATAGAACTCACGACCTCACAGATGAGAAGTGAAGTTTTCTCCGCTCTGCTATCGCGCTTTAATACCTAAATAATACACTAGATCTTTTCTAATAAGTATGAATTATTCCTAATTCTACGCTATACTGCGAGCATTTTCTTAAAAAAATACTAGTTAAAACGTTAATCAACTTTGTTGTTGAGATTCCGATACGCGATACTGGCTTGTTGCTCAAATAGTAAGACCTATTTGTACTAAGGCAAATGCAACAAGACTCATATTTTATTTAGTTATAGTGCGAAATCAACTCCTGGTAGAATACCCTGATTATAAACACACTCGTCTTACTTCCGAGAGCCGAGTTGTCTTCGAATTAGGTGAATGAAGCGAATTTTACAAATTATTGTGGAATCCAACCAAAACGACCTTTGCTAATAAGTATTTTATTTACCTAGCATGTTCACCTAACTATAATTTCACAGTAACAACTTATCGATAAAAGCAATAACATTATAATAATACCAGATAAGTGTCGCATAACAAGGAAATAAATGCTTCTATAAACCTCGGATATGAAGTGATCGTAACAGATAGTCTGTTCTTCAATAACAAAAGCGTTACCTATTTATAACGCAATTTGCATTTAACCGTTTCACGTACTCGTAGCTTTAAATTTTAAATCACGTATGTGCCTATGCAATACAAAATATGTTTTGTTAGAGACTAATCAATGAAACCGAACTTCATTCGAATCCCAAAATAATGTAAAACTGGAATTAATAGAAACTGTATCCTCTGCGGTCTGCGTCAGCAACCTTTGATAGATTCAATAATTCATAACTCGATCCTTTACAGCCCATTTGACTTTGAAAACACCATCCAGGTGCTGCTTGGTAACTGTTCGTGTCAACCATCCCACACGGCGCCTACGTACTAAATTGTAAATATAAGTTTAAAATGGAATAATAATGGACTGTCATTTAATGTACTTAGAGAATTAAGATTATAGTATGTATAGGTACAGTCTGTATGTACATCTTCTGTACATACAGACTGCACCTATACATTCTGTATGTAAGGCAGAATTTGGAGTTGCTAATTTTCCTGTTTGAAAATGTATAAAACGTATTAAAACACCGTGGTAATTCACATAAGAGTGGCCATAACGGCAAAGCTGTTTGTAATATACTTGGAAAAAATAGGCCAAAATAGCAGCATAAATTATGAATAAAAAACAAATGGTTCCGTTAAATCTAGTTTCCTATTGTAGCGAAATAATCAGATGTAGATCTGAACCGATACATAAATTAACCGTTTGCGCAAATCGCACTAAACGCCCGTTTTGTTTTGGCACAGCCCATTTCCGCAGCAATCAGTATAATACAGAGTTCTTTGTTGGTTTTTGTTAGTTACAGCAACAGCTTTCTATTTCCTTTTCCAATCAGCAAACACAATCCATAATACTTATTACAAACTGTCTTCTTCTTCTTGTGTCGACCCTGGCCTTATATTGTACAAACTATCAATAAAACAGTGTTTGAATCTCCCACGAATTCTTTCAAAGTTCTGGGAGGGTACGAGCATAGTACCTACGAGTATTTTTGACAACTCTCTTGGACACTTTATATTTAACTATTCACAAAGGACCTCAGCAAAAAAAAGCCCTGGTTTTGGTATTTCTATGTATTTATTTAGGAAACGCTTGTTTCTTGTCACCAAACGGAAAAAAATATTCTAAAAATAATTGAATAAAGCAAATATTTATTTTAATTAGCTTTTGGAGGAGTATTTTTATCGTTTTATGCGGCAAAGTCTTTTAAATTGCAGCCTCATCGGCTGTTGCAGCAATGCATTCAGATGTCCAGGAGAATGACGTAGCTACTGGTCTGGCTTGGGCTTGTAACGCGTGTTCCTATCAAGGGCCTCTACTCTGTTAGACGTTTGTATTTTCGACTCTAGTCGTCGCTTTGTAATATGAGTATGCTTGCAGGAGTGTGAAGGACGAATAGAGTCGTAAACACACCAAAACATCCCACTTTTCACTCCCATAGATAAAAACTATCCTACGTTCTTACCAGGGACTCAAACTATCTCTATATCAAATTGTATAGTCTCCCTTTTCACCCCCATAAATGATGATTTAGAGGATAAAAACTATCTTATGTCCTTTTCCGGGACTTAAACTATCTCTTAAGTGGTGAATATTCTAAAAAATATTTCTTAGGACTCACCTATACTACAAAAAGAAGCGTGGTGCAAAATTGTAAGTTTCTAATCCTAGTCATTCAGGCTGTGCGTAGATATGTCAGTCAGTCATTAAGTTTTATTTTTTATATATTTCGAAATGGATAGATTTGCAAATACGAACGACTACATACAAGTTATGTCCTCAAGTTTTGCTATTATCAGCGTTGAATAACGACTGGCCAGTGAGTGCATTAGCTGTACAGTTGCACGCTCAGCGAGTCTTCGGCCTCTTATGAAGTTATCGCATGACACATCAGCAACTCTGCCTTGAGGACACTCGCGTTTCTCAATGACAGCGATAATGCAAACTTTGTATAAATATTTACCAGCATCGTGGGTTTCAACCGGAATCTTTGTTTCATTGTTAAAAGTTCTTTGTCCTATCGTGTCGGTCGGAGAATAATAATGAGCAATATTTAACATGTGTTCCGTTGTCAATGTCAAATAAATGGAACGTGCTGGTATTTACAACATGAAGTTGCCTTTACACACTGAAAATACCTTTGTCTTCTTTGGGACATCAGTAGGTCATTGGTTACTTACAATCACATGTCTTAGCTACCTATCACTTGTATTTCAAATACATATTAAATTAAAATAAAATAAAATACCAAAAGAACTTCAATTTTCCAATTTAACGTTGTCTGTCTTAAATATAAAATCACAGGTAATAATATTCTCCAAAATAATTTCGTTTATTGTAAAACTCGTTTCAATTTTATTCAATTTGCGTTCATTGTAAAACTCCGTCTTAATTTTATTGAAATGGAAAACTTCTTAGCAACACCTGTAAGAAAAACAAAAATAAAACTGAAATTAATGAAATTCTTGAATCTAGTCTTTCTACGAGAGACATCAAAAGGCTGTTAGGTCAGAGCAACGCTTTATAATTTCTTCGAAATAAATTTCCACATCTTACCTATTTCATTGTTTGCGTCTGGTTGAAGTTCAGCCTAATTAATTATGCTAAAACGTTTTTAATAAAACGTTCCGAGCGGAAACGAAATGAAAATTACAAGTTTCCAGCGTCAACGAATTAATTAAAACTGATGGCAGTGACTGTGGCAGCTTCAGTTTTTGTGTCTTGGATATTTGACTAACAGATTTGGATTTATAAATATGAAGAGTTGAACCGTATTTCCTTATACCCCATATTTGATATCAATTAAAATAACAAACTCTAATACTGAATCTTTTTTCTGTTGTTACTTATTGCTTGTTCAGTAGCATTGTTTTCTATCCAGTGGGCCATTTTACTCTTGACCGTTGTCCAAGATTATTAGTTTTACATTTTACATATTACCTTGTGTTTCATTGTTTGATGGTTTTGAGATCATTAGTACGAGTAGACTAAACCAATTTATTACTATTTTATTTATACACTTTCCCACTTTTGTTATGAATAATCACCAGACTGGTTGTTTTTCATATAAAAAGTACGAAACTACGAAGAAATCTTTGGGAAACCCGATACGATCCGCACCCAGGGAGAGGTTACACGTGTAACGTCGCCATTGACAAATTCGCACCAAAAATGGGACTCAGTTTCCCAAACTTTTTAACGCAGCGGCCTCTTTAAGTCAATACATTGTATAATTTTGAGAGCTTTGGTCTTGTTAATGGAATTTTCTCTATTTCATGCCATCTCCCTAACATCTTGGTCCGACACGCCCATCCAACTTTTCTTTTATATAAGCCATGTATGACCTATCAGGTCTTCCTCTCTTACTTTAGCCTTAGTATAACTTTTACGATGGCCTTATAAAAGTTGCAACTTTTTGATTTATCTTGATACACTGGTTTGTAAAGTCATCTCTAAAATTTTGAGCAACCAATCCCTATCGAGTGCCAGAGTGTGCCAATCTGTTAAGGAATTTGTAAAAACGTCATATCTCTTCTTGGCTTTCTGTCCGAAGGCTTCCATTTTGTAACAATTCGAGCATACCTTTTTTGGATGCATTCTGTAAACTTGTAACAAAATTTCTACTAAATGCTGTGAATTATCTTATACTAAAAGTGGTATAAAAATAATAATTAGGTTAACCCGAAGAATGTTTGATGGACGCACGGGTGGCCAGCAATATTATTGGCGCGACGTGAAATTCGGAAACACGGGTGGCGCGGTTTAGCACCTATGATTGGCTAATAGATTTCTATGGTCCGTATCGTTCTGCTGACGTATTTGGTGAGTTATTTTTGATCTTTGGTTCATAAACTGTCAGTTTTGCATTAGCATTGAGTACAATTCGGAACAAGAAATAAAAAATATACGAAATTTTCTTGACTATCCTTGACAGCCGCCATCTTCCTAGTGATAAGTGCTAATTGTGTGTGACGCCTCCGCAATAAAAATGCTGTACAGGAGTAAACAGTGAATATTCTTATAAGATTTTTATATGAAATTACTGAGAAAACAAAGTTTATCATGTGTTTAGAAATGGTTTTCGGATTATTTTTCTAAGATTTGCGAAAAAACGTTCAAACTTTTTGGTCGTGAAAAAAATGGTGAATTGCGCGCCATATAATGCCATATTTTTCCTAGCTATTTATGTTGTGAGTGGTAACAAATGCTTACAATTCAGTCAATTCTTCTTTTAGGAATCGGATAATCCAAGTATTATTGCATAAAACGTCTGTTCCCATTCATAAAAATCAAAAATTCCGCAAACCATAACTTTTTATAGCTAGCAACTTGACCTTGGTGTGAAAGTACCGATAGCACGACAGTTTAGTTTTGTAAACATTCAATGATGCAAATATGATTATTCTAAATGGTTGTAAATATTTTATGGATTAACTTTATTTCTTTAATGTGTAAAAAAATAACAGTAGCCTCAATTTTTTTTAAGATGTACTTTTGTATAAGTAATGTAATATTTTTTGAAACTAAAATTCATCATATGAGTGAATGTTTTGGAAGTAGTTTAAATTAAGTACTCATAATTTGAGGGGGGGGGAAGGACTTTAGAATAAGTACCCACGATTTAGGGGGTGAGGTAAGAGAATAGATAGAGAGGGGATAGTGCTACCCCCTAGTACCACTCCCTGTTCTCGGAAATGCATAGTTTAAAAGATATAAATTTTTGAATAGTAAAAATTTTAGGGAAAAAACAATTTCGCTATAAGTAGGTTTGAGCGTTAGGTGTTCCGTATTTTATTGAACACTACAAAACCAAAATGCCAACATACAGCCAGTGTAACATCAATCATTTTTCATACATTTTGATGTCAGTTTTTTTTACTAATAAAAAAAATCAAAAAATTCATACATTTTGAGGTTAGTGTTTACTAATTTAAAAAAACATATCATCTACAGTGGCCATTGAGATGTGTGGTGATTTTTTTCCTGTTTTTGTTAAAACGAAATTTTTAATTTTTTAACAATTTTTTACAGACCTCTCATCGTCAGACAAACTCCGGGAAGGTCGATGCGAGTTACTGGGGACCCGCCCCCTATCGATCAAACCCCTAGAGGCAGCCTACGTATAACAGTGAAACCACCACCTCTGAGTTTCAACGTTTTTGAATGTGTGGAGGCGATGGAGTCATCTGACGAGGAGACAGAAGAGTTGATGGAGTGGATGGGGTTAGCCAAGGCAGTGATTTTGAGTTATAGTTCGATGACAAGGGACACTGATGCCGACTATTGCCGACGTACTATAGTATATTATTTTGTAAAGAGTTTGTAATGTTTTATTTATGTTTTTAATAAAAACCATTATTTTTTTAACCCTGTATTTACTTATGATGTATTACAATTGTATTATATGTAGGATGCTTTCTGATCAATAAATATCAAAATTTTATAAAATAATCCTATAGTAGACTTGACCAATAACCGTTTTTTTTATATATAATGAAAAAGCCTGACACATTGATGTAGTTCACAACACAGCTCGGTAAGGCGATTCAAATGGTAAAATCATTTAAAACCGCAATTAAGACATAATAACATAAACTAAACTCCGTTCATGTATGATATATAAGAAAAAGACGTTAAGATCAAAGTTTTTATTTCTTTTTCTGCCACTGTAGCTAACACATTTGTTTAAATTACATTCGTAGCTTTGCAAGTACATATATTTTTAATAAAATATAAATAAATAAATAAATATTGGACAATGTCACATACATTGCTCTTATCCCAAAGTAAGAAGCTAAACCACTGGTGTTGTGTGAATCAGAAACGACACGCACAACACCGAGTATGTCTCGGTAACACAATACAGAAAATATATATTTTTCTATATTAGCCCCACTGGAAATCGAACCCGGGACCTCAAGAGATGGCGAAATCTTGCAACCAGTGTGCGAGCCACTCGGCCATGGAGGTCGTCATACATTACTATACATTTGCCCATTATCTCATGCATAAAATAGTGGTAAATAATTAATTATGCAGCAGTGATTTACGGCAGTTTTTCACTTATGTGAAATTACAGCTTGTAATTTTCAAGTATCAACTTTATTTTTCCTATAACTCCATCCTCCATTCCTCTTCCCCCTTCATAATGCAGCAGAAAACTAGCAATTTTGTAGGTACACAAAGTTGCGAGACTATCTTTTATTTTAAAATAAATAAACAAGTCATGAAACTAGGAAAAATGAGCCTGATGGCGCGGCATTTTAATTTATTTTTTTCCTTTATATTATTAAGATCACAAATATATCTGGAGCTTCTTATTACTATACAAAAAAATGATAGAAATTAAAACATTTATACGGACCACTAGGCCTAACATAATGCAAAATCACAAAAATGATAAACCACAATTAATTGAAAATCACATATTTCACTTACTCTAAAACACGATGTGGTTATAATTTTATAGTTTTAGATTAGTGACAAAATTTACTAAAACAAATAAACAAAACACGAAGAAATATTATTTGACCTTACGATTTTTCTGTCATCAGTACTTTTTTTAGTCGGGATAGCGCCCGCGTAATGTCATAGTCAAAGTCAAAAATTCTTTATTCAATTTAGGACACAAAATGCCACTTTTGAACGTCAAAATATCAATCAATTATGGCCCATATGGGGCAGAACATGTCTCCTTATCTTTTGGGCCCTACTAGCGCTTCGAGACAAGACACAGACAATCTGGCAAGTGCTGAGAAGAAACGCCGGAACAAACTCAGTCACCACTAGCTGCCACAAAAATAAAACAAATCAAAATAAACAGGTAGGTACATCAGTTTGGTGCAGGCTGGACTGTCCATACATTCTCGTCATTAAGATAGTCTTGAATTTTATAATACCTTTTCGACATTAGGGTAGTTTTGACATGTAACTTAAATTTATTAATAGGTAGTTCGATAACATTATGAGGTATTTTATTGAAAAATTTGACACAATTTCCCAAAAATGAATTAATTGTTTTGGCTAACCTGAAGTTTGGAATGACAAGTTTGTTTTTATTTCTTGTGTTATACGAATGAATATCACTTTTTTTTATAACAAGATCTAAATTTTTGCGTACGTACATTATATTATCAAATATGTATTGAGAAGCGACAGTGAGGATGTTAATTTCTTTAAAGAATTCTCTCAGGGATTCGCGGGGACTAAGTTTGTAAATGCGCACGTGTTAGTTTTTGCTGCTTTGTTTATAAAAAAGTTTTGGAGTGGTTATATCGTGTTTCAGAGTTTGTAATTTATGAGATTGTTTCCTGATTGTGTAAACTTTGTTGTGGAAGTGTTATTTGAGTGCTAGTGCATGGGCAATCAGTGAAAAAATGTGGTCAAAGTTAATGGATAGTGCAAAAATGCACCTTTCAAAATATTCATCACACGAATTCTCTTTTAAGTAAGTTTTTATTCGTGTATTAGATATTATTGTCGTATTAGAAATGTTGTGCAGATTGCAGTGATATATATTTCATGACACATCAAAAGACTGTATCGACGGTATAAATAATTTTTTCGGTGGGGGAATTCGAGACTGGGTCGATCTGACAAGTAGCCATCACAAGCGGCCATTTTTGAATTCAAGTTCAAAAACGTGTCACGGGTTAATGGAGCTTCGGTCTCGTTGCTGATATGAAACAGTGGTAAAATCTATTTAGTGGCATGTGTTTGGAGATTTTATATCTACCTCAAAATAAGCCTTTGTTCCTGTCAGCATATTCTAGAAACTCATCAACGCCTTTTCAAGACAATATCACTAACACTTTGGGAACCACTGGCTCGATCCTTTTATGATGCATGACAAGGCGACAATAGGGGTGACAGGTGACGGGTGTCAATTACGACAAAGCCGCCTGAGGTTTCGTATCAGGTGACACGGGCGAGACGCGATTGTGTGCCTATATTCGTAACAATGAGGTGATAATGTGTTTTCGCCGACTTTTGGAAGGATAAACAAACAAGTGTAATTACTTTAAGATGGCTGATAAGTATCTAATAATGGTCTTTTGCGGCTAATAAAGCCAATTCTAAGAAATAATTTTCGACTAATATCCATATAAACTAAGTTGCTGCTGCCGCTCGCAGGTTTAAGGAAGTGAAAAAAAAACAACAAGTTTAAGCTGCCAAAAATATTAAAAAGCAAGAACAATGTAATATATAAGTACCAATTTTAACAAATTATTCAAATTGATCCAAAAGATAGCATTTCTAATGCAATACTATTACTATCCAATATACTATTACTTTCCAAAAGAAAGCATTTCTAATTTAATACATTAGTATTTAATTAGACATGCTTTCTTTTAAAATTAAAAATTATTTTTATAACTTGAGCAATTATTTAGCAAGTTTTTACGAAACTAAATTTTTCGCTCACAAAAATTAATCGACTGTGTCATCCCTAACTGAAATGAATTAAATTTCGTAAATACTAATACTTAGGATGTACATCTTATGATGTAACTCCATTTCATTAAAACATCCTAACAAAGTTACATCAAAGATTGCAGTAAAGTAAGAAGATAAACTTAATTTTTGCACTCTTCAACGCCAATTCAGTTGCCGCCCTCACGAAAATCCCTACTTTATTACAGGAAAAGATGCCTTGTAAATAAACACTTTTCTTGCTACAAATTGATATAACTTGACTTGTTTTTATGAATTTCCTCCGAGGCAATTCCCAGTAGCACCGAATCTTTATTGCGTGGGCTATGTTTACATAATTTTGTCGCAATTTGCTCATGGCTTTTATGACAATATGTACATTACACTGTTTTTCTGCAAAGACTGAATTATACCAAAAAGGTCACATCATCGAAAGTAATCTCAGATGTGTGTGTACATAATATTTACTGGCACACATTTTTGAATTTTAATAAAATAATTTGTTTTAACAAACACACCAATTACCAAGCCCCAAACTAAGCGTCAGCTTGTGCTATGGTAACTAGGATAACGGATAGACATACTTATATACATTTATCCATACCACATCCACTGTCCATGTCCACATGTATGTAGTAAATCCATGACTTAGGTACAAAATGCTCGTGCTTATCACACAAACATTTGCCCCTTGCGGGATTCGAACCCGCAACCGCCTGGTTTAGAAGTCCGTGGCGCGAACCACTACACCAAGACGGTCGTCAGAATTTGATTAAGTATTTAAGTATTTTTTATAAAAGTTATAGATACAAATTTTCAGTGTAAGAAAATAGAGATACTATGATTATTGCATCGCTGTTCTGCAGGATACGGGCTAGCTCTAACTCTATTCTGAAGACCGTAGCGGGAAGATATGACTCCCCTATATTTCGTCATCTTGTCAGAGTGTTGGTCAAGAGGAATACTGACTGACCCGCCTCTGCCATTCTGTCTATTTTGTGTTTTCACTATTTTCTGTGTTTTATTGTTACTAACACAGCTTTTAAGGTTAATTTCTACTTACATGATGGACCTGGGTTGTCTGATTTTACAAATAAATAATAATAATAATTACCTAAATTGTATACGAGTATATACCGCCATAAAATTCGAGTAAAAAGAAACTGTAAGTACTCGGATAATCACTCGCGAAATAGTGTTAGCGAGTATTTGGAAAAGCCAGTGTAGTGTGTTCCTGGATTAGGTTAAAAATTATATGTCAGTTTCATAAAAAAGCTGTAGTCTAACTACAGCTTTTTCTTATTAATGGATACCTAAATAGATTCTTAATGTAGGTACCATTTCCATTACTTATTCTACTACTATATGGCCAAAATTTCGTTTACAATACCCTTAGGTTATTCCCATTTCCCCTGTAATCCCGGGCATTCCCGCGCACCCGGGCATCCCGCGACCGGGTCACGTACTTTGCACTTGAACCGCACTTTCGGTTTCGCGACGGGATGCACGCCCCACAGCCGCAGCCTGACCTACCCGACGTGCGTCTTGCGCATGTCGCCGCGGGAATCATCGGGATGCGGGGCTAACTTGATGTCCAATCGTCAGTTAACTAACTAACTTCATGTCTATCGGAGCTAACTCATTGAACACAATTTTACGGATCCTGAGTAATCGGTAAAATTATGTTTATTGAGTTCGACTGTTCGCTTAGACTTATGAAACAAATATCGAAGCTAATTTGTCCTTAAAGTGTGTTTTATTGAGTTCGACCATTCGTGTAAAAGAAACAAACTTTGTCGCATCACTGGGTGGTGTTAAGGAGATTATTTTATTTGTGCAAATTACAAGAAATACTCTAGGGAATAGGTCATTCGGTACTGTTATTCAAAAGAAAAGAACAACTAAAGAATTGGCTATATTTGAGACATTGATGGAGTTTCTTGGTTTTTGATTAAAGGCATTGTGCATATTATTTCATCTAGACCTTTTTCAAGCTTTATAATTACAAAACGCTTTATACTGCTGAACACAGTGCAACTGCGTATTAATATAACAATTGAAATCTAAAACACAGTTTTCAAATTACATGTGATATTTTTTGTGAGCTTATTCATTGAAAAATCAAATATGTCTATATCAGGTATTATCTCTCATTACACTCCTAAGGGATTTCTGCGTCGCCCATTATCTGCGCTTTGCAAATATTATAATAGTATTGTTGCAAGCGTTAATAATTATTAATTGCAACAATACAATTGATTAGGCAATCCCAAACACTTACGCAATAGCAATTTTATAATTTAAACGCAAAATACGATCTTAGCACTATTTCTCCGAACAAAACGTGCCGTATTAGCATTTTAGCCGCAAGCCGCCGAGAAACTTGATTGGTTGGCAACAAAAAAAATGTGTTAAGGAAAACGAGTAGTTGTTCGACTGCTTGTCAGTATGACTCATGGGGCCTCATAAGCTTATGGTGGTTCTGGAACGACTAAGACACAAGCAGTAATCCAACCAGTCTCGTACAAAAATACTATAAACTTTTTTTACAAGAGAGTCTAAGTATTATAAAAAAATGACTAATCATTAACAATTACATGCGATAAAAGCGTAGATACCTAGGTTGTAAGTACATTGAGAAATACAAACATAAAAATCAAACTAGAGTTCCAATCGAAAGAGGGTATAAGTTCGTTTAGAGAAACCTACGTTTTTGGCAGAAAAGTTACCATCTAGTAGCAAAAGCTGCAGTGCACTCTCCAAATCGGTTCTTCGCATCCTTTTTTTAACGTCAGCCAGGATAATATCTTTTCGCATTCCACCAAAAGGTGAGTCCTGCCTACCTATTTAAGATGTTCCTCCGGGGCCATTGACCAATGAAGTGACGGGTTTCACATATGGCCTTCAGCCATAGGCATGCCTTATTTCGACTATGACCTCCATTGATATTAAATTTTTGAGCCAACTCTCTTAATACCAAAACTTATTAGATGAACAAACGAAAAGTTTCGTCTAGTCTTACCTTTTAATAAAATTAAAGTTAAATTTTGCCTGGTCTTACCTTTTAATAAAATAAATGTTAAATGTAGCGTGTTAAAACATTTAAAATTCTGAGCCCGTATTTCCTCACCTGGTTACTGAGGCTTTTTCTTTTCAATTTATTTTTAATGCAAAGATCTCTATCACTCTTTCCAACCGTCTAGAAATAATCCGTTCGTGTCTCTCCGTAAAAAAATAATTGCTTGTATTTAAAACTTAATTATACGCTTTAAAATTAAACACATTTACAAGTACGTACTACCAATGCCGACGTCAGATGCTATCTGAGTTTTAGCTCTCCTGTTCTAGTCTGCTGGTTATTTATAAGAAAAACAACAAAGGTTAAAATGAACTTAATTAACTCGTTAGGGGCCAGAGGGTTATTTTATAAAGGTATTACACGAGCTTAATTAGATGAAAATTTTAACAGAGATGTCCATAGTTTCGTTTAGGATGAGTTGAATTTAAAATAACTACATAATAAACCCTAGTCACGTGTAACTTTTTCAACCATTTAACAAAATTGTACCATATGTTCTATGTGCGATTGATCGAATCTTTCAACCAATACTGTTACGCAAATCCTCGTGTGAAAATTTTATAATTTGCAGACCTGTTTCGTAACTGTCGTGTCGGTTATTAAAAGTGCGAAACGCAACACGCAGTCTCCATCGCTGGTTTATCAGGGAGCAGAGCCACGCAGCCCAATCAAAACTTTTAATGAATGCGGCCCTTATCACAAGCCGCTGAGAGTGCGTATCGATTCGTCGTGATGTAGGTCATCCGGGTCAAAGGTCACGGGTAGGTCACCCAGAGTCGTCACCGTAAATAGTCTGAGGATTCTCCCCTTCAAGGAGACACGACTTTAGCCTGCCCTCTACTCTTTTTTGCCTCTCGCTCGTAAAGTGAGCCCGTAAAATACAATGTTCAGAACAGGCTGGTTCTTTTTTAAGCGCTTTACTTTAATCTTTTGCAAGATTAACTGTATTGCTTTAATTTTACGTTTTGTAGGTTCTTTGTGTTGCTATCAGTAAGAAACGGATCACACTTTATACTAATAAAATCAACAAACAATAGTCTTGGTTTCATTTATTCGCATATCGATCGAGAGAACAAAGCCTTATTTTGTTTTGGGGTATAGCTAACATTGACGTCACATGCCAGTTTATATTACTTTTAAACAATTACCTAACCAAACTGCACTGATTCACAAACACTCGGAGAGTTTCCGTGTCGAATCCATTCCCAATTCGAATGTCAAATCGTATCGGATCCCACCGACAGCGTTTGTGAATGGTTTTCGAATCCGTTCGGAAAGAAGGTTTTGACATTCGAATACGGGAACGATCCGACACGGAAACTTTCCGAGTGTTTGTGAATCAGGGTGCTGGAAACTGAACTGCGTTGAACCGGCACGGTGATAAACCATGTTCCTGATTGTTAGGAACAACAAGTTAGAATTGTTGAGTGGAAACTGGTAAGTAGGGTCAATTTTATGCAAATTATTTCCTAATAATTACCAAATATAAAGAGTTGACCCGTTACCTAAGTGCACTTGCCTGATACTCGACTCTCGTTCTTAAAGTTATTGTTACAAAATATGTAAAATGGAAAATCGTGTTTTGTTTCGAAACTCGTAAGCGTTGCACAAAAAAGTGTTTTTAGCCGTAACTAGAGCAAGCCTAGACAAACAAACGCGTGGGGGTCACTCTTTAGGATATTAAATTATAAAACACGTTCCTAGTTGCGTAAATTCTTGACATTACTTGTACGTGTTTTAATAATACCGTGACTTTTCATATTGACTGAGATTACTTGTAAGTCTTTAATAATCAGTTATCATAAATGTAGGATTTGCCATTCAGAGATCAAGTTTCCAGACACAATAGATAATCTATTGTTATGCGACCGCCAGCGGTCTTATGATCCTCAAGGTGTTAAGTCTGATAATGATAGGGTATCAGAGTGTTAATAAAATGCACAAACTTACTTTGCGATGCATAATAAAATAACGTCCATCATTGTTACTCTTATATTTATTCTAGAATCAAAACTGCCAATATCCATCACCACGATAGACTGAAAGCGATAATTTTAACGAAAAACAAAATAAGCGTTCAAACAAACAAATAGCACAAACTTTTACAATATCTCTTTTCCTGAGAAAACAGTTCCCAGCTGATATTTTCTCAACGGTTAAAACACAACACGGACTATCGCTATGAAAATTTATATTCATTTTATAAATAAAACGCTGGCGAATATTCTTGTAAACCTCAGCTCACACTAGCGACCTTCAATTATACATACATATATATGTATATATGTATGTATAATTGAATATATATAATTGAATATATATATATATAGGGTGTTTTTACTGACTAATTCACAAGGATCCTAGGATCAAAAGAAGCAGTCGCGTCGCCCTACATTATTATAAATGCAAGGCCTTCGGATAGTAATTTTGTATCAAAATAAATACATTTTAGAACTCCTGGTTAGTAATTATTAAAATATTACCTATGTACTCGTATTTTACTTTTTTCTAGTACCGTATGTAATGAAATACTTGGATTCTGACTTCATAATATCTCATCGTGAGTTCACATTGCCAAAATACACAGATGTTGTTGTTTAATTTAAATAAGCGATCGGACCCAACTCTGCACTAGTGCAATTATAAAAATTAAATATAGTTCATGTCCCACAGGAATTAGTAGCATTTTCAGGTGACATAATGTTCGAAATCGGTCCAATACATTTTTTTACACACAAAAACAAATTTTTCCTCTTTATAACATTAGTATGATATAAGGTAGATGTATATGATTTATTACTACAAAAACACATTATAGACACACATTATCTACGACAAAGCTCTAAGTAAAACCACCCCAGTATTACCCAGTAGTGTAGTATAGCCTAACATCTATGCACTTTCTCACGCTCGCGCTTTGAATGCACAAAGCCAATTTTCCACAAGAGCAAAAACAACACAAATTCAATTAGGAAAATGGTTTCTGTTTTGCAAAACAGAAGAGAGATATTTATTGGTTAAACATAAATAGTGGCTCGCATGCACCATCAGCTGATGGGGATTTGTTTGTAGCACAAGCAGATCTTGTTAAGTTGGATACATTATAAATCATTACTTATTGTGAAACATAAACCGTATAAGTATTCCAGTCGCTTTCCTTTGTAGTAATTATCACATCTTAATTTTCACAAATAATTATCACTATGTTGTAAAAGTCCGTTAATATACAACTATTTCCCATACAATCTTATCAAATAAAACAAATAATTTTTAATACAAATTATTAACTACTTAGTTGGATACTTTTGATCAGAATATGCACAACTATTACATCTCACGCAGCAAAATATAAATTATTCACTTCTACTACCTTTTAGGCCTCAAACACTTCAAGCCTTATTTTATCTCTGTATAATATTATTATCTTAGGAATCGTAGAGATATTAACTACCCGGTAAACATAGATTGACGGTTATATTGACAAACATGTCTACTAATGCTAAACCGGCTGATTAAAAATTAAACATGTGTTGGTGAACTTTAGACTTTGTAACTTACATAATCTTACTGTACTGTACTCATGAATTACTTTCATGATATATTATGATAATCTTGTTCCACACAAATATACAGGGTACTGTGGAGGTTTACATAACATGTTTTTTGACACCTTTTGCCTTGCTCTTACCACAGCGATAGATGTAACGCTCCGTATTGTAACTTCCAAACAGTGGTTTTCTTATGTCACGTTAATTGAATTTCAAAAAACTAATACATGACCTGTCTTATCGCTGCAAATAGTTTGTTTTGTTTTTTAATGCTTGTGTTTTTAACTTACTTTTTTACATTACGTAGGTTTTTGATTTACTCTAGATTTTAATATTTATAATGAAGTTTTTTTATATTTAAAATATGTTTTTTTAATGTTTATAACTAAATCAACTCCTAATATCTTTCATTATTTGTTAATGAGGAAATACAGGATATTTTTTGCTGAAATCTGAATCGTAAATCAATTTCATTATTGCGTTGGGGAATAAAAGAAGATGTTCTCACGTGAATTCATTTCCACCCTGTATTTGTAAAATTGTAGATAGAAGCCAGTAAAGCTATCATTCCATAACAAACTCACAACACTTTATAACGTATCGATATCATCGGAAATCGAGAAAGTATAAATAAACCAAAGGAAATTGGAATCCAAACAGTTGTGAACGAAATCGAAGTAGGTACACTTAAACGATTTCAAACCGCGTAACTTCTTTATTGAGTTGAGATTTTCGAGGAAACTAAGGTAAAGTTGGTAGTGTTGCGTAGATTTAGATCTATCTCTTCGTAGTCGATAGGTACTTGTTAATATGTTTAGTTTAGAGTGTAGGTGGGATTGATTTTAATACCAAGTCGATACTTAAACAAAGTACAACAAAATAACGGTCTGTTCTATAGCCTCTTATGAGACGTATTTTGTATAGAACCAATATCGGAATTTAGCTCCCATATCATTTAAATGACCTATCAGCTAAAAACATAATTATTCTCATTCGTAATAAATTTGTGTTATCCAAAACGTTTACTGCTAATAGTATAAGGCATGACGAGTCTTAACACAAATTGAAATTATGAGTATACTCACTGCTCATGTTTGTCTCAATACCTAATGTAATGCAAAGCGAATGTCTAAAATCTTATAGAGTTCTACAAAACTTGTTACTCTTCTGTTTTTTTTTTTAATGAGAATCATGACCGATTTCAAAGTTTTGATCGGATTAATAATTAATCCATTTTCAAAGCGAATAATGCTTTACATTGGAGATTAAATTGAATCATACTGTACACTTATCTATCACCTAATTTATTGTTAACAAGAATTAATTATTTACCTACTTCATCGAGAAGCTGTCAACATAATTTTAGCTACGGCACTAATAGAATGTAATATATCGTGAAATGCGATAGCAGTGACTCGATGTTTATGTTTGAGATATATGGTATTTCTGTTTGTCTCAGTAAACAGAATGTGTGTAATAGGTGCGGTATGAATGCCGCTTGATTACAACACAACATCCCAATTAACTTTGCGTATTGAATAAGATTTCAATAAGAAAATTACATAATACAAGAAAAGTTATGTATTGTAACAAGAACAGGTATGCTACTAGTTAAATAGGATAAAAACATGGCGGAGGATTTATGTCTGAATTTTGGATTTTATGCTGTAATCTATTGAGATGAGATTATATATTTATATACCTAGTAAATATATAATTAGAGATTATGGCTATTGAGCCATGGTATGTACAATAAACGGCCTTTGAGCCAAAATATGGACCTTTACATAGAAAACGATCACGCTGTAGAACCAGAAGGCGGCAGTGGCGTGAGGAGCTGGAAGCCTACAAAATAGATTGGGAAACAGCTACTCAAAATCGTGGAGAGGGGGAAAAGGGTAGGGAGGTCTTTGGTCTACAGACACCACAGGCTTTTAACAATAATAATTGTAGAAGCCGTGGTTGCATGTTTATAGGATGAGATATGTTCCAATAAAGAATTTCCCTAATCAGGATCTGCATATTCCATGCCGCTGATCAGTTTCCTTTTCTTTCCCTGAGCATTAGAATCATTTCGAAATCTTTTCTTGCACTGCTTGTATCTTATCTGTTTTAGAGCTACGGTTGACTGGTAACAAATTACACTTGTATAACTATTTAATTTATGCAGAAAGTGTAAATTATTATTAGGAGCCTGTCGTGTCCCACTACTGGGCAAAGGCATCCCTGCCCTTTTTATACTGTCCACGATTTTGGGCAACTGCCTCCCAGTCTTCTCTATATAAATCCAGCTCGTCACGCCACCGCCTTCTGGGTCTACCACGTGACCGTCTTCCATCTAAAGGGACCCACTTGGTGCTTATTTTAGAGAAAGTATATATAAATAAATAAAAATTAAAACAGATAGTACATACAGGCTTAAAATGCGCATGTTCTACTGCAGTGAGCGTTGTTTATCGACTGTCTGTCTTGCAGTAGGCTGGCAACTAGACTTGCCGCGTGTCCTAGATATCGGCGACCTACAGAATCTGGAATAGACAAAAGTGAAATGAAGAGAGCTGACAATTTACATTAGTGCAGATGCACTTGCACTTGAGTTCAAATAACAATGTGGAGATTGTTATAAGCTGTGAACGTAACAAATCTATGTGTTCACAATCTCTGGCGAATTAAAAATATCGGTACTATGATAGTTATAAAATATAATGGCTTAGTACATGATTTACTTTACCTGTCCATTCATTGCGAAACATCATAATGTTTCTGCCATCTCGTTCTCATGGTGATAAAATCAGAAGGGCTGTTATAAAATAACCATATTTAATAACCGAGTAGCTCATATTGCTTTGATTTACAATAAACAGAAGTAAATAAATAAATTGTTTCAACAACTAATTACCTAGCCCCAAACTAAGCGTGAGCTTGTGCTATGGTGACTAGGATAACGGATAGAAATACTTATATACATTTATAAACATCCATGACCTAGGTACAAATGCTCGTGCTCATCACACAAACATTTGCCCCTTGCGGGATTCGAACCCGCAACCGCCTGGTTTAGAAGTCCGTGGCCCGAACCACTACACCAAGACGGTCGTCAAAACGGGTACTAGCCTAATAAATGTAATGGTTTTAATGTGTAGCTGTAGATACTGCAGTCTTCAACATCCCATGTTCTCGCTTGCCTATGCAACAGAGTGACATCTTTTACAATAATGCATATAGGTATGACAATAAGTTTATAGCATTTGTTGGTACTCGTATACCTCTTTCTGATGATGTAATGATGTCTTAGACGTATCCGTCAACGGTGACACCCTTAGCTAGTGTTAGCCTGGGACTTTGCAAGGGCATGAGCATGACTAGCAAAGCAAAACTTAGTCAGTTAGTTAGTTTTAACAGTCCTGTTGCAAGAAGCACAATGGAAGTGTAATTGTAGACGTGAGGCCTTAGGCCGGGATTTTTGGATCTGGCGTTTGGCGTCAAGATCTCCAAGAGTACTCAGCGACTAACAGATCATTGTCAGTAGCGTTCAACGGCAAACTAAAGATATTAATTACTTTTATCAAAGCCACTTCCATTGCCACCTAAGTCCTTATTATGGGCGCAGTCGGCTCCGGAACGAGGGCGCCGGATCGATACCACCAGACTGGCAGACACAACACCGAGAGTGCCTCATTTATGCCTCAAACCTCTACCAAATGCAGGCCTCAACTATTAAACCATCACGTATCATGTTGCCAGACACAATAGAATTAATTGTTACCGGCCCGCCCGCGGGTCTTATGGGGTTCGACAGATTAAGCAATGAGACAATTAACTAGTATTCGTTTTGCTACGGTACAATTTGATATTCTAACTCCACCTATTTACTTTTTGATTATGTTGCGGGCACTAAGACAGTTTAGCTTTCTGCTAGTGCTCCTTAGCCTCACCTATAGACAGGTCCACCGCCCATCGCGATTACGATTGCAAGTTCAAAGCAATGCCATATGAAATGTATTTTTTATTCCTTTTGAAAGCTATCAATAATTTCACACGTAGGTAAGTTTGAATGCTTTTTTTGCTTTCTTTCTAAAAGCTACAATTTTTTTAGGTTAGGTTGGTGTTTTTACTGTAAACTGAAGTTAAATCCTCAACTAAGGGAAGTTGCAGTGGTAGAAAAAGTTCCATTAACAATAGGTACTAATTCCATGATATATAGTGTAAACAATAAAAATATTACTGGTTAAGATAAAGAGAAATATGAATCAACTATTCGTGCGTAAAGGTAAACTGCGGGTGTCGAAGACTGTCCCAGTGATGACAGAGAAAGTAAAGATGTGGTAAAAATGAATATAGATCTTGGTCTTTGTGTTTCAATTAATTAATTTGGACGCATTGACCCAAATATTGGTGCTATATACCAGTGAAGGGTTACCCAATATTGGCAAGTAAATGCAAGTTATTGATAATGCAACAATGCAGCGCATTGGGGCCGCAGACGACCTCGGCACAGGGACGCGACGTGACTGGCAAACGAGAAAACCGACTGATAAAATTAACGTTTTCACACGATTGAACGGTGGTAATTTATTATTCTATGAAAATTAATAGACAGCCTTCAGGTAGATTTGTAATTAAAATGTTATTGGCAAAGTCATTCATTGACTATATTCACATGAAAATATGACCACAGGAAGCAATCATAATAATTGATAGTAGATATTTTATTTTAAACTCATAACATATTTAGCAGCGTACATCGGCCGTGTCTGTTCGCGTTTAGTTTTTTGCCCTATACACCAATGTCAACATTTTGATTAATTCTTATACATATAAAAGAAAAGTTTAGGAATTCAGCAATATATAAAAAAATAGATAAAAATATTTAAAAGGCTAAACTTTTCCCCATGTAATTTTTTTCATTAGTTTCCACGACACCATTAATCAATCATTCCACAAAATCGATAGACCGAAATAGCTTAACATTTACCAAGCAAATTAGACGTAGCATGTGGTACCTAGGTTCGTTGTCCTCTCTGGTAATCATTGCGGCCTTGATTGTGTCAATTGGATAGTTCATTGGTTCTTGTTGTATGACCAAGACTATATTTAGACCTGATGTCTTCTCTGCTCATTTATGTAGTATCTAATATCTTATAGCCGTAATTATACTTCAAAGTTTGTCTCTGTCATCTCTATCGTTTACAAGAAAGTCAGTACCTACATTATCATGTTTCACTTCTAAAGTATTTTTTTCGTCATCAGCTTCTTTACGAATGTGGCTTTTTTCATGAGTCATTTTTGTCCCTAAATATTTACTGATCAAAGCTATTTTTTGAATGGATCAAGGACATAATAAAAGGAAACAAAATGGTATGAGTACATTAAAGAAACCAGAATGTATCAAAACTTGCTTCAGTTATTTCATTGGCACAGTCCTAATAGATGTCAATAATAAACTATCTAACAATAAAAGGGGTTTTCTTAGAATTGAAACGCATATCTTTCTTTTTAGATACTGTCTTTTAAATGAAGACTCAATTTTAGAAGCCTTTTCTTTCAATTGTTTTTACTTTCTCAAGTCTTATATCAATACCTAATCACTGCTGCAACCATGACCATAATAAGGTTACATATTTGTTTCTAATATTAATATATTATGAGTTCATAATAAGGTTGCGACCAGTTTAAAATTGAAGCGGAAAACGTAGCTTACTTTGCGACTCAGTCAATCAAATTGAACAGTTTTTGGTTAAATACATAAACATAAAACTCAGTTGAATGACTACTTCTACTACTACGTGAAAACTACGCATGGTATTCTTGTTGTCGCAATACAGTAGTTGTAAGGTCGCCCCATACGAACTCGTGTTTCCCCCTGAGGTCAATAGTCTCCGAAGGCCACCGCATCGACTATTTGTTTGCTTAGGTGTTTCAGTAATTTTCCTAGGAACAGTTCATCAACCAATCAATTACCTAACGAACCACGCTCTCCTCCCGACTGTTAAGTTATTGCTAAACGATTCGGTAACTTTTAATTTTCTTCATGAAAAGGTAGATTCTATCTTCCTAACATTTTATGTAACAAGACAGTTGATGTCAGGACCTTGGCAGATCCGTCTACCTATTTTTGTTCGACTAGTTGTGTGAAAAACGAATTCATTGTGAAATTTATGCAACAAATTACGAATTAGCAAAGATCATTGTACGATAACAATAGAATGTGTTAAATAAGTGATAAACTGACGTTTGTACTTCTTATTGTCTACTTGAAGAAGTGCAAACATCTGTCCAAAGATATTATGTGTAAAATAAATCCTTTATTCTTGGGGTCTTAACTCATTTCATCATTTTTCAGTACAATGATTGCGGAGCAAGATGGTCCTTCCTGTTGATTCCGTGATGATTACCTTCTGTCACTCTCAAACTAGCGAGTCCCATCGACTTCTTCTGTGCAAATGCTAGATTTCCCGTACAAAACTATTATCCCTTATTTGACTCCCATAATGTTTTTTTTTCATGTGTGTGTACTTTTTCTTATATTCTGAGAGGAGAAGAATCCAACAAACCAAAGACCATTTAAATCGGTCCAGCAATTTTTAAGTGTTGTTGTTACAAACCCGACTTCGTTATATATTTATACGCGGGAGATTACAAGCTATTAAGTTGTTCCGCGATCGGTGTGTGGAACTCTAAACGGAACGCATGACGCAGTGAGAATTTAATGGGTTGTCTGTTAAACAATAGGGGTTGGTTGGGATACTTATCTCGTATTTTTATTTACTTTAAAAGGCACAATAGAAAATCAATGGTAATCGGCCCGCCCGCGGTATTATGATCCTCGGGGCGTTAAGCAACTGGCAATTTCCAGAGATCGCGAACTTAAATACACGTAACCTGCAACTCTTGTTTGCGCAATGGCTGACCGTCCCATTTAGACAAGAGACTATCTAAGTTGCGCGTGGCAATGTTAAAACAACACACATTTAGAATGCAAACTGTGCTGTTGTGTCGGCGTCACAGAGTCGCGATGTTCTTTGTGAAATTCACCTTGTAGTGTTAGATAAGGAGTGTGTAAATGTTGGATGGGGTGTACCTACTCGAAATGACGTTGTTATTTTAAAGCAAGCATTATGAAGGTCTTTAGAAAGCTATATAGCAAGGCAAGAAGCTCTCTGCTGGAAGTGAAACTTATAAAAATGTTACAATTAATTTAAGTTCAACTAACTAAGCTGTTGACGACCGTCTTGGTGTAGTGGTTCGCGCCACGGACTTCTAACCAGGCGGTTTGAATCCCGCAAGGGGCAAATGTTTGTGTAATGAGCACGAGCATTTGTACCTAAGTCATGGATGTTTATAAATGTATATAAGTATGTCTATCCGTTATCCTAGTCACCATAGTACAAGCTCACGCTTAATTTGGGGCTAGGTAATTGGTGTGTTTGTTGTAACAATTTATTATTATTATGTTTTAATCAATTAGGGATATTTATTATTATAAACTTTTCAATACGATTTAATGTCCAATAGTCCACTCCCACCTGGTACAATAACGTGGGTCTTACTCATACCCAGTATATGGTTCGTAATTAAATTTCTTAACTGTAAATCCACTTTGAAAGACGCGGGCGATTATTTAAGAGCCAATAAAAAAATACACAAAACACTAAATCTAGATACCACTCACTACTTGGTTTTGCTACAATTAATAAGTATTACTTTATAAGATCGAGTTGAACTAAAAAAAAATTAGATCCTTACGCATGGGTAATTTTTTATTGCGATAATTTTATCACCATCATTATTGGCTTAGGTTTCCATAAATCGGTTTCCTAACGACATCATCTTTTCACTAATTATTGTTGGCTAACTACTCTTGACATCGTGCTAATTGTATATTTTCGTGTGAGTAAATCTTTCATTATAAACAACCACAATCTTATTTGTGTCATTCGGTCAGATAAAGCCCCTACATATTTTTCTTTAAGTACTAATTTCCATCCAAAATAATTAAACCATGTCCCTTTGAAGGTTGCTCAAAAGACCATCGAACTATTATCTTTACTTATTTACCTTTTAAAGGTGGCTCAAAAGATCATTGAACCATTATCTTCACTTATTTACTATGACAGTATTTCTCATGATAAATTATTCCCTACATTCGATTCATATAATTGACATTTATTTCTAAGAACAAAATTATGTCGTAAATTTTCATAGAACCCGAACCAATTCCGAGGTCCCAGATCGTTAAGCCAGGTCTGTATTATATAAAGCAATGGTAAACCAATGTCATGGAATCCGTTATCTCTTTTAGCCAAACTCTAGTTAATTCTCATTGTAGATTTTATATAATAAAAAGATTTTTGCAAAACCAATCACTGTCATTTACAAAATGGACTCCAATTGTTCGATATGACTCACTGTCATTAAATTAGGAAATATATATGTTTCCTCGTTAGTTTTGATGCTCAAATTCTTGACAAATTTGCGATGCAAACAACTTTTGGTAGGTATTTACTTGTTTCGTATTTGCTTAAACTACCTAGTTAAATACTTAATTTCGCAATAAGTTTAACGAGTATTAGTTGCAGTAGCTATTTGCATTTGTATGCAAATCTTTCACTACCTACTCTAAAACATGTTTATCGGGTCACTTGTTTATCTATTACTTAATAGAAATACCAAGTGATGAACCAAGTTTTCGTATGTACGCCGCTTATATATTCACAAACAAAACTAAAGAGGAAGTTAAAAAGAGTATACAGATCCTTGCAATAAGAACGATTTGTTTTCATTCTTATAGAAGACATTGTGCATAAAATATTGGATATCGGTAAAATTCGAATAGGACCATTAAGAGAACAATGCAAGTCGCGCGAGTAAACTGCTTTCTAAACTTCGAACTATGAATTTACCAACTCCTCGAACTGAGGGCAGCGTTTATTCAAATTCAATGGGTAAGGGGATAAATTATTATTTTGTTTGCTTAGATGCAATAGAATCCAAATTTTAACTCTCTCAAAAAATATAGCAGCAGTATTTGAACAAAATAAATTAAAAATCGCGATATATAACAAAACAATTTTCGATAAAAGTCAACCGAACGCAATTCATTCTATAGGTACAATATAAAACAAAATATATAGGAAAAACAAGACAAAGGAACATGAATGGTAAATTGGTAATTTATTGCACAAAATGTATTCGATATTCAGAAAAATTAAATTTTTAGCAAAAAGGAACTAATTTATGTCAACGATGATAATATTATAGTATGTTTTCAGTCAATGCCTTTTGAAGTTACCGTAACTTTTCATTTGCAAGTTAGGGTCATTAATTCGCATCGCCTGGGTCTTATAACTCCGTAGCAAATGGCGGTTAATGGATTCCCTAAACGAAGATAACCACCGACCTTCTTGCTCAACCCTAGACAGTAAAATAGTATTTCAGCGTTGCCATCGCGTGATTTGGCTGGGTAATAACCATCGCAAGTATCATGATTTCGCCTTTTGGTATACCACAGTACGGTTTACACTGGTGCACGAGTATTCCCTTGTCCATAACCTAGGCTACGGTTACTACGAGGTTACCCAATGCCCTTGTTTTGATAACCTTACGTCTATTCAACGAATTACTAAACATGGAATTCGAAGAAACGACTTGAAAGCATGGAATCACGACAACGTTTGTTTGACAACCTGCAATAAATACCTACAAAAGCCGGCAGATACTTAATTTGATTTAGTGAATTGTATTTCAGAGTAAAATGACTCAATATTCGTTTGTTTCGGATCTAGATTGCATTAAATTTTGAGATTCTTAAGTAACTAATTTTCTTTTCCTTCAGTATTAAACTCCCTAGTCTCCTTTAGCGTTTGGGTTGTCTCTTAATCTACAATCTTGAGTTTGGTCATAATTTTCATGACAGTGCCAAATTAGTGTCAGAGTATACCTCTATCGTTACCCGCATCGTGCGCATAGGCAAGTCAATGTCCAGCAAATTCGCAAGGTGACCGTGCCCGGACGTCTAAAGGTCTTGCTGCGTTTAGCAACGTACTCTAAGCGAAACAATAAGTTTGCCTAGCTGTCTGCAGAACATGTCGTTGTCATTATCAATAGGTATTATCATTGTGTTTTTTTTTGTCTGGTTTTCCTGTGTTACATTTAACTTAGCTCTTTGGTATACAATCAGGTACAAAATCTTCTTTGTATTTGCATTTTGTTTTATATGTAATGTATACCTATATTAAAAATCTTTAGAAGTCATGGAAGCTGCGGCCTCATGACAAAAATTATAAGGCAGATCACGAACGTAAAATAATTTTAAAAGTTTTAAAAGAACGAGTTACGCTGTGCTGTGCAATAAAAAGTAAAGTCCAATTTATGACTACGACCTCATATTTTAGTATCAAAGCCAAAGGAAGTAAGCATGGACCATAACTTAAGAATATCTACTCCAAACATGTAAATAATAAAACTTTATGACTCTCAGTGTTCCCGGAGCCATTTTACATTTTGCGAAAGGAAAACTGCGCTATTCGATGTCGAGTAAGTAATATTTGAGGTAATACATGATATCGGAATCCCCTAACATTTCTGTGTTATCTTGTGCGAACTGTGGATTTCACAAAAGGATTTTAACCCTTTGTGGGATATTCGGATGTTTCCTGACCGGGGCTGATATAGAATGGACTGGGACCTTTATGTTTGAGCCGTAGTATCTGGCCGTTTCTAATATTATGTAAAATGATCATGGCATTTTATTCCCTGTTATTTAGGACTAGTTCATATAGACAAACTTTTGATTACAATTTCACCACAACCTGCTTCAGTATTATCATAAGCTACAACCATACTAGTTAACAAGCTTATTAATCTCACAGTATCAGATTGACATTTCAATCTTGTCCATCATAAGAGGCCTATTATTCCGAGTGATGCAACCTAACACAGATTCAGATTATAACTCAGACACGAAGCTCTATTTATAGTTATCTTGCGACACAATCCGATTAACAATGAACTCGAAATGCTATACGTCTCACGGGACTCCATAGTCAAAATCTTTATTTCGCAATTCTTAACGAAGCGACATCCGACAATAATCAAACTAGTCATAAATCGTGTCCATGTATGATCAATACTTTTAAGTGCCACTTACTGATTATCATTGCGAAAAAAAATAATATCCTGCCTCAAGAAATAATTGCTAGTCATAATATATGATGAGTCATAATCGTCGCAAAGGTGCAAAGATATTAAAAAAAATGCTTTTTATGGAATTGAAGTCACTCACTAGTCAGTTCACATTACAAATATCTTCATAATATCAAATGACTCTCTCGATGGACCACCAAAAATAAACTCGCATTTTATTTTGCTTTTCATTTGATATAGAAGATAGAAGGAAACATACATGTTCCAAGATTCAGAATCGACGATCGCGCGCACCCAACGTTGCCCATCAAGACTCGGAGATGCTATAAAATAGCTACGTGATTTTCCCTCGTGGATTCCAGCAATCTTTTCATCTCCCCCTTTTTCCGATCTGAAAAATCTAGGACAGTTGTTCCTAAATGACATGTTTTGCCCCAGGGGCGCTATGAAATAGGATTAGGAAGAGACTTTTAAGTCTCTTACTTACAATTACTTATCAATAAGACGATATTTTGTTTGATAATAAAATATAGTATTACTATATAAATATTTTTATAATTTAAGCAATTTCACAGAATTTTTTTAGGAAAGTTTTGTTTTGCACACAAAATTTTATCGACCGTGTCCCACCGGACGACTCGGTCGTACTCATATATTGGTTTAAAGACAAATGTCACAAAATTTTTGTTGTAGTTGGCAAAAGACACTTCTGGAGATACTTAGGTCTTCATAAAAGATCTCCAAGACGATCGGATCGGTCATCATCTATTCTTGTCCCGCGGTTTATCGCCGCGACCAATACCCGACGTAAGTGTTATATCTGGATAAAAAATGCCAAAAATACTTTCTGAATCATGTACATCAACAAACGCAACAAAAACTTAACGTGTGACCAAACATTTGTGTCAAAACTTGGTGACGCTGTAAAATCTTTTAGAACCAGTGACTAGACGCAGTAAACACGAGCTGTCATCTGGTGGGAATAGCCAAGGACTTAACATTCGGATCTAGTTTTGAAATCGCATTATTGAAGCACTCCCTGGAGAGGATGCAACGGGAGCGTCTGCTTCGGATTTTCTTTAACCTTGATATTGATAAAGGACAATTCATTCTTAAACTGTGCAATGTGTGAAATTGTTTTTAAAAGTGAAATGAAAAAGAAGATTTGATAAAGTTAAAGCGCATGTATTACTACAATTTATTTTTTACTTAACAAGATAACTCTCTCAGATTATTAGTTTTGAGATAACAAGAAATAAGTTATAACATATCAAACGGGCATAGTGGAGAGAAGATACTCTTTACTACAAAATAACATGGTTTTACGGATTCAAATAACCTAGAAGCATCATTAGTTAAATGAATATTGGGTACGTTGTAATTTTTAATTGCATACAATGGAATACATACACGTTCGTAATTATAATAAGAAACATTCAGACGGTCAGGAAAAAGTGTTAAAAAATTTTAATAAGTAGAAATATTGAATAAGCAATATGCTTATAATCTTCTCAAATAAACTCCATAGACATCACGTAACTTCCGTGGGAACTATAACTATTTGCCAGTTTTCACCTGAGTCGGCCGCGTTACGACTTAAATCAATAATGCATTAGCCATAAAGCCGTCTGAACGTCCATGCACCGATCCGACTCTTTAATTACGATACAATGCGCGTATTCCCACCTCAAATGGTTGTCGAACCTAAAAAAATTCTACGTAAATTGCAAGGCCAGCGTCCGATGTTACGCAACTAGCAATACCATACGAACGTCGCCACAATCCCACACATTCCGCTCTGAGATCGCGACACTCATAAATTCTATTTCCGCGTCATCGACAATTCTTAATGTGGACCGAGCTTTGCATTTAGATTGCTACAAACCTGCAACGGTCTTGAGACGCCACGCTGGCTGCCACTACATCACCACAGACAACGCTTTATGCATTCAGGAACATTTTCAGGACACCGACACCTCCTATAATCCTCTTTATACGACCAGCAAACACTGACCGCAGATACTTTATACGCGCATTCTACGCGAACCGCATCGGATTTATTTCACTGAATATCCCCCGTGTGCGCGCATAAATCAGACGATCGCAATCGTCTTTGAATATTTCTGGAAACAAGACGACGCTGGCGAAACGAGCTGGCACTTACATTCTTTCGATTGCTCTCGGCGTATTTTACTCTAACGTTATCGTAATGAGTAATAAAAGTTTATGGCTCGCGTCGTAAAAGCGAATCCTCGGTTCGGTTGTGGAGGTGGAGGTTTGGCGAGATGTGGCAACGTGAACGTTACGACGTGGTGGACAACTGCAAGCATTGTTGGCGCAGAGACCAGTCTGATGTTCGGATGCCGTGGGTAAAAACCAAAGAGCACATCCAATTTTATAGACGGCGCCAGCACTTCATACCGTCTCATTGTTATGGCTCGAACTAAGTAGTTTCAGCACCTTTAAAGACAAACTGCGCACTTTCCAACACGCTTCCGGGGAAGTTGGGACTTGAAAGACTTGAAAGTTGTGGATGGGATAATGATGTCATGTGCATTAAAGTAAACACAAGCGAAAGTCGTTTGAGACAGTAGCATTTATAACATGCTTTGTTTCTAGCCTTGAGAGAAACTTGTAATATCATATTCTATAATAACCATGTCGTAGAATAGCTGTTCAAAAAGTTATTTTCATGAGCCACATAAAAATAAACAAATACGGTGTTATTACAAAAAAAATTGACCAGGTTTAAAATGGGTCTAAATACATGCCGACAACAGAGGAATGAATGACACGTTCGCGACATAACCTAATAGAGAAGCGCTTTTCTAATTGGCTAGCTAATAGCTTAGTCCTATCTTAACCCGGTACTAAGTTTTTAGAATAACGGGGTTAAAGTTCCCTCACTAATAATGATTTTGACATTGCTATAACAATCAATATAATTAATATGAGTCGGCTAATTTGTCATGTTTGTCTCCACTATGTCATGTCACCTATCTGTCATTAATTACAAACTACAGTCTTATATTTCTACAAGCGGGGACTTTACATCACAAAACAGTTAGATTATTGTAATACCGTGATTTTAGCTTTAACATCTGACTTTAACAGAAAAAGTTAAACCACTGTAGTACATTATGCTATACTATTTTTGTTTTACCAAATTAACCTTTTTTGCCCTCGACCTACCGTCTCGAACGTTCCAAACCTACACGAAGGTAGAGAAAGCTGAAAGACATTGAGCTAAAGTGGGTTAAGCGGGGCGATGAAATATTATATCGAACCAAATCTGACGTTGTAAATCCTCAAATTTATATTCCTCTTGAAAAAACGACCGCCTCACATGGCATTTACACTATTTCCGTAATTAATTTTATATACCGAATACCATTTTTCCCGAGACGTTGCTGATAATCATGCATGATAGCCATTTAAAGTGACTGAGGACTTATACAATTTATTTTTATCAAGAATAATTTAAATGCCAGTGTACAAAATGCTTCATCTACTGGAAGAAACTTTTCGAATTGGCAATGACGAAAGGCCAAGCCTAGTTTCGTATCATGACACTGACCCGCCCTTTCCAACATCTCAAACGATCCGTGCGGTTTAGCACGTACGCAGAGAAAGTCCGATTTAAACGTCAAGCCACATACCACACGTATTCGTCTGATCAACCGATGCCATTCTTTGATTCACTGTATTGAATCGTCATGCTAAGATTGATAGATGGAGAAGTTAAAATTTCTGGGTGATAAGAATCAATGTTTTCAGCTTCTTGTGCTTTGGTACTAAGGCTGTACAATTTTAATAAATATTTCGTTATTTTACTCCACTGTAAATCTCTTACATTACAAACCATTTTTACCCGACTGCGGAAGGAGGGTTAGGTTACTTGTTTTTCGAGAGTATGTATGTATAATTGTTTGGCACGCCCTATAGCCCAAGCGGCTCGACAGTTTTTGACATAAGAGGTGTCGTTGAATTTGTCAAAATTGTGAGAGTGACATAGGCTATATAAATTAAAAAAATGGCGCCCGCAAATGGAAATAAAGGGGGAGGGGATTGATTTTTTCCTTAGCATAGCAATATGGGTATCAAATGAAAGCCAGTAAAGATACCAATTCAAAAATATAGTAATTTTTGCAGTCTGGTGTTTTGTTTTGAATAATAAAACTAAAAATAATAAAATAAAAAACGGTAATTTAAAAAACTAAAAAACCCTACTGCGTTTCTGAGAAATTTGAAATTAAAAAACCCTAAAACAAGGAAGAGGTCATACTCGGGTAAAATTGGTACCCATATTAAAAATAGTCGCAGTCGGGACCCATGTTAGAAAGTCAGCCGCCTCGTCAGTAGATTGGAGTTATCTGCACTGCAATGTAATATATAGGTAGCTATGCACTAAATGTACTAAGCCTCCATTTCTAGAATGGGTCCCGACTGCTACAATTATTAGTATGGGTACCAATTTAACCCGGGTATGACTTCTTTCTTGTTTTAGGGATTTTTTAATTTCCAATTACACAGAAACGCAGTCGGGTTTTTTAGTTTTTAAATTATTTACAATGGGCCTAGGGAAGTAGACGCCTACCTACAATGATCTGCCGTTGACTTAGTATTTATTTAAATTAGTTATCTCTACTGATTTTTCAAGAACTAATTTAACGAGAATTCACATTTCATGTAAAGGATCTAAAGTTCAGACTTTAAGCGTAGTCCCTATTATCTTGTGGCAGGACCTAGTGGTAACGAACTGCGTACTTACAGCGATGCTTCGTCATCCTAAGCGGACTGAGCAACTAAATAAATAAATAAATTCACTCGCATTTCCCACGCGATAGAAGAAGACAAGGTAGAGAACAGAGAAAGCCGTCTGCACCGCTGCAAGTGGGTTGGCGCAGCCGCGCAAGTAGGTGAGCGTGTCGAGGTCGTGACGTCACGCGCTTTCTCTGCGCTCGCGCAACCACGCGCAGCCGGTCATGTTCGTTATGGAATAGCTGATTCATCTTCAGCTATGATCGATCGTTTATCTTAGATTCGATGGTATTTGCCTGACATTCGTTTATTAATTATGTTTTGTTCTTGTTGCGGCATGTTAAAAGTTACCTGATAGTCTAGACTCTAGAAGGGATAAGTTTAGAGATTACTTCCCTGTTTTATATTTCGTCCAAAGGAGTGTGTACTTCTGTACAATAATTTCATTTGTCAGTAGATTTGAAGCTGCTTTTTTATCAGCAGTATTTATTTTAAATAGCATTTTTATAAAAGTTTTTTTTTTAATTAAAGAAGTCTTCTTTTAGTAACCCTATTTTTAGCTACCTCATACAATGACTACAAAGGTTAAAATTGTTGTTTACCTTTACACTGGTGGGTGTAAAGCCATTTTGACATTTTAGTCACTGTTATTATGTTATGTATTCTCGTAGAATGTAGGTCATTAAATTACGCTAATATCCATGTACACAGGTAACTTTGTTTCTTCATCCCATCCATCCATAAAATATTTAGTTATACGAGTACTCGACATTCATTCTTCTTGCAAGCCAATCTATTATTTTGTGTCACTTGTTTTGCAGTCCAGAATTTGTCCAAAACCTAATTACGTTTCTCAACGTAAGCCAGATTATTTTTGGCTGAACAGTGAACTTTGAAAGGGGCTTGATTACGTCGACCCAAATCGGTGAAACAAAACCGAGAGATACAGTAAACTCACTCCTAACTAGATTGTACTTAAAACGTGCAAAAGAAATGACACCTTTTAAACTTGGACTTTGAGTTTCATTTAGCTCGTCAGAATGACTGACCTAAACTTGTGTTACCTTGCGGTTTTGATAAAAGCTGAACATTCATGTTTCACAGTAGTAGCAGTATTAGAAATGGCATTGTCAGGTGAATTTAATTATATAACAAAGTACACACGACCACACGTAGGATAACTACCTCATTTTGACTTTGAGATCGCCTATAGGTTACTTGATGTGCTGCCGTCTGTGGCAGATGGCAGAGGTATAAAACATTTGAATTGTTGTGAGGTATGATAAGAAAGAACTCACTGATTGTCGTCTATTGTGTTAAGGAGAAAAGCTTCCGAAAGTGACCAAAAAGCAAAAACATGTACCATTACCGTTCCATGGCGGACCGTAGAACGAAGTCGCATGTTTTGCATATTTATATTTTACGTTTGTCGTAAAATGTTTAAAGTAACAAAGTTTATTGTGTAGCTCATAAAACTCCGCAAACATACATGTTACTAGGTATAGGGATTACTTAAAATATATATGATGCAGGAACAACAGCAGTAAAACGTTTTAGAAATTCTTAGATGTAGTATCATTTTGAAAATAAGTAAAATGCAGAAACTGTTCAACTATGTAATCGTCTTCAAACTTAGTAAATCTTAAGTTATGAAAAAGGCATTAGAAAAAAAAAATGTGAATCTTGTACATATCCACTTTGGCACATTTTTGGTCAAAACTGCCTCTAGAGTCTTCTTGACTACCATTAGAAATACTTTAAAGTTACCAGCTAGTAGGTATGTTACGGTTGACTGACTTTAGTTCACTGAAGTAGAGTACTAACAGTATTCGCGTCTTAAAATGGTTGTCCAAAGCAATGTATCTTGGTTTACGAGGGGCAAACAATGCTGAGCCAATTGCTAACATCCCCAGCTCGCAGTTATCTGGCGCGATCCCGGATCCCGGTATGAGATCCCGGTTAATCTCGCGACGCTATTTTACGACCATTTGTACCGCTCTGGGATTTTAACGGATGACATTGGAACTTGTGTGCTTATAAAATGTTTTATAAGATATGTTTTGAGACGTAAACATGTAAGAAATAATAGTATGTATAAAATGCTAAATGCACTTAGAAGGGATAAATATCGCAGCTAAACAGATTAATTGTTTAATGTTGACATAATTTTCCACTGTTCGTTCAGTAATTAAAGGAAATTGGTAAACTTACGTACGAAAAAATATGGCACACAGTAGACAATTGTTGGTTTGTTCTTTACTCTATACTTAGCCTAACGTGGTGTAGAAAGAGTATTGTAATAGTAATCGTAGTACTTACAGTTATCGAATAATGTGGTGAATCTGTAGTTCAAGTATTAGCCTTCATATTCTGGACAGTAGACTCTGGACCCTGTATTTCTCGATCAGAGGTCTCTAATCAAGTGCTGAAGCGTCTTTTTGCTGTTCTTTCTTTAGTTACTTTTATTTTTCTAATAAAACTACGTGTATAATTAATTGTCTACACATGTTGACATTGAAACCGCCTCTATTTTCTACGCAATTATAGCTGTTTTCGTAGTTCAACTGTACAACTTGACGTGATGCTGACTATACTTTTGTGATGTTTAATCCGACAGTTGATCATGAAGTTCTGAAGCCTTTGTACGTCGATTCCATAAGCACACTTTTGAACTGATTGTTTGTAATCGGTCGATGAAATCAAAGATAATACAAAACTACAGAAATTGTTCTTTGTTCGCCCAGCTGCTGGTTGGATTATGCTAACAATACGATCATTTTACGGTACGTAAGTTACAACTTAGTATATGTTATTCAATGTTATGGAATTTTCTTCTGATCCAATTATCATCATTTCATGACATCAACATATTTTTATGCCTTGTCAATTTTATCATTGACGGTGTCAATATGTGAATTGAAAATTTATTGATATTTCCTTATTAAACTGACTTTAATACTGAGTATCAAATGCATTTTGAGGTGATGTTAAATTTCCTAGACTAAAAAATCTTCTTCTATGTAATACAGCTCGTTAGGTACCTTTAGTTTTTCTGACAAAATTGACGTCCACAATAGTTATGAATCTAAGTAACAACAAGTAATAAAGTTTATCTTTTAAAGATATTGTAGATCAACGGTAAAGTTTATCTTTTAAAGATATTGTAGATCTATCATAAGTAATGTTTTAAATTTTAATTGTGGAAAATATGGTCAAATTCGGTTTCAAATTGCAACTTTTAAGTTACAGCCTATAGAAAAGCAAAATAGCTTAAAAATGACAATAGAAAAGCAATAACAACTTTAATAAGTACTTATAATGAAACAATTGCTGCTTTTGGATTGGAATCGTGATCGCTATAGCTTTTAAGTGCCAAGTGGGCCAACGGATATCTAATGTTTATAAGACAATCCTATTGCGACTCCACCAAGCAGATATAAAAATATCCAGGCCGCATTCTTCGCTCGAAAACTTTATCCTTCTTTTCCAGTTAGCTAAATATAAGATGCCCTTTATACCACTTTCTTTGGTCGTGTGCCAATTGTATCCAACTTCGATACTGTTGAAATAAAAGCGTTTGTGGCGATTCGCCTTTGTCTGGTCATTTCTATTCCTCTTGCCTTTCAATTGATATCTTTTTACGGCGTAAGCTTGATATTGAAGTCTCATTCATAAGTTATCAGTGTTATTGAAACGTATGGCAGCTTTTCGTTCAATAACAGACGGTGGCTTTCTTGGAATTGTCTACACCCTCGGCATATTAACTTTGATAGCTATATTTTATATGTTTTATATGTGGTAGAATATAAGCGAATTGGTTTTTTTTTAGGGGGTGATCTACAATATGTCTTAAAGCAGTAGTAGGGTATTTCTTGGGACGTGTATTATTGCCTCTAGTGGGTCTATGTAGACCTGTCATTTATTAAGCACGTCATGTTTTTATAACATTTACTAAAGATTCCTTTTCTCTCCAACAGAAGTGTGGAGCGCGGGCGGCGGGGCCGGTGCTTCAGCATGCGGTAGCGGCGGGATGGATCTGAAGCACGAGGTGGCGTACCGCGGCCTGCCCAGCCAGGTGAAGGCGGAGCCCGGCGTCAGCCACAACGGGCTGGCCAACGGGCACGTGCGCGAGTGGATGGCCGGCGCGACCGGCGGCGGGTCGCCGTCGCCCGGCGCGGCGACGCAGCAGACGCCGAACAATGGATACTCGTCGCCGCTGTCCTCGAGCAGCTACGGGCCGTACAGTCCGAACGGCAAAATAGGTGAGCGTCTTTTGTTTCAAACCGTATTATTGTCAGACGTCCTTAAAAGCTAACGAGTTAAGGTCGTACTTAGCGCACATATCAACGCGAAACGGATCGTCACCGTATCACCTTTCACCTCGCCGTCAAATAGGCGTTAAGCACGACGTAACCAAAGCGGATCAACAGTATTTGGCAGCTCCGACACGGAGACATAGGGCTATGCGACGCCGCGCTCACGGCTCGCCGACCGTGACCTAGTCGTGGCGAGGCGATTACGTTTCGATTCAATACCGAGTTTCATACAAAACTACTGAATGAAAACTCACAAAAAAACCGATATATTGAGAGTTGTTACGTTGCACGTGCGCGAGTGGATGGCCGGCGCGACCCGGCGCACTGTGGGTCGAAACGCCATTTTGAGGGACTTAGCATATGACTTTCTATTTTCACTTTTTTCTTTTTACCAATGGATAGCCTATTATAGCCTTAATCGAAAATGTCATAAGGCATTTTGTGCTAAACCTTATAGTTTAGCTGTAAAAAAATAAATAGTTTTTTTTTGTATGGGACGGATTACTTAAGTCTATATTGTTGTTGACCTAAGGGTGATCACGCGTTAAAACCTTTTTATTCTTATTATTTACCTATAGGACTATAAACAAGCACTAACACCGTGTCTATAAGTCTGCAATTCTCTGAGTTATTGCGATCGGAAAATAAATAAATTTTATACCTTACAAAGCTTGATTTTTGAATAACATTTATCAAATTAAACGTAAAATAGTAACTGATGGTTACGTATTTTACCATTTGTGATTAGGAAACGAACAAAAGCATGAACCCATACAATCTTTGAGTACTTGAATGTTAATGAGACGTTATAGATGCTGCTTTAAAAAGAAAAAAGTTTTGGTTTGTGGCTATTCTATAGACGTTTATGCTGGAATCGCTCTGCATGTTTCAGAGATAATTGGATTAGATAAATACAATAAAATTAAACGTTAAGCACCTGAGCATTTATTTTTAAAATATTGTTCATTGACACAAAATATAAACATTTAAGTAGGTGCATAATTAAGAACATAAAAATTATTAGAAAATTACTTAAAATTAAGCCAACAAAACACACAAACATCTACGAACCACTGACTTCTCGTTTTGCCTTAATATTTTAAAACATTTACACAAATATATCATAAATGTAACAACACAAAATCATAAATTACACTTAAATAACAAAGAATTTAATAAAATAATATGTACAAAGCTACCATTCCAATATCAATAATACAAGTATTTACAATTATCTTAAATCACAAGGAATTTTAATACAATGAAACTTACTCACTATCACTATTACTATCTTGTAAATTATCTACATCAATAAAATCTATTGCTGGTTCTGTCGGAAAATCCAGAAGAAGCTCTTTGGCTCTCGAAGAGAGAACCAATAGGTTTCGTTTTACCATCCGAGGTCTAAGACTGGTAATCTTAGGATCAGAAGACAAAAGAAAATTGTGTAAAATATCTTCATTCGTCGCTATCCTACTTACTTTCCTAGAATGGTGTTCTCTATAATTACGGAAGTCTTTATTGCGAGCTTCTGCTGCTTCTTCCGACAGTTTACCAATTGGAATGGAACCAAAATGCTGAATAATGGCAGAACCATGCACTAAAAGTTTGTGCAAACTGGAAGGCATATAATACCAGGGATACAGTTTTACATATAATTCCGCAGTATCATTGCAAAATTGAGAGAATTTAGAAATATCAACGCGTTCTCCACACGCAACAGTTTGGAGAATCACGTGTAACCTTTCAATTAAATTCTGATCAATTCCAGTGATACGGGCTGTTGTGTCTGCTTCCCTGAAAAATTTCCTTGCAGTATTGCCATCGTTAGTGGTGCCAACTCCTTGCTTGACCACATCAATTAGCAAACCACTGTCCTTTTTGAATGCTTCTTGAATAGCGCTTTTGCGTAGCTTCATTTTTTCTTTGTCATCACCTCTGCAACTCCATGTTTTGAACTCCAACCGGTAGGCTACAAAACAAGCAAAAATATAATGAAAAATAATGATTAAAAATACTAATACTACTACTAATTATTACTTCAAATAATATGTAATTTAGCGTGGTGAAAATTATAATTTTTTTTCTTACCTATATGTAGTAAGCACTCCATGCACCTTATCCAAGCATGAAGAGATGATAGCCCATACTGATACATATCTTCATTATGCTGTCTTTGGGGATGGGATTCCAGATCATTCATTTCCGATGGCTTCGCTTTACAAATATCGCAGACAGCTGACGAAGTCCCTGATAAATAGGAGGCTATCTTGCCGTCAATCATTGTCAAATGTAATTGGTGTTTTACTGCAATCTGTTCAATTCTTGACGGTAAAAGTGCTTCTATTTCTCCGGATATGCTGGCTTTTATGGCTGTTACAGTTGCTTGAGATTCTTTTGTAAATTTAAACATAATTGGACGGCAATAAAAGGTTGAAGAAGGTCGGTCATTTTCCCAAAGCACTGTTCCATCAGGTTTCTGCAGCCTAATCGGTACTAGACTGGCCATAAATATACTGCTCTCATGAAACTCTGTATCAGACTTTTGTTTGTAATTACTTTGACCTGAAGCACCATCAAAACCCCATTTGCTCACAAGTTGTAAATCAGTGGCAAGTTTCAGGTCCAAAGTAATCGAATCCAAAAGTCTGTATACAGTTAAATCCAGCAAAGCTTGCAACTTAATTGATGCTCCGTCTTCAGTAACCAAGATGTCTTCTGTTTTTGGACAACAATTCTGTTTTTCCTGTCAAACTTTATAGTACGAAGGGTACAAGTCTGTACCATTTTCGCTAGCTGCCTCTCTTAGGTTTATGTATTGCCACTTCGAAAGTTTAAGGGAAATTATTAAAGCCAATGCTTTTTCGGGTGTATATGTTTTTCTTTTGTCTTCACTTTTACCTATACAATCTTTTACTTTTTCAAGGTCTTCTGGGTTATCCAATAAATGTTGCATAATTTTTGCCACATCTTCGTTTCCAGAACTTTTTAAGCTCCTCATAGCAACCGCATTCACTTCTTCAGGGGACAATGACAGCGATTTATTTATTTCCTCCACACGTCTTCGCTTTTGCTTGGAGCCCAAATCTTCAAAAGGTTTTCTTGGTGTAAACATAGCTGTTGAAGGTCCTGATGTAGGAGATTCTGACGTAGAAGGTTGTGATGTAGATGGTTCTGACGTAGAGGGTTGTGATGTAGATGGTGGCAGATTTTCTATATTATCAGTATCATCACACGTGTCTTCATGATCTTTGCTTAAGATAACTTCTTCAGGCCAAGTTATTGGACTTTCTAGCCAATCTCCATTGTTCCGTATAAACTGAGGTAAAACGCGACTACTCCTTCTCCATCTAGCACTCACAATAGAACAAAATCGCTCACAGAACTTTTTAAGTACAGCACTGGTCTTCTCCGGCACATTCATTTTCTCTTGAAGAAAATCAAAAAGTTTTTTACTGTCCGACAGTGATCCCAAGTTTTCTCTCAAAATCACAAACAAATCTAAATTATTTACTATATTTTCCATCTTAGCGAAAAGAAAATAATTCACAGTCACAAGAGATTTAAATAGCAGTTAAACGAAGGTTCAACGAATACTAGTTATGATTTTCTCATTACGGATATTATATACCTTTTGTAACACCAGCAACTATTGAATTTTCATAATAAAATAACAACCCTAATTAGTAATTAGAAACCTAAAATAATGAGTACTTGAAAGTGATTAGTGGTATCACTTAATTTATTTCATAAATAGATAATAATGTGAAATATAGTTAGTTAATCACGTAATCATTAGCTATTTTAGCAGAAAACATTACCAATTAGCGTAAACATAATAGTAAGTATTTGTTTTCAAAGTAATTTAACTAATTTCTTAATCCTTTGTATGTTTTTGAGTACTTAAAGATTGTGTGGGTTAATGGTTTTGTTTATTACCGAATCACAAATGGTGTAATATTTAACCTGCACCTACTATTTAACGTTTAATTTGATAAATGTTATTCAAAAATCAAGCTTTATAAGGTATAAAATATATTTATTTTCCGATCGCAATAACTCAGAGAATTGCAGACTTATAGACAAGCTTTTAGTGCTTATTTATAGTACTATAGGTAAATAACAAGAATAAAAAGGTTTCAACGCGTGATCACCCTTGGGTCAACAACAATATAGACTTAAGTAATCCGTCCCATACAAAAAAAACTATTTATTTTTTTACAGCTAAACTATAAGGTTTAGCACAAAATGCCTTATGACATTTTCGATTAAGGCTATAATAGGCTATCCATTGGTAAAAAGAAAAAAGTGAAAATAGAAAGTCATATGCTAAGTCCCTCAAAATGGCGTTTCGACCCACAGTGCGGCGGCGGGTCGCCGTCGCCCGGCGCGGCGGCGCAGCAGACGCCGAACAATGGATACTTGTCGCCGCTGCGCAGCAATCCTACTGCCTAACACTATTGCAAATTGTAACAGTTATAGCTCTCTTCTGAGGAACAACTCACTCATTTTTTTAACAGAATTTGGAGTTGCGATGATTTTATACTGAGGCGGTGAGTTTTCCGGTCCATTGGTACATCTTTGCGAATACGTGAGAGTCTTTTGTTTTAAGAACGTTTTACGCGACAAGTCGTCGATTTTTGTATTAAAAGCTCTACTAGGAACTACTCAGCACCATTGTCATATTTCTCCCGCTTTGCACTGAATACTGAGCTTTGGAGCTCCTCCTGTTTACTTTCTGATTATGTGTCGTTCCGTTTGGTTTAAGTTGTGAGATCCAAGATATACAATTTAGCTTTCGCCTAGGATTCCCTGGCCTTCACTAGCTGGGGTTTTTACTCTGCAAAAATCCTTGTCGCATAGAACACTACTATATAGCTTTATCGGCCTGCTCATAACGAACGGCATTTTAACGCAGAAAAATGACTTGTAGCCTTTCCTCCGAGTCTGGTACCAACGTAACAAAATCGAAATTGTGGATATTGTAACCTCCTTCTAGAAATGTATGTTCCTTCTTCACGAGAGATTGACATTTTGATGGCTAGACACTTCACGTAGATTGCACGTCCTACATAAATTAGCACGTCAATGCTTTGTACCCTTCAGGCATGAGATTGACACGTTAACAAATTGCTTAATCAAAACGTGTGCCAGTACAATCTCTGCTTGAACGTTAAGATCAATCGAGTACGAACTTACTCGTATTATTTGGTATTTTGCTTTAAAGTGCTTTGAGGGTCGAGTTTACCAACACATGTTTAATATTTAAACAGCGGATTTAGCAGTATTTGATATAGACCGTGACGGTTTATTTGACACAGTTTCCATACAAAATATGTCAAATAATTTTAAAACGACTGTTTCAAAATTAATCATTAACTCACCCTTATTCTGTAGGGGAACTCTGTCAAATTAACCGTCAATTGAGGTTAACTGGCTGTTTAAAAATTGGTGAACTCGGGTATATAGCAAAATACCTCTGTGTTGAGAAAGGTTTTGTTTTGCGACTTGACATTGGCATAAAGATAACTTTTACGTGCGTAATACCAAACATTTAGTTTTTCTTTTCCTTTTTACAATTTACTACGCATTGCATGAAAAGGCTTGTACCACGTTGACTGAGATTTAGTCTCCAGTTAACTTTCAAATATCAAATGTTATTTGTTATTACCTTTTATTTGAAATCCTTTATAACATATACTTTTCACATAGTAAAGTCGAAAAATAATACAGAAGTTATGTCTCCTTTTGTTATCACCTGAAGTAGTAAGTAATACGTAGGTAAGCAGCATATACCTACGTATTACCCACGACTTCAGATTACAACCTCGCCACAAGAACCTCCAAGCAACAAAACAATAGGTACACTGCCATATACACTTATCCCGATCGCCCGACATTGCATTAACACAATGCCACTTAATCACTGTTTCCAGTAGGGGGTATCGTCATGACCCACATGCTGACAAAAAACTACATAGCACCATTTTCTAACCTTCACTTAAAGGCTCCTGACTTAGCGGGATCCTAGCCCGATATTAATGAACAATGGTAAGAATACTCGTAGTAATGCTTAGAGGATTGAAAAGCGTTGCGTGGGAAACTAATGCAATGCTAACCCTATATCAACTGCAATGAGGTTGTAATTTAAGTAAAACACAGCCTTGTGTGCTAATATTTTTGATTTAGATCGAATTGGCTTGTCTGTTTTGTTTTAATACCGTATCATTACTTTAAAAGTAAGATTGGAACCCCTATAAGATTACTTCGCTTCCCGTGGGTCCATCTGTGTGTCCATCAACCTTAGAACCGCATAGAAGAGGTATTAAGTTGGAATTAACATCTAATAGGTAGGTACTCCAGGTCTGGCATGACTTCATTTAATCATTTGCTTTATTCGCAAGAATAAAAACAATTTAGTCCTATACGATACTTTCGATTGACCTCAGGTCAAGAAACAAGGTACCTACTCATTACAAGCAAGGAAAGCAAATTCAGTTACACATCCGAAAACCTTTAGTTCTATTCATACTTAGTATGTAAACTTTGTATAGAACTCACGGTGTGTGCAATTTTATTTCTACAGTGTAAAACCTAAAGAAAAGGAAAACCAATAAAATTCTTCATATTTTTCGACAACAAACATGCCAAGTTCCAAGCCAGTGCATAAAAGTTTGAGTAAATAAAACAAAACATCTCATTTTGGTTGGTTGTCAGGTAAAAATTACGACGCCACACTTTAGGTAACCTGTTCAATGTTTACAAGTAGCGACCTCTGTCGACCTCCGCGCAACTCACGATGGGAGCCAAGGAAACCGACTGTTTGTCAGAGCAATTCACGCAGTAATAACACGGACCAGTGGAAATTGGCCCACTGCTTCCAAATTTTGACCTAATTTCCAACCGCTTCGGAAGGTCACCTTACACTGGACAGCCTTATCATGGATAATTTTTCCGTGTTACACCATATCGTGCAAAGTGATAATGAGGACATCGACCCGGCTATTGCGTGATTTAGGAACATTCACCACCGGAATAGAGAGATGAAACTTTCGTACAGATCTCCCTATAATGCCTAGCTTGTGAAAAACAAACAGTTTCTGTCCTGAAAAGTTAATAGGAGAGGATTATGTTTTCTTTCGCATTGTGTTGCGTCATCGTCCCACTTTTCTTACACGTGTATACTACTGATACTACTCACCCGAATAGTGATGTAACGCTCGTTTTTAAGAAATAAAATAAAACGTGGTTACTATCTGATTTAATGCATTCTGATAATTTTGGGTTTAAAATAACGCTAACCTTCAGAGTTCGTTGGCTTCTATTACCGTCTCCGTAGATCGTTAACGTCAAAGCCGACATTTTCCATAGCTATGTGTGAGTCAAATTAGTAAGGTTAGTCCAACAGGGTTACCAACATACTATTTTTTTTTGTAGTTTAAATTCTATCGAAACGTAGTTATGTAGATGTCGAAGTAAGCTACATTTATATTATCTCATATCTACCTATTTTGGCCTTCTCCACGGAGCATAACAAGCCTAAAAGATTAATTAAACCTTACAATCAAAACAACGTTTAACCCCAAAAAGAAACAAGACGAATGTATGGATAATAAAAAGGGACCTTATGAACACGACAATATGGGGAAATCTTTGCGTACAATATTAATTAATGATTTTGGTCGACCACAATATGCGTCACAAAATTTATTTATTTTTTTGGGTCAGTTAAAATGCAATTTTGACAACCCTACGTTCGTCGGAGTTCGCGTGCCTCTGCTAACAAAACATGGAAAATATACGTAACTTGACGTCTGACCGGCAATGGCTAATGCAAAATAGATGTAGCCAAGGTTTATTTGAAACAATAACTGACTTTACTGTACGATTTATTTTGTCATGTCATGCATGAGATAAGTAAAAATACACGCCAATTCTCAGTGAAAAAATCAACCGAAAAAGAGCGAAAAAATAGAAGAGAACAACATTAGACTTTCATCCATCGAAATGGAGATCGTATTTCAGATTTGGAAGGATGTCTTGTTATCTTTTGTCTATAATGCCCGAGATACCTACACGAGTCTAGTTTTTTACTAGCAAGCTACTGCTAGTAAGCTAGTACATCTAATGTTCCTTGAAAAAAAGATAGTTCTGAAACGCGAAGATAGATGCACTAGCTTACTAGCACTAGATTGTCATCCTGGCTTAAAAAACTAGCCTTGTGTATCTCGTGGTAATGTCTTAAAGAAGACAGAACAACTTTAATTTATCAGTTCTTCCTAATGTATAGTAAAAACTAGTATATTGTGTTTAGAAAAAGAAGCGTACGTCACGAAGAAGTCTCGTCTTCCGTTCCCATTCAAGATTTCCAAGAACCAATTAAGAAGTTATCCTGCCGAAAAATATACACCAGTTCTGAAGTGATCCGCTTAAAGCATCGTGTTGCACTGACGATTAGGATGCGCCAAACAAGATTTATTGCACTACTGCTTATAATGGTTATTTTTTAAAAGTCGTGGGTTTAACTTTAAGAGGCTTCCCACTACCTACTGGTGGATTGAGTCACTGCTCCACGCAATCTGAAAACCATTGTGTAAACCATTGTCCAAAACACAAGTGCTTAAGCTACTTCCTTTGTGATCTGAGCAAGATATAGGTAGGTATGATGTTGTCCAATATTTATTATTTATTGTAAATGTAGTAAGTTCTAGTTCGACAGATTATTTGGAACACTACAGGTAATTTGATAAATAATAAACAACCATAGCACAGGCTCACGCTTAGTTTGGGGCTAGGTAATTGGTGTGTTTGTTGAAACTATTTATTATTATTATTATTATTTGTATCTCTCCTGCGGGAAATCATGGCACGAGGCCGGTCCTTTTGGAAGGCGTACGTGGGGATATAGATCCAACACGAAGAGGCCCCTTTGAGATACGATAATGAGTTGGGATATGTACACCTAGTGAATACTATCTCTGCCTGCACTATTGAGAAGACAAAGACAGCACCCGCTAGGTGCAAGGGCTATTGGACTGGTTGCCGGGATATTGATGAGACAACAGGACGCCTGCCATATCTAATGTCTCATTTCGATAATCACAGCAGACGGCGCGGTGACTCGCCGCTCACTAAATGGGCCACCTATAATAGCTACCAGGTGGGTAGCAAGGCAGCAACATTGGTGTGAGCGGCTAAGGTTGTAGAGAGGTGAGTCTGCGGGGGGCAGGCCCCCGGCGTTATGACATTTTACACTTCCAACCTGGACCATAGGTTCTGCTCTTGCGTTCTCCACTCTAGGCCGGCCGGTTAAGGCAAGCACAAGAGGCGAGGGAGTCGGGATCGAGCCATAGCACTAATCGACCCATTAGGTGTTCCTAAATTGGACCACACACAAACATGGCACACCCCTATGCAGGTCCCCCATTATTTGCTCGTTAACATCAAATATTTATGTACCTACAGGCATTTCCGCTGCTCTATAAAGCGTTTTTAAGAAACGAAACGAGTGCAATGACGTCAGTTGAAAAATATATAAATAGAGATAAAAACGTACTCGAAGTCTTGCGGTCATATGTCTATTTGTATATTAATAAAAAAAAGAGATTTATTGTAACATATTAACATTGAGTGCATTCACAATATTCTTAGCCACAAATAAATTCAGTGAGAAAACGAAAACCTCAATGCAGCAGTTTTATTTCAAACTGACTTTGACAAATAGCGCACAAGAACCTACAAATAAAATATTGCCACAATAAGTCGTTAATTGACGTAATTCACCGATCCGGTGCAAACTGATTAGCGGCTTCTTTTTGCGGTGCACCATCGAGCCGTCCGCAGAATAAGAAAAAAACGAGAGCCATATCTCACAGGTCATTTCGGCACGCAATCCAGTATTTAAAGAATTCTAATTTGATTTTTAAAACGGACGCGACAAAATGAATCCGCCCGGGCGTGGGATGCACCGAACCCCTGATTTACGTTTTGTGTCTTGTGAATACGTTTTAAAAGTATCACAATAAGAATCTTTTCTTAATTTATCTGCAGTGTGGAAATGTTGATTGCGCTCGTAAATATGCAGCGGATAAGCGCATGCTTCGTTCCAAGGGATTCTGGTATGATCTTAAAACTGCAATAATTTTCCTCTTGCATATTATACCTAATTTTACTTTCATATACAGTGGAAAGCGCGTCCTAATGGTTTTCTGATTGCTCACACACAGTAAAATTAATGTGCACTTTTATACGTATGTCTGAGTTCTGTCTAATGAGGACATTAAATGTTTTCCTTTAAAAAACTTTGCGTAGATTTTATTTTTATAGCAAGCTAACTTCAATTTCTTCCGCTGGGAGGTCTTAAGATGGCTACACTGTCTAGCATGGGAATTGAAGATTAATTTCGATAACAATTCATAAAACTAAAACGCGCAGTCTCCTCTTAATAAATCTTGCAGTGCAAGCCCGACCTGAAGACTCCGGATGACGACGTATAGTTCCGACTGTAGTCCCTGTCATTCACGTAAGCATGGCAGCGCCAAGGATCGTGATCGCTAGACTTAAAAATAAGGACATTGGCCTTAGGCTACGACCCGCATATAAAATCAAACCGATACACGACCAGACACATTTCCAATAGCCATAACTTTCCCTGACTTTACACCGCAGATAAAATATTTCAACGATGGTAGTTTATGGCGTCGTGGTGTTGCCCTATGCAGATGCTCAGGCTCACGGGCACCTCAGTGTTTCTTAGGATTAGTAAGTGAAATAGTGTTTTTTTATTGAGTTCTACTAACACAAGTTACTTAAGTATTCGCTTGCCTTTTACCTAATTCATCTTAAATGGGCTCTTTCGCCACATGATCCAACTTTCAGCTCATTTAACATAATTTGGTTTCCGAGCATACCACTGTATCTCATTAAATTCCTTTCATTTTCGTCTCAGGTCCCTTATGCAGAGAAAATTATCAGCTATGTACTTTCTGTGCTGTGAAGCGTGTACACTAAGTATACTTACATTACAGTCTTTTTAAAATGCCAATTGAGAACAAGGTTTGTAAAATGCTCCTTCTGTAATATTTTCTAACTCCCACACCGTTCATATTGTTATCATGTAACTGAAGTTCGATTCTATTAGCAATTTTGCATCAAGGACCATTCGCTTTTCTCTTGAGAGCTGTTATGAATTCTAGGATTGTTATTACTGCATCCATTATTCGAAAAATAATAGAAATAAGACTGGTAACAAGAATTCAATATGCTTTGTATTTTATTTCAATGAGTATTTCTTATATTGTTGCAAGACATTTTCTAATTTCATAGAAAATACGGGGGTCGTGATAAGGACTTTTAAAATTTTAATAAATATCACAACTTAAACTTTAGAAAGTTTGAAATTAGTCAAACAACTAAATTAATCAACTTTAACATCTCTTATTTGAAAATCTTACTAAATTATGAAGAACTTAAACTGTTGTCAATTTGGCTAATGGCTTTTTGTTTTCTTTAGCTGTGTCACAGGACCTTTGAAACTTTCTAAGCCATTTTAATATTACATTCCTGGATAATATAAAGGGAGATTTGATTTCATTCAGAAAGAGCAAGACCATGTGGAGATATTAAGATTATAATGTAAGTAACGAACAAGTCTGGACCCTGCTATCCCCCTCACGTCGTGCTGAGCTGTCTTGTTAAAGAAATGATCATCCGATTCAGGGATTCGATATTTATATTTGTATTTAGCCACAAGTCTCGACTTATAAAAAGCGCCGTGATTCAAAGGGCTACGAGAATAGGTCAAAATACTAAGAACTATGCTATTGCTGTGCGCCGTGCCAACTCGCACTACACTTGGCAGAGATCCCCTATTGAGCTGCTTTATTGCATAACTACGAATACAACAAATAACCATTATAACATTTGGAGTACTCTATTATTCACACTCGCTGTTTGTCGAGGTTGTTTATCTTTCACATCCGAGACGAGATGAAAGAGGCGGATATGTTTCTCGCTACACGAAATTGAGTTGCATTTTGATCAAATTGTCCTGAAATTATGGAGCCACTTCGGTCACACATGAACAAAGGAAAATTCACTCGTTTATTGTGATACGTATTTACCTAGGTACTATTTAGCAATAAATAAACCTGAAAAACAAGATATATTTAATCTGTAAAAATAACGGGATGTAACAACATAATGCATAAATGATTTCGAAGTATACCTACGTCATATGACGTAGAAGGCACTAAGTTTCATATCCAGATTGAAGGCACTTTAGTCTTAGATTTTGACAGATGAACAACGAAGTGAAATTATGAAAATTATATTTTCCTCTCGGCCTTAAAAATACAACAATGGCAAGTAACTGAATTGACCAAATGAATATCTCACTTTATCCATAAAAATATCTCACTTTAACAACAGCACCCGCAGTAAATTCTCTTTTGCAACTGGCCCAATGACGTCATTAATGGAATGCAACGCCGTATATCACCCCTCTTCACGCGACCCCACTCCAACCGTGACGTCATCACCATGCGATTCATTACAGCGAGTTTTTCTTTGAAATATTATTATACCAACTAAATTTTATAAATGAGGCATTAAAGTCAAGCGCCAACTCTTAAAATATTTATTACTAGCTGTTGCCCGCGACTTCGTACGCGTGGACTCGATGATACAAAATATTTTATACTCCCGCCGCAATCCAGCTATCATGTTCTCTTAGTCTACCATGTCGTAAGGAGGAGAGAGGAATGAAAAATCAAGGTCAATAGGCACTCTTTTTTACATAGGTTACTTTCACCTCGCCATCCGCCTCTTGTAAGAAAATTTCGCATGGCAGTGACACCGACTCCAAAACTAAATATTGTTGTATATCTTTTGTTAGTAAAAGTGAATACGTATTTTTTTTTAAATTTTAGGTTACTTTATTGAAGGCAGTTTTATTCCTTTGTAAAAAAATATTGGTAACTTTAGGTTTTAGTGTTCAGCTCAGACTCAAACCTCCCGACGCAAAAGAAGAATGTGGTTTAGCATCTATTTATTGTGTCACTAGCCTACTCAAAGGTCGGTTTGTAAGTAACTACTATCGTAAAGTTATTATTATTAGCTTATTAGTTATTATCATTTGCCTTAAAGTTTTCTGTTTTACACTTGATGATTTAATTAGAACAATAGTTTTATTCTGCGCAATGTGCAAAACCATCAGACATTTGTGTTGAAAACTGAAAAGTATTCATATTTTCTTATTTATATTTTATTCGTGTAATATTAAAAAGATGGGGACCTGCGGAATATCAATACAATAATGTTTATGTACACATTATTGTTTCATGCGTAAAAATCACTAAGTTTAAAAAAAAAATGCTTTTAGATATCATTAGCTACGAGTCATGTTTATTATATCACAAAAAAATTGTTTCAAGTTTCAACAAGATCAGAACCTTGTGCAATGATTAGGCTAACGTAAATAAGTTGTTTTAATGTATGTAACTAATTCAGCTCTAGATTTAGAAATACGTTTATTTTCTCAATTTCGTGCAGGACCGCCTTAAATACTGAACATATATCTTACGATAAACACTGTCACGCGTACACGTACTACAATATTGACCGAACTTGAACCGACTACCTTCTCGAACACACATAAGGGCGACCACACGCCTCTTTTCACAAATACGGACGGGGCTTGATACAGCACCGTTTTAACTCATCAAAAGTTTCAAAACCTCTAGGTGCAATATAGGGGCATAATCAGTAACGAGGGAGATCGGCCGATACCGTACCGAACCGATTGCGACACGACGAGTTCACACGGGTTCATTTGAGGCGTGCGATATCGCCGGCCTTGGCCCCGGTGCGGGTAAACAAAAGATTGCGAAATCTGGCGAAAGTGCGCCGGCAGTCTTGCAGCAGCACGTCTTGAACTAGGGCTCTATCTTTAGAATTGCATTTTTTCAATAGTTAGACGCTTGAAATATTCACAGAATATTAGGTTGTATTCACTCGGTTGTATAAATTTTTATAACTTTAAAATTTAAATATAATATTAAAAATATTTAAGGGGGCTCCCATATACGGACGTAATTTTTTGCTGTTTTTTTGCTTGATATTAATAATGGCAACAGACAGACACTTGAAAAATTCACAGAATATTAAGTAGAATATTCACTTCGAAAACAAATAAGAATATTAAGTAGTATATTCACTTCGAAAACAAATAATTAAATTAAAATTAAAAATAGATTTAATAAGGGGTCTCCCATATTTAAGTCATAATATGTATAGTGTCTAATGTTGTATAAATTATGGTACGGAACCCTTCGTGCGCGAGTCCGACTCGCACTTGGCCGTTTTTTATCAATGATTATTTGTCTACCTAGGTAGGTAGGTATAAAAATACCAAAATAAGATCAAAAGTGACGTTACCTACTTGGGTATTTTTTTTCTTAAAATATTAAAAGATATTCGAATATCTGACAACCCTGATGGAGTCGCCATATTAGTTTAAAGTTTTAAACTGTGTTCGTAAACTTTAAAAACTATTTTGCATACAAAAGCATATTTTCAACAAAAGCTATTTGGTATGTACCTATGTAATTTATTTCGTGTGGCCTGAACCTTCACGTTCAGCTACTAAATAACTAAGTACTGTTATCAACCAGTTAAAAGTTTCTGTCTGTGTATTCTGGCAAACATTATACTTACTCTGGAATATGTTTACTAACTGTAACAAGTTCCATTACTTTATTCTCTAACAAAAGTAAGTTTTTATTTTACGTTGAATATCAAAAAGAAATGTTAAACATTATATCACTCACCCACGATAGCTTAGCTCGACTTTTGTAATCGAAATCGGATGGCCTTTCTACCTTTACGATAATCATTTACTTGTTACGATTGAAATTATTAGTTTTAAGGGTTCCGTACACAAAGGGTAAAAACGGGACCCTATTACTAAGGTAATAGGAAAACTTTTTACAGTTTCATGAAACTGAAACATTGTGTAATACCAACACAATGTTTTTATATCGTATGAGGAAACCTACGAAAACATTAGAAATTAGTAATGTTCAATATTTATTTTATAATATTTATTGTTATATTAAATTTTGTTATTTGCTAATACAAATGGTATATTTCTGTGTAATTAACTATATATACAACTTATTAATAAAAATTAAGATAAATTACTTAATACAACACAAAAACAAAAATTATAAAAAGGGTCCTTGTGGTAAGGTTCCTAGGATGCTGGCAGCATTACCGCGCTGGATAGCGATGCTTATACGCTGAGCAAGGTAGCTGCCAGCTCTTAGGTCACCACTGATGTCAACTAGCCTCTTGGAAATCTCTTTGAAAAAAGAGATAGCGTTGGAACCCCACGAACTCAGTGTTTCGACTCCAAACGGTACAAAGTGGTACCGGGAGTCGATCTGCCTGTACTTGTTCTTTTTAAAGTTTTCGGCACCCCTCGCAGCCAAACCAGCATCACGGCTTGTCCCGGGCAGATGAGAGGCTGCAAGTGTGTCGACACAGGTAGCGTCCCACACAAGAGCCCGACCCATCCGCCAAGGAACAAGTGACATCCCGTCTGGTCTCTTGCCATCATCACGCGCGATACCGTTCGGCTCGAGTAAAGCCGGCACGTTGATAGAGGCAAGAGATCGACGGATGATGTCGTTGATGCTGGCATGACGCGAAAATTAAATGTTCAATTAAATTGCAAATAAGTCATTCTAAGTCTAATATATAGATATTTTCTTTATCATTCGCAGATTATAACTTTGCTTAAAAACACAAAATAACAGTTGGGCTTTTTTAAACTTATATAAGTTTAAATACATTCTTAAACTTTAAAACTACGTATGGAACCAATTTCATTAAAATGGTGACATATCTAACATAATGTAATCCGAAGCTTTTATCATATCCAAAGTACCTAAACAAAGGGTAAAAATACCTTTGTATTTACCATTCATGCCATTTTGTTCTTCTCCAAAAGCATTAAATTAAAACTGATCAGCAATAACATTCCTAATTACTGTGATATGGTATTTTCCACAACCTCTAAATCATGGTCTAGTCAGAACAGTTTAGAAGTTGTAAATACTGCATTTAATTATTATTCTCATAATTACACTAAGCAATAAAGCTTTTAGTACTATTAGCAAAGTAGTCTGACTCTTAATGGTGAAAATAATGGTTAAAGTAATGATTATTATGCTGGGAAATCAGTACTAAATCTTGCTTAACTTAAACATAATATTGCTTTAACCTGTAACTTTCTCAACGAACTCGTTTTGTATTTTCAAGTAATTCTGTGCAACAGCCATTGTAAATACAGTTTTCTTAATTGGTAGGTTCTTGAAAGTTATCTTGATTATTGCAAAAAGTATTGGAATACCATTAAAATGAGTAGTTCCAAAAATTCTTTACGTAATGTCAAGAGACAACGCACAAGATGCAACCACAGATGTTATAATATGCAACTGTAATTTGATATTATCAGCAGAAAATAAATTAAGTATCCAATTAAAGTAAAATTAGAATCCAATATAAGTAAAATGCTATAACAGCAAGAATTGTTGCTCGTCATCTGGACCCCCGACATAATACAGGGCCCTTCTAAGCCAAGCTACGCCACTTTAGGAAGTTTGCCTAACGTCCTGTGTAAATACTTTTTGCCGAAAAGAAGTAATATTTCCGTCAAGCCAAAAAAAGTTGAAAATTGGCAAAAAATAACAGAATGATGTTCTCGACCTCTTTTATTTTAAAATTCACCTCTACGCGAATTGCGAAAATTCAAAATGGCGTTGATAACTAACCATGTTTCCCCGATGTGTGACTCCGCAAATTGCTGCTGAGGCCGTTTACGTGAGAACTTCCTGGTTACAATTGCGTGGGTCATCATGACATAGTATTCATAATGTTGCCCTGAATACGATAATGGCAGGTCTGAAAGTTACGTTTAAATTTTTTTTGGAATTGAAAGACCATAAATAAATATTTCTGGACTTCAAAATTCAAAATTTAGCTCTAGTTTTAATATATTGCACCTGAGATTATTCAATATCTTATTACCTAGTACATAAATCGTTACGCATTTTGTATTTTTATTGCAGGAATTCATGTTCATCAACTTTGGAATGTTTGCATGTAGCAACTAAATTCTAGAGTACGAATTTTTTTTTTGTACAAAATATTACAGTAAGGTAGTTCTTTTAAACCATTTACGCTCATACCTTAGATATAAACACATTTTTCTAAAACTAGAAGGCTGCAAAATATAAAAGAAGACCACAACGTCACTAAGATACGGGGTTTCTAACTTAAATACGGTCAGCCAGGTACTTCATTACTAGCCGAGTGCTAACAAGATTTTACACTAATTGTATTTACAATATTTAATACATTAATTTTTTTCACCCTAGGCAAAAAAATATTAAATACTGGACATTACATACATTCCTCTGATCCCAAAAAAAGTAACTAAAGCACTTGTGTTATGAAAATCAGATACAATAGTAGTATCACAACACCCAATATTAGTTACAATCAAATATGTGTTAAAATAAAATTGGCAATGTTCTTACTTCATACATCATATTTTAGGCTGTATAACCTACTTAATTAATAACAATTACAAGATGTAGCGAAATAGTGTAGGGAAGCTTCTTACATTACTGTAGTAGCGTACCAAGACCAAAATTATGCAATTTGTATATTCCGCATGTTCAGTAACGAAACTAATGCTCAATCAAAGTCGTACTTTGTTTTTGGGAATCCAGCCGTGAAATTGGCTCCGTTTAGTAATAGTGTGTAGTGTAGCATAACTTAGCCTTTATACTTAGACTTATGTCCATCCCCCTAGACAGTGGCAGAACCTACTACGGCCATTGAGTAGATAGAAACTCAATGACTACGGCGGACTAGGACGTACGTCCGTACGGTATTGATCCGATGTATTTGTTAATACAAACGGACAGCAAGAATAAAGATAAATATAATAAAATAAGTATGTCTATCCGTTATCACGCTTAGTTTGGGGCTAGGTAATTGGTGTGTTTGTTGAAACAATTAATTTGTTTGTTTAAATTACCAATTGGTAGGTGGTTTCTCTTTAGGTTGAAGAAGGTTTATCTAGTAGCTTAGTAAATTGCAGATCTAGATCAAAATTAATTAAAAAATATTATGTTTACTTTCGGAAAACCTGAAGATTTCTCAATTTTTTAGAAATTTTATTTGTAACCTAATTCGTTTTATCAGTAACGAACGACTGGGAGATGAATATTTATAGCAAATGAAACCCAACACGATAACAAAATAATGATGTAAAGCCCAAACTTTGAAACTCAACACCAGCGATGGAAAATTAAAAAACTTTTACCTCGATAACAATCCCGAATGTCGGCGAAATGGCGTTTGGTATTATAACAATTAGGTCGTGGGGCAGGTCGCGCTGTGACCCACCCGGGATCTGGGACGGCCGCACTCGCGTGCCCTACTTAGCCCGGGGCGCGGGCACAGCACTAGCACTTGTCAACGCTATTGTACAGTCGGAAGCACGTTACCCATGTCAATTACGAAACAGCTTTGACGACCGTCTTGGTGTAGTACCGCACCCCGGACTATTAACCAGACGGCTGCGGGTTCGAATCCTGCAAGGGGCAAATCAATTTAATAAATAAATTGTTTCAAAAAACACACCAATTGCCTAGCCCCAAATTAAGCGTAAGCTTGTGCTATGGCGACTAGGATGAAAGTCATGAATGTTTATATATATAAATATGTCTATCCGTTATCCTAGTTACCATAGCAAAGCTCACGCTTAGGTTGCTCACGGTTGGCCTAGCCCCAAACGTGAGCAACAATAAGTGTGAGCGTTTAATTGGTGAGTTTGTTAGAACAATCTATTATAGCTTTTATTACGCAGGTAATAGAGGCGGTCTCAAGGACAAAGTGGGTTAGTCTGACGTGCGGCCCGTGTGTGTACGTCGTTTAATTAAGACTTACGGACTCAGCACCTGTTTCAAGTTTTGGGCGCGTGGGTTTCTCAAGTGAGATTTATTATCTAGGAGGGTGTAAGGTTTATAGCAAAAGGTGATGAATTTTACGTGATAATAAAGTTTGACGAAGCTCTCACTGATGACTCATCCATGATTGTAATCTTTCTAAGGAACTACTACCGTCCATTAATAAATATACTATGTAATTATTTTTATAATTTAGCATTTTTTGCAAGTATGCACAATGCACATATTATCTATTGTCTTGTATTGTATTTGTAGCAAGACTGCCTCGTTGGTCTAGTGGTCAGCACGCTGGGTATTATCCACGAGGTCCCGGGTTCGAATCCCGGGTCGGGCCGAGAGTGTTTGGGTTTTTCTGTCTTGAAAATAACTCAGACACAGCTCCGAAGTCAGATAGATTGTAGTGTTAACACCCCCGTGCCTCGGAAAGCACGTTAAGCCGTTAGTCCTGCGCCTGATCTCTCTACCATCATAACGGACTGCCCTCTCACCGAATTATGAGAGTGAAGGAACAGAGGGTGCACCTGTATATTGCGCACACACTTGTGCACTATAATATGTCCTGCGCAGTTGGCTATCTCTGTTGAGATAGGCCGCCGTAGTCGAAATCGGCTAGGAGGACATTATTATTATTATTTGTAGCAAGAACATTCTATGTATTGCCTTACGATGAATGGGTAGACGAACAATATTTTTGTGGTTAGGAAAGTAAGTTCAAGAATACTGCAAGTTTTTTTGAATTTTATTTGTCATAAAAGGTATATGTTTCAAACAGCATTTTAACTTTTTTTGTTTATCCAACGAATTGTACCAGCAGCACCTGCTTTCATTCGTAGCATGATGCCCTGAAGCAAAATGTGCAAGTTCTGTTAGAGATAATAATTTCTAGTCACGTTTGTTGTCATTTTCATATCTACTATCATGATATATACATTTCCCACTTTCTCTTTCAACTGCATATATTCAAACAAGTTTCCGAGTTATTTTTTTGTTAAAAAGACAATATTAGTTTCATGAAATCGCTTTGTTATGCTATTTTTTTCAGTTAGGCGTCGTGTTGGTTATGGCACGTGGTACTAAAGAAGTTTTGATCATTATTGGGCTAGATGACTAAATACATTACCCCTTCCTACGCAGTCGGGTAAAAATAACATTAAACAAAGATCACTTCCTTATTGTAGGAAGACATTCCGTTTTCCCGTACGTTAATATCGATCTTTTGTCCTGGAAAAAATCGGGTCACGCCACTACTTACTTTGGTCATTCTCACCCATCGTCAAGTACATAGTTAAACACATTGAACTCTATTGATTTACCACTAAACTGTGTTCTATAGGCCACATTACAGGCTGACACGTTCCGGGCCGTCCCGGGTCAGTATGCCGTCGCCATGGCAACCACCAAACCGGGTCAAAGCCCGGTTCCACAGGTGGCTCGAAATAACTCACAGATATTTCTGAAGGAAACCTGAAAATATAACGGTTATGTAACAAAAGAACGGCTTAAACGAGTTCAAAGAATACTTATCAGAAAAGAGATGCCTCAGATTAAGTAAAAATACGTGGAAGTTAGCTGACTTCCACGTATTTTTAGAGATGAATTTATAATTATGCACAACACTTTTTTTAGGGTTCCGGACCTCAAAAAAGGAACCCTTATTGTCACTTGGTTGTCCGTCTGTCTGATCATCCGTCTGTCAAAACCCCTTTTTTCACGAACACGTGAACGTATCACTTCAAAATTAACATCAAATACTTTTGACTGCAGTCCCTTAAAGATAACGACCATTTTAGCCGTATTTTATTTTAACATTTCGCTGGGGAATCAAAACCAATAAGGTACTTCATGAAATTTTGCAAGAAGGAAGGTCTTATTTATTTAAAAGTACACAAAAAATTACAGACACATTTTACGTTTTTTTACTAGTAGTACTGGCCAGTCCAGACCGGTAACCGCGACCACTGGAGAAGTTTGGGGGAGGCCTTTGCCCAGCAGTGGGACAATAACGGCTAAGTAAAAACTAGTAAACGTCTCTTTTGCGTCTACGAAACACCTTTTTACTTAAAACAGACAATATTATTGAACAACACAGAAATCCAAAATTAGCATAGGTACACGACCTGCGTAGTAGTCTTACAGCACAAGTAAAGGAAAAAGTCTGAAAACCAGATATTGGTGGTTACATTGTAGAAAAAAGTCTTTGTTTGTAACTATTATTAATACTGTGTTTATAATTATTTTTATAACTTAAGCAATTATTTTTCAAGTTTTTACGAAATCAAATTGAATTTCGCTCACAAAAATTATTTGACTGTGTCATCCGGTGGGACTCGAACCCACGTCCCTTCGCTATCCGGGCGAATGCTCTTACCAACTGAGCTACGGAGGACGTTAGTCTGTAACTAGTCACTGAGTTACGGATGACACAGTCGATTATTTTTGTGAGTGAAATTCAATTTGATTTCGTTAAAACTTGCAAAATAATTGCTTAAGTTACAAGAATAATTATAAGTTAAGCTGATTTCATCTTAACTGATAGTTAAATATTTGTAAAAATATTTCCATCGGATACATGCGGGTACATTCCCCAAGTATTGATGAAATCGAACGCCGGCTCACTGGCGTAGCAAGCACTTAAAAAAATTGTCGACTGACTAACGTCCTCCGTAGCTCAGTTATGATATATATATGTGATAGCGAAGGGACGTGGATTCGAGTCCCACCGGATGACACAGTCGATTAGTTTTTGTGAGCGAAATTCAATTTGATTTCGTAAAGACTGTGTTTGTACAGACCCCTTACTTCGCGAGTTTGACTCGCATTTGCCCGGCTTTTTTTTTCATTCTGGGCATAAAACTCAACCTACAGAAAAATATTTGAAAATCGCGGATTCAGTAGCGGATTTTCTTATTTCCACATTTCACAGACTGTTCTCAGGAATCATACCTATATCGAATATCAGATACAACGTTAATCTTGCAAACCAAATATAACAATAATAATAATCCTCCTAGCCGAATTTCGACTACGGTGGCCTATCTCAATAGAGATTAGCCAACTGCGCGGGACATATTATAGTGCACAAGTGTTTGCGCAATACACAGGTGCACTCTCTGTTCCTTCACTCTCATAATTCGGTGAGACGGCAGTCCGACATGCGACCGTAGAGAGATCAGGCGCAGGACCAACGGCTTAACGTGCTTTCCGAGGCACGGGGGTGTTAACACCACCAACTTCCTGACTCCGGAGCTGTGTCTAAGTGATTTCAAGACAGAAAAACCCAAACACTCTCGGCCCGACCCGGGATTCGAACCCGGGACCTCGTGGATAGTACCCAGCGTGCTGACCACTAGACCAACGAGGCAGTCAAAGCGTTATCCCGGTTGTGGTGTTCTGAAACCAAATATAAACATGTTATATGTCAGTTTACTTACACACACACACACACACATATTGTACTATTAACTAGTCATTAAATGGTTGCTTATTTACGTACCTACCTGATAAATTTATCTATAATCTAAGATAGCCGTAAGGGAAGTTGCGAGTCATACCCAATACAAGTGTCTTAGACAACTTACTGGGTAGACTCGGCCACATTTTGTAACAAAGGTTACAGAAATAAATGATTTTTTATTTATTTGATTTTCTTTGCTTTACTTTGCTCGTATAGTTTGCGAAAATGATTCAGTATTTATGTCACTCGTATTATGTCCTTTGTACTCCTGTGTGAATTGTAATCCTTTGATATGCCGTACCTACAATTATTGCCCATCAACTTTTCATTGTCAATTACAACATCGCCGATCTGATCTCGCATTGCGTCAGCTTCAATGTGCCTGTAATTAGGCTGTTTCTGTGTGACTCACGTTAGTTTGAAAGCTCTTATTGCTTTCCTGAATACTATAACTATTGCAATTTAAAATCAATAGAGCCTGCGGCACTAGCCTTGGCATGACAGATAAACAACACATCTTTTGAGAAAAAAAAGTGCAACTGCGTCTATTTTTTTTTATATGATATTTCTTGTAATAATAATATTCTTAATGTATGTTGTCAATTTACTTAGACTTTTAACTATAAAACATTACATAATCATCATTAAAATTATTATGTTGTGTCGCATATACTATCTAGTTCGATAATAATAGCCTCTTACAAATATATCAGCGTAACGCAGAAAGGTAAATTGAATTTACGAAAGTCAGGATCAGCAGCAGACTAATGTAGCTATCAAACACTAAACTATACTCCGCCAGATGTTCTATTCTAGCACATTTGCAGTAACGAGTGCGCAGCCTTCAATTTGACTGGCGTATTACTTCCGGCCGTAAAGAATACTACTGCCTTCGCCACAACTGCTTATTAGGGGCAGTAATTCTACTTAATAAACCAAGCCTAGCCTCCATTAGACGGTAGATTAGTAATCTATCAAAGGTATTTAGAGAGATCTTGAAGCAGTCTCCAGCCTGATTGGCAATCTAATGGTAAAATATGTTATGATGAGTTATTTAGAAAAGTACTCAACTGAAATGACGTCTAAATGATGGGTGTGCAGAACAGTTCTGTGCAAGTCTTTATCATAAAAATAAAAAGCTTACAGTGAAGGTATAAAATTCAGTAAGGTGGAGTATGATTATATAGACGTTCCGCGTTTTAAGGAATTTAGGATCTTTATTAAAAGTTCACTGCTATCACAGGTATTAGTTTCTTACGTTTACGCTAATAGTCGAACTCAAGATACAAGAAAATACAAGTTTACGTGTTTTAAATAAAATCTAAATCGCGAAGTAATCCGTAAAACTTACTTTTTATAATGAATGCTTTTACCTGTTTAGTACTTCAAAAATACCTACTCAAGATATTGTTTTGTGTTTTCCTTAACAATATTCCTGAGGTATGTCAATATGGAATAGCTGTGGAATTGTTTCTAAAACAGTTGCATTTATTAGCTAATATATCACGTAAGAATATGGAATATTTTTATTACATTATGGATCCGGGACACTGCTGAATATTATATCAAGGTACCTACTTACTTTATCACAGCTAAGTTTTACGCAATGTACAAGGCTTGATCCTAATTAAATTCCGATAGCAGATCGCATCCAACTGCATACATAAGGAATAAGATAAACGGTAAATAGTGCTGCACTACTTAATGAAATCGATTCAAAAGTTCTATAGAATCGATGTTGTCAATGGCAAAGAATTCGACTATGTAGATGCACAGCAATGATGCAAGAATAAATGTACAAACGTGGGAAATTTGCTGTATATTGCAGTGTAGTGCAGGTAATTAAGAGTTCTCATCAAAAATATTTTAATGTTTTTTTTTTATTCAATATTATGTCAGACATATTTACCAGAGTCTATCGTATGTTATAATATACATAATATTTTTAGATAAAACAGTGTTATTGTGTGATATGTGTTATGGTATAACTTTCATGGTATAAGCATAATCAAACTTGACTGTCTGGACATTTGTGCGAATGTGCATGATAATAAAAGTATCGAGCTATAACATTTTTATCGAGAGATGACCGGAAAAGTATCGATGTCCCAGCAGCTGCTCATCCGTATTCAAGGGCGGCCCGGCCGGCTCATTCGATACTGCACTGGAATGTTCTAGATGCACTGACGTAATCCGGCGATTAAAATATTTATTCACTGATTTTTCAGGTAATACTTACTTATGAGCAACTATGTAAATGTTTTTTTATCATTTTATTTATTTTTTATAGGCTCGTAGTATTTGGTGAATTGCAGGAGTGAATAACGTATCATGTAAAAACAAAACAAAAACGCTTAAAGTAATATTTTAGATAAACTTTATAATATAATAACCGACCAAGCTAACAAGACAAATATCAAACAACTATAGACAACTAATAAAACTAAAATACCGATGAAAATCAAAAAGCAATGGTGTTAAAATAAACTTAGCCATTTCATCTAAGTTGTAATAATGTTGCTTGTTAATTGCATTCGTCGTCGTGAGTCGTGTGACATTTGTCTAGTTGGCTTGGTCACGTAGTTTATTTATTTATTTATTCAGTACACTTACAGTACCGTCACCAAGAGTTTACGGCGGTTTTACTCGCTAGCGACGACTTAAAAAAAGTGTATGGAGAATTTTAGTTCTCCAAGTAACCGCTGTTCAATTTTCCATACACTTTTTTTACGTCGTCGCTAGCGAGTAAAACCGCCGTAAACTCATGGTAACGGTACAGGTCACAGTCAGTAAGTTACTAAATCTAAACTGTAACCTATTAATAGCGTACATAGTTTTCCAAATCAAAAAGTTCATAATCTACTCCAAAACATTATATACAATTCACACAATACAAAGAGAGAAACAAAGGGAAAAGCATAAAATAAAAATCATGGTCCCATGCGAATACTCAAAGCTTTATCAATGCTCTTCCAAAACGAGTTCAATTTTGGCTGAAAAATATCGAGTTCGGGATGAATCTCGCCCAATTCATTATAAAGTCTGCGCATTCGCACCAAGGGATTAAAAAACCAAGTGTTATTTTGTAGTACAACTAATATCATGTATATCTTACAAACAGCGTGTTAAACTGCTAAGTGCTAACAAATTTCGAAAATGTCACTAAAATTATGCTAAATACGCGTATTTCGCAAGTCGCAATTTGAAATGCAAATCTCAAGAGCACCGATCTACGAGTCGTATTAGTTCTCCAGTGTACAGTTTACTTCAAATATTCGTAGGTGAATACACTAAGAACGCTTTTTGACCTAACGAAATTAAATAGCACAAGAATTTAATTTAAAATACATTTTGTTCACTTTTATCTTTGATTGCCACAAGCAGTATACTCGTACCTACAAGAAAAGTTCTTACATTGTTTTTTGACCTGCTGGCTTTGGGCTTCACAAGACACGTAACAAAGGTAGGTAGCGTACTGGCAATGGTAGAACTAATAGTAACTAAACTAACTAAAAGGACTTTAAGTAAAGCCATGGTATATTAATGCGCTAACGAACGTCATTAGTTTTACTTCAAATACAGAAAGTTAAAAAAAGTACGATCCTTTGAAAAGTTAGTTCAGAAACGACTTTAGAATACAGGAAAAATAAACATTATGATATGAACAACAAAATTTTATGAAAGGCTCGTGCTTTTTTAAAAACAACTTGTTTTTTCGTTACTATATTACATGATTGCTACCGTGCGTCTTATTGGTTTGGAGTGCCGAAGTATTCGATACTCTATGAATATATTGCTGGTGATGTTATAGATATAGGCAACAAACAATTTTTACTGTTATATCGTGTTGATCCTTACTGTACCGGGTTTAACTACCCATAAAATAAAGAGGACTACTAACGACCGCGTTAGATCGAGGCCATTCTAATTTAAAGGGCAAGAGGAACCTTGGAAATATATTCACCGGCGAGGCTTTACATTTCGGAATATTTATTAGAGTTATTTTATTACATGCAGTTAAAATTTTCTGAAATATGATTTAGCTCACATCAAATGAAAAGTACCTTCGTAGCCAATGCTGTTTTTTAAAAATCTCCTTAGGTTTTAGGTCTAAATAACACGATCCCTTCAAACTCCAAAGCAAACAAAGTTGACGCAACAAAAACTTTTTTTTACAAAAAAAAAATACACAGACACTTCGAGATACGAATCATAAAGAAAAGAGTTAGTAGGCTGCTTGGCTGCTACTAGTCAGACATGATCCATCCTCGACCCTACATCGTTGCTACATCGAATGTGAGAATGAGGCCAAATGTCTTCATATTACTGAAAAAAATGTTTTCGACGAAAAAATATATAAGTGATATTTAAGTTAGAACTATTACCAACTGGAGAGGTGCTTGTGGCGCAGTGGTGGCAGCGCTTTCGTAGTGATACCAAAGTTAAGCAACCCACGGCGCGGTCGTGATTAGATGGGTGACCATTTCGACCATTTAAGTGACGTCCATGACAAGCGTCTCCGTGCTTCGGAAGGCACGTTAAGCAGTTGTTCCCGGCTAATATCTGTGGTATTAATCGTTAAGCCTAGTCAGAGGCCCTAAGGCGGCGTGATAACTTCTGACTAAGGTTTATCACTTGCCTTACATACACCCCTCCACCAATCCGCACTGAGCCTGCGTGGTGAAGTATGGCTCGTACCTCCTCATAGTTGAGGTGTGGCTTTTTCCCAGCAGTGGGATCAAATAGGCTGACTTTACTTTATTACCAACTATGTATTAAGTATCTGTTTTGTGCAATTACGCTCGTTTCTACTCAAGCTTCAGGTGTTATCCCAGAAATGATCATAAAATATGTGCTACCCAGAAATGTTAGTTTATTAAAACTAATCCGAAAACCGAGTCTTACCTGGTTATACGAGAACAATTAGCTCAATTACTTATTCTAACTCGGATAACTTGGAAACTTAATTTCCACTCTAGCTGGGGACTCTTGAGACTTCAAGACTTGAAACTCCTCATAGATTCAATAAAAACTAATGCTGATCTCTCTCAAGACTTTTAATAGATTAGATATTCATTTCAATTCAAGTTTCATTAGTTTTAATAAAGTTGAAAATTTATTTAAAGTTGTTTCTCATGATTTTTTTGTTTAAAAGTAATAGGTAACTAGTCTAAATAGATAAACATTGCAATTCCGAAGCAATGACGGACATACAAACTGTCATATTTACGTTATTTTGAAAGCTAGTTGGATTGAATGCATTCCTGCAAGTTCTTATACCTTTTGCAATTGAAATGCAACCGAGTTAGGCAGTGGCCTACAGGCCACTACTCAAAGCTGCTTTCTCCAAATCCGTTAACCAAACGTTGATGAGGTGTGTGCGCGCACGCCTGATAAGGCTTCTGAATTAAATTGGATTGTATTCGATGGCATTCCTGCAGTGCTATTCTTGAAGCGCAAACATCGCAACAGTCTTGATTACAGCTCCTGTAACATCGATGAAGACACGATTGGCTTGCTTGACGTCGTTGCAGCTGACATGCTTGCTAATGGACTCAACATAAAGGATGCAGAATACCATCCGAAGTGGAGGCATAAGAGTAGGAAAATAGGACCCCGGTTTTCGAAAGGACGCAACCGGGACCACGCTAGGTTGATGATGTCGGTTTGGAAGGCAATCATATAAGCTAGGAATTTATATTAATATAGTAAATGGACGCATGCACAAATATTATCTCATAAAATGTTAAGTTTGCTAACCAGAATCCACTTTACTTTTGTAGTCACCAACTCCGGCCATATTTTGTGTCGTTTAACAAAATACACAAAGTAAACGCTGGACAGTAATATACATATAGCAAGTACAAAGCCAATGAAAAGTATAGTCTGTGGGACTCCAAATACAGTACTGAATTTATCTGTCGCCAGCAAATTCTTGGTACCCGGGAGCCATTTTTAAAGTCCTTGCGAGTTACGATAGGTACCTGGTCCTTTGTTCGCTTGCAGACTGTGCGCTTGGGATCTGACCACTTATATTCTGCGCTTAATATAGGGTTACTGTAGTGAAAACTTGGTATATAGGTACTATCCAAACATAACATTTTATAGCACTTACGAGTTAGGACTTTGCATTTGCATATTGCATTGCATGCACATTTGAATCTTTATAACTAGTTCGGGTATTTCAATTTTAATCGCGATAGTTTTTTGGTTTGATTTGTCTTAAAAAATCTGCAGTTATTGTTGCCCTTATGTACATTATCATTGAATTCTCTTATTTTACAATTCGATTTTTTTTAAGAGTATGTATTAGTATTGATCAATTGTCTTTGAACTATTCAACTACCATTTTATTGCTATTTCATTATTTTCATTAGCAGAATCGAAGGCCAAGACATCATCTGACTTTAATTGTGTCTTACCTTTAACGGCATTACTGATTTAGTTTTCAATAAGTCATTAATTGCTTCAAAGCACTCAACCACAAATAATGTCTTCAAGCGAGAACAATTCAGAACCTGAATTAATTTAACAATGGATAGTAGATATTAATAAATAGACAGCCCTGTACACGTTGTTGGGAATCAATTCTGATGCCTTTGGGAGCCGTTGAGCTGCGCTTACTGATCCGAGGAGAGCACTATTGTTCTGCCAGCTCCTCTATATTCTGTAGTCTACCTACGTTGACTGTTAAGTTATAGAGCTTAACGATACGTAGTACGTCAGGGGACTTTGCGTAAATAGAATATACTAACACTTTATTGTACACCACACGGTAGAAAATTATAAAATTTTAGTAAGCGGTACAAAATAGGCAGTCTTATTGCTAAAAAATGTTGTGACTTTGATCCCCTCTGTACCACTAAGTTTGTACCCAAACTTAAGTACAGTCTTTTTCGAAGATTTCGCTGCCAACGGTGAAGGAAAACATCGTAAGAAAACCTGCACACTAGTTGGCTAGTGCGTGAAATGGAGAAGGCAATGGCAAAACACTGCATTAAAAATTGCCAAGAAAGTTGTTGTGTGTTTCATTCCACATAAAGACCCTCAGTCACAAGGTATACGAATATGAAGAAGAATGCTAAAAGCAATTTCGTCCTTACAAATTTCAGGTACAGGACAGTCTAAATTTTTAATAGAGATTATAAGTTCTAACTATAAATAATAAAATAGTAACTAACAATACTGAAATACGAGGAAGGAAAGCCAAGGCTCCATTGCACCATGCTACTATATGAACGATATGCCAACATGCTACTAGTTAAATACAATTTATTTTTACTAGAAAGCAAGGAGCACGGCTGTTAAGTTCTGAATTTAAATAATAATAAATTGTTTCAACAAACACACCAATTACCTAGCCCCAAACTAAGCGTGAGCTTGTGCTATGGTGACTAGGTGAATGAATGCAAAGATAGGTAACAAAAAAATGAAAATACTGAATTACTCTGGTTAGCATTTGATGACATAGTATTTACAGTGCATTATCCTGGTTACTATTTATTAATTACCATTTACGATTGGATAACGATCGACTTTATTCCCATTAGTCCATAAAATATCAATACATCCTGTTATTTTTCTTCTCAATAGCGAAATATTGTTTAATCTTACGTTGTTTGAACAACTGGGCATTATAAATACAGTACAAAATACAAAGCTAATGAGAATCATTAACAAGAATTGTGATAAATCTTTAGGTAAGTATAACTCTTTCTTCGATCACAAACACGAGGTCATTGACCGCTTAACAAACATACCGGCTCATACAAATATGTATGATACCTAATTCATCTCGCTCATTAAGTATTGATTCTGCTAATATTTGCTACACACATGTACAAAGTAGCTAAACCAACTTGTCGATTGATTTGTACGGCTCAAAGTCAATATAGGTATTACAAATATACAGTAAAATAAAAGTTCAGCGTTGTATGATGATCGCAACCTTACCCTACATTAGTCTAAGCTGACCTGATTGTAATATGGCTCAATAAAGATTTATTTATTTATTTATATAGCTCTTTTTATACCTATTTTTTGAATTAAATTTGAGATTTGTATGAACAAACTTTAGAAAAATTCTACATATTCATAAGCACAAACTATTTTTAATATTTATTAAAAATATATATAAACGGATTTTGATGCAAAAGCAAACCAAAAACAAAGTAGGTTTATGATAAAAATATACCTAGTTTAAGTATATATACCGACGACACATTGAAATAGGTACTTTAAATTCATCATATCAGCCTATTGCAGTCCACTGCTGGACATATGCCTCTCCAAGACGGCGCCAACTTTCACGATCCTCCGCTTCTCGCATCCAGCCACCACCGGCCGACCTTTCTCAGGTCATCGGTCCACCTAGCAGGGGGGCGTCCAACACTACGTTTCCCGAGACGTGGTCTACATTCGAGAACCTTCCTACTTCAACGCCCGTCGGTTCTGCGACAGACATGACCAGCTTACTGCTACTTCAGCTTACTGCACTTATGAACGATATCTATGACTTTCGTCTATTGGCGGATGTTACTTTCAATTACTTTTTTATATAATGCAATAGTAATACGGTATTTTAAAATCTAAAAGATACAAAAATATCCAATATTAATTCAGAAGTTCCAGAGGTTATTCGTGTAAACATACTAACGAATTTTAACTCTTTATTCGTATAGATACGAGTAGGTCATGGTAATGTTACGTTTTTACAGCACTGATAAATACTTTTCTTGTTTCAGGTAAGGATCAACCAACATTTCTAAATGGAAAAAATCAGGATGTAAGGTATTTTCTAACAGCTTGCTACTCTTGTGTAAGAGTACTGTACAACGATACCTAAATTATTAACAGTTTAGAATTCAGAGGCACTTCAACAGTTAGCCCTAAAGCCAAAGAAACCCGCCCATCGGCGTTCGTGTGTTTCATTTGTGCGGTTTGTGCCTAAAAACATTTTATGTGTAATGTTCATAATAAAATATTTTATTTCTTTCTTTCTGTATACAGGGTTGTCATAATAAATGACTGCGCAAAGAACGCGCAGTGAAATCGCATAGAAAGTGTCGCGGTTAGCCGCGGCACGCCCTCTTATTTAAACTAGGCATCTGCTAACTCCTTATTACTTTCCAATTTAAATTGCACCCCGTATCATCTTGCTAGCTTTGTGCAATTAGGGTTTTGTAACTTACGATCGGTTAATTTAACTTTTAGATTCCTCCGTGTCTAGAATTCTTCGAAGAGTAAACACAAACAGATGAAAATTATGAAATTGAAGTGCTGAAGTATAATAACATACGACTTTTACTGTCTGGTGTCCTGAAGTAACGTACAAGAAGGTGGACGTATTAAAATATTGATAAAAATATATAAAATATATAAATATTTCCCTTCAGATCTTAAAATTCAAAGGAGTTGGGACCAAATTTCTTGTGAGTCTATTTTGAAAAGTCTTATTGACAGTAGCACTGACAACGCGGATCTAGCCAGACTAAAAGCAGTTTCCACCAAGGAAGCAGGATACTGGCTTCAGGCCTATCCTTCGGCCAACGTGGGAACCCTTTTGGACTCAGAAACTCTACGAGTCGCGATAGGTCTGCGTGTTGGTGCTGAGGTTTGCCTTCCACACAGATGTCCTTGTGGTTCTGATGTCGGCTCGTTGGGACATCACGGACTCTCCTGTATTAAAAGTGCAGGCCGCTTTTCGCGTCATGCCAGCATCAACGACATCATCCGTCGATCTCTTGCCCCTATCAACGTGCCGGCTTTACTGGAGCCGAACGGTATCCCGCGTGATGATGGCAAGAGACCAGACGGGATGTCACTTGTTCCTTGGCGGATGGGTCGGGCTCTTGTGTGGGACGCTACCTGTGTCGACACACTTGCAGCCTCTCATCTGCCCGGGACAAGCCGTGATGCTGGTTTGGCTGCGAAAGGTGCCGAAAACTTTAAAAATAACAAGTACAGGCAGATCGACTCCCGGTACCACTTTGTACCGTTTGGAGTCGAAACACTGGGTTCGTGGGGTCCCAACGCTATCTCTTTTTTCAAAGAGATTTCCAAGAGGCTAGTTGACATCAGTGGTGATCTAAGAGCTGGCAGCTACCTTGCTCAGCGTATAAGCATCGCTATCCAGCGCGGTAATGCTGCCAGCATCCTAGGAACCTTACCACAAGGACCCTTTTTATAATTTTTGTTTTTGTGTTGTATTAAGTAATTTAAATATTGATTATCTTAGAAATTAATAATTTATTAATAATCCCACGCAACATTTCACTCTTAAATAAAAAATAAGAGCTTTTAGTCTGTTTTATTAATGCCGCTTTCTTTAAGAAACGCCGCGCGTCATTTATTAGTCCTTTTATTTGTTTAATAATGTTTTGGTATCCTAGGAATTCCATCTTCTTACATTATTGTGCTTCTTACTTGTATGTACATATATGAAATTGACTAATTGCACCGATCCTCGCTCCAGTGCTTCTAAGGCGCGGTCTACACAATGGATTCGACTCGCCCTCCATTGTGCACTGACCTTTGCTTGCATTTTGACTGCCAATATCATCGTCACACAAATCTGCACTTAGGCACCAAGAGGGGATAAAGAAGCAATTTTGAACTGTGCCTCATCGGTCTCGTGTCTTAAATAACTTCATGTCACGCTACGTTTGACAGATATATTTATTGTGTGGATGTTATGAATGTTAAAGCATAGTTTTTGACGACCAGCAATTACGGTTACAGTTCCAAAGCAATGACATATATTTAATTCAGTCAACTCATACTCGTACAAATGTCATTTTCTCACTATTTCTAGCAATCATTGCATGGCAAACAAAGATGTTACATATGTAGATACATAGTTTTAATGTTATGGCTGACTGTATTGCAGGCTAGCATTGTAGGCAAACCTCAGTGGTTTTTAGCAATGCAACTATCTTTTATTTTTACTGTATTTTATTTTTATTAATAACTAGTGGTTCCCCGCGACTTCGCTTGCAAGAGTTGAATTTTCCATATAAACTTTCATCCCCCATTTCCCCCTCTTAATGTTTTTATGTTGCGACAAAATGTAGCCTATGTCCATTCCAGGGTCTCGACCTGTCTCCATACCAAATTTCATCTCAATCGGTTCAGTGGTTTAAGCGTCAATAGGTAACAGACAGACAGACAGACACACTTTCGCATTTATAATATTAGTATGGATAAATGAAAAAAAAATAAGACGTCAGTTTGAACGATATTACTGCTTTCCTAGCGGCAGATTTATGTCCACTAGCCACAGCCAAAGAAGAAGAAGAAAAGTTATAACTCGTTAATATATTTCTGTTGTTCTTAAATAGTTTATTCTTGAATCTTCAGGGACTAAAATTAATATTCTCTATTTACTTCAAATGTAAACAAAGCTCCCCAAATTAATAAAAACAGACTTAGAATCAAAATCTCAAAAATGGAAAATTTTTCACTTGAAAATTTGTTTGGCATTAGTAGAACTGCACTAATCTGTACTTAAATGATCATCTGTATGTACTGGACACCCTGTATAGCTCTCTAAGTACTCCAATGAATAATGGCATGAATGGTCAGTGATTGAGATCATTTTCAAATCGTGCTAATTCGAATCCGTCTCACTTCGCCCCAGACACTTGGCAGAAACAGGCACATTAGAAAATTACTACCTACTGCCGTAAACTACACCAGTAGATGAGGTAAACTGTGACATTGTTAGCTTTGTGGGAAGCATTTGTGTGCCAACCACGAAATGTAGTCTGGGAATTGCATTTGTTACCTAACAGCATCAGCGATATTATTAGTTTAGGTTCTTAGATACTTACTAAAAAGTTAAAAAAATACCACTGATATTAAACTAAGTAAAGTGTAAAAAAATTAACGTAGTTACTAGCTTTGGTTCTAGAATAAGTCCATACCACCTTAAAAAATAGATTTTCAGTTTTTACAATTTTATTAGCATTTTCTCCAAAAACCTTCCTCGGACCACAGAAAAAACAATAATACAAGCTCGAACTTTCATACAAATATTTTAAAAAAAATAGTCTAGCCGTTTTTCTAGTTTCCTTTTTTCATAATAGGTAAGGTAGGTACTTACCTATATTTTACATGCAATTATGAAATAATGTCGAACGAATAAAAAATCATCCTTTTAATAACCATATTATAGTAAAACTTTTATTCCTATCTGACAGATAGATGAAATATCTGCCGCCGATCAACCTTAATCATGCTTCTAGTAAAAACATTCAGCAAAAGTTCAGTGTTCAAACGCAAGGAAAACAAGTTTCCCGCCCAAGCAGTTAACCCCCACAGGCCCACGAGGTTTCGCGTCGCACTCGCGACGACCAGCGCCACCTATCGCAAATGCGCTGAACTCGCTCGCGACGTCATGCCGACATTGACCGATAGATGGGGGCACTAGTACACGCGATGTGACGCTCGCGGTTAACGAACGTTCTTGACTTGCCGTGGAGCATCATGACTTCATGACACAACAGAGGAGTTGATCAACACAACACTTTAATAAGCGTTGAGATTGCACGTAACATTTGTAATATTTCAACAATCTTATACAATAAAAGATTTTTTCGAACTATCTTATCGCGTTTATTACAGTAATAATAACCCAAAATAAGAAAATCATTTCATTGCTAGCCTTATGTAAATTATAGTTTTCATTTGCGAATGACATCATTATTTTTGTTTAGAGTGCATTGACCCGCGTCTTGGTTGGAATACTATCTGTCGCTTAGATAATTAATTAGTTACTAAGTAAGTAGGTACGTTTCTTTGTAACAAGCCCGTAGTTTTTGTTATTGCAGAATTTTATATTGCGATAGGAATTAGAGGAAGCTACTTAAGATTTTTTTTCGTAATAAAGCACAATGAGAAGAAAAGCACTTTTTTCGCTGTAAGTACAAACCGAACACGAACGAAAGATGAATGAGCAATATGTTGCCGATAACGACGCATAGATGGCGTTAGTAGATACTTTAATGAAATATTTTCACTGTTTTCATCTGCTATATTTTATTTTTAATAAATTATTAGTTGCTTTGTTTCTTTTGAGTAGATATTAAATTAACAGTGACAAGACTTTAAGACACATATTTCTAGACACAATAGGCAATCAATTTGTTATAGGGACGCCGGCGGTCTTATGATAGTTCTCGAGGGGTTAAATTTAAACGAAGAATATATTTAATTACCTAACACACATGTAAGTACCTCCTACTTACCTATCAACTATACATTATTGTTTACAGTACGGAATCTTACGTAGAAGGCTCGTAAAAGGTTTAATTAAGAAAAACATGTTAATTATTCACACAAACGTGACTAACATTAAGGTGTTAGAGCAATGCTCTAAACAGCTGCATACAAAGTATATAAACTACACATAAATGCATAAATAAGCACTTAAAGCACATAGTCATGAAAAGATTTAAATAAAACTTCATGAACTATTATAGTTATAATAGCACAGAATAAATAATAAGTACAAGTAATAGTTAGTTATTCACTGTCCTCTTATTACATCAGTGAATAAAATGTCCATATACCGGGGGTCCCAGAGTGGTCGAATCTAACTGATATGGGTTAGGATAGGGAGTAGCTTGACAATATCCTATTCTTTTCCTAAAAATATGAAAAAAAAATAAGCACACACGGCTATCAAAATAAAAATATTCGAAAAAGGGGAACAATTGGACTTCTACTTATGTAAGTAGGTAAGCACAATCAGATAAGCAATCAAAACATTTTAAATTGTTTTTAAAACAAAAACCTAAAACGATGCAATACGAGAGGGAAACTTTAAAACAGTTTTTTTTTCCTTTTTTTTCTTTTTTTTGATAGCCATGCGTGCGCTTTTTAAATATTTTTAGGGATAGAACATTACTATTAGTGTTATATTATTGTAAATATTTTAGGGATAGAACATTAATTAAGCTACACCCATAGCAACTTGACTCGCCCATTTTGGTACATCCTGTATGTGTCATCTAAAATCTGAAGGTACGGACAACAGCACGTCAAGGTAAACTCCACTGAATCTTACTGTGTTAGTGTAAGGGTGGTTTTGCAACACACATAAAAAATAAAGTCAGATGTGCTGGCCACTGTATAAACCTTAATAAACATAATCCGCTGCTGAAGTGTTGTTAACGAAATACTTATACATGACATCAACATAAAAACAACCGACAACTGCGTGTCCACGCGCAGAGTAGGGTTACAATCAATTATTAACATACTTAAAACCGGTTTCAATATAACTTATCTATTTTCAATAAAATTACACTCTACGTCGAGTGTAATGAAATAAACAAAAAAGTACTTCTGGCGCTTCGCATGATTAAAATAAATACTCATGCCAATTAATAGTTGTCTAGTACCAAAGGTATCCGAGCTAAACCGCGGACAGACGGACATGGTAAAACTGTAAGAGTTCCTTCTTGAACCCTAAAAAGTGCATTTAACACATACAGAAAAGATAGTTTTTAATATTTTCTTAAACATTCATTAACTAAATAAAATCAAAAACTACGACTGTGTTGCCCCGGCGCATACAAATAATGACAATGCACTTTCGTCCTAAACGACATTGAGTCGTTATAACAAAATTAAGATCGAGTTGAATTATACTCACGGGGTTCTACACAAGCTCTACTTATAAGAGTTGCCAACCGTACTCTAAAATAGAGTATTCTACTCTATATCATGTAGGCGTTGTCTATTATTTATAACACTAATAGAGGACGAAAAAATGCCTTTTTTACACAATGTTTAATATTCTATACTACCAAAATAATGAAAAATTGTTATATGCCTGCCGCAAAAAGTACCAATAATACATTTCGAAAATGTTTAAAAAATAATACCCTTTTTTAAAAGTCCATACCATACTCTTTATTTGCCTCCTTTGAAATCTTTGTATCTCCTTAAAAATTGGCAACCCTACTTACAGAGTTGCAGATCAGTTTTATAATAACAGCAGCAAGCGGCGTTGTTGATTCTTGTTACATATTATGTAACAGAACGTACGATGTTTTAATTTAAAAAAAAAAACATACATATTTATTTACGTTACATTTTCAGATACGCATCACAAAACATAACATATGTAAGATGAATTCGGAAAATCCAAAGAAACACCCGATGTCGTTACAAATCGCCATCTGATATGGCATATCGCAGGCTGTCAAAAAATACCTTTAGTGTTAAGTTGAATGTCACACATACAAGTTACTAGTTAAATTTGATATCCTTCAACGGTCTCCAATGTTAACCATTATTTTGGTAGTAAATTTTTCCCCGAGTTTTTGTTGCTGGCTCCTAAAAAGTCGTAGCGTCTGGAATTTTTGTACTTACACGCTTGCTGGACATGCAGTCATAAAATGTGGGACGAAGGTCTAATTCCATTTTATCCGGACCTTTTTTATTTTTATAACATAATAAATATATAAAATTTGATTTAATTTCGTAAAAACTTGCAAAATAATTGCTTAAGTTATAAAAATATAAAAGGTTAGGCTGATTTCATCTTAACTGATGGTTAAATATTTGTAAATATATTTCTATTGGATACATGCGGGTCTATTCCCCAAGTATTGATGAAATCGAACGCCGGCTCACTGGCGTAGCAAGCACTTGCAAAAATTCGTCGACTGACTAACGTCCTCCGTAGCTTAGTTGGTAAGAGCACTCGCCCGGATAGCGAAGGGACGTGGGTTCTAGTCCCACCGGATGACACAGTCGATTAATTTTTGTAAGTGAAATTTGATTTAATTTCGGACCTTTTTTTCTCATTTCTTGTTCGGTCGTTTTTGAAGAGTTGTTTTGACGCGAGCAAAATTATTGACTGCAGCGCACTTTAAGAATTTGCGCTGTTTACTGTATTGTGAATATTTTTGGAAGATGTAAGTATTACAGAGTAAGTGCAGGAACAGAAATATCTGCTTTATACATATAAGTATGATAATGCATAAGACAGCGGTTACAGCAAGTGACTAAACCACTTATGAATGTCATTAAATAAAAACAAACAATATTGGCCCTTAGGGGCCAGAAGACAAGGATGTTATTGGGACCAATTAAGGTTAGGCGGTATATATGTAATACATAAGCTCGAAGAAAATAACTCACATTTTCCATTGAATAATAAAAACCAAACATATTATATTAGCACCTGGCAATAAAGTGGAAACTTTTTATCGGTATTAGGACCGTCTAGATTGCATCCGGGGCATGTACGATTTATGGCCCATAAAGCCAATTATTGCGGATTCGATTCCTTGTGGCAATTTACGAACTCCCTGCCCGTATGGAAAAATAAATATAAGTAATAAATAAAACTTCCTAAATAACAAAGAAAGTGTCAGTCAGTTCATTAATAGAAAGCTTCGACAGAGGGTCCTGAATCTCCAGATCCTATCTGGAAGAGTACCTATAATCTCTAAACTGGTAACACTAAAATACAACTTTTTCCGCGCAAATTTTGGATTTCCAATACAATTTCAAACTTTCTTCCCCCTTTTACCTCCTAAAGGTTTAACTTCGCAGCAAGTAGCCCACGGTCACGGTAGGCAGTAACTGACCTAACAGAACTATAATATTCTTTTCTAAGTAAATATTCCATATAATTATACTTACTTATATTAAAAATCTTCAAAATTGGTGAAGCAATTTAGGCGTAAAGAGGTTAACAGATACTAACAGGATAGGTTACTTGCGGAATAAGTATCCAACATTGCGCTTTCTTTTGTTCGAAACAATAGTTCGAATTTCATCAAACCCCCAGATATTCTTATTTTCATTGTAATTAATACCAATTAGTTTCTCACGGGCCAGGCCGATGTCATAAGCAGATAAAAGTAATAAAATGTGTCGTTGGCAATGTATTCATTTAATTAGTAATTAAATCATGCGGGTGGTGGTCTGAAAAAGGAACATTTATGGCGACCAATTAATTAAACTCTATATTTCATTATAATAGATGCATAAAGTTTATCGTATAAAGTTGATTTAATTTAGTCATTTATAAAATATAAAAAAAACCTGTAGGTGTATGACGTTACTACGTTTTGTAGACTATACGTCTTCGGTATTTTGTTATAGGTAAGTCCTAGTAGGTTTTAAGTGTACTATACAATGCATTATTAAAGAAATACTGTACATACACTAGTCAATTTTGTGTAAAGAAATTCCCGTTATTACTGAATAATATTTTGAAGATAAAGGTATTTTGTAGGTTTTTAATAAGTATTTTCAAACAATAACAATCTTATCTACTTAACACATTATAAGAAGTTAATAAATGTTGCTATATACTTATAAATCTAGTGTCTATCTATTCCATTCATCTCGGCAGTCTTTGGGGCTCTATCTCTCTCTCTGTTATTTATTACGGTTGGTGAACGTATTTTATCACACAATATTTATTTTTTGTATTAATTACAATTGTGATCTCATCAGTGAAGCATACCTAATCCTTAGAACATTGTGATTAATGGTAGCCGTCGTATTCGTAATAAATTATAGTTTGGCTGTATCAACCGATCTGTAATTGAATGAATTGCGCCAATTTGAGGCATTTGAACCACCAGCGAATTGAGCAATTAGATACCAGCGTCGGTATTATTTACCCATGATGGAAAAATTGTGGTGAACAAGAACCTCGATTAGGATTTATTTTTGTAAGTGCCCAAAAATTTTCAGGATTGTCAACCAATAATTATTTTTATAACTTAAGCAATTATTTTGCAAGTTTTTACGAACTTCATCTTAACTGGTAGTCAAATATTTGTAAAAATATTTCTATCGGATACATGCGGGTACATTCCCTAAGTATTGATGAAATCGAACGCCGGCTCACTGGTGTAGAAGCACTTACAAAAATTCGTTGGCTGACTAACGTCCTCCGTAGCTCAGTTAGTAAAAGCACTCGCCCGGATGGCGAAGGGACGTGGGTTCGAGTCCCACCGGATCACACAGTCGATTAATTTTTGTGAGCGAAATTTAATTGAATTGTCAACCAATATTATATAAAGAAATTTTAACAATTAAAAAATGGTTGTTCTTTTTGTTTTATTGATAAATACTCTGTCTACCATATATGTTGTTACACCTAAGTAGGTACGTATTCAATTATTCCTAAACCAGTCTAGCCAATGTTATTGTAGGTAAATAGTTTAATCAATAAATAATACATTCATCAATGTCAAAGTTACATCGAAAATGAATATTCAGCTAGCCGTCTTCGTTTTAATAACATTACCAGACAGTGAGTTTCGTTAAATAAATGAACATTGATAATATGGCGTATTAAAAATTCAATTAAAAGAAGCGCATTTGAGAAAAAAAGTTCTTTGTTTCAGCACAACGTAATGGTACAAAATAATGAAGAAGCGCACGTCTAGTACAAAAGTTTTATAAGGATTTTTTACCTTGGGCGTCTTGTTCGCGGGTCTCGTGTTATTATTTGTTTGCATAAACAACACGATATCTGCAGTGTTTCGAAAGTTTGACTTCACTTGCACCCGTAACGTAGTCGCAAACATGACGAAATTACTTACTAGGGGGAAAACATAATCAATTTTCATTCGCTATTGCCTAACGCTGTAATGGTAAAACCATTCGAAAAAGAATTGTCTTGTAATGGACCACCACGGTGGCTGACTCAGGATTCATTATTTTGGTTTGGTTTTACGGCTTACCTAAAGATATTCGTTTATTGCTCTTAATTACTCGTTTATTTGATACTATACGGTATCTGTTTTGTGACTTTGTGTACTCCACTAAGTCGATTGTGTTACCAAAGTTTTTGTGTTAAAATAGATGGCGCGCTAGATTAGGAACCATGTAAACCTGAACAAAGTGCTACGTCATGTTACGGATAATATTTATTTTATGACATTATATTATACATGCTTTGAAGCCAAGGCTTAGTTATTAAAGCCATGTACACGCAATTATTACACCTGATGAGCGGTTTTAGCTTGTTCCGAGTTAAAATAAATAGGTTGGCGTAAATATACTCGTTTGGCAACCCTGGCTCTTCCTGTTGTTTTTATGGTATTAAATGCTCAACCGATGGGACGTAGATGTAGGCACACGTAGTTATTATCCACCTGACAGAAATTGGAACTAAATAGCAGCTTACGTGCTTAAAAATTACCTGCTTACTAATATGTGGTTTACACATTGCTAATTTGGTATTCATCCATTTATTTTAAAGACACCCGCGGAGTCTTTATATTAAATGGATAAAATAAATAAAGATAGTGCGGAAAAATAAAAAAAAATATTGAAACAGGCGTGCAATATCCTGAAATAATTATAGGTATGTAATCTTTTTCAGGCGTGCAATATCCAAAAAAAAGACCATCGTACAAGAAATCCTAATAGATTGCATGATATACTTAAGTTGGCCTAAGACATCGCAATAAAACAAGAGCATAACCGTGTTTGTATTTTTTTTTTAATAATCTACCTGACAAGCTTAAACAACTTTACTTACATAAATGGCTCACAATTGAAAAAAACATAATTTTAAATATTTTTTAGTCAAAAGCCATGGAACTCTATACCAAAAAAAACTTTAATAAAAGATAAAAATTACTAAAATTTTATTGTACCTGCTTGAATTTATAAGCCGTTTTATGTCTGAGCAACGTTTTTTAGCCATTAAAACACCATTGCACAGTGCCATGCCAGAACCAGTTCGGGGCCTTGACATTTTAGTCCTCATATCGAAACTATATGCACTTTGTCTATAGCGCTACATTGTATTATCTATTACTTTGTACCTTCCAGCCAGTGCCTGCGTGTGCGTGCGCAGCTTCAACTACTTAAGTGGATTGTTTTAGTTTATTTTTAGGATCACAAATAGTTTACTCTTGACAACATTTTTTATCGTGAAAAAAAAAGATATAGGTTCTATAGTAGCCAGATGGTAGCTGCTAATGTAAAAAGTATATAACAGGTTAGTCTTTTACATTGTTTACTACATAATAAAAATAAGTCACCTACGTGAGATAGTTTAGATAGTTTTGGACCGCATGAAGAAGGACACAGAGCTTTTATACACCGTCAAGAAGAGAAAGCTGGAATATCTTGGACACATTATGCGCAACCCGAAATATGAATTTCTGCAGTTAATCATACAGGGAAAGATTCAAGGCAAGAGAAGTGTCGGACGTAGGAAGGTATCCTGGCTGAAGAACTAACGCCAATGCCGCCGTTTGGAATGAGTACCCGATCATTGTTTAGAGCCGCGGTATCAAGGGTGCAAGTTGCTATGATGGTCGCCGAACTTTGACAGAAGATGGCATTTTAAGAAGAAGAAGAAGACTTGAGATAAAACTACCTGCTATAATCTAGTACATATATGTTCCTGTTAGGGAGGATTAGTAACAACTCGGAATTTAGATAGAAACTTAGAACCTTAGATTAACACTATCACTTGTTGCCATCGCTGGTCAGTTTTTAATGCTAACATTTTGGAAATCACATACATAACTAAGAAGCTAAGGGCTTGAATAAATTAATTTCAGCAAAGTCCATTTACACTTGAACCGTTTTCAAGGTTGAGCCACTCTACAGTACAAACATTGATAGCTTGAATAAACAGCCTGTTTGCGCAGTGTCCCACCCTTATCCTTTAAAAGGTTTTGCGATTGGTTCCTGTATTGATTCGGTTTAAAGTGCTGCTGAATAAATTTGTAATTATTTTCGGGCACGCTAAAGTCCATTCCCAGAATAAGACAGAAACCGGTAGGATTTTCTCTTACTCTCAAATTTTGGCATGCGAAAACATTGATGCCAGAGGGTTTTTCTTTTCTCTAAGGGGAATCAAAATTCTTCGTTTCACACAAATGGGATTCTGAGCGAGGTTTGGGGGAAAGCAAAATGGTCATCTCAGATGGCTCATCTGGCAATACCTACTGCGTGAAAAAAGGATTGTTCTGTCAATATGAAATACTCAAGATCACATCATGGTATTACGCTTATTGCTTACGTTAGTTGTAATCTTCCATGATTTAGCGGTATCTTCTATCTCTTATGACGCAAACAATTTACTTTTTTCGCGTCGGTATGATTACGTACTAATGTCGTCGTCTCTGTAGTTGCTAACTGAGTAGAAGCTTTTGTGATTCATCAGAATTGCTATATTATAGGTTTCGATTAGTTTCCCTAAAAAAATATTGTGTAATAGAATCTCCACCAAATGTACTCTTTACAATATTCGATAGACAGTTAAAGATCATCAAATCGCGTTTTGACCTCTATTCCAATATGAGTAAAACCACACCTTCTACGTCACAAACGTTTCTGGATTTCCTCATTCATTCATATCTTATCCTCAAAATACTGATTTAATATGAAGTAGAATATCAGTATCGCCACCAGCACCCTCGGAGCGGAGCGTGAGAGCCCTACTCTGCAAATGTTATATTTTCGGTCAAAGGCATCTCTCTCGCGCACGTTGTGATTTGGGCTTGAGTGAGCAGGATGACAGGAGTTAACAATACGGACATGATATTTCTTAGTAGGGCCTCTGAGCTGACTAGTGAGGGGGTTAGGTTCGAGTGCTCAAACACTTGTATCTCCAACTACAAGGATCCAATGTTTGCTTCCAACCAATTGCTTTCGCAAATATCGCGTTACCGTTCGAATATCGTGTGTACATTTAAGCCAAGATTGTATGTTGGTAGTACGTACTATCTGATCGGGTTTCGTTAGAAGGTGGCTACTGAAAAATGTATGTAGATCTTCGCTTATGTAAGTACTTAAACTTTAAATTGTATTGGAGATTATATGTATTTAATAAATGGAAAAATTTTGTCGTTGCCCTTTTAAGGTACCTATAACAGTCTGCGGATAAGGTACCTATGTATTTTTCGTAGTTTGATTTGTTATGTAAAAAACTTAGGTTCCTGTTATCGGCTATGCCAATCAATAGCTAAACTTTTTTTAGTCATACAACCCTATATAACAATTAAAATAAAGTTACGGTTCTGCCATTTTGGACACCATATCATCATCATGGCTTTAATATTCAACAAAATAGCAGTGGAGCTTGGCAGTGGAGACGAATATATTTAACATCTGGCCTAACCTTCATTTGCATCTCCATTCAAGAGTACTCATATCCTTCACAATGCGATGTTAGCTAAAGTTCACAGCATACAATGCATCTCGAGACAATGCCACAGTGTGTGTCGGGGCCTTATCAACGACATGGTTACCTAGCAATGCTCAATCTTTTTGTGATTTATCCGACCTAGAAATAAGTAGACAGCTAAGCCACCGTTTGACTCTATTTGGCATTCGGCTTCAATCCCCCTTATTCTTCTTTGCTCATTCTCTCTAAGACGACATTTGACCTAAAAGATTATTCTTTATGGCTATAATGGATCCAAGTTATCAAAAAAAAAGAATTTAAAAGTTCTCTATTATGATTCAATTTTCAATCGTGAAATTTAGGAAACAATCATGTTTTTCAGGCTTTTGGTCAGCATCAGCTCGACCTTTCTTTCTTCTCTAGACGCCTAGGTAGGTCTGGGGACCCGTATGTAAAGTCGTAAATTGACACTAGAAGGCCACGCTGTATGGAAGGCGGTACACTTACAACCTCCTGGCATATGGAATGATGATTCGGGTGTGCAGTCATCAACAATGGAGAGAACTTTTTTTTACTCAAAAAGTAAATTTTTGCCGTGTAGTGCAAGTAGCAGACGGAAAAGAAGAACTAGCCACAGCGGCCCTACTTCGCATCGCATAGTAGGACCTACCTACAAGAGTGACTTGCTTCGGATGCTAACATTTAAGGTAGATATCCTGTCTTGCTCTCCTCCACAACCCCGCCCTGTTCATATGAGACTGTGGCAGGTGCAGCTCCTTGTTTTTTAAAGACAATAGAGACGATGTTACAGCCTCGCAATGATGCGTTTCGCCTATGGCAGGGCTGATGCGCATGCGCGCCGAGGTGAAAGCGGCCTGCCGCGACCTGTGCGGTCGACGACCCCGCTGAATTCGGCCAAGGTCTGCGCCGCGACATTGGGCGGGCTCATCTGCATTGTAATAGAAGTGGCTCATTTTGAGGGATATAGGTAAGATGATAACAGTTGAGGATGAAGCGATAAAATTTAAATGAGCATTTACAACACCTACGTCATAATGACAACTGAAGCTGACGGTCGACTACCTAGGTAGGTAGGTAGGTAGTAAACCTTTTCAATTGGTCAAGGAAAATTTCGCCAAGAAAAATATCAATTTCTGAATCTTAGGCCATGTTTGTCTGATCTTGGGCCCGAGTCTGGAGCCTTCGATATTATATCACTACAATATTTGTCGAAAAAACATGGCGGATATCACAAAATGTGATAAATAATCGAAATTTTCATACTTCGAGAATACATAACATCTAAATTTTGTGATATCCGCCATGTATTTTCGATAAATATCGTATGTGACATAGTATCGAAGGAGTGAGAATTGGGCCCCTGATTCTTGGTCGTTTGGCTAGTACTCGTATTACGCAACTGTCTCTGGGTACCTATCTGCGTAATTATTGTATGAATTTCTGTATATAAATGTCGTAGCATACCTACCTACTTAATGAATTAATAGCTCGACCGAAAATAAGTAATATCAATTATTTCAGTAATAATGACATTACCTATATAATTATAATAACTGCTCATATCGTACCTACCTATATAGGTAATCAATGATTTATTACACATCGTTGGATTCACCAATTATAATTAACACGAAATTATTCCAAAAGCGGGGAGGTAATCTGATTGGCACAGACTTGATAAATTGATTAAAACGGTTTCGTTAACATTAAAAATTAATCATCTTGAAAATGTAGGTAGTCGTACATTTCGCATGTCAAAATATTTTTCTTGAAAATTTATGTTCGTTTCACGCAGCATCTGGCGAAATTTATTTATAAACCGAACGAGCACGAGGAAACGAAGTTCAAACAAGAACTTTATTACCGGGCGAAAGTTATAAAACGTTCCTGGTTCTGAGTTCGGACAGATCGACGAACCTGCGTTTAAAATCGGCCAAGGTCCTTGCGGTTACCGACCTTACGACTCCGTAACGAAAAAGTCCAATCCGACGAAACACTCTCAAAGATTCGAATTGGAAAAAAATGAGCGAACCCAATTAAGATTGCGTGTTGCAGCATTCCAGCGCCGGCTGCAATAAAAGGTCCAAATCCAACGTCAAACTAAAAGGAATGGCGCAGTGGAGTCCATCGAACTGCGTCTAAATCCAGCCAAGGTCTCGTCGGCTGAAGGGCGCGGACGCCTCGCCCGGCCGCCTTTGTACGGCTGGTCGTTTACACCGCGATAACAAAAGGTTCGCTAAATACCTACGACACTGACTCACGTCTAGCCGAGATTAAGTAAAAGGCTGCGTGTTTTAACTGACCGACTGCAGAAGATGCAATTAGCCCGGCAATTATAGCAATGATTCACGTAGCATAAGGACATCATGACATTTATTTGATCGCGCAGAGATTCTCGTATAACGCTCACAGACCACCCTGGGCGCACTAATACGAGGGTCAAACTGAAAGTTCTTAGAAAATCAAAAACTGATTACATTAGCCAGTTATTAGTTTTATTATATCTTTTCAAAATATTGTCCATTGACGTCAATACACCGCTGCATGCGATGGAACCACTGGGAAAAGCACTTTGCCCACTCGTCCTTAGGGGTCTCTTCAATGGCATCGCGATACGCAGCCACCGCTTCTTCAGCATTCATAAACCGCTTTCCTTTAAGTTTTTCTTTAATTTTTGGAAATAAATAAAAATCACAAGGCGCGAGGTCGGGGCTATACGGCGGGTGACCCAGTAATTCAACGTTTGATGTCGCCAAATAGTCGATCGTTCGCTTGGCGGTGTGCGACGAGGCGTTGTCGTGGTGAAGGAGGATCCTACTGCGAGGTCGTTTCTCTCGAACTTTTTCCAAGACAAGTGGCAAACAATTGGTAGTGTACCATTCTGCAGAAACTGTTTTTTGATCCTCTAACACAATTGTTGCGAAATGACCTATCCTTCCAAAGAACGAGGCCACCATTTTTTTTCCCGCACTTCGATCTCTCTTCACTTTAGTTGGCAACTCCTCGAAAGGAAACACCCACTGAGCAGATTGTCTTTTGGTTTCAGGATCATAACAGTAAATCCAGCTTTCGTCACCTGTTAGTATGTCGAACACAGCATTTGAGTCACCTCCGTTAAATCTTTCAATCATTTTACGGCACCAATCCACACGATGGAGTTTTTGAGCCTTAGTCAAATTATGAGGTATCCACCGGGCGCAAAGCTTCCTGACCGCTAAATGTTCGTGGAGGATTTTGTGCACTTGACTCATACCGATGCCTAAGCTTGTCCGAATCTGCTGATAGGTCACTCTTTTGTCAGTCTCTATCATACGCCGCACAACACAGATGTTATTTTCAGTCGTCGCCGTAGAAGGCCGTCCCTCACGTACATCATCAGTGAGATTAGTGCGACCACGTTTAAACTCATTAAACCAGTTGTAAACAGTCGCACGAGATGGGGCTTCATCGTGAAAGGCCAATCGTAGTCTATCATAACTTTCTTGTTGACTTAAATGACATCGAAAGTCATAAAAAATCATTGCACGAAAATTTTCTCGTGTTAAATTCATTTTGACGTGACACAGACAATTTTAAATTTGCCGCCAAGTCGTAAAACAAATGACAAATGAATGAAATATATACTCAGTAATATTGGCAAAGAGTTCTATTTTCAAATTTTAGAATATTTTTTTTATTATATTGTTTATAAGTGGCCAGTTCTAAGAACTTTCAGTTTGACCCTCGTATCTAATTCAATAAAAGCCGAAACAAATTAAAAGTAAAGCGAACGTTGGCATCAATAAATATAGCGCCATCGACATAAAAAGCTCTAACAGGCCACTACAAACAGACAACGTAGGTAGGTACGGGAGAATATTACAGCTCTTATAATAGGTGTGTTAATGCACAGAATGGCGTCTAGACTTGGTTTTACTTGGCTGAACGGAGATGCGCTCGTGCAGACTTGCGGTGAGACTCCTGCTGGGTTCCCACCGAGCCGAGCGGTTATTAAATAAAAATCATGCCTTGTTTTTTTTTTAATCAAGAACCCAGAGAGAAAAGCGAGACTCCACTCCACGCGAGTTCTCGCAACTGAATAATTGTGAAATAGTGTTCGTTACGAAAGGAAGGATAATGAAAATTGATAAAGCGCATTAACCCGGCCGACCTACCGCAAGTTGTTTTTGCGGTGCTGATAAGGTTCGCTGCGTCGAACTTCCCGCGCTGAACGGTCGAATTGAGCGCACTTTCCGCTCGGCAAACATTTGGCGTGTTCCTTTAATGACCTACATTGCTCCCCCAGTACTTAGTGCTTGCAGCGAGTGCCTGGGCCTGACCTGCCCCAACGCGGCCTTGCGGAGTCACCAGGGATGGCGGGACATGTGCGGTTTCGAAACCCACTTCCGCACTCCGCGCTTTCGGGAAAGTGTGTAATTTAATTTTACGATAACTAACTCACACACTTCTTCACAGTCCAATTTCTGTAGAACGAGATTCCAACACATGCTTTTTATGAAGTGTTTTTTGTGATTCAACGGGATAATTCACTATAGCTTGTTGATATTGGCCATACCTAATAGCGTATCGTGTTACAAAACAGCAATGAGGATGATTGAGGATTCAAGCAATAGCAGTTGTATAAGGTCTTATTTTCTGATTCTCATTTATATTAAAGGATAATAATAATATGACTATCATCAATAGAATAGGTAACTTGAAACCTAATGGAAACTTTAATCTGTTTAACTCATCCGGAGAAGAGCAGCGGCGTTTATTGAAGTCAGTACATCCCAACACCTGCACGCCAGAGGATTTAATGGACGGCAGTCGATCTGCAATAGAAGTGGCTGAATTCTGGGCTGCTACGATGTAATTTTCTCGTGTTCCATCGACTCGCTAAGAAGAAGAAGTACATCAAAGAACTTTACAGCACTGTACGTATGTAAGTACAATAAAAGCTGTAGTTATTCAGTCTATTTGTCTGATATATTCCTAAATATATTCTTTTTGAATGTAGTAAACTTTAGAATAAGGTAAATATTAACAAGCAAATAATTTGAAGGCAATGCAAGCCAAAACAGGAAACCCACGCAAAGTCTAATGATGTTATTTCAGAATAATCCGATTCCGTCAAAGAGGTCAGCTAAATTTAGCTTGCCGAGTAACTACTAACTGCACATTCACAAGTATTGATTTTCCTAGTCACCATTCCCAAAATTAAATGTATTGAGCGCGCGACATGGCGCGGCATCTAATATTGATTGGCACGACGATGCATCGCCGCATTGTTCGTAGGATCGATTCTGACTCGTCCCCGTCCCCCCGCTTCTATTTTTACCGCTTCATTGCCTACTCCCCTCGCTGCCTGTTTCCTGCCTTTTATTAAACTATCTGCACGTTAATTAACATCGGCCTCGCCTCGGCCTGCCTGTGTTTATTTTTCTATTAGCCAGTTCCTAACGCGCTGCAGTTTAAGGCGATCTCATTTGATATGTACAATTTTAAGTACCTATTACTACAGCTGCATTCGCTACAAGTTGTTTTTTGTTTCAACATGTACCAACCAGTTAAACGTGCACGCATGTTATAATGTTTCATACATTTATTTTTTTGACCTTCAACTACATTTAATTAGATGTCTCTCAGCATTGTCAAACCTCCCTCGCTTGCATGTCTCAGTCGGGCATTAGTATTAATGTATCTTTGTCCCTTTCTGCAGGGGCATCTGGTATACATAAACCTGCGTCTGTTTACACTATGTGTTTCTCTGTGTGCGTATTAGGGGTGTGGGCATGTGTTCGTATGTGGCATTTCGTCTACAGCTGTTGTGGCTTTGGAACCACATCGCCGCTATCGACTCCTCTAAATTTATGCTTCCTCATGACCCGCCGCCCTGTTTTAACTATAGAGCACACAGACATTAAAATCGTGACTTGAAACTACTTAAATTCTATACGACACTCCACGTCTTAACTATTCATACGACAGTCGTTAAATCGTCTATAGTTTGCGTTCGTGCCAAGTTAATGACTCGGATGTTTTCTTATTATGTCAAAACAAGAACCGAATCTTTGTGATGTCCAAATGTGTACTTATTTTCGTCAGCATTGTTTGGACTGTCGTCCTCATTATCGAAACTGGCTTTAAAGAAAATAATGATGTCATTATTCACGGCTCTTTTGTCACGGTTCGAATAAAAGAGTTGTACCGGTATGATTCCACGGTAACCCGCCTTACCTTGCGCTTGCGCCGAACACTTCCATAGGCAAACAGCTGGCGAGAGGTCAACGACACCGCGCTAGTGCAAATTGTATAGTTACACATTGGGAAAGCGAGAAAAAACATCCATTTTGTTCACGGATCCACATGCGTGCTCTTTCAAATATTCCGAGAATGTTACGCTCAGTCAAGAACACGTATGTTTTGTTTATTTTTTGATCGTTATTTCCTTCTTTACGAGTAGCTTTACAACAGATATAATAATTTCAACTTAAACAATATACCTGGGAATTTTACGTATTGAAATCTTAATAGGTACGTTATTTAAAGCATCATAGATCAGACAGAAGTGATAGCCAGTTAGCATAGCAATCAATTTTCTTTAATATTTAAGATAGTGCCTACCTATACATATTGGGTTTAATGTTTACCTGCGAAGTTGATCTCAATTTATTTGCATATCAATCGTCGACTCATCTCTACAAACATCATCGGAGACCGCAATTTCAAGATTCGCGTTCTTCACATTAATTCGTCTGCACAATGGTGGTATTGAATGCACATTGGTGGATGTTTATGAGTCGTCATTCCCAAAGCCGGGGTCGACGCTCCGGCCCCTACCTGCATTTTTTATTGCACCCTGCCCGTGACGCAAGGGAATTTAAGAGACAGTTCCTTGTACACGGATTCGGCACCGTTTTGAGTCAGTATCTTTTTTTTATGCTTCCACGTTTTTATCTCAGTGTGAACGCTTGGACCTGCTCTTGCTGGTCCGTTGTTCTTAACGGGTTGAGTATCTTTTACTCGTATTCGGTCCACCATATTTTCAAATTTATCATCAATCGTCCTTACATCATCAAGCAGGAAGGTAGTTATTTCATTCCCAAATGATTTTACCATCGAACATGGGATCTGACTACCAAATATTAAAATTATATCAAGCTAGCTAGAGCGATGCTATGCACTAGTATTTAATTTGAGTGCCAACTCTACTGATAGTCCTAATTTTATCTCCGCTATATGTGGATCGTGTTATCATTGTGCGAGCAGTTATGCATTTGGCATTCCACGGCACCTCGAAAGTGGCAACTCGGCCATTGGGACCATCACGATTGGCATGGGCGACTTCCCGTTGCGCAACCGAGGTCGCCGATCCCGCAGAATTGGGGCAACCAAAAATGTGTCAAGTTGAACTCGGGTCGTTCACCCCGCTATTTACGTAGGTACTTCTCGCGAAAGGCCGCCTTTTGTCTCGCGTGTAGTGTAAGCCGACCCTTTTCGAACTTACGTTGGTGACAAAAGGCCGATTTTCAAGGTGAACACGAATTAAACACGGCCAAGTGCGAGTCAGACACGCGCACGAAGGGTTCCGTACCATTATTTACTTCATCTTAGTCACTTTAGAGAATTTATTATAAGGATTTTGTATTTCACAACAAGTTCTACGAATATTACTGCTAAACTTATAAAGTTATCTTAACCGATATAGTTTTCCTTTAAAGGTTATAATAAAAGGTCTTCAAAGGTTTTAAAGGTAATGCAGCAGTTTTAAGCTTTTAGAGGGGGGACGCTCTGCTGGACCAAAAAAATAGGTTTAATATTTCGTAATTAAATGAGAAGCGATAAATCTAAAAATTGTTTTAGAAACACCTAAGTCATTTTGAAAGACCTTCTCAACGATCACCATACGATAGAGTCATAGGGTAGATAACGAAAGAAATAATCATCCCCAATTTACATGTAGGTAGAGAGAGTCCTGCATCCCCAATATATTTTCCAAAATTTTATTCTACCACTTTCTCGGCGTAATTGGTATAAATACACATACAAAGTTACAGCTTTCTAGTACTAACTGTTTCTTAGCAAAACCTCGCGCAGACAGACAGACGGACATGACAAAACTATAAGGGTTCCTTGTAAGCTTAGAATTTCTAAGCTTGTAAGGACTACGGGACTCTAAAAACAGAGTGAACGATCTTCACTTTTCACCTTATCTATTTCCTATCGATGAATTTGATATATGTGGAGGTTATGCATTTAATTTATATAAATTAAATGCATAATTTATATAAATTAAATGCATAACCTCAATCCACAAACACACAACAGTCCAAAAACCACAGTCACATTAAGAAGAACACATTTAAAACTCTATCTCGAAATACTCACTGAATGTCCCGCCACTGATTATTGACTGGTATAGAATGCCTTAAGGCATTAAATCCGCCAATTTTACTTTCTTTTTTGGTGCAATAAAGTTTAAATAAATAAATAAATATTGATCCTTAGTATTGGTGGTTGGTAGTGTAGGTAGATGCATTGAATGTAATCTACGCGTTAAATGTAGTCTGCAGGACTCTACCGCACATTTTTCCATGTTAAGCGCCAAGGCACTTATTATTCACAAGTTGTGTCCTTCGAGTAGAAAAGAAATAATTGTAATGGTGTCTACGTGAGAAATAAATAATTCATAGACATCTTTTGAAAAATATTATGGTCGACGGCAAAGGCGCATTATACTTGTAGATGACGGCATTAAAGCTACCCAGCGCCTTGTTCAATCCTCGCTGCCGACGAAACGAAAAAAACTAGCGTTAACCTTTATGGTACTGAAATAACGACTACTGTAAAAGGACAGAGAAATTTAAATAGTCTATTATCGGCAATAAGTGCAGTCCATTTGATTTCCATTGTAGCTGCAGGCATAAATCTTCCGACGCAGTTTTCTTTTCAAGATCATCTACAGAGCAAAAAGTTATTTACAAAATATCGCCTTTGTTGCTGTATGTCACGTGCCTCTACTATCTACAAGTACACACCTGCGGACCCCCGGTGTAAGGATCATTCTTTGTTTAACATTCCGGAAGTCTCGAAGTAAGGAATTAATAGGTTCCTAGTTTAGTTTATTGTTTGACACAAGTTAACCTACTGTTGAAGATACTTGTAGTTCCTAGGTACTGTTAGTTTTATCTGTACTGATTTCCATATTTTTTTTTATTAGCCCGAATCATCCCATTGCTGGGCAAAAGCCTCCTAAACTTTTAAGATAAGTATCGAAATTGTCACATTATATTTTCATTGGCTTCCGCCGTAGCCGTCCAAAGATTCGCTCAAAAACAAAAATAGAACATGTGGGTGAAAAGACTGCCAGGTTGAAGGGGGAGTGGGCCGGCCACATAGATACATCTTGAAAGGTGGGCTCGTCACCCAGTAGACGTCTTCGGATATTCAATAACACTTCCAAACAACATTCTACCTCAACCATTATAATCTTTACCTCTATCATCATTCGCGTAAATTTTGGTTTAGACGTATTTCCAATAAACTACCTTCAAGTTTAACGATGCGTTAATAACGCTAGACATAAAACTTCGAGTTTACGTCCCATAAAGACTAACACTGCTAACACTTGAATAAATAACATCCCGTATTCACTTCCGACACTCCCCGCTCAGTTCTTTGAAATAATAGCCTTAGATTTTTAATAATTATTCTACCATGAGAGTCCCGCAGCTGACTACAGAATATAAATCAAACCCGAGCCCCAAATCATTCAAATAATGTCAACATCAACACAATTCGACTCAGTTGATATTGTCTATTTTCTATTGTAGAAGCATCATCCGCGGGGCACAATGTATTCACCGATACAAAGATAGTACACGTTGCTAATGGCAACCATAGTCCCGCGATGCAGGGGATGTGCCCTTTTTAATGCACCCACAAAAATTCTGCCCATCGGGATTCCCCCGGTGAAGATTTTTTTGATCACATCACATCACATGCGTCGCGCGTGATTACTAATTCAGTTTTGACGAATCTCCATTAAAACCCTAAAATATACTTATACAAATCAGTCCACTTCGCTCTTTATAGTCATTCAGTCCGGGGAAAATTCACTAGAATTCCCAACGAAATGCACAAAGATATTTTTAAGTCCGCAGTGGTGTTAGTCGAGACAGCTTTAGATCCCCGCTGTGCGGAGTCTCAATTTCTATCCAGGTCATTTAGTCTAAAAGTTTCTTCCCTCGACACTCGTCTCGCGAAAACTACGAAAAATTTCTAAAGAGAGTCCGGGAATCGGTAAAGTTCTCATGAAAAACGACGCGCTTTCACACTTTTAAGATTATTAAGTATATCTTGCAACGCGAGGTGACGACGTGGGAACATCAATAGTTTGATGATCTCACTCAACAAACTTCGAGCGTTCGCGACTAACTTAGAAGTGAATAATTTAGAATGTGAAAGAAGCATTTCCACGTTTCCATTAATAATGCTCGAATTCTTTTCGACGTAAAATAAGAAGAAACCCGATTGTGCACTAAAAAACTAATCTAAAATAAGACGCCGCTCTGCACGAAGAATAACAAAACAACAAAGCTTATGCAACATCCTGCCAAAGGAGCCCGCTGAAGAGAGGATTAGATATAATAAGTATAGGCAGGTCTGCGTTCGGGCTGGCGTGGCCTTGATTTTTTCCAAAACGCTAAGGCTGGCCTTGGGCGAGGCAGGTGATTGGGTTACATAAACTAAGTCCGTCCCCACTTCCTGCTAGCTCGGTTTGCAGTTGTCGAAGATTTCTAAGAAACGGCCAAATTTGATGCCCGGTCCCCCTTGTTTTGATCTTATTATTTTTCCACTCCTGCAATTTAAGGCTCGACGCTTACGAACATATTAACGCATTTTAAAATTAGCATTAGCAAGCTTTAGCCATGACATGAAATACAATATCCGATATTGTTTGAAAATGAAATCAGTCTGAACAATGCATTACAGCAGCGACTTCGAGAGTGATCATTATCTATCATTCGTTTAAAAGTAAACGTTTAAAGTCACATTAAATTGCTATGGTAGAGTCAAGTGTAGTCCAACTCCAATTACCGGCCACAAAGATTCCATTAAAACGGAGAAATAAAAACTTATATCGGAATGGGCGTACTGCCTTACGGGTGGGGAATGGAGAACAGCATCAAAACTGGTTTTGCCGCACGCGAGTCCGCCTGGGAAGCAACACGCAACGAGTAAAAAGAAACCTATATGCAGCTCTAGGAAACGCTGACCTTGGACGCAAGAGCCATGGCACCTTGCGTTTTTATCTGCCCTTCGAATAAATTGCAAACTTAATTTTTAACTCCTCTACGTCTCTGCTTTGTGCGGCATACCTGAGTTTTCTTTGTACTCCATGTGATGTAAGCTATCGGAGAGTCAATATTTGTGTTTCATAGGTCCGTCGTAATGATGGCTTAGAGCGGTTTGACGAGTCATGTTAAACAAAGTCGGTGGGACATGTCATCAGGCGGTGAGGAGCCTCCGCTGCGACAATATGTCGGCCGTGGTGTCGGTTGCGTAACCGGTGTCGAGCTGTGAGGAAAGTGAATGCAGCATTTCGAGGTCACATAGAAAGTTGCCGCCGCGCCTGCTACTCGCTGTCGTTGCTCCAAGAGACATCGCTACCGGTAACGAATAAACATTCGCTTTTACACCAGCGCACTTCACAAACATCCACCACATTCCATTCACGCTCAACGCAGATCTATGAATGACACATCCTTCCAATTCAAGCGTCGGGATACTATTCCACAGTAAATTAATTGTAAAAACAACCCATCACGCAATGTTTTCCAACCAATTTAAAGATTACTGACGCTCTAATTCCTAGCGTGTTATCGGCATCGGCACGCCAAAAACATCTTAATGGCACGAAAACTATTAAATGTTGCATAATAAGATATTCAACTCACCTTTTCCGAAGTTGTATCAAAAAATTCCAAGGAGTTGGCACAAAAAGTTACACGTGCCGGCCTCCTCAATCGCTCTGGGCTATTGAAATTTTGACCATGGCCAGGCAACCTGGCTTGCATATAATGGAACATCAATTTCGTCTGGTCGCACAGAATTTAATATGTATGCGATACCCTTAGGTCCCATCCCATTGAAATTTATTTTTCTATTTTCGATTCATCCTCGTCTCCCCTTATTTTTTTATTCGTAATGCATCGAATAGTAAACTGTACCCGTGTATAATCCGTTGAATGTCTGTGAATATTATTTTATAGTCGTTTGAATGTTCAATCACAAGTAAAGGTATCGGCTGGCAATCCAAATTTATGAGCACTTCAGACTGATGCTTCTTGCATCTAACCGACGTTCATTAATCTCAGTCGTCGTATACCTATTTACCTGTCCACATTGTATCACCATCGCAGCTCCAGACACACGCTGCATAATAAGCAGCCTCTGAATAACTTACAATAGCTGCTATGCTATAAAAAGCAGACTGTCCTGCCTGACGCATCGACATATAGCCACAAAGTTGAGATAACTTGCCAGTCATACAAAAAGTGCAGACTATTTCATTAACATTAACTACCAACCTGACTAAAAACCGTATTCACAGAGTTCAGATTTTGTGTATGAAATTTTAATTGTGTCAGGTTTATAAAGTACCTAAGTATTTTCATTCTATCAGTCCACTTTTACTGTCACTGGCGTCGCATTCGATGCGCTCGTATGTATCAAGAAACCGATCATTTGCATATGAAAAGACACTTCCAATGTTTTGATTTTTACTGCACTGCGGTGAACATTTCCTTTATGATCCATATTATCTCTCTTCGTTGTCAGACCTTGCTTTAAGACATTACTATGCAACTCAGATATGTGAACGTTCAGAGTCTTTCATAAATATATTTACGAGGACACCGAAACTGGGAAGCCTTTGATTGAAAATTGCTTTCGAGTGTTCGTTCGAGTAGCTTCAGCCAGGAAGGCATTCGTTATCTGCCGAGTCTCACATCAAGTGCTCCGCTTATCTCCTAAAATGTTTGATCAGGTGCTGTGCTCAGCACTCCACATATTTGTTGGAACGATGCCTTTCAAGGTCCCAAAGTATCTTCGGTTGACCGTGAAAAAACCCCCTATCCAGTTTCGGGCGTATCAAATTATATTTAAGGCTTCAGTTGGACATGAAAAACTTTTTTGTTAACGACAGTAACGCGTTACGCCGTAATTCATCTACTGGCATCAAAAGCACATGATTTATATTTATCGCAGTACCTAATTGTGATCCCTCTTAAACGAATACAAATGTGGGTGATACGAACGTGTAGACATGAATATATAAAAAGAGAATCTGGTTTTAGCATCAACGAGTCGGTTCGCCTCAATCAAAGGCCAAAAATGTTAATCGGCTTAAGTCGCGGATGGATGTAGAAAATTGATATGTCAGATTTGCTGTTGATTTGTGTTGTGTTGTGAAGGTGGGAAGTATGCGCTAAACTTCACAAATGTCGCCTTTAATGATTTCACTGTTGAATTGTTATTTGATATAATGTTTTTTGTTGCAGGTAAATATGACGGCATTATCTACTAAATTAAATCGAAAATGAAAACCAGGAGTAGGTAAGTAATATATGACACGACTGATTGAAAAAAAAAAGTATTTTATTTATTTCCAATTCTATTTTTATCAAACTGCATTTGAAAGGATTTTACAGGATATTATCTAAATATGTATATTCATGCTTTTATCTGACTAAATCTTAAGGAATTTAGGCCAGGATGCCATGATTCAGACGGTTACCGTTAAAGGAAATCCTTCCATTGGTTCTGACAACTAATTTTAAGGAAACCTTTGCTTAATATAGACGTGGTTTTTACAACAAAAATGACCTTATCGTGATATGTATCTGAAAAAACATTTTCTGTAAATCCAAACTATGTTGTTAGCTCGGTCGTTGCGTGTTTGGTACTGTAAGCTAGCAATTCTACGTTCAGCGATTTTTCACGGGCGTTTATATTTGTTTCTTCTCATGCTTGCATGGTGTTCTGTGGTGGGAAGTAACGGTTTGGTAATTTAATGCGAAGATAAGAGGTGTACGGTACTTAAAGAGGAGGAGCCGAGGGCCGTTGTACCGAAAAATAACATAATTCTCTCTATATTGGAACAGTTGTGAAATAGTGTTAATTTTTAATGGTACAGTTATTTTGTTTCTCGTAAAAGAAATACTAAGAACTTAAAATAAAGGTCTTAACCGTTAACCTTAAAAGGTCAAGTCTACATTTGCATCTTCAATTCAGTCACTATCATTGTATTTATTGTGTTCTTTCTTTCTTACCTTTAAAGTTGTTTAATTTTGGCAAAAAACCATTATCGAACAATGAAGCAGAAATCTGAATTGATCGCTTTATTTACTAACCATTATTTTTTAATATTTTGTACCCTATCAATCTTCATCTTCTTTTATCCTCAAATTCATTATTCATGCCCACGCATATTTATAGTATTATTTAAGACGGGTACTTTGGTACCAGCGACCGCTTTTACGGGTTACAAAGATGCAAAAATAATGATGGCTCATTCGATACGTATTTATTGGTGTTTCATTTTATCGGTTGAGGATAAAGGAAAAAAAGCTATAATGAAATTCAAGAAATCCGAGGACGGGGGTGTTAAACCATAGTCTCTTTTATTATATGTGGAAAAATATATAAAATTACAGACATTACTACTATGAAATAATACTATATTTCAACTGGTTGGTTGGAAATCACACTGGTCTTTGGGTGGACTTTTTTTTTTATAATTCCATTATATTTTACTGAATTCTATTCAATTCGCTTACTGTCCGATATCATTATGTCGTTTTGATAAATAAATAAATCGATCACTATGTATTACCTACTTATTGTCAGTTGTGCGTTCTTAATTATTGTCTTATTTAACAAGCTTCAAATATCAGTTCCAATGGGAAGGCAAAAACAAAAAACAACACGGATCCGCGCTTGCCACAGTCATTAACATTATGCTTGTGCACTAAAAAAACGAAATCACTTCCCATGACTGGGTTAATGAATTATTTTGTTTTGCATCAAAAGACTTCGCTGGTACGGCCACTAAGTTTGAAGAGATAAAAATCGATGTGGGTGCCGTGTGACTTATAAAACGGAATAAAGCCCAACGCGAAATAATATGTTTGATTGGATTAAAAAATATCGCGATGGGAATTCAGATTATTGCTTAAGTTTTTTTAGACCTAAAGAATTATGTACCTACTGAGATTGTGTTTTCTGGAATGTTTCTCGTATTTAACTTATAGAGATATCGACTTATGTTAACCTGGAGTTCACCAACACATGTTTAAATTTCAATCAGCCGGTTTAGAACTATTTGACATATTTTGTATGAAAATTCTGGTAAAAAAAACCGTGAATCGGTGTTTCCTGGCTGTTTAAAAGTTGGTGAACTCAGGTGTAAGACTCCTAGGTCCAGCTTTAGAGCGTTTCTGCACTGTCCGATTCAAATCCGATCAGAGTTCGTTAAATAAAATACGTATTTTATTTAACGATTGAATTAACATTGGATTTTTAATATGAAAAACCGTACCTTGAATGGTGGACGTAGTGCGTATTAACTGTCATACAATAGTTGTACGTTTACTTACGCTTGAATTTTGTCGGACTCTGGTCAGATTCGGATCGAAAGTAGTTTTCTTTTACGCTAATCCGAACACATTATTTACTTGTAATTATTTATTAGTAACCTTTCCTGGAAAATTAGCTTAATCAGTATATGCCTATACTTGCCTAGTTACCTATTACCACAGAATAAATACTAGTACCTACTACGTAGCTTAAACCTACCAAATAATTACTAGGTGTTCGCATTTCCAATAATCCACGAACATTTTCTAAAGCGTAAAAGTTCATTTAGGGCAATAGGTATTCTAAAAGGAAATTGTTTCCGAATTGAAGTTACGTTTTTAATTGATCCAATTTACAATTAGGTACGTTTCCCGGGTTCGAATTCTGGTGAACCTACGTACTAATTAAACCGCTTTTCAATTAAAATCACCCAAAGTACGCCCGAGTCCCAGCAAATATATAAATGTCTTCATATATACGTTGACGTTGAGGTACTTTTAGGTAGGGAACTTTAAGAGGAAATAGAGCAGTTATCAAGCATGTTGACAATACTGCAATTAGTGGTTATGTTGTACCTATTTTAGGTTTTTGTATTATAAGCAAAATTATGTATTTTTATACAAAACTACGACATGATGGTGATGTTGATGATATGAAAAATCAAGGACTTCAGGAAGTAGGTTATCTACAGATTCTGGCAGCTAAGTATCCAATGTACCGAATATTTTGAAGTGTAGAGGCGCGCAGAAATTTGTGAAAATGTGTCCGTCAAATGAGCAGGCCTCGTATAAATAGGTACATCAATCTTCGACCATCATACACTTGAAAGGTTAACCAACTTGTACTTACATAGCAAATAATTTGTGTACCATTAAGGTACCCTTACGACAAGCTAGATCCTGATATTGATCGCTCTGGAGCAAATCTAGCACCAGCAATGCAATGGGTGCTTTCACTAAAGGAAAAGTTTCCGTTCCATTCACGTTTTGCAAGATCATTTGTATACTTAATGTCAAGATCGTGTTGTTTCTCCGACAAAACTCGTATTTTTAGCATAAAACATAATTGCAGAAGTAAATTACAGTGCACGTTGGAATCTCTGTCACACTACCAGTTTGTAGCTCGGAAAGTTGTTAGCACCTTTCTTAAAAGTCTTATCAAGTGTGTTTCTATCGACTGTTAAAGGTGGCATTATGCGATTGTATTCGAATGGTATTTTCTCTTTCTTACAATCCAGATTCCAAGCTATTTGCTTTTATTTAAGAACAAATGTTCAATAATATTATAGTACAGAAAAAATATTATATTTAAAGCTTTTTTTGGGGTAAGTAAAACTGGTTAAAGTGCAAAATCCTACTACAGATTCGCAAAAATTTAAATGTTCGTCAATTGCTAACACATGTACGCGTTACGCATATCTAAATCCAAAGTGTAAAAACAACAGAGTACAAAGCACTTTAAAACATTAAATACCAACATTCCGCCAAGTTTTTTGGCACCTCTCGATTTTAAATATGAAGAGTGATGACGCAATAATACGTGAGGCCAATGAAAGGTCTAAAACTTAGCATGCGCGACCGCATGAAGTTTTACTTATTTTTACTAACATTTAATATAACGTAAAATAACCAAAAAAATGTGTTACTTCTTTCCATACTTAGTTTTCGATAGGTAAACGAGTAATCAAATGGAATAATTTTAAATTATAATGTCTCCTTGTCTTGTCCTTGACTTGGTCAATTATTTCCCGGTTTTTCGACAATGGAATAGTAATTTCATGCTAAATATTCAGTTTCAAAATACTGCTGACAACCTAACACTTCCTCGATAACTTATTCCATCACCTCCTCACAATGTTTTAGGTACTTTTTAAGCCTGCTGTTGAAGTATATTGAGACATTCAGGCCCCTTCTAATTTAAAACATCTGTTACTTCCTTAGACGGCTTAACCACAATGTCAATATGCGTGTTGATATTGCTGATAGCAATAATAAATACTTATTCGTTTTCGGTATCAACCCTTCGTCTACTGGCGAATTTAGCGATGTCTAAGTAAAACTTACAAACCTTACTTAATATTATATTTTTGGAAAAAGATATTAAATAATGTATAAAAATCTGTCATATTGAAAGTAGATGGTTATTTCTTTAATAACTTGTATAGATTGCAGTAAACGTGGCAAAAAAATCAAAGTAGACAAAATTCTAACGCGCTACACAGAAAAAGTTCAAGAAGCCAATCGTATACTAAGAAAAACTGATTTCAATTCCACGCAGTAATCGTGAATTGAGAAACCCGGCGTAGCGATAGCAAATTGTAGGTTTCCCCACTTGGAGTCTCACGGCTTGCCACTGGCCTTGATCGCGCAGACCTTGAGAGCGGCGCGCGCGCAGGGGCACCGCAGCCGCGTTCACTAAACTTTGCAGTTACGTCATTCTATATTTTGGTAGCTCAGATGAATAGCCTCCGCGGGTCGGGTTCTATGATCTTAGTCTTACCTACTTGTGTTTCTGTTTACTATTACGAAACAGCTCACAGGTTTTCCTTAATAATAATGATTGGAACAAGGAAGCCGTCGGTAGCGAACCGTGAGATCATTGTACCACCATGCTAAAGCATTATTCATACGATAAGGTCGATTCAAGTTCACATTACACCTACACGCAATGATCAGACGATAGGGTTGGTACTTGGTAACATAAATCTTGGAGATCCGCTTGTCATTTTCCTCAATGTTTAGTCGTTTATAAATCTCTCAATCCATACCAACTATCCAGTTTTAGTATACCTTCCTTATACTATAACGTTGTTTATTATTTTCTGGTAAGTAGAGAACATCATTAAAATATTTATTGAAATATAGTACCAAATACTGAGGATATTTTGGTCAAAATATAGACTGCAAGTCAAATAAATTAGCCAGCCGTAATAAATGTAACGACTATGATAATCGAAATGTTGACGACATTCCCGCTGTCTTATGTGCACATAACAAAAAAGATTGAAGATCATAACGTGATACCCACATCGTGAATATTAAAGATGGTCAGTTCATTTTTGCATGTAAGTGGTAGACTTTTTACATAGTACGGTTCGACTGTACAGTCGACAAAATTGAATCATGACCCACTGCCGATTATTCCTTTGTATTCATTAATGTAGTAAGGTTTTCTTCGCTGTTATGCATGTTGCACATAGTACGTTATAAATATGAATATAAATGCGTCATTACGGGTTAGAGATCTATGCAAGTTTAACCTTTATTATCACTGCACTAGACATATTTTAGACAAACCAGTCTTAATATGAATTTAAAATAAGTCCATAATCCAAACTCTTTTCACTACGAAGAAAAATGTATTATAATTTTAAAAATAAAAAACGTCGTGTGTCAGATGTCAAGTATATCTAGTAAGTCTGAAATTTTATTAAAATCTAAGTCAATATCTACAAACAAATCGTATAATGGCCAATTCGGCAGAACAAAGAGCTAAGAATAAGTCGGAACACAGTCAGAACCTGGATCAGACGGCATGCTAAAGAGGGTACCCTCGAAGACAAACGACGACATAATCATGGCGTTCGTTGAATCACGAACCAACAGAGAGCGGAAATGCAACACTATTACGAATAACATCTTTACAGACGAGAAATCATTTCGCTCTTCTCAACATGGTCGCTTAACTTCGTGGCGTTACGATAACACGCGATACACAGAGGATCACGTAGTGCCCAACCAATTATCCGGCTGAATTTCAGCTAACATGTGTGCCTGGATGGACGCCGGAAGTGTCGGAGAACTTGTTCAAATTTCTCCTCGTCAGAACACTATAAACTATGTCAATTTATTGGAAGAATCAATGTTACCGACTTTGCGAACAGTTTACTTGCGTGAAGAAGTGCCAGTATTCTCCTTTGTTCATGATAACTGTCCAGTGCATACTGCCAGAATTGTCGCAAATTGGTTTATCCAGCATGAAGATGAATTCACTCGTATACCATGGCCGTCTAGGTCTCCAGATCTTAATCCCATAGAAAATTTGTGGGGTTTGGATTGGGGAAGTGACATTTGTAATCGTCTAATCGGGTCACTTTTCACTTTACCAATTTAATGCCACTTGTTAAATATATAACTAAAATAAATATTATATTCTTCAACTAAGTATACTGTTTTATTTCATCATGGCTAACACAAGTTCCAGTGGAACTTTTATGAAGAAACTGGTTCCCGATACAGACTTGGCGCCCGGCTGTGCCGAATGCCGAATATCTACCTACCTACCTGTGTGTTGCATGGCAACCCTTACCTAAGTTCTCGCCGATTTTCATACAAACTTATTCGTACATATAGCGATCCTAGCCTTGTCAGTAACTGTCAGTGTCTAATAAAATGATAACAGCTCGTTTCTAGGAAATGTATGTTCAAGCTAATTTCAACCTACTTGTATAGAATGACAGTAGAAAAATGACCATAAGGTGGGTCATGAATTTGGTCGACTGTACATATTTCAAATTTATAAAACAACTTATTCTAACCAGACACAATTCAGGCTATGCTATTCATACTAACAAGAACGTAACGAAATAATTGTGTCATTATCGAAGTATGTAAGTAAGCTCTCAACAGGCGAAGTCTAAGGACTGCCCACTTCAGAAAGCGTTATTCTTAGTTATTTACTAATTAAATTAATTATTCCTCTTTCTGCTGCTGGCGCTGCTGCTAATTCCTTTTATAAATTATTATTATTATTTATGTAGAAAAATATTTTTCAATATTGTCTTGGGTCTGGGTGTTTTTGGTACCTTCGTTGTTTTTGATTCCCAAAACACAAGTGCTTTAGCTACTTACTTTGGGATCAGAACAATGTATGTGATGTTGTCCACATTTATTTATTTATTATATTTAATCACCTTTTAAAGTAACAGAAACATTCGGATATTTGTATATATACTTAACTTCCACTTCTTTATTTATAATGTGCTTATCATTATTTGCTTCGTCAATGTCACCGAGTATCCGAGAGGGCAACGGACGCGATATCTACAATAAATACTTAGATAATACATCAGCACATACAAATGTCACTTTAATATCAACCTCACACAATTATCGTGTCGATGTGCGGGTTTATCTATCCATATGTATGTACACTACTGCAAAATGGATTATGTTGGATGAAAACTCGTATTATAATTCATCGCCCTTGCATGCTATCTTTTCAATCGTCTGAGTAGCACTTGCTTAATTACTTCCACATATCACTAAATTGCAAAAAATATACATAATGAAGTAGAAGCATATTCAAGATGAGACAATCAAAGCAAATATTCAGGTACAGTGCGCCCCCCATCAACTTACACAAATCTGACAAAATATCTCAAAATAATATGGAAATCTACATGATCAGCATAAGATTGAAATATACATGGTTGCGGAAATTTGACAGATCGGGGTAGGTTGTGTAAATATACTAAATGAAAAAGGATCAATAAATCATGACGCAAGTAAAACATAACTATGTTTTACAATTAGGGTTGCTTGTAATGTCTATATGCCCTGCCATCCGTAGCTCGTAGTTCTATTTTTAACACACTGACTATTCAATTCTACTTCAAAATGTATATTGCTTTGTAATCTCTACCACTATTTAATATGTAGTGTCAGTTAAATAACTACCCACAAAATATTGAGGTCAAAACTGTTGTAGAAAAGTACGAGAAATTACCAACACCACGTGCCGCGCTGGAGCGAGACGTGAGATGCGCCGGAGCGGGTCAGCCAGCGGCGCGGCGCTTGCGCAACTGCCTTAGTTAAAAACAATTTCACAGTTCCAGAGTTCTTCTTGAAGCCTCATTCACGATTACTTGACATCTTTTTCATATTTCGTATTTCTGCCTCTTAACGAAACTCGAATTTCACTTGAGCGTGATGTGAAATTGGATCGGCCAATTCAAATATTGACTGATTTTTGCATGCCACATGCATGCATACATGTACCTTAATTCGAAATCTACTAAACAAGACTAAGCCGATATTTTTTTCTTGTGAAATATTTTTCAATATTTACAGAACAATAAATAGCAAAATAACCATATATATATAATATATATTCTATTAATTATATAAAAACTAAGTATAACTTGTTTCTTTATGAAAGTTAACATTTGCAAAAGAGCTAGGTAAGTACGAGTATTACCATGATAATGATATTGCTTGTTTCTTATTTTATGCAAGTCTGGTGCCCTCTGACAATTCATATCAATCACAATTTATTACTTGTGCTATTAACGAATACTTGCAATAAATTTTATTATAGTCAAGTTGTTTGCTTTGTATTGAAGTTGATGTAGGTTTCTTGTATGTACTTACCCCAATAAAGGGATACAGTATTTATCAGAATATTTAGAACTTTATTTCAACAGTCTTAAGGATAAGGACAAATAAGGTTTTCCATTGCAGAATCAAAAGGAACAGTTGCTGCACCGATTGCACAACGTTATTTTGAGACTTTACTGAGAACCTTTTTTCATTTTAATGACTGGTTTTATTGACACTGACTCAACGTGACAATGACGAATGTGAAGTGCTAATGAACCCGCTCTTGAATCAGTTTTTTTGCGAACTTGTAAACTCGTTAGATAAATGTCCATATAAATATACCTAAAGGCAATACACTGTTTTTTTTCTTATCGCAAACCCCTGCCTCTATTATTTTGTCTTCCACATAAATTGAATTTAAGAAGCCTTTTAGTGTAGGTCGGTAAGGTTTCTTATTTTCAATTGTTTTTTTGTCAATTTAGTTTGGATACATCAATTTATTTGGCTTTCCATTATAGGACTTACTTTCAAATACACATTTTTAACTGACGTCACTTTGATATCCCTTTATTGAAGCATGTAGAGAAGAATTCATTTATTCTGACAGCTTTTATGATGTTTTACAAGTCAATAAGTTCTTATTGGCAGAGGTTCGTGCACCGTACCTACCAACATGCTTTATTCTTATGTTACCAGTTTTAGTATTTATTATCACCGTTAAAATTGAGATGCTTTATTACATCTCACTCATATCTATAAAAACCAGTTAAATCAATCTACTAATCGTTACAATTTCAAAATCTTGCACACGAGCTTTTGAAGTAATGGACACCCAATTTGGAGTTGTTTACAATTTAGATATGCCCTCGTTATTCCACTGATGTTACCGTTACAAATCTTGAGTAACTAGCAGATACACGTTTGAACATTCAACTATGGTATGTACTAGTTTTATTCTGTGGTATTAGCATGAAATTTTACGCGTCGTCAGCATTCTGCCAACATAATAAATTCATTTCAGTTTTCAGAAAGTATTGTGACAAAAGATTTAAGCAGTTTTAATTTTCCTAAGTCAAGCAGGTTATTTCGTTTAAAATTAGTACATGATATTTCTAATAATATTATCAATGTTTAGCTCTTCACTTCGAAGACGATAATTTCGATGCCGTCATCTAGAAATATCCAAACCAGTTCCATAAATTTTGCAATGGTGATATACTTACAATCCCATTCAACGTAAAAAATATACCGGCTATAGAAATAAATAAAAAAATCTTAGATAAAGTTATAAATTACACTTTGTTATTCAAATAATGTTCTGAATTATGTACTTATTATGTTAAAAGGTAATATTCATTTGAAATCAGTCACTATTGTCAAAACAACTATTTGGAAAACTGTGTACGCTGCCAAACAAATAAATTAAAGAGTAACGTCAAAATAGGAAGTTTAAAAGCACAGAAATTCGTCGTATAACGTTGGCCATTTCTGTTTTAAATGATACATCTTGAACTGTGGCCTTTACGACAGCTGCAAAATTATGAGGGGAATCGCGTGAACCGTAAGTTGTTTATTTTAAAATATCGTACATTTGAATGAATAGAATTATTGTAATTGAAATATTTGAACGTCTTATCCGAATCAAATATCTGTCGATTTGTCCTTTGATTCCAACGATTGCTTTTGTCGGAATGCTCTACCAGCATTTGTTTCTTCGATAACACATAATGATGGGACGTGATGGACGTGACCCCCCTTAATTAGTTAGTGTATTCCTTCCTTGACCCTTATTATCCACAGCCAGCTTGATAACACTATTCAGCAAGAGGCTTGTTTCTCTGTCGTTACACTTGATTCGTTCATTATCCGTGCTTGTAAGGGAGTCATTAAGTGCATCAATCTCAGTAATTACAGACTGTTAGACGTTTGAACTATGGAACTTTATTCCCTACCCGGCAATAGGCAATTCATTTATATTGAACTCTTCAAACATCTCGAGAATCGAAATAACATTACCGATTTTAATTATGCCTTGTTTGCTTTAACATTTTTTCTCTGAACAATTAATTAAATGAGTGATTTAGTTTGCCTATTCCATGATAATAATAAAACAAAGTATTGTTAGCATAACAATAATAAACTTAATGAATAGATAACAGTAATGGAAAAGTCTGAATGATATAAGAGCAGTGTCGACAACCCTTTGACCGGTCCGGTGACATTCACCCAGATTTCGATTCAATTAGTACCTACAGCCAGATCCAAAGTTGTGCTATTTAAAGCGGTTTATTTTAACAAAATGACATCCGTCGCTATTTATGTGCCCCGCATCATTTATACTTTTAAACTCGACTTCTTGGATCGAAACATGTACGTAATAGTAGATAATTTACCAAGGGGGTAAAGTGATGTCTTACGTCACGGGCGTCATCTTGAATCTCGAGCGTAACGAAGGATTCGAGAGTTACCTCCCGAGCGCAGCGAGGGAGTTTTGTGTTTACTCCCGAGCACAGAACTAAAGGTCTGTACTCCCGAGCATAGCGAGGGTGTAAAAGTAGAATTCTAAGTGGAGCGAGGGATTTAAGCTCGCCCAAGACGATGACATCTTTATCCCCGAGGAGAATACTCTGCTTTTCACACTTCCTACGAGGCAATAAAAATGTACTACAAATACCTTATTTTATCTATAAGTAGGCATATATCCTTTGACTTTTCTGGCAGTAAATTATTATTATTAACAATGCCAGCAGCTTTACATCTAATGGACTCCGGTGTTATAAACTTCGTCACTCGACAGTTTTACGAAAACATTGTTTGTAATTTTTTAAAATACATTAGTTTTTTTTTTAGAAGCGCGCTTTTTTTTTTATTCCATTCGTGCTAATTTCTTGGCTGCAAGGTTCATTCAGGTTCACAAATATGTTCTCTTTGGTGCGGGACGGGCTAGTGTGATCATGCCTACGAACTCTTATTCGAAATTCAAATCAATTTCATTACGCCCCTAGGGAGGCCTAGGGGCGTAATGAAATTTCATACAACATTACGTCTCTAGGGATGCAATGACTCACTTTGAGTCAGGTTTACTTGATGTGTAATTGAACATTGCCGAGTAGGTAGTGTGAAAAAGTATATGTACCGGTAATGGCAAGCCGACTCATGTCTTTGCCTTAATTCGATCCTCGCCAAGTTTAGTTTTTTGTTAATAAAATAACATAGTGTGGCTATTCTGACCTTAACGGTTTTACAAGAAAATGCTAAACCCGGTCGTTAGCCAATGTGCACAGCTGTCGTATATTTTTTTAATTTCGTTATCACCTCCTTGTTGCGTGTCCGTGTAATAGGTGGTCTCCGGTACTATTTATAAATTCTATACAGGTGCAAGGGGCGGCGCAGGTGTAGCATTATCAACTGCATTGTATGATCTTTGCATAAAAACTTTTAAACTTAGGTATAATATGATGTTTAAGCGTATTGCGTGGCAGATAACTGTAACGCCGCAAAAAAAGTAAAAAAACCTAAAACCCAACTACGACAAAAAACGACGCTGAAAAAGTATAAAACAAGATTTTCAGAATTTTCATGTTTGGAAAGGCGTAGTCACACGTTACATATACCTACCTACCTACCGTAGCACTTTGACAACGTGTGAAGCCTTTCCAAACATGAAAATTCTGAAAATCTTGTTTTATACTTTTTCAGCGTAGTTTTTTGTAGTTGGGTTTTAGTTTTTTTACTTTTTATTATTTGTACTATTTTGGTGGTAAAGTGTATTTGTGGCGCATAATATTAACAAAAGTTAAATTGATGAACTAAGTATTCTTATAAGTAGTAAAGAAGCTATGAACGAAAAGATGTGAATTATATGCCATCAGCCCATGAATATAGGTGAAGTCACAAGCAAATGCTAGTAATATATATATATTCAAAATGTACAAGTAAAGCGCTTTCAAATGATACCAAACACAGAATATTTATCTTAACTTTTTTTTTTTACTTTGTATGTTTTGTCCGCTAGAGGGCGCCAGATTAGATTCTGTGAAACCCTATATAGCCTATAACCAGCGGACAATTAAGACGCTTCTAATGATTTGCCATTTGTCGAATTCTGATAAGTAGTTTAGAAGTTACGAGGGAACAGATGAAAATACATACATACATACATACATACATACATACATACATAGCCTGTCAAAATCATAAATCTCCTTTTGCTTTGCCGTAGTCAGGTAAAAACATCAATCAAACTAAGCTATATCCTCAGCGCCTATACTGAGGAGATAATAGATAGATTGATAGAATTCTTTGTTGCACAACATAATCAAAAACATCTTTCAGTACACAGAAAGATACAGTACAGTGTCGGCGGTCTTATTGTTAGGGGCGATCTCTTCCAGACAACCTTTAGACATAATGTAAAAAACATTTTAATATTACTCTATCAAGTGTGTGTATCGAGAGAGCGGTACTACTTAGGCACGACGATAATTAAAACAAAACTTAAATATCTATTTGGAATAAAAGATAATATAATACGCGGTCCAATAAACCTATATGTATAAGTTTTAAACTTATTAATGGAATAATTAAATATTTCATTGTTCCAAGACATTGCGGCAAAACCGCTAGCTGTAGCTTGACTCTATCATTATCTTTAAAAAAAAACATAATCATCCATAATTTGATCTGTGGCTGGATTTCTATCTATTGTGAAGCCGTTTTTTGCGAGTCGCGAATTTCGGCAGTCATATCGAATGCTACATCTACAGCCAAGATCCAAAAAACAATATTAAGATTCTGAATCGAATCACGTCTTTGCGATTGGTTTTTCGATAAGCGAATGTTTTTGCAGCTATTATTGTTGTGGTGAAGTTGATAGATTTGCTTTAAGAAATTATTTTAGTACCATTTACCAGCATTTATCTTCAAGTTGAGTGGCTTTTAAGCAAATTATTGTGAACACCGATTATAAGACAAAAGGCATCCGCTTTGTCTAGTAATAATGTCATTGAGGTTGACACTGTAGATTTTGCAAAATTACGCCATATTTCAAAAGTCATAGTCATCTTTCTTTTCTGATTCACTGTTCATGTACCACTAGTAGAACGTTAATGTTTTTATGTATTCAGGTTGAAATAATATGTATATTGCAAATTCAACTCACACATCTAATAACGAACAATCCGCGATACAAACAGCAATGTTTATCATATGCCCGATGTGCCCGAGATAGCGACTCGGTAAGTGGACCAAGGGCATTCGCAGATAACGCAAGGTTGTATGCAGCCAGACTGATGACAGTTCCATCTACCTTTGCTTGTATTAACTCTTAACAAGTAGGTTGTTTGGATTCTGTTAGGTCACCAGCATCACGTTTAAATTTCCATTTCATTCCATTTCCAATTTCCACCAGATTCTAAACTTTATTCATAGTTGTTCGATTGATCGAAAACTCCAATCTCAATAATTTATTAGCATTTCTGAGCCCCTTCATTTTGTGAAATGAATTACGTCTGTTATTACAGGTCATTTATGATAACATATAGCACAACACTGTCTACCACTGCCATTTGTTCAATTAAATAATCGCTACAACTCCGATTACACTCACCAATGTGCGAATTAATGGACCGTTCATTTATTTTAAGGTCTTCATCCGAATCGACAGAATTAAAAAGTTAATTGCCAGTCTCGCCGATGACAATGACAAAGGCAACCAGGAAGTTTGAGGAATTTCATTGGTAACAAAAATGTTGTGTCTAAATAATTAGTTGGTCTTGCTCAATTACACCGAAGTGGAAACAGACTTGTATCAGCATTCGCACAGTTGACTGACAACAATTATTCGCGCCTTTAAGGACAACAGTGAATGTTTCCATGAAGTCATATTCGTAGGTACATTACATTCGCTTTCGAATGCTGAAGCCGGTATATTGTTGTTGTATTAATCGAATGTATTATTATTTTAAAGGTTGAAAGTTGTAAATGCCATAAGCTTGAAATAAACAACGATGACCTTCGCTTTTATTAAGTACCTAGGTAGCATTTTCAGTGCAGGTTTCGCTTTCGCTTGGATTATTATTAAGTCACTTGTTACTAAATCAGCAATTACGATAGATTTGATTAAATCTGGCACAAACAGTGCTTGCCATTTTAATCTGAACAACCTAAAAACAGGAAGGCTAAACGATAAAGTGCATCTTGTTTTCTTTATCAAATAGAGGTCGAATATGATAAGAGCTATCGCGACCTCGGTTGGATGCGGAAGAAATCAGTCCAACTTTACATTGCCGAATATTGTAGCTTGTAAAAGCGTAGTCATTCTTCGGTTTTCGTGTGTGATCGTTTTTTGCCGGTTAATATGTCTGGTAAATATGCCGTCAACTAAGGAACTTCAAGGTTGGCCTCGAAGATAAGACATGATAATTTGAGGTATATTTTTATGACGGTTCGAATAAGGATATTTTCGGCGGCGGCAGTCATTCACATGACAACTAAGTGGTTAGATAAAGGTGGATTGATGTTACCTAACGTATAATTCCACCATTGGCGCTTCCTATGCTGGAAGTGTATAACAGCGGTTAGGAGACCATAAATAAAGGCGAGGGCAACCTAAGCCAGAAATAGCGGCGTGGAGAATGCTTGATAGAATAATATGTCCTCGACAGCCTTGTCCTCCTTACACGGCCCAGTTTGCCCAGAGCAGGATGCTCTTTTTAAAGATTGACTTTGCATTACTTACTATGGATAGTTTCTATTATTTACTGACCCATTTTTGTGATGAGAAGTTCTAACGACATCGCTTGCAGAATCAGTAATTTTGTTGAATGTGTAGATATCGTAAGTTATCCACAAAGTAATGATTACAAGCACAACTACACCATTCATGAAATGATAGCATAGTGACAGTGATATGGCTTGTAAAGTTAATGTTTTGAGTGAATGACCTCGAACAGATAGTAGTAGGTAAAGGCAAAATAAATACTTTTTAAGATAAGTAGACAAATAAATTACATCAGCAAAATAATACACAGTGCGGCAATGACGAAAAGAAGAACATCGGCGCCAGAGATTATTCGGTCTCTTATTTTTATGTGAGGACATTGATGTCTGCAAGTGCACCTAATTAGCAATTACATTACATTGTTATTGTTGTGAATGTGTTCGGTGTTATGCTTGCAATTATATCTGTGCTAAGAATAATAACACTTGTTAATGTGTGTGTTATTATTCTAAGGATCTGTGTAGAATATTTTATACACCTGTTTTAGTTCAAAAATCTTATTGGCCTATGAGTTTAAGTGTCTTTCTAACTTCATGTAATTTATTGATCTTATTATGTCTCTCACTAATCACCCTCATTAAGAGTTAATTATACTAATGGTTCACGTACTACGAGTACCACCATACATGAATCAAGTAGCAGTATCTTTTGTGGCTTCATAAAATCAATATTTCACAGTGGATATTCCTACTGTATCACTTACAGCCTTTAACCTGCGAAAGTTTATTAATTTCATTCACGGATCAGATTTCCGCAACTGTGAAATCCCTGTGTATATTTAACAATAGCGCTGTTCAGATAAGCCTGCTCTCATTTACGGGCACATTCTAAAAGTGTCATTTTCCTTGCATTGTGCGCATTGTGACAGACAGCATGGACACGCGCGCTGAGTCAGTGGCGCGCGCATGCTGCGGCGGGTCAAGGCTGCGCCCGCACATCGACGCTTGGCCCGCTTCCACGAAGTTCAACTCGCTGGAAGGGTTAACGATTTCTGTGCGGTGTACGTACAAGTGTTAATAACTTGTTGACTACGCATGGGCTTAGAGTTACATAAATCATTGGCAAAGGTCATAAAAGTGCGATGCTATATTCCGATGTCGTAACAGTCAGGTGTTAGTGGAATATCATGTTAGGTGTGCCTGTTTCGCAAGCTTTTTAGCATTAGATGAATTGATTAGCGTAGGTTTTTTTCAAGCTTTCGAGTTTTCATTTACTTATTTTACATAATAAAAACTGATAATTTTACTCATTTAGAGTCTATCGCTGTTTATGTTTGAATAAACCTCATACCCGTCAATTCAAAGTCAAACAGCAGAGCCTATCTTAGTAATCAAATGAGCAATCCTCTATTGACTCAATGTGATGAAATACCTATTACCTGCGTATGCAAGTAGGTTAGTCGGTTAAAAGACTCGGGTAACCAAGCACCTACATACCGTTGTTGTAACATAACCTTATTATTACGTCTCATCACAATTTTACTCGACTATATTTAAGGTGGAAGGCACTCAATAGTAGGTACATCTTAACTTAGTACCTATGTCCGAGTTACGAGATTGAAGATACGGTCTTATTTAATTAACGTTGTTAGTATTTATTTCGAATAAAATATGACAGATTAGGTATTATATGAATATACATAAGTACCTAAGAGCCGAAATTAGATTGCAACATAATTTTGGCATATAATTGATTCCTACCTTTTTATTTGTATTGTTATGACTCTCATTTCTTATGTTTCTATTTCTTTCCGTAGATCTTCAAATTTACTTTTGTCTTATTGTGTGCTTTATTTTAGTATTAGAAAGATATTTTGTTTCAATTTTAATAAGTAGTCTTTCTTTACTTGTCTTTGTTTTATTCTGCTAGGGCCAGTCCAGATTGCAATTTTCCATGCATATTGCGCAATATATATATTTTTGATTGACATGCTGATAATGAGAACTGAACGCGAATCAAAATGCTTCTAGTGGAATATGTTCATGTTATGCCACTCGCCATGATTTACGAAGATCTCGTCAACTCTAAAATACTGAAAAATTAAAATCATCGTTGTATGCGAACTAGGGTGTGCGAATGCGTTGCCCTGAAGCAGGGACCTTAGAGGACTCCCCCAAATGTACGGACCACAGCACGTGGGGGTAAAAACTGCGGTATCATTGTTTTAATAGTCGGTTTAGTAATAGAATGTATAATCTGATGTGCTAGCCACTGTTCTTAACCAGAAGACCGTAGACAATGCCTATGTCTAAAATATGTCGAAGATTCGTATGTCTTCGTATAGGTACATTACTGCATGCCAATCGAGCACCAATCTTTTTTTAATAATATTTAGGAGACGGAATAAGGTTATTTCGCCATCGAGTGCCTACTTATATAGATAGTATTACTCTAGGTACGATAGCTATTTCTCTACTTTTACGTTTTATTTTAAACTCTTTTTCCTTTTGTGACTTGTTACACAAGTTTGAGGAGTGCGCAACCAAATTAGCGTAACATTTTGTTTGATTATTGTTGTATCTACCTACCTACACACATTTCACCGTGACCACGACCAAGAAGAAGATACGGTTTTTACGAAACAAGCAAGTTAATCTTAGCAACAAGTAAGTTTTCTTTAACCTTTTCTAAAATATCAGAAGCATTAAGTCTATAATATGTGACGTGACGTGACCAAACAGAACTGTTATCGCATTCTCAAGGATACCAGCCATGAGTTCCATGTCTAGTCGTTAATGAGCTGCGCATGAGTTTGTGACGCGGCCCGAGATTACTGTGCCTTGCATTCCATAGATAAAAATGTCTTGTAAACGTTTTAAACTTGGAACACTTAACTGCCAGGATTATTGTCGAGCGATATATTGAATAAACCTTTCACAAAACTATAGACCGTGTATTGTGGTATTTCTTAAGCAAAGAAAATATCCAAGAAAGTTAATGTTTAGAGCTGTTGATATACATTATTTAGGCCTGTAATGTGTTTTACATGCAGAATATCACTATACTCATAGTTACAAGTAATTACGAAACATATAGAATAGGTACATAATCTATCTCTGATTTGCTTGCCCTTTCCTAGTACTACACCTCAGAAGGCTGAGGTCGGTGCAATATATACCTTCGTTGCTGTATATAATATACAAAACAGTTCTACTCGTAGATGAGACCAGTTTTAGACTTTACCAATCATAAACAGTTAACTCCCACTGCCTAGTGAATTGAATCTAATGAACGCAGTATATCATAGGAATCAGCCCACCTACAATAATAATTGTTAGCCGCAATATATTATTCTTGCATATTAATTACTTATTCTTATTCAATATGACATGATATGGTAAAGGATGAATCATAAAATAAAGATCTTGATCCACTTATGCAAACCAACGAAGTGTTCGACCCAGGAGATGGATGGACCGCATATAACAAACAAAATAGACCATAGATGAGGGAATAGGCCAAGAAAATGATGATGATGGTTTTATTTTGGTAAAGTAGGATAGTCCTGAACAACAGTTAGCTGCGACCCAATCCTTTCCCCATTGTAAGCCAACTATTTCATTTCACAGGCGAATTATGGCATATTTTAGAATATAGGTTGCAGTATATTTTCAAAGAACAACCGCATTGCACGGTAGTTGCAGTAGGTATGTAGGTAATCTAGATACATAATTCTCATAACAAGTTGGACATAAACTTTAATTTACAATCTAGGAAACACTAAATCGTATTTTACAATGGACAATGCTAGGCCACACTACATGTGACCACGTTCACATGCATTCCTAATTTCCTTAAGAAGTTAAAAATAAAGATCAAAACGATATGACGAGCGGCATTTCTGGAAAAGCTGAGGAGACTCAACGAGTGATAAATATTGGAGCTGATGGTTTCCGACAGCCTATCCAATTTATTCTATTTTTGTCGTTGCTTGAGATACAGCTACATTTTAAGTCTAGATTTTAATTAAAATGTTAACAAATCTATTATCCAGGCAATAAAAAATATTATAAAACAAAAGTTTTGCAGTTCGAAACACCCATATCGTGTGACCAAAGAATATTTGTTCTCAAGTCATGGTGGATTATCACCCCAACCTATCAAACTGGGTGTTAATTAAATTTTATGTTCCTAGTGAACGAGCTAATATTACTTTTCCTGCACGATCGTGGTTTCTTCAAACTTAACAATCCAACAACCATATAGGTACCTATAAGTTGCGGCACTTACGTAATTATTTATCATCATTACTCTAGACAAGGACGGCAGATAAAAATAGAAGGATTGAACAAGGACAGATGGTAAAGCAACTGCAATTATAGAGTTAGTCGTTAAAATGTCAGACTTAAATGCTCTTGACGATTCGTATAAAAAGTTTGCATGTGCCTCTAACGTGATAGAGCATCTTTTACTTTATGTATTTATAGCTTTTAAGCACGATTCATCATAATTTCAAGCACCAAATAAATTGAAATCTAGTACGATTCCAATATTATCTATCACTGCATCAACCATGATTCATACAAGTTGTGCACAAAAAAGAGTTGCCAAGCAAGAACGCATACCCACACATTAATATTTGGGCATGTAATAATTATTTTTATCACGATTGTACTGGATGGTGGTGCTCGCAAATGATTTACAGATCTTGATTAAAGGGCAGCACCTCAGCCACCAGTCGATCAACTGAGCTATTGTATTAAGCGCAATACAATTAAAAGTCAAGAGGTTTCGCCATCAAGGCTTGTTTATAGCGTACCGTAATTGCGATTCCATCTTTTACATTTATATCAGGGAGTAAATCACGTTGACGACATCTCGCATCAATCTCAGGATTTTATTTAACGATAAATTGCAGGAGTTTAGATTTTGCACAGGAATAGTCTCGGTTCTTTTGTTAAAGTTATAATTGACAGCAGCAGATCGAATTTATACTTATTGTGCATACAATTTTAACAGCTATAAAATTGTTTAAAGGATTACGAATTAGTTAAAAAAATATTTTGTTAGTAATCCTGAGATATAAAATTGTAGAAGTCTTTTAAAACATGTAAAATTAACAACGCAAAACAACTCCAGTGAGTTAAAGAATTCTCGATCGAAAACAATGTGGCTGTAAACTTATTGGTATAAACATGAGAATGTACGTACAGCGTGTTCATAATATACGTGGCTTGCAACCATTTTACTTTTATTCCTAGCATGAACAATAGGTCTGTTGCTGTTGACGGTAACGCAGCCGGTTTCTTACCTCCCTCCAATGGCAGTTACAAGTTACGATGCTATAAATACTGAGCAAGACGTGCCCATGACCCGGGCGTCGCGAGAATTATTGAACTAACCTGAGTAATACCATTCTCGTATTACAATTCAACTATTCCAACATTTTCTATGCTGTTTGCAATGGTATTGGTCGCAAAATCAAAGACCAATGGTGCTGGTACTGTTTCGTACGTGACTGTAAAAACGATTAGGTTTCCCTTTCCGCGTTCGGTGCAGACGTTAGCGCTCGAATCGATTATGAACAGGATGTCATCGCATTAATGGCGACTGTTCGTGCCAATCCCGTCTTCGGCTATCAGTTTATTTATTTCATTCGAGATGACTTCCATGCGAATGATGTCTGTAATAAATCTATACGATGGTAAAAATTTAATTTTAATATTTCTTTCCACATATTATAAAGTTTAAACTCAGCTAGATTATATCATCAAGAAACTTGCGCACTACAGTTCTGTGCCGTGCCATGGCACGGCATATTGTTCTTGACTTCTTTCGGAAAAAATATTGATCATATTCATCTTTTTGTGTTTCTAATCTCAAAGCGATTTGGTTCAATGAAGACATTCATGCTTCATCAAATCAATAGCATAATAAAAAGTTTAAGCGCGCTTTTAGAAGTAATTTCAGGTTCATTGGAAATTCTATTTGAT